>CM055838.1:7278916-8478916 GCA_029490765.1 Euthynnus affinis
TTTCTTCCTGAAACCATCTACTGACAAAATCTGTCTATTGAAGCTTGTTTGTGCTGCTTTCTATGATGATGATGCTCTCACAGCGGAGTCTCTCTCTCTCTCTCTCTCTCTCTCTCTCTCTCTCTCTCTCTCTCTCTCTCTCTCTCTCTCTCTCTCTCTCTCTCTCTCTCTCTCTCTCTCTCTCTCTCTCTCTCTCTCTCTCTCTCTCTCTCTCTCTCTCTCTCTCTCTCTCTGCAGCAAATATACTGATATGCAGATTAGCACCTGACATCACATGGAAACTATTTTTGAGCAGCCAACAGATGCTTTACACACACAAACACACAAAAAAAAACTGGTTTCTTCAGTTTATCTTTCCTTTTAAGTCGTGTTTTTTTTTTTTTTTTCGAGGCGTGACTGGAAACATCCCATCGTTCCGACGTATTAGATCTGCTGCGTGAAACGAACCGCGGCTCTTCTAGGTTTTAGAAATCGAGACCGACAAATCCCTGCTCGAGCCCGTTTATAGAATAAAGGGATGCTTACGTACAAAAAGCAGCACTGAAAATATGGTCTAAGACTTCATTTCTTACTTTCTTTTCAATAGCAAACTTAAAAAAAACATCAACAAACTGTTTACACAACTCATTAATATGGACGTTAATACACAAACCTCACTCTCTCCACTGAATAATATGGCACTTCAACACCTCCAGTTACAAAAACTCTTAAAAAAATGACAGATTGCACATTTTTAAACCTTCAATTTGACCTTTGAACTTTCAAAATGTGCCACAAACTGCTTAAAAAAAACAACCAAACAACATAACTTTAGCTGGATACGCGAAATCACGAGGGTTCTCGCGTGATCTGACAGATCCAGCCGCCTTGCAAGGTTATAGACGGTGATGGACAGATGGTTCATCCAATCACCTGCCAAGTATCTTTTTTGGAAAGCGCCTGCCCTTTTCCAAACAGCTGCCAAGGACGACTTTCTCAGATGGTTCTGTGTAACAAACCATCTGGCGTGTCAGGTTACTTTTCAGCTGCCACGGCGACAAATAAGATGAATTTGTGTACCCACAAGCCACTTGGGCTTTCCTTGAAAGTCTGTCATAGCCTTTTTTCCCCCAAAATCTCAAACTCAGACGACGTTAAAACCTCAGACTGCTTCGTTCCCGATAGCTGCAAGTCAGTTACGTCTCCCAAAAAAAGGGGATCCTACCTGTTGCGGCTGTGGGGTGGGCTGAGGCGTGGTGGCCGTCTGTTCCGTCTTTACCTTGGACATCAGGGGGAGGGGCGTCAGACAGGAGGCGGGTCTTCCTGAAGAAGCTGTGGGAACGACGCCGACTCCGCCCCCGCCCGCCGTTTGAGTGACGGGGCTCTGAGGCTCGGTCTCCTCGGTGTGGAGACCCTGGGAGTCACAGCTTGGAGACGAGACCTGGTGAAGATATAAAAGAGGGATGAGTCATATGTGTGTTTTTATTTCATTTATGTCGTCACCTCATGAAAATATAAACAAGGAAATGTCCCAATAACTCTCTGAAGTATCTGAGTTATTGAACTTTGATACAGTTTTAGTTTCGAATTCTGCAGTAGCTGCTGGAGCAGACAATCACCAAAACATCACATCACAGGATCTAATTACAAGCGTTTGATGAGCCCACCGCCTACTTCACACATATCCTTAACTATATTTCTTCCTGAAACATACTTCAACATAACACATAGCTAGTCGTCATGTAAACTCTGTATCTCAAAGTGTTATGGGATACTTCAAAGGAAATCAGTTTCTCTCATTATCATGCAGATTTATGCAGCGAGGCACTCCAAATCTAATCAGATCATCTGCTACTATAGACAGAACCTGTAGTGTCAGAACGATATTTCAATTATTCTTGAGTCAAAAAGAACGTGTCTGTAAACACCCCCACAACAACACGGCGCCCACGCATAATGTCACACGCATAACAGGTGACGGCACATAAAAAAAAAAAAAATGTATTAACTCTTCGTTGGCAGGTTACCTTGAGGAAAAACTCTGTGCCTTTCTCCATGATCTGTTGGATCTGGAGGAAGCCGGCGGTGTACATGAGCAGGAACTGGTCTCCGACGTTCATGCTGAGGCGTCCCGTGTAGCAGAAGGCCAGGATCTGCTGGAAGCTCTGCGGCTGTACGGCCGGGGGAAGCTCCACCAACCGAGCTCTTCCCGCCGGCGTTGAAGAGATCCCGGAAGTACGAGCTGCTGGCCGCCAGCACCGCGCGGTGGGCCTGAGGAGTTAGACGGCAGGAAATGAGACAGTTAAATGTAACGATACGGTGATACGGATCGATTTTTATATCATTACATCAAGCTGAACTGTGAAGGAATAAAC
Source organism: Euthynnus affinis (assembly GCA_029490765.1). Classification (NCBI taxonomy): domain Eukaryota; kingdom Metazoa; phylum Chordata; class Actinopteri; order Scombriformes; family Scombridae; genus Euthynnus; species Euthynnus affinis. The sequence goes on from CM055838.1 coordinate 7,281,271, forward strand.
TCTCAGATATTACTATTAGATAGTTTGCACTTCTTTAGTACGCTCAATAAAGTTTGAGGAGATACTAAACCTAAACAACACGCAGGTCGCAGAAGACTGACTTCATCTCAGCCAGCTTGACAAAACAGATACTTTAGTGGAGTGTATTTAAAACTGCAACAGAAGCAGAAAATGTATTTAGGAAAAAAAAAAAAAGTATTGATCCCATCAAAAATCATACCTAACTGTAAAAGGCATTATTTCCCATTGTATTGCAGTAACTTCTGAAAACGACGGCAAATTTTTATCTCTATTTACAAAGTGAATTTGTATTGAACGGTGGGCAAAGCCGAGGATTTATGCCCCATCGAGAGCGAGGTGGCCTGAGGGAGCTCGGGAAAAAAAATCTATTTGAAATTATTTAAAGCGGGACTCGGGCGGTTTTAGACTCCGGACCATATTTTCCTGTCTCGCCGATCGATCCTGACCCAAATCTTGTCAATACCTTCACTGTGGGACTAATTACACCTTTACTGTAGGCCCGATGAACCCTCGAGAAAATAAATACCCTAAGCTGTTCACGTGCGCTGCGTTTTTAATGCAGGGGGCGCGCGTGTGTGTGTCAGAATTAAATGATGTGCAGCACCAGTCAAATGTTTGGACCCGCTTCCTCGTTCAAGTGAATGGGAAGGTGTGTCCAAACTTTTGATTGGTGCTGTTTTACATAATTATAAAGATTAACAGGGATACAGGAAGGATTTGTAGCGATTCATTATTCCTCACATAACAGTAAAAAAAACCCAAAACAAATAAATGCGGGACCTTGAAGGCGTGTCCCTTGACGACCACGGAGACATCACAGTAGAGGCCTTGCAGCCGCTGCTCGTTCAGACACTCCAGGACGTTGTTGCCAAAGTTAGGGATCGCCATCTGCAGCGTCTGAGCCATAACGCTCTGCCCAGCACCACAGGGTCTGCAGGAGAGCAGGAGAGAACACAGGTGGAGGTTACAGCAGGGATAAATGGACCAAGGGAGGATGGAGGGAAGGAGGAGGGAGGAATCATTATTAAAAAAAAAGGATATAAGGAGATATTTGGGCTAAAGAAGGAGACGTTTGCATGGAGAGAGAAAGGGGAAGATGAGCAGACAGGAGAAGAAAGAGTAAATAAAAAAAGGAGAGATGAAAAGGAGGATAAATGAGTTAAGACGGACTGGAAGATGTTTTGGCAAAGACAGAAAGGAGACAGAAATGAAAGAGCAGGAAAAAAAGAGACTTAAAATAAAGGAACAGGGAGAAGAAGTAAAGTGTATGATGATTAATGAATTAAGTATTTGGTAAACAACTTTAATTCAAAACTCTCAGTTTCGAAATGAAAGAGAATTTCGGGCCACCAACACAGTTATATAAACAATTTTTCTATTTTTTTTTTTTTTTACCTTGTTTCATTACATCTAATTCAGACTTAATAAACTGTTGGGTGTTTTTTTTTTTTTTTTTTTTGGCCTACTTTGTTATTTTCTCATCATTGCTCCTTCTCAGTCAAAACACAAGTCGCTTGCATAACTCGTCTATTTCACTCTTCTTCGTCACCATCCGACAAAAGGAAGCCTGTGATCAAAGAGGAGGAACTGTCAAACTTCAAGCCAGAGAAGAAGAAAAATAAATAAAACAAACAAACAAGTTATTCATCCCTTGCTTAATTTTTCTGCTTAAGAATGAACACATCAACCCTCTTTTTTTGTTTATGAATCAAATGCAAAATAGATGCATAGGACTAGTATTATTATTAAAGAAAAAGAAAAAAGTAGGACATGTTCGACTGGAGCGCTGTTTTAGTGTGACGGAGCAGAAGTAAACAGATAAGGACCGCGAAAAAAAAAAGGTGAGTCACTACTTTTACCAAACACATACGTTATTTTATACAAGATCACGACCTCCGAGTGATGGATGGCGGAAACGCTTAGTGGACACATTAACAGTTCAGCGGCATTTTTTGGCCTGGAAGCTTTTGTGGTGAGCAGCTGATGTTCAGCAGCTCTTAACTCTGGCTACGACCCAAAACAAGCCGCTAATAGGAAACAATAAAATAGTGATTGTGAGTCGTTCCTCTACTGGGAGGAAGACGTGCAGACAGGACCTAGTGACCTGAACAGAAGCCTCACCCCCCCGCCTCCTCCTACCTCTCTCACATCCATATGTCCTCCCAAAACGCTGGGGCTAGTTGAAGGTCAGAGGTCAAAGAGAAAGTATGTCAAAGAGGAACTTCAAACAGCCAAAAATATTTTTTTACATGTCAAAAATAACGCTAAATATCCATTCATTCTTAAATCAATAGCGTTTGGGAGCCGCTGAGCAGCACTGTCTCGAGTTAACGTCTGTGTCGTTGCTATGGAAACTGCAGGTAGCGTCACTCCTTAGCCAGTTAGCGGTTAAGCGAGAGAGAGTGAAATAACGTCTGAAATAACGGTAAATGCGCGTGGAACAGAGGAAACGGTTAGCAGCAGCAGCAGCAGCAGCAGTAAGTTGTCAGTCTGGCAGTAAATGTACAGTACAGACTACAGTGTGTCAGTTAATAAACGTTGCAGCTTGTCAACACCATGAAAAGTCACGTCTGTTGTTTCCCTCAACTGCTGGAAAAGTGAAGGGATTAGCTCCAGAGTTAGCAACAGTGGGTTAGCCTAGCCCCTGACGACGCGAAACTGATAAATAGAAAACGTAGAAATGTGTAGCTGCCTGCTAACCTCCCCGTGCCCCCGCCAGGCCAGACCATTCAACCACTGTTCAAATTAGATTTCCAAACGCTTCACACTCGAGTCAAACTCAGACGTCCCTCCGGTATGTGTTTAAACTGTCATCGTTGCTCTATGGGTTTCTATGGGAAAAACGTATGTTAACCAAGTGTTGTCAGACTGTCTCAAGTTTAAACAGCTTCCCCGTAATTCCTTTTAAAATAAAATACTTCCTGATCATTCTTCAAGCTCTAGTCTACAATAAAAACACACATTCACTGTCATAATGGTTTTAAATGTTCCTTCACTGGTGCAACTCTTTATTGATTCATCTAATAATTAATGACTTTCAAGCAATACTTTAGTCTAAATGAGTTAACAATTGCCGTTTTAAGCCCCAAAAAAGCTAAGCTGTTGACTCCCAATTGCTTATTCCACATGAACAAAAGCCAGAAGGGATTTAGTTTGTTAATTATTATTTTAAAAAAGTAAATTTATTATTAAAATTTGTAGCCAATTACTTAACTGTTGGTCAATTAAATCAACTGTCTAATGATTTCAGCACTATGAACCACAATATAAACAGAAAAACTCCACAGTAAGTTACAAAACCTATAAAATGTTTCATTCTATGTTTAATTTTTTGGCTTAAAACTGCATTCGCACTTGAATAATACACATTCACCTCACTTTATTTTAAGTTTGGGTTGCTGGAGCATTTAGATAAACAACAACAAAGCACCCAACCATAAATCCATCACCTCTGGACTGCATGACTCCATCGAACAACAACAACGACTTTCCGCTGCACTCAAGTCGTTCTGGGACAAATCAGATTCTGGGAATTAATTAAATTTACGTAGCTGAAGGTACACAACAAAATTGTATTATTTCACAATTCAGACAAAGAACTACATAGTTGCAATGAAATATGTTAAATAATAAACATTGATGTATTGCTTGGGACTATACTCAGGTGTTCAGCTGTTCAAGCCTTTTGGCGACAGGAAGACTGATCAAGTCCTGCGGCCATCCGAGACTAAATCTATCCTTTAAAACAGAATTTGTCGATCTGTACGGTTGCAGTCTGGGTTTCTACAATCACCAAATTTTGATCTTGTTAAACTTGACTCATTGGCTGACTGGCTGGCTCTTTCCACTATCAGTCTGGGGTCTTGGACAACTTCCCACTCTGGGCCACACAGTAAGTCCAACCCCTCCCCTCTTCTCAATAGAGGGCAGACCCAACCAACCATCAGGGTCCAGCTTGAAATAGTTTGAATGGGAGGACTCCCTCCACAACTGAAAGATGTAAACACAATCCACTACTCTGAAGAAAAAAAAAAAAAAAAACTTTGATTACAGCACAATTATGGAAACCTTATCCAATCATTCTTCAACTATAACACCTTCTGAAACTGTCCTCACTAAATATGGACCCAGGAAATACCTAACATTATAACACCGAGAAAATTACTAGTTTGAATCTCTGCACTGATCATGCAGAAATATATATATATAAATATATAAATTCCTAGTTCAGCAATCATCTTGAGCGATGCATTTCATGGGGGGAAAAAAAAAGAAAAACTTACACCAAAAAGCATTTAAACATTAAAAAAGTCACACACGAGTTGCGCAGAGGGGGCCTGAACTCAATCCCACCAGCGCAGACACCCAGGATTGGATTCTAGGTAGCAATACCTCCGAGCTTAAAGGGATATATACACCGATCCAAGTCGGTGAGGGATCATCAGGGCACTTGTTGGCCTGCAAGGAGGGGAGATAGTGTGAACCTCCACACGTGATAAGATCCCCCTTTGGTGAAGCTCCTCGCTCACGAGAGACTGATGGAGGTAACACATGGCAGTCCGGAGCCCAGGGCGACGGCGGTATTAGCGCTGAAAAGCTCTGCTTTGCAAGAGAATTGGATTAGAGCTGCAACTAATGATTATTTTCAATCTAAATGAATCGTTTGCTCTAAAAATAACATCTGAAGTCCGTCACAGTTTTCCTAAAAACACAAGGTGACATCTTCAGGTTACTTTGGATTGTTAAACCGACAGTCCAAAACCTAAAAAAAAACGAATTTAACTATCACATAGCACCAAAATATACAACAAAATCTTTGCAAATGACTGGCTGGAACTAGGGAACGGTCCAACGGGGAATGGTTTTTGCTTTACAAATGATCACTTATGGAAATAATTTATGGTTATCTTTCCGTCCATTGACTTGACTCCAAATCAGACATTCCAAAATAAGAGATAAAGACAATAAACGAACCTCATAAAAGCTTATTTGTTTAGAGTTTTGGGGGCGTTTCTTTCTTTTTCTCCTGTGAATAAATGACCAGATGTAGACGACTTGAGTGCAGCTATAATTAAGATAAGGTAAACAGCAACTTTTCTTGTAAATCCCCCAAAAAAATTTAGGGGTTGTTTGCAAAAGCTGCCATTTTATTCTATTAAAAAAAGAGGCAGCGATGTGGATTTCTCTACATCCAGAATCCAGCTGAGCGTTGTGATTTCTCGAAGCTCGGTTTATCTGTTGCTGCTGGCGACAGCTTTAACGTTTAACTGAACAACTAGGCATGGCACCTCATGACAATGTCTCTGGTTGTAAAACCTCACTTTACAACCTCACATTCAGTATACAGCAACAAAAAAAACAAAACAACACCCATGCTCTAGTAGGTGTTGAATGTCCTTCTGGGAAACTCGAGGTGTGTGTGTGTGGAGGTGGGAGGGGTGGGGTTGACAAAACAAGTAAATTACAACTCCTCACAAAATACTGTGTAGTAACACCTGGGACGCACGAACCAGCCCTAAATTTTAAAAGCAGTTCAAGAGCGTTTTGGATCGAAACTGCTTCAAATGGAGCCGCTGCTCCTCCGTAGCCGTTGTAGTACAGGGAAGCTCCAGGTGTAAGCTGGAAGCTCGCATACTCAGCAAAGATTCCCCCGGATAAATAAAAGGTTGAGACGGGGAGGAGGAGAAAAAAAAGAAAAAGTGGGCTAAAACAGTCCCGAGCTTCCTGCATTTACACCCACATAAGGGCAGCAGTGAGAACAGGAGGCCATCAGCATTTCATCGTAATTCATTTTTAAGTTTATGGCTACTAATTAATTTTGATAGACACAGGCGGAGCAAGTCACTGGGCTAAGAGGAGTAAAAACCTGTCTATTTACAACCTCTAGCGCCGCCACATTACATTTGAGTTTTAAAAAAAAAATGGAGTGCCTGCGTAATAAAAAAAAGGTTAAAATAAACAACCTTGCATCTTTTTCCTGGCACATCAGTTTGGAATAAGATAAAAAGGTAAAGATTGCCAAAAACGCTAATATTCCAACTGCCATTACAATATTATTACGCTTAATTAATTGGGCAGCCATATTCTGGACAAAAACAATTAAGATAACAGGCTGTTTATTGGATTGGGAGCACTTTGTACAATTTGATCTGAATAGCATTCCCATCATATCAAAACACTATTAGCTCTCGAGTGGATAAATTACAGTTGCTAGTTGTTGTTTTTTTTTATTCCCCCCTCCTCCTCCTCCTCTTCTACTTATTACGATAAAATGAATGAAACCAGTAAGAAGTCCGCTGGTCATTCTACTTCGACACATTACCGCGCCGTGACAGTTTGTGTCGATGCAAAGAAATCAATATGCATTACATTCATGTAATTATGATTCAACCGAAGTGGCCGAGAGTGATTTTTCTCTCTGCATTTTTTTTTTGGGTCTCGTCCAGGAATTGTTTACGTTCATTACTCTTATTTTTTTTTTTAAATGATCATGACCTTAATGGTAATGTGGGTATCTGTGTTATAAAAAAATAAAAGGGCTACAGAGCCTGTTAATTAATGATAGCAAGATTGAGATTTTTTTAAAAAAAAGATACTGGTTTTGACCCCTGGACTGGCTAGGAAAAACTTGAAAATGCATAATCTAAGTGCTCCCCTTAATATTTGCCCTTTCTGCGGCCTTGAGTGAGAAACCGAACAGACAAATGTCCCAGCGGAGCCTCTCAGCAACCAATAGTGGATGCCTGTGGTTGTTTCCAGGTGTAAATATGTGCAATCATATGAATAATAAGCAGGCAGTTGCTAAGACAAAAGCATTCATGTGAAGAAAAAGAATTAAAAAAAAAAAAAGGCACAAATGCAACCAATCACACCGAAATGTAGCAACGCATAAAAAAAAAAAAAAAGTGTAATATTTTACTGATATTACTCAACAAAAACAACACAGGGATTCGTGATAAAACAGTCATATAGAAACCAGAAGCTAACTTTTTTTTTTTCCTCCCTTTCTTCTTCTTCTTCTTCTTCTCTTTCACGGGTGTGAACTGCTTGCTTGATTTGATTTCAACACACTGGGGAGCATTGAGATGTCATCCAAGGACATCCTCCTAGCCACCTTTTTCCTCCTCACAGGTCAGAGAGGTCACAACAACTTCCAGGAAACATAAAGGGGGAGTTAATTCACACCACTTGACCCTTGCCCTGCAGTCCCCATGTGCCCCATTATAAGCTCTGACTTCATGCTTAACTGTGTGTGTGTGTGTGTGTGTGTGTCTGTCTGCCTCTCTCTCACCATGTGTGTGTGTGCGTGTCAAAGTATGCACAACAACTTTTAAATTCATCTCTAGTGCCACAAACTCTTGCTTTACTTTTATGCAGACATAAACCACATGCTCCGGCTAACATCCACATACCCCCCCCTCCTCCCCCTCCTCCTCACCCCCCTTCAAAAAAAAAAAAGTAACTTGATCACTGCAGTCAACTCGCTGGCATGAAATCAAACACAAGTATTTGAGTCAACACTGTGATATCCACGTCAATCACCACTTAATCATATTCAGTTTCCTGGTTTTGTGGAGGTTAAAGGTGGCCTGTTAGCAAGTAGCAAGCTAAAGCTAAGGCTAACGTTGGCATTAGTAAAACACTTCACCTATGCGTACAAATCGTAAAGACGCCCATAAATCACATTTACACAATTCAAGCCTTGGGTGGCCGTTAGTTTGAAGGCATTTCAGGATGAAAACGGTGTATTTACCGACACTCGCGTGTAGACAGGCACCCAAAAAAATGTGGCTATAGTGTAGCCTCCCTTGAGCACGACTAGAACTGAAACTTCAAAACCGAAATATTATTTATACACATCAATTATACATCAATTAAATCTCACATGAAAGTCTAGCAGAGCCGATGTCTCGCCGGTGGACGCCTTCGGGAGTGAATACAACCCGCCACTAGCGGGGCAGCAAGGCAGTCAGAGCGGGCAAGGGAGCTCTCGGTGCCCCGCCGTGTGCCAGCCTCGATGCCCGGTAGGATTTGGGAGTCCTCGGCTGGCCCGGGCCGGTGTGTGCGGAGGGAGGGAGGGAGGGATGGGGGCAGCAGTAGCAAGCAAGCAGCGGCAGCAGCGGAAAAGGGACACACACAAAAAAAAAGAGAGAGAGAGAGAGAGAAAGAGAGCTCCTCTCCTCTTTATTTTGTATGTCAACCCCCCACCTCAACACATATCATCCGAGGAACGGGGTGCATAAAATTTGCCACAAAAATAGTCGAGGAGGGGGGGGGGGGGGGGGGATTAAATTTTCAGCAGTCTCCCCTCTTTCCGTGCCAACGCGGTGTGATGTCCGTTTATACCGAGTTCCCTCCTCCTCCTCCGGCCGAATGGCAGCTACCGATACGGGACAGACACGCGTTGTTCCCCCTCCAAAATGTCGCTTATGATATATCACAGCGGATAAATTATTTAATCAATCCTCACCGAAGGGGGGAAACTCAGGACGCCAACACAGCTAGGCTACGTGCACTTCACTAACTCCGATTTTTTTTTTTAATGTGTGTGTTAACGTATTTTTTTTTTTTTACCGGAGAAGAGAGGGGGGTCTATAGCGGAGGGCGATCCTGGCACTCCATCTTTAGCCGACATCAACAGGTCATCCCGGGACACAATGCGCTGCAACTGTGGGCGAGACAGACGGATGGATCCGGCATGGCGAGAGGGGAGAGGAGAGGAGGGGAAAGAAGGAAAGGAAAGTAGGGGGTTGGCTGAAAAATCTTTAACCCGTTTACCGACAGGATTGTGATATTTAGGCGAACCGTTTCAAACGCGGCGTGTTAACAGGAGAGGAGGAAAGAAGAAGAAGAGGTAGCACCTCCTTTCTCCTTGAACAAGTTTTTTTTTTAAAGAAAGTTGAGGAATGCGGGAGAAAGAGGAGCGGAGGACTCATCAAGTCACTCACCGATGGACAGGAGGGGAGGAGGAGGAGGAGGAGGAGGGGAAAGGGGGGGCAGCCCGTGGCGATCAGTGAAGCCGGTGAAGTGGTTAAAGTTTGTCTGTCCACATGAGCCCATCCCCCATAGTAGCTAGCACAACTTTAACACCCCCCCTCCCCTTTAAAAAAAAAAACAATAAAAAAAAAACAATAGCTTTAACCCCCCTACTTCAACACACCGCCGCAGACCATAGACCACCCTACCAACCAAAATTCACCCAGCCGAAATGAAGAAGCCACCCGACCACAAACACACACACACACACACACACACACACACACACACACACACACACACACATACACAGTTCGGGATCTCGGACAACTAAAAACCGACCCGTCTCGCCGGCGGAGTCCGAACCGTTGTCCTCGTTGACCCGCCGCCGTGTTCAAACTCACCCCCGTCGGCTCTGTTCCGCTGAGAAAGTGTTTCAATGGAGGAGCAGCAGCAGCACAGAAGAAGCGGTCTAGTGTCTCCCTCCGCCTCGCTACAGGCAGCCATTCATTGTGACTGTAAAATGCTGTGAACCAGCAGCCGGAGCACGCACACAATCATGCATACACATACATACTTACACGTGCGCGCGCGCGCTCGGGGCGGGCGGGCACGCACTCACACACACACATACATATATATATACACACACACACACACACACATACAAGCGAGAGGAGAGGAGCGCAGAGCTATCGAGGAGGGGGACGCAGAGGAGCAGAGCGGGGATTTTTTTTTTTTTTTTTAATTCTCCCAGGGGTTGCAGACAGATCGCAGAGCTACCGATCGGCAGACAGACAAGTAAACAGACAGACAGGTATACAGCTAGACAGACAGACAGACAGGGAGGGAGGCAGTCTGCATTGTCTCCTTACTTTAACACTGCACCTTATATTACTCATTCATTACTTCACCTATGTAACACATAGACAGGCTAAATAACAACCCAAAAACCATTACTTCACACATTTTGCACAACTTTTTTTTTTTTTTTTACAATCCACAAGTCAGCACACATATCTGAAGTATTATCACGTTTCTAATGTATATAATGTAGATATATTCACGTATTTTGTTGTGTTTATTACGCCTCTTCTCATCTGCTTCCTTGTTTCCTGCACTGCTGTAACACGCAAATTCCTCTCTGGGGATCAATAAAGCTTATATGTGTGTATATGTGTGTGTGTGTATAAGGTAAATCAATAGCCTAACCCAAAAATTATTAACCTGTATTGAAAAATTGAAAGGCTATCCTGCTACTTCCCCTATACGCATCATACCTACCTGACAAAACTTGATCAACTTAAGCCGAAAATAAAAAAAAAAAGGTGAGGTTTTACCTGAGCGGGTTATTTAAAATAACACCTCATAAAAATCTACGTCACCAAAGCCTTTAATGATCAGGTTGAAGGTAAATTAGGCTATAGTTAGCTCTCCACCTTCACAGTCGGTTTGTTTTTCCTCAGCATTACTAAAAATAACTTGGCACAGACACAATAATTTGGATGAGTAATGGCAGGGAATGTGAGTTTATATACACGTGGATTGCGATTTTTTTATCCAGTCAAAACAAGGCTAAGATTCCTGCTTTTTTTGCTGTTATATATATATTTTTTTTACAGTTTACATTTTTTTCATTTAGTAGTTTTCACTCAGCTTATATTCTACTTTACATAAATTCAAAATCTAGCTTAAAAGAAGCTTAGAAATGCTCCTTTTTTTATATGTTGGGGATATACTATGTTATGTAACGAGTAACATAAAAGTAATGCTATTACATTTGCGAGAGTAACGGATTACACGTTTGAGCCCACGCGGCGCTGCAGGCAGGTAGACAGGCAGCGTCCCCAGCCGACCCGACTGTCTGAGCCCCACCCACCAGTCCACCCACTCAACCCACTCCCCTCACACACACACACACACACTCACCAGGGTGTCTTCTCCCTTTGGTTGGTGGAACCGACTCCCTCCTCTCTCTCTCTCTCTCTCTCCCTCTCTCTCTCTGTCTTTTGCCCCTACAACCGTGCGTACACACACACTCCGTGAAACCCCGGGGCCGCCGGTTCGATTCCGCCTGATAGTGATAGTGATAGTCTAGACTCCGGGCAGGTGAGCCCTCCGGGGCCTCAAGCCGCTGCGCACAGTGAATACTAAACAGGATGAGACTGCATTCAGGCACGGCACTGCGCTCCCCGCGCTCTCTCTCCCTGTCATGCCAAATACTATTAACTCTATAATTCTCCTGTGTCAGATGTATAGCGCCACGCTCTCTGGGCATTCATTGTCACAGCGCCCCCATCCAGATGTTCAGGCTTGTGTGCATACTGTACAGTAGAGACGGATTTTCTACCCCCCCTCCTCCCTCCTCCTCCCTTCCTCCTCCCTTCCTCCTCACCCCCTCCTCACACGCACTATCACCAATATCTGCGTGTAAAACGGTACATAAAACAGTATGATTGTACATTATAAAGGCCCTAGAGCTTAAATATTATTAGATCTTAAATATAAATGGCAGTGTTGCTGCTTTTAAGTGAAGCTTTTTTAAATTGGGATTATTCGGATGTTGCTTTTATTCCAGTTAACTGTTCATTTCTGTACATTTTATAAAGTCAATATGCTGTTATTTATATGTTTTGTTGCTTTTAAAGTAACATATTAAGCTTGAAAATGGCAGCATCGGCTTATAAATGACACACAGTGTGTAAGTTTTTACTTGTAAACTCTCTCATGTAAAACTCCCCAGCAGCAGCAGGTCAATTGAAACTAATCTGAACTATTTTACATACTGGTTTGTTTAATTCATTTGTTCTGTATATCAAAAAAATAAGCCGCTGGGATCTTTTATCCACCCTGAACCTTTGTATTCTCTATGCCAGGGTGGCTCTAAACTGTTTCAGGAGGAGGCTCAGTGAATGGAAGTGGGAAGGTATTACATTAGTTGTTATCAAAAGATCATATATAATAGTCTAAATGTGTTTGATTTGGTTAAAGAGACAGAGTAGTTGTGGATTTCCTGCTTTCCCAGAGTCAGAAACTGGCTTTAGGAGACTTTTTTTTATATATTTGGAGCAGTTGTTGATCCCATAAGCATCCAGGAACTGAGCGAAACTAAATAAGTAAACTAAGGAGTGTGAAGGGGGTCGCCTTTTTCCAAGCTTTGTCAAAGGAGAGGCCACTTTGAAGACCTTCTGCTCTATGCAACGTGCACCATTTATCTATGCTGGAATATCATCTGATCCCAGTTTTGCAGTGTTGCCATGTGATTAAACATCATTTTAGGAAGCTGCGACATGCTTATAAGCACAGATATGGAAATATGGAGGAGTTAATAACTGGATTCTGGGTTACAGAGCCCAGAAATGTAGCTCCTGCTTGATGACAAATGAATAAAATAACAAAAAATGCAGATTAAAACTCTTGTCTGATGCAAATTGGTCTGATTTTGTAGTAATATACTTACTTTAAGGACACATTTTCCAATTTAAAATAACTTTCTTTTCCCCCCTCAAAGTCCAGACTTATCATGGGTTGATATGAAAGTGTATACACATGGATATACACAGGTGTGTGTATACATTGGTGTATATAAATGTGGATTTTGCTCCTTATTTAAGAGACGAATCCTTGTATTTGTTGTATTTTTTCCCTCTTTAAAGTGTGTGTCCTGTGTCTGGTTGGCACATGTACCACTTTATATGGCTTCTTTAAAAGAAAGGAGTGGGGAAAAAAAGATAAACAGTGAACTTTAAACAACTCTCTGTTTCATATATTGTCCTTAAACAGCACCGCACTCATGACACAGCGACCTGAATTCACTCCCCTGCTCCGTTGCCTGAGCCGCTCAGCGCTGACCTGTGTTGACCTTAATTTCTCTTAAGGCTTCATTTCTCCTCACATCAGGTCTGGGGATATTTTGGTTAATCCATAGGCTATGTTTAGCCCTTTCGCCCAGAATGCATTACCAATTTAAGGCACGGTGAGATTCAATTAGATTATGCATGGAAGCAGAGCTGATTGTGTGTGTTACAGTCCTCCTCACATGTTTCACCGCGGAGGAAAAGTAGGGCAGCGGTGGTGTGAAGCGGCTGCTGACGGATCGACCTTCTCTCCCTCTTGTCCTTACATTACACCGTCTCCCTGACATTACACGACTCCGCCGGAGGGGCGAGTATATAGAAGGGAAGGAGAAACTAGCTTTTCGCTTTGCTTTTCCGGGCCGCGCGGGCTTCCGTAGAGACGCTCCAAACATGGCTCCCCTCATGCCGTTAACGTGAGAGTCGAAAGTTGTGACCAGAGCAAGCGAGGAAAACAGACACTGCAGGGCTACTTGTAGCGCTTTTACGATAAAAACCCCCCGACGAAGAAGAAAAGCAGAGCCGCCTGGAGGAAGTGTCACAGGTAAAACTGTTTACAGGAGTTAGCCTGGTTAGCATAGTAGCTAATAGTAGCTTTGCTGGTGAGAAGTGTGCAGCAGCTATAGTGTGTTGTGAGCACTGTCAGTGCATTTAGTCGGGTTTTCTGAAGTATTGAGCATTTATTTAAAAATATGCCACGCTTGTATGTCAACTGTACTGTTATATTGAGAGATATGAAGAGCATTGTGTGCTGTATATTGTACAGAAAGGTGAGGAAACACTGGTGAAGCTCATTTATTTATACAGTACATTTCATATGTAGCTGCACACGTGCATGACAGGAAGGAAAACACACATAAAAGCATGAAGATATAAGCACATTAAACACAAAGCACCTACAGTGACTGTGGTGAGGTGTGAGTTAGTGTTCAGTGTAAGCCTTCTGGGAACAGGTGGATTGTAAGTCTGGATTTAAATGTATCTACAGATGGGGCCTGTCCTGAATGATTCAGGAATGATTATTTTAAATGGCACTTAGGCAGCTTCGATACCTGAAAGCTGCTTCGCCACGCTTAGTGTTAACCTGAGAGACGGCTAAGAGACCAGACCACGATGATCTGAGGCTTCTAGTGGCTTCATATGGAGTCAGTATTTAGTGTATCAAGTGTTCTGGTTGAGCTGGTCTTGCTTTGTTGACACTACAGAAGAAGAAACAATCAGTCTTTTAATGGATTAGCAGGGTTAACTGGAGAACAATTAAGAATTTTAGGGACTTCTTGTGAGCATTTTCACAATATTTTATTGTTTTATGGACTAAACGATTAACCAATAAAATAATAAAGTTTTAATTATCTTACTTTTGCTTCATACATGGCTTGACTCCAACTACTAATGTAATAAAGCCTAATATAACAATAATAATATTGATGTTAGCCAGTTGATTATTGTCCAAGTTTTTGACTCAGTTTTCTCTGCTTGTCTTTGTATCTTTTCCCAGACTGGTTAGCTTTATGCTAGCGCAGACAGTCCGGCTGTCCCCCCTCGTCATCTCCCGTCATCTCCATCATCGCTGCGCTCCATCTGCCAGACACTTATTTCAGAGGAGTACAGGCTGTGCTTGTGTCAGCAGGGGACTGAGATCCATGGAGCCCCTAAAAGCTGCTCAGGACCCGGAGGTTCCCATCGCCGACACGCCGGCCGGACAGGGGGGCTTGTCTCCTGCGGGACTGTTACCCGGGGAGACGGTGGTTAAGGAGGGCAAGGCGGCCATCCTGTTTCCCAGCGCCAATGAGGTGTTTTATAACCCGGTCCAGGAGTTTAACAGAGATTTAACGTGAGTGTGAACGCTATAAGTCTACATATGAATCACAGGAACTTCACATGTGTGTTTCTTTCCATAGTTAATGTCACATATGAATATTTTTTGCACACATGTATGACTGTATGCTGAAGGGCCTCTCGTGGTTGTTATGCCAGTGACTGCTGACTCCTCACTCCTCTTATCTGGCCGTCAGGAACTGCTTCAGTGTGAAATCTTGTTCCCCACTAGAGACAATCAATCACGCCTTGTTGTCACGTTGGATCAATCGGAGCCAAATTTCAGTACCTCGAGAGCAGGTTGTGTTGTGAATTCAAATAAGTATTGATAAGATTCCTTTTATAAGCCTCTCATAAAGCTTGGACTTTTGTCTTTTTCAGCAGTTTTCCCCGTTTTACAGCATAGCAAAAGACTGTTGCAGGCCACATTTTGGCTCAGAAACTGACATCTGCAGAAAAGTTTGTTTTTAATCTTGAACCGGAGCATCTATTAAAGTGAAGCACAGTATGAGAAGAATAAATCTTTGCTGCCACGTTTTGTAAAATCTTGAATAAAGTCGTGTAAATATGGATATTGAGCGTCCTGTTGTGCTATTCCGTCTATTTCCCGTTTCCCTCCACAGATGTGCGGTGATCACGGAGTTCGCCAGAGATCTGCTGGCTCAGCGCGGGGTGAAGGTGGTGGTGCCGGGAGAGAAGGAGCGAGTGGTGGTCTCTCTGTCGGAGGAGACGAACGAAGCGGACGTACAGACGGAGGAGGAGAAGAAGAACGGAGCGGAGGAGCCGGCTGTGACCGCGACGGTTGGGGAGAAATGTGAGGTATGTAGAGGAGACGGACTTCAGCCGCAGATTTATAAGGAATAGTTTGACTTTTTGGGAAGTTTGGTGATGAGACAGTTAGGGCTGTAGTCTGCTGGTCGACTAGTCTATTAGTTGGTTGATATGCTCTTGTCAGACTGAATTCTCATTGGTGGAATAATCTCAGTGTTACTTTCATAAGGAGAAAAGTGCTACATCAGCAGCTTTCTGGGATTAATCCATTATTTCCTTTGGGGGGGGCGGAGGGTGATGACTACCTGTGAAAACAAGGGGGGTGCATTCGAAACACCCCCGCTGTTTTCACAACTTTGGACTCACCCAAGTTAACGGAAACTGCTGCGGTCTAACTGTTATTATCTAACGGTTATTGAGCGTTTACTAAACTTACTGAAAGTTTACTGAATCAGTGTTTCTCCTACAATTATATCAACGAGAACCCTGCCAGGACCCAAAAAAAAAATACGTTTAATGCCAGAATTAACACGAAATATCCACTCATTCAGAGATATTTAGCGTTTGGGAGTCTGTGCAGCGCTGTTCAGGACGGGAGTTAATCGCTGTTGTCGTTGCCTGGGAAACGAGCGTAACTCTGTTAGTGACGGTGTGGATACGAGCGGAGCAGAGGAAAAGCTTAGCGGTAAGTTGTCAGTCTGGCAGTAAATGTACAGCACAGACTACAGTGTGTCAGTTAAATGCTAAAAAGTCACGTCTGTTGTTTCTCCAAGTGCTGGAAAAGTGAAGGGAGTTAGCTCCAAAGTTAGCAACGATGGGTTAGCCTAGCCTGAAGACGCTAAACAGAGGAATGTGTGGCTGCTGAGTCCCTGTTACCCCCTCCGACTAATCATTTAGTCGACTAAGATTTTCTTTGGTTGACTACAGCCCTAGAGACAGTTGATATCCCTCTCATATGTGTGTGGTTAGCTTAGCTTAGCATCTTACATGTTAATAAGTAAGCTTTGGATAGTGCTGTTAGGTGGATTTTACCTCTGGATAAGAGGCAGGCTAGCTGTTTCCACCTATTTCCAGTCTTTATGCTAAGCTAAGCTAACCGTCTGCTAGGACTAGCTTCATAATTATCATACAGACATGAAAGTTGTATGTAACTTTTGGCAAAATATCAACCTGTTTTTGTGCAATTTATCCCAAATTTGTATCTTTGATGGTTAAAAACACACATTTATTTAATGTAAACTATAAATTCAGTTTGTTAGTGTCCTCGTGTGTGGTTAGCATTATTATTAAAACACAACATGAGGTTTTTATATTTATATTTTGCAGCGCGGCTAAAAGCTTTTATTGTAGCGTACCATTAAGTGTTATCGTTATGTTGCACCAGGTGATTTCACACTGTGTTAGATCCACTTTTTAAACCCTGAAGGATTTCATTGTATTGAAATAATATAATCAGTGGTCAGTAAACACATCTAAAACCAGAGATTCTTCTTCTTTAGTGGTCATTGAGTGCAGAGGTTCAGCCATGAAGTGCTCAGTCTCTCAGGGGAGACCGGTTTGTGGTTTTCTGTTTCTCCTCCGAGAAGAGCAAAACTTTCTACCAACAACTAAATGGTTTAAAATTTAAAATGGAGACAAATCTGCATCATAATAACAACAGGAGTAATGAAAATGTGTATTACATGATTAGTTACACACTGATATCTAGTAATTTAATGCTAAATGTCTGGTTTTTTTAGCGTGGTCTTCGTGTGCTGGAGGGTCTGGCGGCGTCCGGTCTGCGATCTGTCCGTTTCGCCCTGGAGGTCCCGGGCCTTCAGAGCGTCACCGCCAACGACTTCTCCACCAAAGCGGCGGCCCTGATCGCCAGGAACGCCCAGTACAACAAAGTGGACCACCTACTCCAGGCCAGCTGCAGAGACGCCAGGTACGGTTTTTTTTTTTTACTCGTCTTGTTCTCTGGCGGTCCTCCTCCTGCCACCGTTATTTATCCGCTTCACTGACTTCGCTGTCCGTTCGCTCTTCTTCTCTCGTATTTATCCAATACTCCTCTCACAGTCATTCACCTTTGACCTCTTGTTCTATTCGTTCCTCCGCTCCTGCTCTGATCTCCTCTTTTTGCTTTTCTTCTTTCATTATCTTTTTTTGTGCCTTTTTCTTTTAGTTCATTATCTCTTCTCTCTTTCTTCTGTCTGGCTCGCTTGTCTTCTTCTATCCTCTCAAGTCTCCTTTCTCTTCTCTCAACTAATCTACTCTTTTCTTTTCTTTTCTTTTGAACTGGCCTCATCACATGTCTGCTCTTTTTTTTGTCTGTCCTCCATCCCTCTCTCGCCTTTTTTTTGTTTTTTAATTTAAATTCTACCTTTTTTTTAGTGTCTAACATTTCTTAAAACATCCTAACATCTCCTCCCTTTCTTATATGTCTCCCTCTCTCTCTAGCATGCTGATGTATGAAATGCGAGGGAAGAAGGAGCGCTACGATGTGATCGATCTGGATCCCTACGGTAGCCCCGCCTCCTTTTTGGACGCCGCCGTGCAGGCCGTCAGCGAGGGAGGTGGGTAGTAGTCCGCTCCGTCAATCATCAACACCAGTCCTGTTTTTACATCACAGTTGTTGTGACGGTAAACTAGATTCTTGGGTTTTCTCCCAAGTCAGACCATCATTTAGTGTTTCTAAATAAAAACTAGTGAAGAGTTAACGCTGGTTTAGTCTCTTATACGTCCACGTCCCCTCTTGTTCTGGTCTTGCTGGAGGCCTTTTGTTGCGTTTGGTTCCTCCATCGTCTCTCTGCTGTCTTTTATAATAAATGCCTTCAAACAAACAAACAAACTTTCCTCCTAGAAAATAACATTTTACTAAACTATTAAAGCGTTTAGTGTTAATCTGCACTGCTTTGTTTGTGACAGGATGAGTTTTTCTTTAACTGAAACAAACAAAATGAGGATCAGTTAATGAACGGCCAGCTCTTTGAGAGATACAAAGACTGGATTTTAAAACTTTGATGCAGGTTCCTGGTTTTAGAGCAACGAGAAGCGTCCTATAAGCATGTACACATCCCCTTTTTAAAATAAAATAAGTGATTCATCCGAACAAAAGATGAATATAAAATACAAACCCTTTCCATCCAAGGACAGTCAGGCTCACCGTCATCACACTTTTCACTGCCTCCTCTTCGTCCTGTTTGGTAGAAACGACGACAGAGCGGTGAGGTTGGCGGATACGAGCGTGCACCTGCGGACTCCGCTCGTGTCACAGCTCAGGATCTCTGGAAACGTCCTTTTGTGTCCACGCCGTCTCTCCGTGGCGGCGAAGTCGACAGAGTTGAATACGGTTATCATTACGGGTCATTTTCACTTTGCTCAATACTAATCCGTCCCTGACAGGTACAATTATTTTTACCCGCCGTTTTTCTTTACGGACGTATTCGCCTTTCATAAAAGTAATTTATTTGCTTCCATGCGGCTTCAGGAAACGCATTAAATCACTTTGTATTTCTCATCACAATTCAAAAAATTGGGCATAAAATCGGCTTGACAGTGGGATCAGAAGTGGGTCAGATATTGTTTGTGTTTTTTTTTTGGTTTGATCCTATTTTGAGTTCAGTCTATGTGGGACAGAACGATGAGACTGGATGGTCGACCTCTTACCATCTGCACTGCCCTCATTTCTTTTTTATTGAAAAGCTCAAACAACAGCAAGAGTTCAGGCACTGATCTGTCTGACTAAGGTGTGAAAGAAGGGGAAGTCTTATGTTTCCTTCTGTTTTCTTTTGTCTTCTTCTTCTCTTTCTTTCTTTCACTCAGGTCTGTTGTGTATAACGTGCACAGACATGGCGGTGATGGCAGGAAACAGTGGAGAGACCTGCTACAGCAAATACGGTTCAGTCTCCATCAAAGCCAAATACTGTCATGAGATGGTGAGAGCTCAGCACACACACACACACACACACGCCATACTCCACATGCAGAGACATGCCGCTATGTTTGCATTCATGATGTCTTAATCCTCAGTGTGTACAGTATGTGTGTGTGTGTGTGTGTGTGTGTCTGGCGGAAACGCACTAAATGTCATGGATTCTGGCCCGAGGCGGCTGTGAGAGTGTGTTTTTTTTTGTTTTTTCACATCAGTGTGTTTTTATGTTTGCTCACTTATTAGAAAACTTTTATCAGAGCGATTAAAAAGAAGAAGAAAGACGCATCAAGTTAATGAAAACTCACCGTTTTGCTGTAATGTTGGCGTCTTTAAAGCCACGTCTGATAAGAGTTTGGAGATCTTTGACTGTGGCGCCCCCCAGTGGTCACATGTTAAAAAAAAAAAAAAAAAGCTGATCAGATTTGTCAAACAGCATCTGAAACACCTTTCAGAGGCTCAGACAGATGCTCACTTCATGCAGGTGTGTTAAGGTGAAAAGATCAACAGGGTTTAAACATCAACCACTGCTCTTCTTCTTTTATTTCACACAAAACGAGCGCAACGCCATGAATGTCTGAGGACTGTCTGATAAACCTTTTCAACACACACACGTCTCGATCTTCTCTGTGCGACGGCGAGCTCTCCACCTGCCTCCACGCACACATTTGTTTCAAGAACGCTCCTCCCCTTTAAGGCACCGTGTGGAGTGTTTGAGCGCTATGAATGAAGCAACGGTGCAGTCGTTGCAGCTCTTCTCTACTGAAGGACAGTCGGTGGAGGTCACCTGACCAGAGAGGAAGCAACGCGCTAAATAAAGTCAGGAAAGAAGAACTCTGCTCTGTGAAATCAGCTCTACTAATGTTTTAAAGATGCATTTTGAGTGAGAAATATACATAATTTATTAAAATAATCTACTCTTAAGATGACTGAGCTTAAAGCAACACATAAACTTTACCAGTTTTCACCAAAACCTTTTCCAATCATAATAATTTGACAGTAGATTTGATGGATTTTCATAAACTTTGCGTCAAGAACAGAACAACTGATCAAGAAGTTTCAGCACACTGTAAATTCATTGCATTGTTTTCAGTAGAAAATCTTTTTCTCTACTTCTTAAATGTATATTTTTGCTTTTATTGTCGTTGAGAACAGACTCAAAGAGACTCTGAGTCACTGGAGGGAGAAAATAATAGTAACTTAGACACAAGATCCGTCCTTTTATTTATTTATTCATTCATATATTAGAGTAAAATGTTTTTCTATACACCTTTTTTCTCTTGTTAGAAAACTGTCAAAGTATCCTTCATGATCGTTTTTAGTAAAAATTAGTTTCTTTCAGTAATAAACTGCGATGACACGAACGCTCAACATGGCTTCATGTAAATAATTCATGAGTTTCATGTGAGTTAAGCTTCAGCGGAAGAAAGACTTCATTCATGAAAGCAGCAGCAGTCAAACGAACCTTTTTATTCAACACACTTGGCAGAAAGACGTTGTTTCCCCCTCATGTGTAGCTGTTCATCATTTTCCCCTTCAGCCCTGCAAAATAAAACTTTCTCACATGTTTCACAGCTTTTTTTTTTTACATCAATAGGAAAATAAAATAGTGAATGTGTGTGTGTGTGTGTGTTATCTCCATCTCCCTCCTCTCCCCTTTCCTCCAGGCTCTTCGTATCATCCTCCACAGTTTGGACCAGAGGGCGGGGGTGTACCAGCGATACATCCAGCCCCTCCTGTCCGTCAGCGTCGACTTCTACATCCGAGTCTTTGTACGCGTCTTCACAGGACAGGCCAAGGTCAAAAACTCAGCCAGGTACAAACACACACACGCACACACACACACACACAGGCGCGCGCTGTCTCTTTCAACAAAAGGCTGATATATGATGAAAGTCGAACGGTCCTGAAAACTGGGTCACCGCGGCAACAAAACATAATGGCAGCGGCAGAACGGAGCGAGATAAACCTGAGGAAGAAATGGAAAATAATAGAAATGTGGAGACATATAAAAAAAAATGTGATTATCTTTGTGAATTTGCATACATGGACACACGGAGACAAAAAAAACCAAACCGCTCCCCCTGCTGTGACACACACATGAAACAATAACTGTATTTAAACATATATACTGCTTTTTCTTCCTCTCCTCTGGTGTCTGTGGCAGTAAACAGGCTCTGATGTACAACTGTGTCGGCTGCGGCTCGTTCCACCTCCAGAGAATGGGCAGGAGAACAAGCAACGGGAAACAGTAAGACCTTCGACGCCAGCTCTTCCTTCCTGTTGATCATGTGAAATCAAAACGTGGCGATCAGAGTTTCTCATTTAGAGGACGTTCACAAACCTTTGTTTTATTTTTTTAATTAATTTAAGAATATAGTTGATTTATAAGACTGTAAAATTACACCTGAGTCCAGACATCATTGTTTTTCCATCAGTAACTTTGCATTAGCAGCTTGTTTTAATATTTTAACCACTTCTTTAAATGACTCACGCAGATATTTCTTCACTGTGTTGCACTTTGAGTCCGCCGACGTACTTTATTGGTTGTCCATGATGATGATGATGATGATGATGATGATGCACAGCGGCCTGCTTATTTTTTACTAGAGAGCCATGTTTACACCATGTGATCCTATTTCTCTACGATTGGCTTGAGATATCAGATCTAAAATCTTATTAGGAAAGAAGAATTTGATTTATAGAATATTTATTTATATATATTTGTCTTGTATAATATTTTGCAGCACCATCAAACAGTCAGTTTAAAGGACCAGTGTGTAAGATTTAGTGACATCTAGTGGTGAGGTTGCAGATTGCAGCCGACTGACTGAAAACATCCTTCTCCTTCCAAGCATGTATGAGAACCTGCGGTGGCTGTGAAACATGCAGAGGGCCCCCCCTCTCTCTCTAGAGCCAGTGTTTGGTTTGTCCCTTCTGGGCTACTGTAGAAACATGGCGGGCTATGTAGATGTAGATGTAAAGTAACAAAAACACCACGTTTCTTATTTTCAGGTGATTATACGCTCATAAAAACACACTTGTTTCCGCTAGATGCCACTAAACTCTACACACTGCACCTTTTTTTAAGTCACAAAGTGGGACGTGCCGGTAAAGTCGACACCGCCGTCATCAGAGTAAAGAGCTGTAGATTCATCTCATGTTTCAGCTGCGGGACGTCGTTCGCTTGTTTAAAACGTCTAAGAGTTCTTAATAAAGTTCAAGATCCTCTCACTTCCTGTCTGGAAATAATGACCGCTGTGATTTCAGTATGAAGTATTCTGCAGCCACTGGACCTCCAGTCGGACCAGAATGTGAACACTGTGGGCAGAGACATCAGGTGACACACACACACACACACGCACACACACACACACACACTTATAGAACTTCATTATTTTAGCTGCTGTTGTTCATTTTCATATTTTTAGCTTTGATGCTGCTGCTAATATTTTTTACAGTACACACACACACACACATCAGCTGACACCCGTCTGTCATCCTCACAGCTGGGTGGTCCGATCTGGGCGGAGCCTATCCACGACTTCCCGTTCGTCCAGAAGGTTTTGTCGGCGGTGTCAGGAAACCCGTCTCGGTTCGGGACGTCCAAACGCATCGAGGGAATGCTCAGCATGGTGACAGAGGTATTTTTTTTTCTCTTCTCTCCAGCTTGTTTCAGTCAGGGGGGGGGGGGGGGGGGGGGGGGGGGGGGGGGTCACGGTTTTGGTGGATCAGGTGACTTCACGTTGATTTACAACCTGTCTGAAACGTAGAGTGAACACACACTGACACACTCGTTTCCATCTGCTTTGTTGCTCTTGTGTTGTCAGGAGTTGGAGGATGTGCCTCTTTATTACACTGTGGACAGTCTGAGCAGCACGATACACTGCAACACTCCGCCACTGCTGCAGTTTAGGTAAACACACACACACACACGCACACACACACACACACACACACACACACACTAAACTGCTTCACTTGTTTCCCCTCAGAGCAGCTTTATCTTAGAATAAATGTTTACTTACCACCACCTGAAGTTCTTCTACTGTTCCTGTCAAACATTAGTTACACAGTGAATCAGCTCCTTCCTCCTCTTCCTCCTCTCTCTTCCTCTCCGTCTCGTCTGCAGGTCTGCTCTTCTCCATGCTGGTCACAGAGTTTCCCTCTCGCACGCCTGTAAGAACGCCATCAAGACAGATGCTCCTCCCGCAGCCATCTGGGACATCATGCGCTGCTGGGTAAACTTCACTCGACTTACTTTCGCTCAGTCTCGAATCCTTCGGTGTCGAGTTTCTCACAGTCAGTCGGAAATCCCGCTGAAGATTTGCTCGACCACCGTTTCCCGTTACGCCGTCCTTAAATCACATCATGTGTTATTTTTAACATAAATTGTCTGCTGCAGGAGAAAGCTAACCCTGTGAAGAGGGAGAAGCTGTCAGAGACGAGCCCCGCCTTCAAGATCCTGTCCACAGAGCCCAGGTGAGACCACGTCCACACACACACACACACACCCACAGGAAGTACGAGCCAATGATACGCTGCGTCCGTTTCTCATCAAATTATATTCTGAGTAACCTTTGTGTGTGTGTGTTTAGCCAAGAGGCCTGTTTCACCGTGAGGGAGGACGCCAACCCTCAGTCCCGTAAACGCCACCTGACCCGCTTCCAGGAGAACCCTCAGGCCTTCTGGGGACCCAAAGCTCGTGCCAAGTCTGGGTAAAAAAACCAGTAAACCTCCATGTTCCCCTGAGACACACACACACACACACACACACACACACACACACACGACGAGAAGCCACAGGAGGACGGTCCAAGATCATTTTTATCATCATTTTATTGTCCGTTTTTTAAATTTTTGGGGATGAAACTGCAGATTTCTTGCAAGAAAAACATTATTTTAAGAATCTCAAGCTGAAATTATGAAAGAGAAAAATGTTAAAGTGTTGAAATATTACACATAAGATTAAAAACACTCGATTTTACAGAACTTAAACACTGAATCTGTTGTAAAAATGTTCTGGGAATCAACAAACATCTATCTCTTTCCTTCATTTTACCTGCCGTTACATCGTTTCTCACTCCGTCCATCTGCCTCTCTCTCTCTCCTGCAGAGGCGGCATCTCCAGCGACCTTCAGGACAAGAGGAAGAAGTGCCAGAACAAGAGGAAGAACCAGATCACAGACTCTTCACAGCTGAAAAACTACCCCTGCAAGAAATTCAAACAGGTCAGTTCAGCTACAAGCAGCATTCAGCTCAAATTAATTTAAAAAAAAAAAAAAAAAACAGTGATGTGTGGAAATGCTAAATTGTTCCGCAGGGTGTCATTTTTAAAGAAATCAACAAATATTCACACTCGAGTTGCTGCGAAAAACAGCTGCAGGTAATTTGTTTATCGCAACAAGACGAGTTTTTATCACACTCACCTTCTTGGATGTGAAACGCTCATTATTGGATCGTCCGTCAATCACACACAAAAAAAAGTACTTTTTTCCTCCTAATGACGTATCTTCTGCTTTAATTCATGCTAGTTTCTTCTGACACATAAAAGACTTTTTCTTCTTTCAGGAAAAAAAACAACCTAGTGAGGTTTTTTTGTTTGTTTTTAAAAGAAGAAAAGCGGTTTTCTTCTGGAAAAGACGGATTTCGCTCATTTCTTTTCCAGGAATAGCAGCAAAAAGGGCGCATGAGTAATTTATCTGTGGCTTCATACCTGGAATCAACTTCCTGTTGGACACACGAACATCTTAACCTGTCGAGAAGAAGCTCTTACTATAGGTTGAACTAGATTTTATGAATATGTTTGACTCATCTGAAGCAGACCAGTCGAGCGCTTTCACCCCGAAAATGACCCAGAGATTGACGAAGTGACACAATCTTCCTCCTATAAATGAAAAGTGGAATTCACACGAAATAAAAGCGCCTCATTTCAGACGCTACGGCCTCGGAAACGTCACCTAACGACGGTTGACACAAGAGAAGTACAGGAAAGGAATTCACTGTTTTATTATCTTGTAATTGCCACCGTGTGTGTGTGTGTGTGTGTGTGTGTGTATAAGCTGTTATATCTTATTTACTGTGAACCGTGGAGCTCTTTTGTCGTCCCACAACTATTAAAAACACATCAGTGAGTCACACTGCTGCACCGGGGTGACATGTCCCCTTCATCATGAAGACTATTCGTGAGACTGAACACTTCCAACTTCAGTGTTGTCTAAACTACGGGCTGAAGGAACACGTCGCCCGCCGCACTGACGTGTTTTTAATAGTTTTTTTGGGGCAACAATGGAGGCACAGAGGAATAAGATAATAAAGGCTTTGGATACAAAACACAATACTTGTAAGTAGATCAGTTCATTGTTAGTTTGGCTCTGTGTATCAGATTTGTTGACAATAGCGAGGGGGAGGAAGAAAAAAAATCTGCCAGCCGTTTGCTTTAAGACAACACACACATGTCTGTTAATCATTCCCGTTAGCGGTGCTGAGATCACTTCCTACACTGCAGTGTAACACAAGTGATGAGGATGATCTATGAAAACACTTCCTTAAGTTCAGCTGAGGCTAACAAGACGTGTTAGTAGTCTGGAGTTGGTCAAATCAAGTCTGTTTCTTCCAAAAGTTAAAGATGTTTTTATGTGAAATTTGAGGATTTTTTAGATTAAAGTCACAAGTAGAATGATTACAACAATCAAATAAGTCTTTGAGTGTATTGATTTAAGATAGAGTTGGAAGTTCTGAAGCTATCCCTTAATGTCATAAATCTAACTTTTTCTTTTTAAGCATCTATTCATTCATCTTTACAGTTGCAGTTTGTCACTCGTCCCTCACTGCTTGCAACTGGATTTACTGCAGTGTTTTCCCCTATAAATGGCGGGCCCGCCAGAACTACGAGGACCAAAATTAACGCCAAATATCTGTTTATTCTTAAGTCAATAGCGTTTGGGAGCCGCTGAGCAGCGCTGTCTCGAAACGTGAGTTAACGTCTGTGTCGTGGCTATGGAAACTACAGATAGCGTAACTCCTTAGCCAGTGAGTGGTTAAGCGAGAGAGAGAGAAATAACGTCTGAAATAACGGTTAATGCTAACGGAGAAAACGGTTAGCAGCAGCAGTAAGTTGTCAGTCTGGCAGTAAATGTTCAGTACAGACTACAGTGTGTCAGTTAATAAACGCTGCAGCTTGTCAACACCATGAAAAGTCACGTCTGTTGTTTCCCTCAACTGCTGGAAAAGTGAAGGGGTTAGCTCCAGAGTTAGCAACAGTGGGTTAGCCTAGCCTGACGACGCTAAACTGATAAATAGAAAACGTTTAAATGTGTAGCTGCCTGCTAATCCCCCTCCCGCACAACTCTTATTAACGGTTGGAAATCTACTTTAAATTGGCCTGAAATAAAATACTATAAAACTTTGTTTTCACACTGACTGTGATCATGAAAAGAATTGATTTACTGCATGTTTTGTCATTTCAATCCTTTATTTTTTAATATTACAGTGGGGTTTTTTGAAATAGTTTTTATTATCGCTGTAATTTCATTATCGTGTGCAGCGTTAACAAGCCGCGGCAAAGCAAAGCAAAGCATAACAGCTTTACAGAGGAACGGTCGTTATGGTAACACGATTTCTGTTCCAACATTTTAACTGCCGCTGATTGAGTTTATGCAGGTGAGGATTTACTCGGGCACATCCTGTTCTTGATGATGATGGCGATGATGATGATGTTGGCACACAGAAATCTCACAGAATTAAAAAAGGGACACAATTAATTTTTAGCACTAATTACACTTGTAAAGTCTTCATGTCCTGGGTGGGAAATGAACAGCAGCCACATGCTGGTGGATTCTCCATCAGCTGCTCTGGCAGGTCGCCACCGTTGGTTTCCTGCCAGAGAAGCTGAGCTGAGAGAGCTTTTTAAACCAGCCGCCAGCCAAAATTCACCTTTTTGGCTGTTTTTAAGATTTTCTAATATAACAACCACTAACCTCTCTGCATATTACTATTAATATTGTTCTTTTTATTTTTCAGGGCACGTGCACCCACGGAGACAAATGCTGCTACTCCCATGACCTGAAACAGACGAGTGAAGAGAAAATGGAGTGATACATTTTATTTCTAGAGTTTTGAATGCAGGCTTTTGTGCAGCTTGGACCAAGTGAGAATGAAGCACCGCAATCAGTTCGTGATTGGTTGAGGACAACAACCTAAAAAGCGTTTAATATACGGAACATATCCACTATTCATCTTTACATCAGAGCCTTTTTGTTTTAGCTTTTTTTTTTTTTAATTTGACTGACAGTCCAATAAAGTCCGACATCTGACTTTAAACGCTCTTCCTTTCTTTTTCTTTCATGTTGAAGATAGTTGTGTGTGTGTGTGTGTGTGTGTGATTATGTAACATTAAGACACATGTAAACACAACGAGTAAGTGACAGATTTTAATTTCGATTGCTTTGATCGGTATAAAAGTAATATTTTCAAAGTATGTACACATATTTGCAGAAATACAAAAGGTTCAGGCAGTCAGTATAATTTGGCACCAGTTTTTTCTTTTTTTAGAGAGATGTCTGAATCACACAGGAGGTTTTTCTGTGTTTTGAAGTGCATGAATTGGAAAAAATCAGCTAAAAAATTCAGAAAATATCGATAAGAGCCAGTTTAAGATCTGAAAAACAGTCAGTTCTTTTTGATTTGATACATCTGTGTTTATGAAAGGCAGCTTCAGCAAGTAAATGTGCCTACAGTACGATATGTGTCTTTAGAGTTCATACATTCAGTGTCACTAAATGTCAAATTGCCTCCCTTGTTTTTTTCTGTTTGAACGCCGTGAGGACGCTCGATTTCTGTGACGAGCAGGATCTGGGTTCCCCCTCCCAAAAAAAAAACATCTTTTGGATCCACTAAAAGTGGAATCAGATGGTTTTTTTTGGACAACCCAGCTCTGATACATCTGGCCACAGTCAGTGTTCATTTCAATTTCATGTCCTCAGTTTTGTTTTTTTTTTGTAAACACATAATCACTTTTTTTTTTTTTTCTCCCGACTGATGTAGAAACAGTTCTCGCCTGTTCGAATCAAAAACGCCAGCGAGAAGCCACGGGGAGCTCAAGTTGATTTTTGAAAGCGAAAACGCTGAATCATCGTTGTGAGACGTGAAGCGTGCGGGGTCGGCTATCTGAGGCCGACTCTGAGCAGGAAGGTTCGGATCTCCATCGGCCTCAAGGTGATCTCCCACGCCGACGGGTCTTCGAACTTCTTCGGCAGCGGCTTACCGTCTGAAAACAGTGACAGGAAATTAAAACCTCTTTAAAAAAAAAGCAGTTGTCAAACCCCTGAAACACCTTACAGATTATTATTAAGGTTGTAAAGCGCTACACTGCATTTATGACTCATTATCTGCTTAATTAACCCCTACGAGGAAACAGTCTTTACAGTTAACGGAGCAGTGATTACCGCCGTTTTAGAATTAAAAGAGGTGTCAGTGGATTTCTCCATCGACCCTCTACCCTCCCTCCGCTGCCAGCCAAGCCCGCTCCATCAATGATTGGCAGCTCACCAAACAGCGGACGGCTTAAACAGATCCAGCAACATGTGGCCGCCTGATGTTCATCTCTTGGTGATTGTCAACTGTTGTCCGAAAGCGGAGGCTTTTGTTCTAAAGTGCCACCTTCGAGCCAAAAAAAACAGCAACTTTGCTCTCGAGCTCGTTAATTGAGTTGTCGGATTACAAAATAAAAGTTTTGCTAAACACATTTTCACAAGAGGAAGAACTGGTTTTAGTCTGATAATCACCCTCAGGATATAACTATATCTAAAGTAGAGACACTTTCTAGACGTTCTGTACCTTTCTGTGGCGTCCACTCGAAACGTGTCATGTCTTCTTTCCACTGATTGGCTGACAGGTTCAGTTCAGAGACGCCCAGCACATCCAGAGTGGAAAACAGCTTCTGTAGTAACAGGTGTGAAGAAGAGGTGATCCATGAGTGTGTGTGTGTGACGCTATAAATGATTTACTCTATCAATCGTCTACTCATAACTTACTAGAGCCCAGAATGGTGTCATTAATCATTTGATCAGCACACACAGTATATAATAGTGACATGAAACAATAAAAACAAGCTTAAATGAACACATACACACACGTATTCTTATTTAACTGACAAGCTATTATCAATTTTTACATTTTTCTGTCACTCTTTATTGATTTATTTACTAATCAGCACATAATCTGAGCACTAGTCTCGCTGCTAGCGGTAACCCGACGGTGTCTGACCTGCAGGTTGACGGTGACGGGCTGCGAGTTCACTTTGCTCTCCCAGCTCTGGAACTGATGCTCCAGTCTCAGCAGGACCAGGTCTTTGTCCCACTGGCTCAGTGTCAGCAGGTGGACAGCAGGGGGCAGCGCGGCTTGAAGCCCGGAGAACTACAGACAAGAGAGAGAGACAAGGGATTTTATTTTTTAAGTCACCAGATAGAGAACAAATAACTGATCTCATGTCGCTGGTTGACCTGTTAGGAGTGTTATATGACCTCTAACCCCTTTTTCTCTTTAGTTTGTAGGGAGGGCTCGGACTATGTGTCACTAACTGGCCCTTTAAACATGTCGAGCTGAAGGCCGCACAGCTCAGTCTGCTCTCCTGAGGTTTTGTAATGTGTCTGAAGATACAAATATGAGTGAAACAGGGTTTAAACCAGAAGAAAATGAGTTTATAAAGGAGAGAATTAGAAACATAAAAAGGCAGCAGACTGTCAGAAAGTGCTTTTAATGCCCACAGTTCTCCTCCTAGCAACACTTCATGCTTAATAACCTGGAAACTTCCCGAACATAACAGCTTTAAGTTGTCTAAATCTTACCTGAAAATACTTTTTTTCGCTTTAAACTTATGTAGTTTAACTGTTTGTAGACTTTTTAAATGATTGAAGTGTCTCTTACACATTATTCTGATGGCGTATTGTTAAGTTCTTGACGGTTAAAGTGTCCGAAATCATCTGAATTCTACACACAGCGGCTCAAAACGTCCACTTTGTGTTCAAGTAATGTGATTTTTACAGTCTTTGTACATCAGCTAGTCTGTTTAGCATTAGCATGTAGCCTCTTCTTATATATATATATATATATATATATATATATATATATATATATTCCACCCGCTCGCTCGCTCACCTCTCGTCGAGCGTCCGGCTGCAGATCTCCGTCGGTGAACGTCAGCAGCGGCTGTAGTACCACTTCCTGCGCCAGGGGGCGGTGAGCGTCGGCGGCGACGGGCGGGCGGTCGAGGGAGAGCAGGAAGCGGCCGCGGACCACCAGCCCCTTCGGGTAGATGTGAGAGGTCTCGTTGAGGGGCTCGCCGACGCCGCGGACGTCGTCGTACAGCAGCCGGCGGTGGAGCTGAGGAGGGAGGGGAAAGGAGGGAGAGTCTGTTTCTGTCTCGTGTGTGTGTGTGTGTGTGTGTGTGTGTGTGTGTGTGTGTGTGTGTGTGTGTATTGAAGTAATTAACATGTCGACAGTGATGGATTATGTTTGTGTGTGTGTGTTTGTCTGACCATGATCTCCAGAGAGCCGTTCTTGATGCTGCCTCCTCCTTGAGAGCGATCCGTCACCACAGTGAGTTGGTCCACATCATCCTGATCACACACACACACACACACACACACACACACAGTTAACCAAATAAGCAGCTCTAACTTCCTGGAGAACATTTTTTATAATATTTTCATGCACTATTTTAAAAAAAACGTGGCTCTGGGAAATCATAACGTTCATTTTTCCTCACTTTTCTGACATTTTACGACCCAAACGACGAATCATTTCATCGTTAGAAGTGATGTCATACTTCTTTTCAAACACACACACACACACACCTTGATGAAAGCGCGAGAGTTGATGGGGTAGTAGTTTCCAGCGATGGGCTCCGACTGCCTCAGGTGCCAAGTGGGCCGGAAGTCTTTCCTGTAGGACACAACACACACACACACACACACACACACACACACACACAGCTGTCAGAGCGTCCTTATAAAGACACAACAATTCTTATTTTCATGGGATTACACACTAATTAGTAAATAATAAGTGTTTTGTATGATGTCCTGTGTGTTTTTTTTGCTTTGTGCTGTTATATATTTTATTTGTAAGGAGCTGCAGATGAAAACTAGCTTTAATGCTAACTCTGCTGCAGCACATTGAATGCTAACATGCACCTTTAAACACCAGTTTGTTTTTTTATGAACAGTTGGTCATCTTGATCTTAAAATAAATTTGCCAAATATAGTTTATAATGTAACGTTTCTCTTTAAATGAAGAAACAATGCTAGATACCAGTCAGTTTGATAAACACACTCATTAAAAGTGTGTGATAGCTGCGACCAGTTTGGTGTGATATTGACTTTTCTATCAATTTCAACTGGATTTTTAAACTTAATCAGTAAAGATGGAAAGCTTCTTAGTGCTACAGCGATCTTACTAGCTCGTCTTTTTTGGGTGTGAAGTGTGTCGACGGTCAGCTTACTTTCTCTGCAGCACCTCTCTGCCGTTAGAGTCCGTGTAGAAAATCTCCGAAGAGTCGATGCTGGTGTCGAAACGAGTGATCACCTCCTTCCCAAGGTCGTCGCTGAAAGAGGAAGGAAGCCGTTTGGAAATATAGTTTGGGTGACGAAGCTGCTCTTTCTATTTGTGCATTTACCGACGTGACACTGTGCTGTACTCACTCGATGGGAAGCGGCCCGACCGTCCACTCCAGCTCCAGAGCTCTGCTGTCGGCGTAGAGACGGACCACCTGAGAGACCCAGGGAGCGAACCACTGCCTCACCTCCTGCACCACTGAGGTCTGGAGGGAGGAGGGAGGAGGGGGGAGGGGAAGGATACAATAAAAAATAAATAAAGAACAACTGAAACAACAAACTGTGTGTGCGTTTTTATTTTTTTAAGCAACTTTTTAAACTCTACCACTGAAAAAACACACGAACTAGCCAAGTAAGTAATGACATTAATTAATAGAGATATAAAAAAAAAAAAAAAAGGAAGGTGATGTGATGTTTACGAGGTTCACTCTCTACCTGAACGGTCTCAGTCTTGGCCTTCTTGCTGATTATAAAAGGCGTGGAGGAGTTCGGTCTGAAGATGTAAGCGCCCGAAGGCTGGTTACTCAACGAATTGTTCCCGTCACTGGCGTTGTACCTGGAACAAACACACACACACACACACACACACATATGAGCGACAGAAGCGTCCTGGCTCGAGTTCAAAAAGCGCGTTCCCGTCAGTGAGACACTAACCAATAGAAATTCTGGCTCAGTTTGATGGTCTGTTTGGTCTCCAAGTTGCTGAGGCTGCTCAACAGGCCGGTGTCGGGGTCAAAGGTCACTTGCAGATACTGGAGAAGAGAAGTTTTGTTTGACGTCACTTCTCAGTTCCGTTTCATTCATCGATACAAGACAAGTGTATAATAATAATAAAGCTGTGCTGAGACCTTGTTCTGGATGGATGTGGCTGCGCGCCGCTGCGTGGAGGCGGCTGGAGGCCCGTGCTGAAGCAGGGACACCGAGTAGGTGCTGTAACCCAGAGGAGGAGCCTGCACCTGGAACACCAGCTCGTTGGCGGCGGAGCCTCGCTTCTGCCTCACCTCCCGAGTGACTGCGGACACTGGAACCACCTGGAACAGCGACACAGAGAAGCTGTTAGCTGCTGATGTCCTTTTTTTTTTAAATATATGCTCCCAGTTTTTTAAATAAAATGCCAAAAAGTACTTTAACCACACAAAAAAAGTGTGAAAAGTGTCTTAAAATAGCAATAAAACTATATATTTTAACTACCTGCAAGAGGCCATGAAATATAAAACATCACATATCATTTTCTGACGCAGCTCGTGGTGGATTACCTCATACTCAATGCTGCCAAACGACACACACTGACCTTGCAGTCCACAGGCTTCCCGTTAGCGTCGGACACGGCGTACGCTGTTCCGTTGACTGGAAGCCTGACCGGCCAAGTGACGGGCCGACCGAGAGGGTTGTACACATTGACTGAGAACTGAGGGACAGAGAGAGAGAGAGATGTGGGTTTAAGGGTGGGTTCTTTAAATTGACTTACATTATTAATATTAAGTGTATCTGCATTTTAAAAAGGATGTGATATAACGTGGCTGCAACTTTATATATTTACAACATGTCCTCAGAAAGAGGGGATAAATCTGTCTGGGTTTGACTGGACTTTATGAGAGTGTGTGTATGAGTGTGTCACCTTTTTGCTGGACTCTGTGAGAGGACACACACTGATGTTGAGGTTGTCACAGTAGATTCGCTCTGCAGATGAACCACTGAGAGCAGCCAGACTGTTACTGACCAGAACCTGGAAGGAGCAGATACAGCACATTTCTACGTTTTGTATTTATCTGTTTAGCATCGCTAAACTAGGCTAACCTACTGTTGCTAACTTTGAAGCTAACCTTCACTTTTCCAGCAGTTGAGGGAAACAACAGACGTGACTTTTCATGGTGTTGACAAGCAGCAGCGTTTATTAACTGACACACTGTAGTCTGTACTGTACATTTACTGCCAGACTGACAACTTACTGCTGCTGCTAACCGTTTCCTCTGCTCCGTTAGCATTAGCCGTTATTTCAGACGTTATTTCTCTCTCTCGCTTCACCACTCACTGCCTAAGTAGTTACGCTACCAGAAGGCAACGACATGGCAACGACACAAACGTTAACTGACGTTTCGAGACAGCGCTGCTCAGCGGCTCCCAAACGCTATTGATTTAACAATGACTGGATATTTGGCGTTATTTTTGACATTTAAAAAATATTTTTGGCCTGGCGGGCATTCCTCTATAATTGTACAGGCATGGAAACACTGTTACAGCTTCTCTATTAAAGAATATGGGCACAAAATAATACAACAGGTCGTTTCATTTTAAGCATTATACTTGACTTGGCTGATAATAAATTGTGGCTGATTTGGACGGACAGCTTTACTTTAGGAACTATTTTCTACCAAACTTAAAAACTAAAAAAAAGTATGTGGATTACTTACACTAATTCATAATAGTTGTGAAGATGAATACTTCCTACTGACACTTCTTAAAATACATCTTCATGTACAAACCTACTGGAGAGATAATGCCGTGTGTAGTTTCGAAATACCTGACAATGCTGCCAGCCGTTGGCGAGCCTCCTGGCGTAGTCGTTGGCTACGTGTTGCTTCTCGGTGCCCGACACGGCGTCGTGGTGCTGAGCCACCGCCATGGCTTTCTCTGCCAACGAAAGAGCGAGGAAACAGCTGTCAGTTGCCGCCGGTTTTGTTTGCTTTCATGTCATATTTATTGGTACCCAAGACCATGACAATGACACTGTGACACTGAGAATATTTGGCGAGTTATTCATTTCTCCATTAAAAAAAAAAGGACCGGTGTGTAAGATTCAGTGGCGTCTAGTGGAGCGGACTTGGCAGAAATGGAAGATGATATTCATAAGCGCTGTATGAGCAAAAATGAGTAAAAAAAAACAAACAAATCTCACTCATGGTCTGGCTTTCACCCTCTCCGAAGGGTCCCTTATTGGCTTTCGGCCCACCGAGTACCTCCAGCTGGTTACACGTCTGTAGAAAAACAAAGCCACACAGTTACAGCAGTCTGCAGACCTCTACTAATTTGGCGACGACCATAACATTTAGTAGATAAATCCATGGTCCCAGAAGATGAATCCATTGACTTTGGAGATCCACTGCCACCCATAGATCAAACCACCTTTTATGCTGCGTTCACACAATTTTGGCAGAACATGCAATAGTTTAGGTTGGTTATCCCCGCCGCTAGCCTTGTAGTCACACATTTAAACAGCCTTTATCAGCTTACTTTGTGCATTTCAGTGGTGATGGTGGCTTTAAAACCACACAGCCCTCATATTTAGTCTGTACGATATGACCTAAACGTATCATAACCTAATGATAGAATTCCCATCATCCTCAAATGTACTTTGAGATTGATGCTAACAAAGCTGTTAGTATGAATTTTATCTGATCCTATGTGCTTTACTGATTTTAGGTGCTGTACACGTGACAGAAACATCTTATAGCTGGCGTGTCACCTAATGTAAGAGGTTATGAATCTTTGGGGGGCCTTTTAGATACAAACAAGGAGTCCGTGGTCAAGATGGAATGTATTCCAGATGTGTTATGTTAAAAGGGACAATATTTTGCAAGGTATCTGTCATCCACTGGACAGGGGACGCTGATGAGTTAAAAGTCTAAAGAGAACCTATGTTATTCATGTGATAAGATCCAGATGTGTGACCCTATATAACCTACGCACCGACAGTGGTTCGGTGCCCAGACCATCTGGCCATCGTCTAATAAAACATCTACAAAATGAGAACTTCATCATCTCCTCCTTTGAAAGATACACCATCACACATCTATCCTTTCATTTGGCGTCACGAACAGGATTCGAACCTGTGCGGGGAAACCCCATTGGAGAAGCATAATAATGCTAATGTTAGCATGTTTAATTGCCATGTCATACTATACATCAGCATTTAGTGTAACATGCTGGAGGCTAGTATACAGTATCAACATGCTAATTGCACAATGTGTAATTAGCATCTAACAACAGCATTAATATAAATAAACTTTTGCAAGTAGTTAGCATGTTATCATGCTAATGTTTAGCTACATGTTAAATTATGCTATTATGCTAAGATGCTAAATGTTAGTTGAGCCAAGACTGATCTGTGGTTTCTTTAAATCACCTCTCAGTTGAATGTGTGAACTGTAAAGAGATTGTGACGTTAATGACTCAGTGTCAGGAACCTCAGAGTGAACCTCGGACTACCTGCAGATTGCTGTTGCTGATCCTCTCGTAACGTTTCAGTGCCGGTCGGCTGGTGAAGTAGCCGGTCCAGAAGTCATGAGAATCGTCTGCATACGGGAAGAAATCATCTGTCTTCAAAGCCCTGTGAAGAAAAGAGGAAGTTGAAACAGAAAATAAACAGCACTGTTCATACTGTGGCTGTAGGTTCATCTTGCTAATTCAATGTGCTAATCGCTTCACTCATTTAAAGTCCGTACTACCATGTAAGGTTTGCTCTGTGCAGCTCCTGGAGGTAACAGGAGGGCGTAGAATAGAGCACGTTGACCATGCTGCCGTTCGCCTGCAGGGCGTTGACGTAGCGGATCAGCTTGTCCAGGTTCTTGTACCACAGATTGGCATTCTCATACTGGAAGTCTGAACCCATGGTCATGATGATGTGATTGGTCTTATACGCCAAAGCCTGAGAGAGGACGAGGAGGAGAGGAAACCAAACACAGTTAAACAAATCCACCTAAATGTAACAACTCATACAACTACAGATGTCTGACCAGTTTATTTATTTGACCACTAAATATTGGTGAATATTGGTAAAAAAGTGGCATAACATCAATGGAAACTGAGTTTTTCAGCACTGTCACGCTTCCACATCTAATCATATAGTATCACACAGTCAAAAAGTAGTTTGTTTTATTGGTTTCTTGCTGAAAAATTGTTGTGATCTTCATCTTTGCTATTAAAGACAGTTATGATGCTGACAATTTATTGGCTTATTGGCTTGTTACTTAAATAAAAACACTCTGATTTGAATGATACTTGTGTCTAATATAGTTTTTCCCACATAGAAGTTCAATTAAAATCCTTAAAAATCTACATTCTCCCTCAGCGAACAATCATACAAATATCTTCTCAATTCAAAAGTTTTACTGCTGGACACGTGACGTCTCCTACTTCACAGAAAAGTCGTGCATATTGGACCTGTGATGTCATAAATCATGCATATTAACGTGAAAACAACCTCTGGACGTACATTTTTCTCCACAGTGAAGAGAACAACATCCAAGTGAAGTAATAATAAGTAAAGGGAGACTTTTATTTTGCTTATTTTTAGCCTATATTTTAATAAAACTTAACATTTCATGTCAAATTATTAATTAGTCTCCTTTACACTCTCACCTATAAGGTATGGTGTGTTTATATTCAGTTATGTGTGTGTGCGTCTAACCTGATTGTTGGCGATTATGAGGAAGCGCCTCACTACATCATCAACATTATAGTCCTCCAGGTCGGGGTCATCTCTGATTGGTGGATCATCACAGGACTGGTCCCAGCAGAAGCCGTCGGGTGGGTTGTACCCATTAGGAAGGATCCCTGTTGGGTGTTACATTTATATTTTTATCGTTTATCTATAATGGTGGTATTTTTGTAATGTGGGTGAAGAAGCCTCTTTATAGTGTTTTGGTTACCGGTAAAGAGGTCGGCCATCGGAGGTGTGAGGCTGTCGGACGCTCTCCAGAGAAGCTCCTGCTCCTTCTCCACTATCCTGCGAGTGCGGTCCTGGAAGTCCAGACGTCCGAAGAAGAAGCCGTCGTATCCCATCTGGAACGAGAAACAACCGGTTCCTTTAACCCTTAACATGAATAACGCCACGTCACACATTTTTCATTATATGGGATGAATGTTTTTGTCAACCAATCCAGTTATTTTGCTTTTTTTATGTACAGTATCTGACACATAACACATAAAAAGTATAATAATAACAAAAACAGCAGAATATAGAACTGCAAATACATGAAAAGTTAAGCTACAATGATCTGTATTTGATATTAATGCCCAGAAATTAAAGTAGAAGACATATTTCCAAATTGAATATTATGCAAAAACTGTAATATATATGTAGTTTTGACTATT
Organism: Euthynnus affinis; assembly: GCA_029490765.1. NCBI lineage: Eukaryota > Metazoa > Chordata > Actinopteri > Scombriformes > Scombridae > Euthynnus > Euthynnus affinis. Next base: position 7,319,328 of record CM055838.1, read on the forward strand.
ATTAAATTAACTTATTCCTGTCAATCAAAGTACATAAAAAAGGAGTTGCTTCATTTATTTGTATATTAAACACCTTCTACAAACACCTTAAAGGTCTACATATCTTTACTTTATATGTTCAAGTTTCACTGTTTTAAAATAAATCAGTAATAATCTCTTGGCTCTGGTCTTGAGTTAAGCTACCTGTGCAAACATGGAGGCGTGTTCACGGGCGTGGCCAAAAGGGTCGATGTGCCAGGCGACCCGAGGGCGACCGCAATGCCCAAAAGTCTCGTTGAGGAACCTCAAACCCATGGTCATCTGGTCGATGACCGCGCTGTAGTGTGTGGTGGCCTCGTCGCTCATGCACCAGCCGCCGTTCACAAACTCCAGACGACCTGGAAGGAGGAGAGGAAAGCAGGGGAGGGAGGTGTTTAGCGGACTGTAAATGTAAATGTAAACGTACGGTGTTGGTTCATGTGTACCTTCGTTAACCAGCTGTTTGACCGTCTGCTGCATGCTGGAGCTCTGCCGTTTCCACCAGCGGTAGAAGAAGGCCGTCTCCACGTAAATAAACCTCCTGTCTGGATTCTTCAACAGCTGATCCACCACTGAATCCAGGATGTACTGCACCCCCGCGTGCTGGATGTCGTTACGGTCTACGAACACACACAGGCACACAGGCACACACGGATTAAACACAAAAGCTTAAACTGATAAAACACATTCTTGTCGCAGTAAAGAAACATTACGACACCGTCCACAGAGCCTGTTCTTATGTGTAAGTTCAGTTCATAAGACCCAAAATATCTTATATTTAGACATGTGGAAATCCCAGATGTGAGTTGTTACACTGACATGAATTAATCCCAACAGCAAAAGGACATTTGTAAAACTATATTGTCACATGTTTAACACACTTACATGTACAATATGTAAATATAAATATAATTACATGTACACTTGTGTAGCTTTAAGCAAAAGAAACACCTGAGTACAGATGTTTCCATGGCGACAACACTTAAGGAAATGTGCAATTTAGGCTAAATCATGAGCTCCTACACACACACACACACACACACACACACCGTCCATCTACAGAGCAGATGACCTCTGCTTCAGGAGCAGATGGATGGTCACCTGCAGAACACACGGCTGTCCCCGTTATATAAAAAAAAAGTCATGCGATGTTGAAATATACAAGCTATTCACTCGAACTATAAAACTGTTATTACAGTGTTCGCTTGGCAAGGCATGACGTGGCCATGTGAGAGATCATATAAGTTTGTCGTTTGTCTGTTTTAAGTAGAAAATTTGATATGAAATTCAGTGTGAGGTGCGTTTATAGATGTTAAAAAATGGTTAATTCATAAACTGCTGACTGTGGATTGAAGTCTGTGTCAATTCTAATAAAGAGAAAGAAGAAAACTGACAAATAATAATACTGTGCAGTAAAAGCTGAGTGTAACGCTGCTTACTTCAGGGCCACTGAAAGCAGCAATAACTACATTTCTACACTTGTGTTATCATGAGAGTATTTGCACATTTTGACAGCGAGATCACTAAATTAGTAGTGCAAAGTTTAGATAAAGGCAAACAGAGAGAGAGAGAGAGAGAGAGAGGGAGGGAGGGGAAAACAAGAGAGTGTGTGTGTGTGTGTGTGACTGACCTCCGTAAAAGTACTGGTCCACAGTCTTGAGCCAGCCGACGTCATCGTGTGTGTGAGGGACCAGGTGGACATTCAACATGTTGGACTTGGTAGCATGACATGACTATATACACACACACACACACACACACACACACACACACACACGTTTATTTGACAGGTTTAGTTACTTTTCAGATGAAGGTTTGACAGTCACTGTGTAGTCAGGGTCACATTTCAGATGTCTCCCTCTAAACTTCTCACATGCTTTCATTTCAATAAATGTTCAAATGATCCAATATTTCACCAAAATATTAGAGAAAATACCCAAAAACTGAAAACAGATTTGTGCATCAGAACCTTAAACTCCCATTAATCATCTCATGACCCCTCAGTTTTATCCAGTGACCCTTTAGAAGGGCCCAAACCCTGGGTTGGGAACCCCTGGACTAAACTAGCTAACTAGTGTATATAAAGTAGTATAAACCAGCTCCACCTCCAGCAGCTACAACAGTAACATGCTGCTCTAACACTGATGCTTCACTATTAATAATCTGACTGATATATTATTATATATGACATCATTAAAGGGACCAAACAACTACTTTTACTGCAATGCTACTAAACTAAGCTGATAATACTAAAAAAGGCGAAGTGTCAGAAGAAGAAAACAACTGTTAATTAATTAGTTAAGTCATTTCACTTCCTCATATAAAGCGACAAAGCAAAAAAGGCGGATGGGGGTGAAAATGAAAGCAGCTGAAACATCTGTTTAGCTTCAGCTTTAGCTCTAACTGTCGGAGTTTCCCGCGTTAAAAACATGACCGTTAACTGACCTCGTATCCGCAGGTAGCAGTCCGGTGAGTCTCCTGACCGACAGGAAAACTAAAGACCCCTCCGAGGATGAAGAGGAGAGCAGCAGCCAGCTGCTGCCACCCGACCGCCATGTTGGGAAATCAACAGCTAATCATATGATCTCTGTTTATGTTGACTGCGGTCATGTGACAAAAACAGCCCACTGTGCACGCGCGAGAGTTCTGAGCCCTCAGTCTTGACTTACAGGCAGCACGGTCGACAAAAAAACAGCTACAGAGACCGTTTATCTGTGTTTATAAGTTCATATTACTCAGATAGGAGAAGATTAAAAACATTAGTCTAAAAAATTTACTAAATGTGTTGTTTAATTTCCTTGTTCTGATACCTTTTTGACAAACTGAAAGTACCCTCTTATTAGAACATCGGACAAAAAAAAGCAATAATAATCATTTCCGTTATCAGTTGACATACTTAATATCTTTTATTCAGTGTTTAGTAATTAAATGTCAAAACACTGAAAGTTAGAAATGAGGATACTTTCAAAAATATTGCCCTGAATAGTTTTTATGAATCAATAACTTGATACAAAGTTGACTAAACAGAAGAAACCTGGATGAAATCAATATTTAGTGTGAGAGCTTCGCCTTTAAAACAGCAGCAGTTTTCTATAATACACTCGCACACAGTTTTTCAGGTGCTCGGCAGGTTTGGTTGTTCCTGCCACAGTTCATGTTAATCCCACACTGACTCCATGATGGTGAGATCAGGGCCTCTGTGGGGGTCAAACCATCTGCTGCAGCACTGCTCGTCCTTCTTGTTGCTGAAGATAGTTATTTATGACTCTGGCTGTGTGTTTGGGGTTGTTGTCACGCTGCATGATTGATCTGATAGGACTGGATAACCAAAAAATATTTAAAATGATGTGATATAAAGAAAAATTGCCAACGTTTTAGGAGCTTGAACCAGAAAATATGTAAGTTTTTAATGTCTTTGAGAAGTTTATGAATTAAAATACGCTCAGAAACTGTTAGAAATCTACAGATTAATGTTTGGGAATAAGATCAGGTGTGTTGCTATTATGTCACGATGAGCACACACACACACACACACACAGCCTTTATTTCACTTCACTTACCTCTGTCCAGCATCATACAGCAAATGACAAGTCTAGTCTGGGTTACTTATCTATGACCAGCTCTAAACTCCTTCCTGTTTTTAGGGAAGAAACAGACATATCATAGCAACGGAGGAAGATACATGGAGAATATGACGGGGCCTAAGATAGAGCCTGGTGTAACGCCAAAGATGACGTATTCAGAGAGGACGCACTAGTCGAGACAGAGCCGTGTGGGAGCGACGGCAGCAGCTCGAACACCACTCGAATGTTTAGAGAAACTGGGAAGTGTTATCAGTTGTGTAAAATGCTGCACTGGGCTCTGAAAAATGGAAATGCAGCCACCTGTTAAGCAGACAAGATGGCAAAAAACCCATAAAAGGAGAGTGTGGAAACTGATTTAGTCATATAAAAATAAAACAATCCAAGTTGTTTCCTCTAAAATAAAAGCTGAATTACTACAAAAGTAAAAATGAATGTGACAAATAAAGCTTTAGGGGATAGATAAAATCCAAAGAATGACGGCATTAAAACATCTTGAGTTTAGTAATAAATTATAAAGAAGGAGGAAGTGGAAGTCCTCATGTCTCCATCACAAGTAAAATTGTCTTTTTTTTATGGGTGCAAGCTGACAAACTGTGCCATGAAACATTTGCAATCCATCACTGGATATAAATGCTTGTTAATATGTATGAATACCTCCAGTTCACAACATGAAACAGACTCAGACTACCAATCCAGACCTCCATGGATCAGTTTATTGCGAGCCAACCAAGGCAGACTGAACTTAACCTTAAAAAATAAAACAAAAAAACAACCCTCAGACTTATACGACATATTTTACAATCACATTTAAAAGAACAATAACAGGAAACAGGTGGAGAAAAATGCTACAAGGAGATTAAATTGCGCACACAGACAGACACGGACAGTTCAGTTAATGTTACAGTCCTAAAGCTTATGGAGTAATGCACTTCATGGCAAAAAGAAAAAAAAAAAAAAGAGCAGATCAGATTGGCAAATTCAGAAAGATCATTTTCTTGAGTTGTATTGTTGTAATACATCTGAATGTCCTGTTAATAGTACAGTATGTGTAATACAGTAATCTGTTTTTAATGAAACTGTGACAATTTCAATCATGTTGTTGAAAAATACACACATGTATAAAGTCAATAGCTACATTATACACACACACACATATATATACATATATATGTAATCTTGTTGTGTCTTTGGATTTACAATTGCTGATCCTCATGAAAGACATTTCCATTTCACAAATCGTTTGGTTTAAAGGCGGTCACACAACACAGTGCTCTGGTCCTCTGCTTTAGCACCATTTAAAATAAATAAATAAATAAAAAATAAAGGAAAAAGCTGTGTGTGGCTACGGCGGCTGTATGGCGTCCCGTTCAAATGTAAAGGCAAGATCACGCTCCTGAAATCTCGTTATGATAGATAAGTGGATTCTTGTCCTCTGTAATGCTACAATCAAACAGTCCCCGATTGGAAAACGGGGTTAAAAACGTGATATTTTCACACCCAGCTGTCACGAGTCACTTTTATCCCCCCCGAATCTAAGCCGGACTGAATGAATACGAGGTAATAAGTTTGATTTGGAAGCATGCAAAGTACATGTGTTGGTACAAATGATGGCGCTTATATGTGCCTCGAACATTCAAACATCACTTTTAAAACATGTAATTATATCGTTACTGGATGTGGGTTATATACTGACGTAGATATCATAACAAACTCCATCGCGTGTCAACAGAAAACTGAAGTATGAGAATGACCTGCGATGTGAACGTACCCTTTACCGTATTTTCCGGACTACACAGCGCACTTAAAAGCCTTTAATTTTCTCAACAAAAAAAACGACAGTGCGCCTTATAATATGAGCGCCTTATATATGGATTAACTCTAGTTGTGCTCACTGACCTCGAAGCCATATTGTGTGGTCAAAATGTTTTAATACAACGGGATTAGCAGGCAGCTACACATTTCTCCGTTTTGTATTTATCTGTTTAGCATCGCTAAGCTAGGCTAACCCACTGTTGCTAACTTTGGAGCTAACCTTCACTTTTCCAGCAGTTGAGGGAAACAACAGACGCGACTTTTCATGGTGTTGACAAGCTGCAGCATTTATTAACTGACACACTGTAGTCTGTACTGTACATTTACTGCCAGACTGACAACTTACTGCTGCTGCTGCTAACCGTTTCCTCTGCTCCGTTAGCATTAACCGGTATTTCTGACGCTCTCTCTCTCTTGCTTAACCACTCACTGGCTATGGAGTTACGGTACCTGCAGTTTCCATGGCAACGACACAAACGTTAACTCAAGTTTCGAGACAGCGCTACTCAGCGGCTCCCAAACGCTATTGATTTAATGAATGGATATTTGGCGTTATTTTTTACATTAAAAAATATTTTTGGCCTGTATTATTAAAGGGGAAACACTGGCTAATGTTTGATTTAGTGGTATCAGACTGTGTGTTTTTTTCACGTGTTACTACTGAACAAGGTTGGGAGTTAATGTGAATATGCTCATTAACGTTTGAACAATGTTGAGAGTTATTGCGAACGTGTTTGACTGATTTATTTTAATGCACCTTATAGTCCGGTGCTCCTTATATATGAAAAAGGTCCAAAAATAGACCATTCATTGACAGTGCGCCTTATAATCCAGTGCGCCCTATAGTGTGGAAAATACGGTAATTTATGATATTCAGATCTGGAAGGTGGTGTTCTTCAAAAAACTCCTCCGCATAAATGAAAATGGCCACAAACCGCCTCTAAAGAATATGACAGACATGACACAACGGTGGCAAAAAAAAGGATAAATGGGCACTGATGTGTGAAGAAAGACATTCACTATGCAAAAAGACGAGTGTTTGATTCCCGACTGTGATGCTTCGGCCTGGTGTTTTTGTCTTGGCACCAGCGACCTCTTCCGTAGTGTTTTGAGAGTGGTCAGCCCTTTCTTGTAGGTTAGATAAAGGGTCCTGGATGAGGAGGGGAGGGGGGCAGGGGGGTTAAGCTGGGTTTCCGTTGCCTCCCTCATTGGGGCAGATGAGCAAAGTGGAGTCCAGGTCCAAGCGGAAGGCCGGGTACAGTGGCTGAGAGAAGGGACAGCGGAAAGTGTGCAGCAGTACTACCGTGTCCGACACGCTGTAGAAGGACAACGCTCCTTTCTGGCGTTCCAGGAACACACCGATCCTGGGGCAGGGCGGCGCGGCCACCGTGGTCTTCCTGTTGTCGTGCCAGGCGGCGTACCCTGCATGCGTACACCTCAGCCGCCACGAGTTCTCGTTGCGCCCCAGCAGGCAGGGTTTTCCGCCACCCTTGCGTCCGATACCACGGTAGGTGACGCCGATGTCTACCCATCCCCCGCCCCTCCACTCCACCTCCCAGTAGCTGGCGCCACCAAACTGGCCCTCCCTGCACAGGACCTGGGCCACCGAGTCGAAGCGCTGCTGGTGAGGCGGGTAGGACTGGGGCTCCTCGCCGCAGTGAGCGCCCTGGGGTCCCTCCAGGAGAACCAGGGTTGGGTGGGCTGTGTCAGGGTCCAAGGACAGATGACAAGAATCTGGAAGGAGAGAGCAAAGAGTTAAAAAAACGAGGCAAGTTCACAAGAATCCATGAAAACAACTTCCTCTGTAGCTGGAAACGAGACCAATGAGAGCCGTGAGACTCAACCAAAGCACTGTAAGAACTAGGCAATAAGTCTCTGTGGGTTCAGTATTACAAGTGACCCCCTTTCACGTACAAATAGTCATGTGATCCATTGTTTAGTATAAAAAAAAATTGACTATGGCTGCTTTAAAGATAAACCCGTGGACAGAGAACATTCAAGCTACTAAAATTTTGGACGAAAGCATTAAGTAGAGATAGATAAATACTTTATTAATCCCCGAAGGGAAATTCAATATTCAGTTTCTTCACTATGCCTCTCTCCTCCACCAATCTTAGAGGGTCCAGTCTCCTGCCCAGCACTGAGCCCTGCTTTTTTGACCAGTCTGTCCAAAAAAAAAGAGAGCACTGGCCACCACTGTGTGATAGAAGATGGTCATTATCTCCTCACACACATCAAAGGACCTCAATGACCGCAGGAAGAACAGTCGGCTCTGTCCCTTCCTGTAGAGAGCCTCGGTGTTAGGGGACCAGTCCAGCCTGTCATCAACAAGGACCCCTAGATATGTGTAGGAGTGCACCACTTCTATTTCCACCCCACAGATTGTCACTGGCTCCAGAGGGGAGCATTACACATGATACAGTGAATAACCACTGTGCACCATGACTTCAAATTAGATCGATATCAATGCCGATACTTTGCCAATATGCTGATTTTGGGTACTGAAGTCAGTATTGGGAGGAAACTGATGGGATCCAATCATCCCTCTTTATGCTTTTAAAGGCTCAGGATTGGCTGGAGTCATTTTAAATGACCCCATATAAACTTCTGCTCTTTTCACTCTGAGTTTTTCTTGACTTCCAGAGTTGGCGAGGAGAAACAGATTGACCGGCAGATATCGAACCATCCAGCCTTACCGTTGACATTTTGGCACGGAGGGGGATAAATGACACATGCGGCCTTAATCCTCTGACCAAATGAATTATTGATGCCTAACAAGGTGTCGATACGCTGTCAGCCGGCTCGTTTCTGTCGGGACAAGGCCTCGGTTTTAATGATGGACTTGGGTGTCATAAATACAGTATGATCGCCGTTCATCATTGATGAGGATCCAGACGGGGCTCTCACGTTTCCCAGTAGGACTCTCATTATGTGGTGAACTTAGGAGCATGCAGAGGAAAAGGATGGAAAAGGAGGAGAAAAGAGGGTCAAAGAAAGAGGGGATGGAGGATAAACCATAAAAGAATACAGAAACGGCTAAAGCTACTAATGTGGCGGACTTATCAGAGGAAAGATGAAGTACTTACACCTGAGGAAAGTTGCCCTCATCCTCTGGTCAGCCGGCTGCAGAGACAAAGAGGACAGAGGGAACGACACCGGCGCTGCTGTAAAGGGACAAATGACAAAAAACACAAAGACAGGAGGTGTATTAGAAACTTTTTTTCCACCCATATTATGAAAAAAATAGATTTATTTTCATGAACTGAAGAGGAGTGAAATGAGGAAAGATAGAAAATGAGATATATGAGTAAAAGAAATGAAGACAAACATGAACTGAACAATCATAAAGCTCCAAGAGATGTTTCAAGATAATAAAAGAAAACTCAAATTAAAAAAATAAACGTTTGTAGTGTGTTTTTTTTATTGGAGACCCTAAGCTAGGGGTGACCAACAAGAGCCAACAGTCTAGTTTACATGCACAGAAGAAACTACTGAGACAAACTGGTTTAGGGAGGGTGTGTGACAACCTGTTTCCTGTCTGTGGTGACTTGGTTTTAAGAGATAAAGAGATAAGAGAGGCAGTGAAAAGAAGAAGCAGATATTGAAGCAAACATAGCGTGCATAAAAAGGATTAAATTGGAGTAGCAGAACCAGTTAGTGTCAAAACCTGATGCTAACATTACAAACAATGCAAATTTCCACCAAAAGTAAAGTTGGACACTCAGGTGTGTTATGCTAGTAGCAGCTAATGTAGCTTCAGGCCACTAGCTTCCAGCAGAGATGAGAAGCGGGCTACAGATGTTTATCAGTTTCAAACTTGCAGTCTTCAGTCTCAGCCGGCACGGACACAAGTGACGTGACTTGAGGCTATTTATCAGATTTTGCGTAGCTTCCTCTGGAACCATAAAAGGCTTTATACTGCTTATGTATAAGTGTGGTTTTTGTGTAGATTTCTTTCCGCTAACATGTAGACATGCTAGCATGCTAGTGAGCTGGTATTACTGTGTTTAAGCTAAGCTTTATGCTAACAAAGACATACTGTTTGTACATACTGTACTGTTAGCAGGCATGTTGACTATTTTCAGCATCTTAGCTTAGCATGTTAGCATGCTAATATTTGCTAAATTAGCACTAAACACAAAGTATAACACATATTCTTACTACTACCACCAGATGACGCCAAAGTGAGGAAGTCCTACACGTAGCGACTTTAACGTTAATTCAATTGATTTGCTAAATCAGCTGTTTTTAAACAAGCTGAGAAAGCCAAAATGAACTTCCTGTCTAAGTTAAGGAGTTAGATCACCCAAAAGTGCCACATTTTTTTCCACTTACCCATTGCCGTATCTTGCCCTGCAGATAGTGTTGGTTGCATTTGCTGAGGTTTGGAGTTCTCTGGAGATGAATTTCAAGAAATAGGTCAACATTTTGGGAAATATTCATTTTCTTGCCAAGAGTTAGATGAGAAGATTGGTACCACTCTCAAAGATATGAGCAGTATAAATCCTCTCATCTAACTTTTGACAAAAAAAAAAAGAAGAAAATAAGCATATTTCCCAAAATTTGCTTACGCATAGAGAACAGTCTATTATAGCTGCTCTGGCTGTCGTTAAAAAGCCTCCATAAAACTAATTAATCTGAATTGGAGTTGCGCTGCATTTGATTTGCTCCCCATTAAACTGAACTGATTAAAACACAGCGTGAACTGGAGACGAGCCAGGAAGGTTTGTAGCAGACATCACTCTCCTGCATGAATAATTAACACATCCACTGTCCCTCGCAGTGTTAAATGTCATGTCAAAACCTGCAGCCTGATAAAAAAAATGGGTCACCTCGGACCAGTCGCTGTCACAGAGAGGGTGTGTGTGTGTGTGTGTGATTGTGTATCATGTTTCTTATGCTTACCTTTTACACACTCTGCTCCAGAGACGTAGTTCTCATTGACTGGAAGAGAAACATAATCATAGCGTGAACCTGAGAGTAAACAATTTGCATCCTTGAATCTCTTTCATCCGTAGTGTACAAAAGCCCCGGATGATTGGCACGCATGTCAGGAGCGCACGGACCCGTACGTCGCCCGCGGTGACAGACAGTTCAGTTACACTAAGCGGGGACAATTAACCCCCGTTTTTTTCCCTTCTCCTCTGCGATCTGTGTGCGTGAAGTGAGAATCTGCTCGTGTTTCTTCAACCGTAGAGCGAGTCAGTTTTCTGTTAACATGCGTACCTTTGTTGTATTTTCCCCCAAAAAAATTACAGCTGCATGATGAGACGCGCTAGCCCCCGACCTCACACACAATGAACCTAATGCTGCATGCTCTAGCTCTACATCTGCAGTGTGAATGTATATCACGCCCTCTTTCTACCCCGTGGGTCATCTGTTGTACCTGCTCGGTTGATCTTGTCCACCTCCTCCCTGCAGACCTCCTCCATGCGGCTGCGGAGGTGGCACAGCGCTTTCCTGGCGCCGCTGAAGGCCTCTGTGGGCAGGCTCAGGGCTCTGGAGTGCCGACCGGCGGTGAGAGGGGCGCAGAGCAATGGAGCAGCCTGTCCCGATGGAGAGAGGAGTGGAAAATACAGCCTTGCATAGCCCTCCCTCTTTAATTCCTTGTACAATTGAATTTGAAAATAGCACTCAGGCAGGTGATGTCTTTTTTCCACTGGTCTCTGTTGACTCATTGTCTCCTCTCTTCCATTCTTCCTACATATTAAAAGTCTCTGAGTCTTTCTTAGTATGCGCTCCGGGCCTCCAGGATGCATTAGATGTAACGGGGTGATTATCGAATATATAACAACTGATAATGTGTTGAGTGCTGTAAGAGAGTGAACATCTCAAGACTGAGAGCCTACAAATATCCTGATAAGAGAGAAGAATGTATCTGAGCAAGCATTTTATGGCAGTTTTCATTTCTACCAGAAAGATTTGATTTGATAACCAGCTCTACCAGATAACCAGCTCATTTTTCTGAACTCTGTGTCCTCGTTTGTCACATTTGTTTTTTGAAAAGGAGGCTGAGAATGAAGTCCAGTAAAGATTAAAGAAGTCTACAGAGCATTTATTAGATGGTGGCCAATAAAAAAATGATTTTATTTGACTTGGCATTCTTAGATTTGATCGTCACCATGTGTCTGTTTTCTCCCCGCTCTCGCTTCTTCCTATCACGCTCTCTAAATCCGCCCTCTCTCTCCGCCTCACCTGTAGGAAATGGCTGTTGTCCTCGGTTTGCAGAAGCCGACCGATCTCCTCGTCTCTCCTCCTCAGCTCCTCCAAGTCTTTCTCCAGCATCTCCGCGTCACGTTCAGCCCGCCCCACCACAGCTCGCTCCTTGGCCTCCAGCCTCGCCCGAACCTACGACACACACCGGTTATACCTTTCGTAGGACGCTCTCATCCATAGTGCCTCGTATCTAGTAGGAATCAAAGCTTTCTGACCTACAGAATATATAAAAGGAGCTGAAAATTGTCATTATTGTCATATCATTCAACAACTACAGCTCTAATGAGTCTTAGCCAATCAAATCTTCCTTCAAAACCTAACCAGAGCTGTTGAATAACACTACTGTAAGATAAGATCTACTTGTGCCGCTTCTTCCATGCCCACTATAGTACTACCACTATCTAATAACACTACTGCTATTAGCTCTTCTAGCCCCTTTCTCCTCACCTCAGCCTTGGTTTTCTCCAGGCGGACTGCCATGTCAGCAAACAGAGCTTCACTGTCTTCCAAAACAGCCGACGCTGACACCTAAACCACAAACAAACACACACACATATAATAGAAAACAGCAGCAGTTAAGAGTAGCACTCAGTGAATACTTAAAGCCGCCATGAAACGGAGAATCCAATCTTCTGGAAAACTTTCTAAGATACAGCTGATGGCAAAGATTTCCCGCCAAAGTACACATGAAAGGAAAAAGTCTAACCAAACAAAGCAGTTTTTCACATTTCTCGTCCTGTTACGTTCATTATACAAGTTAAGTTGACAGTTCATGATGACGTCATCTTGCCAGTTGGTGTTTCATCTCTGCCATGCATCATTTGTTACTACAGGAGCAAATACATGTTGCTCGATATGCTCTCCGACTAAATTCACATTGGTGAAATAATCTCCGTGTTACTTTCATAAAGGATAAAAAGTGCTACATCAGCAGCTTTCCGGGATTAATCCATTATTTCCTGCGGGGGGAGGGACAGACTAACAAACTACCAGTGAAAACGGGGGTGTATTCAAAACACCCCCGCTGTTTTCACAACTTTGGACTCGCCCAAAATAACCGAAACTTCTCAACGGTTATTGAGTGTTTACTAAATGTACTGAACATTTACTGAATCAGTGTTTCTCCTACAATTATATCAACGAGAACCCCCGCCAGACAAAAAAAATGCCAGAATTAACACCAAATATCCACTCATTCAGAAATAATTAGTGTTTGGGAGTCTGTGCAGCGCTGTTCAGGACAGGAGTGAAGTGCTGTGTCGTTGCCTGGGAAACGAGCAACTCCGTTCAGTTATACGTCATTGCGTAGTACGTTTGCGTAGCGAGTCGGATGCAGAGAAAGTGACGGTGGATACGAGCGGAGCAGAGGAAAAAGGTTAGCGGTGAGTTTATCAGTCTGGCAGTAAATGTACAGCACAGACTACAGTGTGTCAGCTAAATGCTAAAAAAGTCACGTCTGTTGTTTCTCCAAGTGCTGGAAAAGTGAAGGGAGTTAGCTCCAAAGTTAGCAACGATGGGTTAGCCTAGCCTGAAGACGCTTAACAGAGAAATACAGAGCAGAGAAATGTGCCCCCCCTCCTCCTCCCCGCGTCTTATCAATTAGTCAAAGCAAGGTTTTCTTCGGTTGACTACAGCCCTAGAAACAAAAACACTAGATTACAGTTTGCTGAGATCCTGAAACACAACATGAATGTCTGTTGCCAACATTTGATGCCACTGTTTTGGGACTCTATTGTCATTCCAGATAATGACGGTGGTCTACAGTGTGCTGCCAAATTAATTTATAGCCGGTCTGAAATCCCTCAGAAAAGGCGTTTAAGACAATACTGGGACAACACAGCTCTCTAGAGGAAATAAACAAATGCAGAAGAATATTTAGCGCAGGTTATCCAGATTTCATGCAGCTGTGTTCAAGTAGCAACGTCCAGCATATCAGCAGCGGAAAAAGATCACAATCTGATATCCGGCATTTGATAAAAGGCCAATTTCAGTCTGATGCATCAGTGGTTTGCCAAGAAGCTGGATGGATGGATGAGGATGGAGATGAGATGCACAGGAGACGAAGGATAAAAGGGCTTTCTTTCTTGGAAGATTGAGGGAGTGGCACAAGAAACCGGAACTTAAATTAGCTTTGAAATGGAAACTGATACAACAACAGCTCCTGTGAGGCAGCGGAGAGTGTGTTTGTGTGTGTGTGTGTGTGTGTCTGATGAGTGCGTAGACAGTTGTGTAAATGTCAAGTCTATTTATGTAACCACTTTACATAGCACATACCATACTACACCACTCTAATGGTGTGTATATATATATATATATATATATATATTAGAGCTGGATGCATGGCTGGCATGAATTACTTCACTCAATACTGAGATCACAGTCATCAATCACTGTTATTAATCTATCCCCGAGAAGAAATAATTAGATTACAGCTGCATAGAAAACTGCACTTAACCAACCCTTAATAATAATAATAACTTGATTCAAGTCTTTAAATTAAAGTGTGTCTTTCTTTCACGAGAGATTTTCGTGTTCGCTTAAATGAATGTGAATAAAAAAACAAAACAAAAACAGAGAGCGGTTAATCGCAGCGCATGCTTGAAATAAACACCCGTGATTGGTCCAAACGTATAGGCGAAGGCTTTAAATGCAAAAAAAATCCTCAATATTTTACCAAACATTATTTATTGGGAGCAAAATGATTAGACTATAAACAACATCAGAATAAAGTTTGAAGGCATGTTTACCTTTTTAAAGCGTCTTTTAACATCAGCTAAGCTGATGATGCCAGGACTGGTTACCATGGTGATCTACTTAAGTTTAAAGTGAGAAAGCCTGAGTTGAGCCTAAAGATAGCGGGCTAACTCACTAATCTCGCTTTGTGATGCAAGCTTCAGGTAAAAAAGTGGATCAGTCCGTCCATGAGTGTGTTTTATTGTGTGTGTGATTTCGTCACCTTGAGGGACTCCAGGCTTTGCTGGAACTCCTCCAGCTCTCTTTCTCCGCTCCGTATCCTCCCCTGAACCATCCGCTGAGACTCCTGGAGCTGAAGCTGACACACAGACACACAGACGGACAGACAGGAAGAACATCGGCTTTGTGAGTTAATGTTTGTTCAGGCGGTAAAAGGCTGCGCACTGTATGTGTAGAGCTGCAACGATTTTGATAACTGATCCATTGTTTCAGTCGTTTTTTCAAGCAAAAATACCAATATATATAATGGTATGATAAACTGCATTTTTTTCACTATTTTTTAACATTTCACAGAACAAACGATTAATGAAATAATCAAGAAAATTATCAGCAGATTCATCAATAATGAAAATAATTGTTAGTTGCAGCCTTGTATGTGTTTAATATATTAAAAAAACACTTAATCAAAGCTGATTCAGTCTGCAGTGTGATTATAAAAAAGTTACACGTGTAATTTTGAACTATTTGTTTTCTTTTTGTATAAAATACACTTCCACCCAAATAGCTGATGAGACATTTTGATTTAACCTCTTCCATCTTTTTTAATCAGCCAGCCTCTGTCCTGTGCATTTAATACTAATCCCTTTAAGCTGGAAGTGTCCTGACAGTTCAATAGTGCTCATCATCATCACTGAGACAACAAGGACTCTCCTGTGTTCTGCCACCGGCTGCGATTACACCTCCAGGAAGTCTTTTTTTTTTTAAACTTCCAATCAGAGTTTACTTACTGATCATTTCCTTTTTTCATGTTGCACTCTATTAAATTACCACTAAATTATTAAATTATGCACTAAAGCCGGTAAACACGACACGTTTCTGTAACTAATTTAGATGATGGATGTGTGGCTATAAACATAAGAGCAGTAAATATAATAAGTGAGTCTAGATTTTATTTTGTAAACATTCAAACTAATAAACCTTTATGTTGGTGTGATTCAGTGTTCGGCTGTTTAAACAGGCTGAGGGTAAATGCACTTCTGCTGCACTTTGGATTATTATTGATTTCATTTCTGACGTCGTGATCGCCATTTCCTCTGAAACTTTATTACCAAAACACAATTATTTGATTATGCATATAACTGTATTGGATTATGGATGCAGGGGCGATGGCTGGTGCTGAAATCTTTCACTTTTGCGACTGAAAGACGTTTCTGTCATTGCCTTATGGTCACTTTTATGAGACTTATAGCTCAAATTCAATTAAAAACTACATTTATATCAACTGTGCTGTGTGCTGTATCTGTTTTTATTCACACAAATGAGCACTTTCTTATAATATTACTCTGAAGTCATGAAAATTTACTATTTTCTTAGCAGTCCCACCTGTAGGTCAAACCCCCTCTGAGCACCTGGAGAGAGAAAATCCCAGCACAGACTCTGCTTAGTATGCAAAACATTTGGGACCCCTTTAATCTTAATGATACTGATCATCTTTGTCAGCTTAGTTTAACGAATATTGACCTTTTAAATGTAAAGATTTATAACTTGTTGATGCTCCTTTGGAAAAACTTTGGGAACCCAGTAGGTGTTCTGGTTTCCTACATTTTAAATATCCTTACCTGTCTCCTGGCTCTCTGCGCATCCACATTATGCATCTCCTCCTGGTCCGCCTCGCACAGCAGGCAGTCTCCGGTCCACTCCCCCGCGGCCTCCGCCCCGGAGCCGCTTCCCGCGGGCTCCAGACCGAGGCGGTGCTGAGCGCACAGCCGCTCCGCCAAGCACTCCACCGCGGCGACGAGCTTATGTCGCCGCAGCGTGCCGACCTCCCGGTGCGGCAGGACGTGGAGCTCACAGAAAGACGCCAGGCACACCAGGCACGACTTGACCGCCATCAGCTTGCTCTCCGCGGGGCAGAAGTCGCACGGTACCTCCCCGACTCCCCCCAGGTAGAGCTCCGGAGGCTCCGCGAACATTTCGCTCAGCTTGAGTTTGTCGACGACCTCGGCGAGCACCGTGTTCCGCCGCAGCACCGGCCGAGGGCTGAACGTCTCTCGGCATTGAGGGCAGCTGAACTGGCCCGACTCCGACTGGTCCCAGTAGTTGTTGATGCACGCCATGCAGTAGGTGTGTCCGCAGGGGATGGACACCGGGTCCTTCAGGATGTCCAGGCAGATTGGGCATCGAAACTGGCTCTCGGTCACCGAGATGTTCGCCTGGGCCATCGCGGCTGGATGTGCTCGGAGCTCCGGTGACTGTGGGTTCGCCTGTCGCCTCCGATCCTGCTGATGAAGGAGAAGGTTTTCTTGACTCCCGGTGTGTTGTTGTGAAGAGGAGGGGTGAGGATACAGGAATAGCTCTTCCGCAATGTCATCTGCTCCATCATTACTCTGAGTATTGTTTGCCCTCAGCGTTGTCTTACAGGCACGTGAAGTCATTAAAGGGCCAGTTCTCCCAAATGTTCAAAACCACTTTTCCACTACTGCTAGTGGTACAGTAATGTCCATAGCTCTGGTTTAATCCTCCAGTTCTTGCAAGACATGTTGCAGATATTTAAAATGCTGCAGCAGCCCAAATAAAAAGAAACAAATGTAATAAAAGGCTAAAATATATATAAACAATCACTAAACGGACTAACTCAAATATAAGAAATAAATAGAGCAGAAAGAATTGAATGGTCAGGTGGATATTGCTATGATATTAAGGTATGTCTGTTAGAAATGAGTGTGCTAAACATTGATACTTGAATAATTAATAATTACATATACAGACTTTTTAACAACAACATGAAGTTAGTAAATATTTTTTTTCTGTTCAAGACAAACAAACATTTTAAAAACTTCATAAAATGTGTGATATTACAGGCAATTCAATTCAAATCAGACTTTATTAAGGACACAGTTCTGTCCAAAGTACAATAAAACACAAGAAAATAAAATATAAATGTACACACCTCCTAAAAAAGGAGAAAACTCTTCCACACGTCTGAAGTTAGATGTTGATTTGAAACCCTTCTTATAGTTCATCTATTCATTTTGTCATTATTTATTCATTTATATTTCTCACTTTCTTTTAATTTTTTCAAATCCTACGTATTGTATTGTTTTCTTATTTTATAAAAGTATCATCTGTGTCCATCATGATCAGCTGTCAGATCCTCCCTGTTACTGTACTCATGTTCACACACCGCCATCTAGTGGTGAAATGCTGCAACTCCCTCAATTATTTTAGAAGAGAAAACAGAACCACATGGCAGCAGAAACAGAGTTGACAAGCATATTTTACATATATATATATATATATATATATACACACACACACACACACATATATATATAATGACAGCAATAGTAATAAATAAATAAAAACAAAAACAAATGAATAATTGAAAAGGCAGCAGCAGTGGCAACTTGAAGGTCTCAAATTATTACATTTTCATCCTCCAAAAAATCCAAAAAAGGTTTCTATACTTTAACAAACTGTTTTCTTTTCCCTCTCACAATATATATGAGTCTTTCCAGTGCAAGATATATTGCAATTTCTTTCAACCATAACTTTACAGAGGGCGATTGTGTATTTTTCCAGAAAAGAGCGATCAGTCTTCCAGCTTGAAGAAGCCCAAAATCAATTAATACTGATTGCTAATGAATGACAGATTAATTAAATCCCAGAAAATACTAAACTCTTCATAATAAACCAATGATAAACAACTCAAATACCCAAACAACACTATAATCTCTCATCTGCAACAAACCAAATAAAAAAAAAAACAACCCCAAAAAACACAAAAAGTCCGTCTGAACTTGCAGAACTTAAACGTTGTCTGTTGTGGTCTCTGATGTTGCCGGCTCCGTGAATTGAATTTCAGCAGCGGTCCGGCGTGAGATTGAAGGTTTAGAGGGGGATTTTCAGGTACCTAAGCTCTGACTGAGCCATATCACTCACACACACACACACACACACACACACACACACACACAGGTCACCTTACCTGCCTTTTAGGAGTTTAAGTGGTTTACTCTGTGAGGTTTGGGATCCTAGGATTAGTGCTCCGTGTCTCCTTAAATGTACCTATACTTTTACAAAATGATTTCATACCGGGTAAAAGCACTTTTACCAGGAAGTCCAGAAATAAAATCCAAGTATGCACAGATTTTAGTGATTTGTGTGTTGTTTTAGTAAATTTGGCTTAAGAGTCAATACAACAATGGCTATATGGACGTCTAAAAAAGCATATATATATATATATATATATATTCAAGCACATTTTACCCAGTTTTAATGTAGACATCTTTAATTTTGAGGCAAAGACTCTTTAGATACCATTTTTTATTCAATTTTACTCATTAGATAGTGTTAAAAAGTATTAAAATCTCCCGCCGCCCTTGATTTTATGACTTCTGTATCCGTGATGTTTCTCCAATCTCAGTTCTTGAGTGCAGTCCAAGTCTCTGTCCGACTCAGAGCTCAGAGCAGGCAGACAGACAAAAGCCCTGAAAGAGGGTCTGGTCCCTCGACTCCCCTGTTCCTTTGTTCAAAGTGGGGCTGGGATGTACTCGCTGTTTTAAAAAAGGACCTTTTTCAGCTAGGCCGTAAGGCGATCCTGGACCTCTCCTAGCCAGGGTGTGCCTCGGGCTTCTCTGGTTTACCTGCGGGACTGCAAGGGGGCGGGGCAAGTTTGGGGTTGGTCCTCGCTGGTCCGGGATACGGTGGAGGGCGGAGGAGAGGAAAGCAGCTGGTCAGTGGAAGAAGGAGAGAGAGAGAGAAACCTAGAGAGAGCAGGGGAGGGATGGAGGGATGGATGTAAGGTGAGAACGCTGAGAAAGGACAAATAAACAAAGGTGGCGATGAGGGTCTGAGGTGAATTAATTGTATCAAGCTCTTTCTCTCTTTGGCGACAGTCTCCAGAGACAGCGGCACAGGGAACAGTAGACAGTGGATACAGTATTGGACTAGTATAGACCAGCTTACAGAGACCTCCAGTCTAACACCTCCAGCTCAAGGTTCCTCCCTGAAAATGTATTTAAGTGTTTGGCTACGTCCTTCTTCTTTGTCCTCTATAGGAATATTCGTCCACGTAGAGAAAAATGGCTTCAATACAAAGAGTTAAAAACAATAGAGGGTGACTGACGATACAGGACAACGAGGACAAACAGTGCAGGGACACAGAACCACTACCACTAATCCAGTAAATGCTTCTTTTGAACCAACATTCAACAGTCACTCAAGCACGCAATGTAGCAACAACATCTGTCATTAGTAGCACATGAAACATACCGGCTTCTTCTGTCAGTACCGTTCTCTGACATCAGTAATGTCCATTTTAAACTTCACGACACCTACAAAGTACAGGTAACCTTCCCTTTCTGAACGGTAACCTTGGAAATGTACAAGTAGAAGCTGGCAAAGGCAGAACGGGGGAAATTGGGTACAATGAATATTAAACTCAAAAACACTCACACACCAGCTTTGGATCAATTACATGAATGGGTGATAACAGCTTCCTGAACCTACTAGTAGGTTTAGTAGACCCCTACTGGTACGTACATTTGGGACCAATGTGTGGTGATATATAACTGGGTGAGAAGGTGGATTTCTCCTCTAAGGAAACTTTGCAGGTAAGATCCATTACAGCACTACAATCATCACATTATCCCGCATTAAAATGAAAACTGTGTCCTTTTATCTCATTTTTGGGACACGTGTAGGTTTTGAAGGTGTTTGCAGGTGTCAATGAGGATCAAACCAAAGTCACATTGGGTTGTTGGGTGGTCTATCCATTGCAGGGTATCTCCAAAACAAGCCATTAGATTAAACTTTGCTTTGTTTTGGTCCTCAAAGGATGAACCAGAATATTTTTATCCTCCACAGTAGCTCAACCAATATCACACACAGTACATTCATATCCAAAAAGTATTGAATCATCACTTCCTGTAGGTTCTTGAAGACATTGCGGAGGATGAACCTTTTCTATTTTGGACACTCCATGAGCTCCTCAGGTAAAGATGTTCATGACGTTTGATGAGCACGTTCATGAGTTCCCGAGAGGAACAAAACCTTTTCTCATCAGCCCGTTGCTTCGCTTTAATTCGGGGGCAGCCAGAGAGTTGATGATGTAATCACTCCCCCCATGAGTACACCTCATAAGATGCCAGTGTAAATACATCTGATTGTGGTTTCCCCCCTTCTACTTATGGGCATTTAAGTCTGAGAGTTTCACCTCTGAAAATATTCTCATGACTCTCCACGTTACATCAGTGTTTTGGGGGTTTTTTGCCTTTAGTTGAGACCGAGCCCGCTGTGGGTTTGGATCCTGACAGAGAGTTTCCTTTCAAAACGAGATGGCAACTGTTAAAAAAAAAAAAAAAAAAAACCCCAAACAAATGATGCCTACTGTTTTCTGACATAAAACACATTGCCAGTAAGCCTCCAATTAAAGTTATGAGTCATCTTTCAACTTCTGCTTTTAAAAGCAGCTGTTTTTGAGGGTATTATTAAAAATATTAACAGATTGGCGCTTTTTTTCAAACATTTAACAGATACTTTAATGATCCCCATGAAGACAATAAAGACCTCTACCTGTGCCATCTTTATTTACAACATCTATAAGATCACATATAGCAGTTTTTGCAGTCTTGTTAAGCCTCTCAGACGGCTGCTGCGTAACAATAACTCGCAAGTGTGAGTGCTAAAAGAGGAAGGAAGAAGGCGGAGTGTTTGGCTGTGGTGTACTGTTTCTGGCTGGGTGAAAAGTCTCAGTGGGATGTGACAATTTGTTCAGTGTATGGTTTGTGATTGATACTTATTGTTGTGAGTTTACACCAGCCATTCATTTACGGTATACAAGTAGTTTCCAACCTGGTGAGTTGGAACTCCCCCTAAAGGGGTTGCAAGATGATTAACAAGAGGAAAAGATTGTTTATCTTACAAAAAATTGTAATATTATTGGTTTTTTTCAGAGTTTTATCTCTTCAAGACTCTTAAAAACTACTGAAATTAAGCTTAAATGAAGCTGTGGTGAAGTGACGCAAGCAGGCATTGCATAAAAAGGTTTTTCACTATGTCGTTTTAAGAAAAGAATGACCTTTACTTAGAGAATTAAATAGGAAAATAACACATTAAGTTGACTGTATATAGGCATAGAAAAGATCAGGCTCAATGATGCTCGTTGCTGAACTGATTTTTTAGGACCTGGCACACTGTTGGCACGCTATGTTAACATTAAAGGCTTGAGGTGATTGGCTGATGGAAATGTAGTCATTACTTGTGGTACTGAGGAATCCTATAGTGGTAAACAAATGGAAAAAAAATGAACTGTTGCTGGCGTTTCATGAAAAGTTTGAGGACCACTGAATTCATTTGGATTTGACTTTTTTTAGATCATGACCAGTCCGCACAATATTTAGCAGAGATATAGTGTAAAATAACCACATTGCAACTATTGAGCTTCATACCTAAAAACTTGGAAACCACACAAAACAATCCACTCATGGTACACTTACTCGCTTGTTCCAGAGATTTCTACCATATAACACTGTCTTCATCAGCAGATGAATCTTGCTCAGTCGTAATGGATCTCCATACATTGAAACTTTCTATTATTTTGAGCTCATTCAATAGAAACGTGAAGCAGAAACCCCATAAAAGCGCTCAAAAATAACTGGGCAAACTCCTTCTGCTGATGAAGACCATGTGATATATAAGGTGAAAGCTCCAGAACAAGAAAAAGAGGACCTCAATTTATTACTTCAAGCATATCTCAACCAGTTTTTATTTATATTTAGGGGTGTATCTATAGACTCTGGACAGTTTAGCCTGTAGCAAACAATATAGACTTCTATAACCGGAAGAAGTTCATAACTCTCGTTTATTTTGAAATCTAAGACAGGAAGTTTCATTATTTTGTACCGTGTAGCTTGACGCACTTGTGACAAACCTGGTGGGCAGATCTGCGACTGTGACAAAGTCATATATACACCCGAGTGACAAGAGTGTCAGACTCAGAAAATTAGAGGAAATCCATCTTGTCAGGCGGCTGCATTCAAAACAGGCGACAGTCTTGAGTTTCAGTCATCAGCTTTTATGAGTAATTCTTCTGATAATCAGTCTGCTTTAATGCTCATTATGAGTGTAATTAATGAGGAACTTTAAAGAAAGAAGGAAGACGCAGAGGTGATGGAGGGATCGCCGTGAAATTACAATAACACAGAGCTACAAAAAACATGAAGATGGGTTTAAATGACAGAACCGGGAACGTGGTTTTAACGCTGTGTGGAAACTAAATAAGGTTTTGTTCTACCATGCATAGGAGATGGATACGTCGGAGGTTGCCTGTCTTTATTTTCACCTTCTTCATCATCCTGTACGTGGATTTTCAATTGCGCACCAGCAGCCTTCCCAAACTCAGTGTGCTTCACCATCCATCACCCGGTGCGCTCCAGCGCTCCATCCAGCAGGTCCCCTCCGCGGCCAAAGGCGCACCGAGCCCGGCTGGTAACAGCAGCAGCAGCAGCAGCAGCAGCAGCGGTGGTAACCTACAGATCGGGGACGGAAGATCCCCGGCCCCCGAGGTTGCACATGGTGTCACCCAGGCAAAACTGAAGCAGGGGGACATCTTCATCGCTGTGAAGACCACCGGGAGGTTCCACAAGACGCGTCTCGCGCTCCTTTTGGAGACGTGGATCTCCAAAACCAAGGCGCATGTGAGTTGTTTCTGCCACATACATTTTTACACATCCACCTGCTGCTTGCGACCGAAGACACTTGCTGCAGCGGAATAACCTCCCATCTCAGTAGAAAACCGGATAGATTTGACAAAAGTGGGCTCCTGTGACCGCAGTGTGACCCTAACAGAAAGATCCTGATAAAGTAGAGCTAATTAGATGGATAGAAGTGAGTAGATCTGCATAAATTCATACATCTTGATCAAAGCTGACCTAATATTTGCCTGTCCCTGTATGCATTTTCCATTATATCCATATACTACATGTCTGGATGTCACATATTGACGTTTAAACAGGTTCCTGATCTAATTACAAGTCAACATTTGATGCATTTCTCACGGTCATTTGGCCCCCGAGAGAACACGTGAGCTTACTGATGAACCGAAAACATTTATTTCCTTCCTGTTTTTGAAGCTGTAAGTTCTGATGTCTATCATTCTGATAGGCTTGGCCTGATTTTACTTCCTGACTGACTGACTGATCGGTTGTTTCGTTGGTTTCATTTGAATTGCGGATGACATGAAAACAAAAAAGTGTATGAAATAAGTGTTAAATGGACTCTGTTGACACCTTGTTGTCAATCTAGAAAAGCAGAGCTGCAACTTTCTCTCTCACTGCCATCAATAAACTGTTTGTGGGTTTGATAGCAGGGATGGAAACCCAGTTTTCAACCCTTATCTTTGTGTTTTATTTCTACAGATTGTCCCTATTACTGTTGATGGCAGATTACTGTTGATCACACAATAGTGCTGGTCATTCCAGGCACTAGTCACCCAGTTCCCCCTATCATTTCCTTAAGTTCAATTCAATCCTAAGGTTAGTCATTGGCATGAAATATGGTGCAAAATGTGTTCTTGCATAACAAATCACAGAACAGAGGATTGGGAAACATTTCAGCATTGGACTCATACTGTTGTGATTTAATGACTTCATACTTTCAGGATACACAGTTTGGTTTAAACGAACACTTAAGACTAAATATTTATCCAATCAATTAAAAAAAATGGAGCTATATTATATGAAAATATGTTTATCTTCCAGTTCATTGCATTGATTATTTATTTAAAAGGTTCAATATGTGATTTTTTTTTAACGTAAACTAAAACACCAGTCCAACAGTCCACAATCTGGAACGTATTAAAGAAATAGTACAGAAAAGAGGAAAGTCAGTGATTATCTTGATTATGAGTTTGATGGTGATGAAACTCAGCTGTGCCATACTCTCGAAAAGGTTTTCGTCCCAAAACAACACAACAACCTTGGCCTTTCGGATCGGGGGAGGTTCTGGCCCGGGCCAAAAAGGTGTCGGTGGGACTTTTGTTTTGAAGGAGTCCCGAAAGATTGATGCACGTACAGAACGACGATGTTTACAAATTTCTTGATAATGAACATGTTCCTCATTAAAATAACAAAAAAAAAAAAAACATTACAAGATGCCAATAGAAGGCCCGCAGTAACCATGGCGACCATGGATGTATTTACAGAAAACGACTACAGTGCTGTTGGATGTCTTTTAGGTACTTTCCACTGCCTGATACTCATGTTGTATGTAAATGAACGGCAACTCAAGAGCCAACATGCAACTTTTTTTTTTTTGACCTCAGGAGGTAGAGCGGGTTGTTCTCTCATCGGAAGATTGGCGGGTTCAATGTGTCCTTGGGCAAGACACTTTAACCCCAAATGGCTCCTGATGGCTGTGCTTAGTTTCCTCTGACGGGCAGGTTGGGACCTTACATGGTAGCCCCCTGCACCCACTCAGCGTATGAATGGGTGCAAATGTGATTTGTAATGTAAAAAGCGCCACACAAGTACAGTCCGTTTACATACAACCTGTAAGAATATTCAAGATTTCACTGGAGTTATCTTGGGGAAAATCAGCATTTTGTGTTTCTCTATTGATCATTATACAAAAATATGGGCATGTTTTTACTACTAGAAGCAATAAAAGCAGTAAAATGAGCAGACACTGTCAGTCTATGTATGACAAGAGCCGTCAGTCAATTAGGGAGTGATAGCAAGCTGCACAGTAGCAGCCTCACAACACATTATGTGAGGGCCATTCTTTCTAGAAAATGGTGTGAAATGGTGTGAACTTTGAGTGTTGACCCGCCCCACTGCTCCGCCACCCTAAAAACTGCTTATATGGCATCATATGACCATCATTGTTCTCTTCTGGGTTATCAGCCGTAAGTGGCTTCACTGGTTTATATTCCTCTTGACTGGAGCTTTGTGTGGACGCCTTCACCTTCACCGGCTACGTTATACAGCTGCTTACTTTTTTTGTCAACGACTCTTGACTTAATTTAACTCCATTTTGTTCAAAGAAACATGTGATCGTGGGAGGAAGGTTCTCGTTTTCTGTTTCTAAGAAGTGACGATAAAAAAAAAAACAACAAAAAACAAAAACACAATGAAAAGAGGAAGATACTGATAGCATCTTCCCCTTTCACACATATGTAAATTATAATATGTGTGTGTGTGTGTGTGTGTGTGTGTGTGTGTGTGTGTGCGCTCTGTAGCCGCATGGACTCAAAGATGCGAGTATACTGCGGCAATATGAAAAAAAAAACAAAAAAAAAACGCAGACACACATACACACACAGACTGACAGGAAGCCGTGCAGGCAGGTTGTCTGGGCCGAGGGGAAGCAGCCTCCATGCACCGACTCTGTTAACAATACTGAAACGGAAGCCGCTCACAGAACAGGAAGTGGAGAGCCAGATTGCAGAACAGGACTGAACCTCATCTCACCCTCACCCCCCCCCCCCTTCCCCTCCCCCTCCCCCTCACCCCCCCCACCCCCACACACACACACATACACACACCTATTAACACACACACATTGTCTGTTTTGCAGGGGTGAAAAGTCACTTCTAACTAGCTCAGCAGTTGAACAGCTAACTCGCCGGAAACGAAAGCGCAGCTGAAGAAACTCGCTCGCTAAAAACAGCTTTGGCCTTTCAGACAGTAAAAACGAAACCTCCGACTAACTAGAACATCCTGTGACTATTTACAACCAACTCCCGCAGTAACCTGATTAAACTAGAAAGAGGGCTGATGGGTAGTTAAAGCTAATAATACGCCAAATTAAAGGAATAATTCAACATTGTAGGATATATATATATATATATATATATATTTAACACCATGTTTGATTATTTTAAGTCTGAGATCTTTATACAATATTTATATTTATACATATTTTATATATGATTTTATGCAAAGACACCAAATTATATTGAATTATTATTATTATTAAAGAGTAACTTAGCGGTCGTGTGCTCTGTCGCAACTGTAACCACACCCCGACAGTGATGTCACAGAGTACTGACGGTGTATAAAAGATGGACGCTGTGACAGCTCCCCTGGAAGTGAAACTATCTCAGTCGCCCCCTGGTGGTTGGCTGCAGTATTGGTCATAAGTGGTCGTACTTTAGCTACGTTTCTAAGGTGGAAAAAAAAGTTTTCGTTACTTTGTTAACGTGGGACTTGAAGCTTAGATCTGAACCTGAACCTAACCTCAGAGTTAATCCAGGGAGTTAATTTCTCCAGATTATTGTACAGCATCTCTCTTTTTGTTTTGGGCCCAGCTAGAAGCATCCGTTTTGTATTTGATGATGTAAAAAGGGGGTGTGGCGTCATGATCAACAGGCCCTCATCCTGCTTCCCAACTCTACTGCGCAGACCCTGGCTCCAAATGACGTCACACATAAGAAAGATGGCAGCTGATATGTTTGCTTCACTTTCAGGAAGTGGAGACATGTTGTCCATATTTATATACAGTCGACGGTAAAGACACACATTGGAGGACACCTCAACGTCACCGCAGCAAGATGAGAAAATGACAAGACTACTTACTTACTCTATAAAAGTAAAGCTCTGGGTTTTGGCTCCAAATTCAAACTGGCCTACACTCTGTATTTCTTCTAGATTTAATGTCCCCACACACACCTTTTGTTTAAAGTCCTCTTGCAAAGCTCCACAACTCCAGTGAGTAAAAAAAGTGATGAGCCTCGCGTGTCATGATGTTTCCTCCTACTGAAGTTTCAGTTCAGCGATAAGATAACGTCTGCCTCTGAGAAAAAAAGCGACTAAATCATCTGACATTCTTGTACTTGACACACAGATGTTGTTAAATTATCATCTGCTTTTTACTCTAGCTGGAATGTGAAACGAACCTCGGTATGAACAGTTGGCAGGTGTACATTTTGGTACCAGCTGTGGTGGATTTAAGAAAGTTTTACATCGTATGAAAAAGCCATATTGCATCGTAATCCCATGCAAACAACACAAGTCTGGTACGGCTTTTTATTGCTCTCCAGGCTCTAACTGTCATATGAAATGATGTTAGACTGTAGAGTTGCAGTGTTTTTCGCCCCCAGAGGAGAAACAATGGCGGGGTAGTTACTTATTGAATGTGAAAGCTCATCTCGAGTTAAAACGCCCGTGTCAACACTTGTCAGTCTGAGGTTTAAAGTAGTGGTAAGTGACTTTAGAGGGCAGCTCTCAGTCGTCAGTTGAACAGCGACTATTTTCCAGTGTGACACGTTTGCAACTAATACTCTGTGTCTGTTTTTAAATGAGAGATATGAGTTTAAAATGAGTATATATATGTATGAGAATATTGTCAATTCACTGATAAAACTCATGCAAGGCAAGACAAGACTGTCAAAAGTCTTACAAACTGTGGGCAAAAGAGTGTGTGAATGTATTTCCTTAACAGCTGAATGAGTGGGTCTTGCATGATATGCAATTAAAACCTTATGCAACATAAACCAAAGAGGCGTAAGAGGCAGGCAGTATACGTGAATCCAGCTGGAGACCCATGCTGTCGTCCTGTCAGGTCTCTATGCGTCTATCTAGTAAATGTCCGTAAATGCTTTTAAAATGTTCTATTTAATGAAACAGACGCTACAATGCATGCTTTATATTTTAAATTACATTATATTTAAGATTTAAATCACAAATTCTGTCAGATACCGCTCTATATTTTTAATGTCGTAAACATGAATAACTACTTCGCTGTGTTGTGAATAAAGTCTAATGACTGTTGGATCATTTGCTTGAACCCCCCTTGAGCAACTGGATAAATCTACATGTGATATAGTGATTAAATAATAGAAAGAATTCCTCTCTACCCTCAATTACTCTCAGCGAACCTCCCTTGAGACACCTTAAAATGCCCCGGCGGAGCACAGGGAGGGGCGTGACTTCGCATTTGAGAGCCCGGATTTCCCCCGTCTCACAGCCGAGGAATCACTGAAGTATTGATGAGAAACCATATTGAGATATATTACGGTCATTTTGCGCTATGGGGCGGTACAAATCTTACTTAATGGTGCTTTAACAGGGTGAGAAACAAGCCGAGATTTATGCACATCTGCCTGACCTCAGCGAAATGTCCTCTCCCGACTCTGTTTACGAGCCGCTGCAAGACCGCAATCCACCATTTTTTTATTTTTTTTTGTTCCTCAGCGCAGGTTGACTGATTTCAGTGCAGGTACTTTCGTTTGAGTTATGGTCAGAGGAGAGCAAACTAATTGTGATGGTAGCTCTTTCTCATGGTGCTTTTATAAGAGGTAGGTGGGGAGAGGTTATTGTGGCGGCGATAGCGGCGGGGAGGATTGATCCAGGTATCTCATTACTCCTCCTCCTCCTCCTCCTCTTGCTTCGTTGATGGAGGGATGACAGGGAGGGTTGGACAAAGATAAAACACAGGCCTTCTGGGAGAACGAGCAAAAGAGAGAGGAGCTTGATCGGTATTAAAATGACCAGAGTGAAGATTTAGTCTGCTTGATGTCTTTGAGAGATAAAGAGAGGAGTAGAGAGAGAGAGAGAGAGAGAGAGAGAGTATAAAGAGTTGATGGATGAACTGTGGTTGGTACAGTGAAACAGTGCGCTTAAATGGCCTTTCTCTCAGAGTGCAGCAGAGAGAATATTATGGAGATTAGGCACTTTAATGTAAAGACACACACAGCTTAAGCACACACACTTGTTTTTACTTACTTGTGAGGACATTGTGTCGATTTGCGTTCATGCCGTGGACACTCACAACTCAAATCTTAGCCCTCGAATGAACTACAGATTTACAAATTCATACTAAAAAGCCTCATGAGACTGTCACCTGATGTAAATAAATGAAATATTTTGGGTTTATACACTGTTTTTATCACAATTATAAGAATAATTTCAGCGTGATCCACTAACTAATGTGCTTAAAGCGCTGGCAGCAGATTTTTTTTGGCCACTTGGGGGCAGCAGAACAACTTATTAACACAACACTGACACCGTCTACAGCTGTTAAAGCCGACGTCTCGACAAACTGTTGCCTTTTCACTCAGTCACACAGAGCGACAGTCATTTGGAGTTGTGTTTCTGGCTACTTTCACGACCGTTAACTCGAGATTTACTCCCCTTTTAGCTCCGTTTTGGTCTCCACCACCACCTTTTTTGAGGGAAATATGCTCGCTAACTTTGTCTGTCAAGGGGTTGATTAGAGTTCAATTTAAAAAACACTTGGAAATTAGGTTAATGAGAGAGCTTAAAACAATGAGCTCAGAACAATGGATGCTATGAAGCCCTCTACAGCTAAGGGGAAGTACAAAGTTGGTGATAATTCTCTTGAGGGTTTGACCCCTTTCACATTCAAGTAGTCATAAACTACTGATCAGTGTAGCTGTATATCTCCAAAACATCAGTACACACACCATGCTGTGTCATTTTTGGACGCAGCAGGAGTCGGTAGAGAGCAAAACCAGAGCCAAAAGAGAGAGAATATTGGACTTACGTTCACTAGATGGACAAAAACTGAACGATAATGTTGCTCCGTAACCGCTGGATGTGGAAATAAAACTGCTCGTTAGCATGTTCGACACAATAAACTCAAAAGAGGTTGTTTCTGCTGCCTCCAGGTGGCCAAAAACAACAAAAAAATCAAGTAGTGCAGGTTTAAAACTGCTTCTCACAAAGGCAGAAGTATAAAAACACCTCCACTGACATCAGAGTGAGAGGGAGGGAGTAGCTTTGTCACCGTCTGCTGGCTGGTGGCAGAACAACTCGACACAAACAGAGGTACCAAGACAATCTTTTCTTTATTTCTACATATTTTATACAATTATACAAGAATATCAATCAGAAGAGACATGCACTCATTAGTATTTAGAAAAGCAGCCTATACATCTTATATCAAATTCACCGCTTGATCTCAGACGTCCCCAAACTCAAACCAGAGCTCAGTGAAAGCCTTTCGATGGCCGACTCTACTCAGGAGGAACAGACAGACAGAAAGGATTTGAAACTCTTCGCTATCCTTAAATAACTCTATCCTTGTTTAGTAGTTGCATTTTATAAGATCTGTCTCTTATTTATCATCCTGCACAAACAGGAAGCCCGTGCAAAAGAGGGATTCTTGCAACTTTGTCTACTTTAAATCCGCCTTCATGGTGATTTAAATAACTTTGTTGTGAATTAATGACAGTTAATGTCACAACAGGCCAACAGATTTAAAAAAAAAAAAAAAAATGGTATCCTTGCTTGATATTTTTGTAATCTGATCATGTAATCCAGGGATTACAGTCATTAGCTGGTGCTGCCTGTTAGGATGTCTGGAAAGCTTCTGTCTCACTGCACGTCTCTTATTCCACACACACACACACACACACACACTGACAGGCACACATGTTTGCTGACACACACGTATTGTACACTCAGTGTCTCTCTATGGTGGGAAATTCAGTTTCACACCCCGGTCACTTCACACT
The DNA here is from genome assembly GCA_029490765.1 of Euthynnus affinis. Taxonomy (NCBI): domain Eukaryota; kingdom Metazoa; phylum Chordata; class Actinopteri; order Scombriformes; family Scombridae; genus Euthynnus; species Euthynnus affinis. The sequence goes on from CM055838.1 coordinate 7,350,351, forward strand.
TAACTCGACTATCTCTGCTCCTACTATCTTTATCTCTTTCAAACACACACACCCACACACACAAACTCACACACTCTTCTGCCTGTGTCGATCTCGTCTTCGTACTTCCCATACATACATATGAATATCATATTTTTAATGATATTTTAAAATAATAGATACTCCTCAGGCAGAGAAGAAATACAGTATCTATCTTGTGCCATTAATTTGGCTGATTTTATTTTGAAAATCACTAATATTTCTCATATTTTTAAGTAGTTACAGCTGATTAATATGAGTATGATTGTGGAATAATCTCATTTTCTTTACTTCATCTTATTCCAGTGATGAAGGACGATCCAAAGAATATTTAAAGTCCTCAAACTTTATGTTCGCGGTTGTCTTACAGGAGCTAATATCAACATATAAGTGAGAGTTTAGAGCTGGGTCTAATATGCGGCTGTCATGACATCACATCCTGAGCTGACGAGGCATCTGTTTTGTTTCTTTTTTGTCCGCACTAAGGTGATGACTGTTACTCCACCCGAAACCGAGCTTTTTTGATACACTGGGAAAACACCAGCTTCACATAATGACATAATGACGGTTGCATTACATGTTTTGAATTTTAACACAGCTGATTAAAAAAGTCAAAATTAGTTTATTTATCTACTTTTTTCCAGACTTTTCTCTTCATATTGCTTCGTCTGTTCTTTTTCCCTTTTTTTGTCCCTTTCGTGTGCCAAAAACTTGAGTTCTGGGAAATTATCACGGGCACGTTTCCACTGTTTTCTGACAGCTTATAAACAAAACGAGGCATCAAGCAAGAAAATTAGCGATAGAGTTGCAGCCCTGAAGGAAAAAAGGAAACATTCTCCACATAAAAGACAAAATTTGTGTTTCCCCATTTCTAAATATACCAGGAGGATCAAATAAAGAGAGCTTGAAGGTCACATATACAGTAAGCTGTGGTATTTTTGCACCATTATTCTCTTTCTCACTACAGGCAACATCTGAATGCACCTTATATCAGTGAAATATAAGCCTGTATGACGTTTAAAAAGCTTTAAAATGTATCCTTGACAACATTATAGCATCCCTGCCTTCCAAACAAAAACTCAGGGAAGGCATATAAATTCATTTCAAAGCGTTGAATAAAACATGTCTTTATGTTTATATCTTATCTTATCGGGGGCGGTTTGTGCCACCTCTTGAGGTCATTTGGGAAAAGATGAACACACCGCACAGTTCAAACCTTGAAGGGCAGAGGAGCCCTTCAAGCGTGACGCAAAGGTCGCCGCCCAGTCTCAGTGATACATGCATCACGGATGAAACTGGTGCGAGACCTCAGCTGGTTCTGGATTTAATGAAAGGTGGTGAATTTTAAAGGATATATATATATATATATATATAGATGGCTTATACTCATATGAGCTGAGTGTTTTTACAGTTTTACACCACCAGAGGCCAGTGTTTATCTATCTATCTATCTATCTATCTATCTATCTATCTATCTATCTATCTATCTATCTACTTATGTATCTATCTATCTATCTACTTATGTATCTATCTATCTATCTATCTATCTATCTATCTATCTACTTATCTATCTATCTATCTATCTATCTATCTACTCGTATATCTGCCTGAGAACAAATTGATTCGACCATATCGGGATCCTCTGACTACTTTGGCCCATAAACACGTGTGTGTGTTGGTGTGTTTGCAATTACTTATTTTTTTTTAGCTCACAGTGGGAACCTTGTTTTTGTCACATCGAATTTGCTCCATTCAAAACGATATTGATCCGATTTATATGAGCGTGTGTGTGTGTGTGTGTGTGTGTGTACATCCACGGTGTGTTCTCTCCTTAATGAGGGATCTATATCAGGATGTTTGGGTTACAGATGTGTAGAAGAAGAAGAAGAAGAAGAAGGATATAATCAAAGCTGTGTGTGTGTGTGTTTTAAAATCTCTTTTCTTTGTTTTTTTTTTTGTCTAGACGTTCATTTTCACGGACACGGAGGATGAGGATTTACGTTCTGAAGGTAGGAAGCAACACTGAATCTAATCTACACTCAGATCTACGTGGAAAACACAGAAAAGCATGCGATTTTATGTATCTCATGGTTCAAATGACATGTTCACCAATCACACATGGAGGTGTCCGTATACTTTTGGCCATGAACTGATGTTTTAAAGCATCCATGGCTGGGTGATATGGCCAAAAAATTCAAATCTTTCAAGTTTTGGGGGTTGATTCATAACTTTTTATATTTATATTTGTCATCATTATACATGAAATATAGTGGTTACCTGTTACATGTAACTCCCGTTGACTGTCAGCACCAGATGCTTCAGCTAAGTAGAGCACATCCAATTTATTAATCTGTTTCAGCACGGAGCAGGAAAAAGTCCACTCAGTAATTGATCTGCTGCTATTTGTGTTTTCTTTTACAACCTGACATTTAGCTTTAGTCTTCTGGAAACTACTCAGCTGACTCCGACCGCTTCCGCTCTTATAACCAGAGATAAAACCCTCATCAGCAATCGCAAACCGCAAAAGTCCGTCCTCGTAGATGCAAACCGTTAAATTCACTACAAGATAGCCAGAGACAGCTCACCACCTGGAGTTATGACAGCTGTCAACTGCAGCAGGTGTGCATGTTGTACTAATCACGTCACAGTTTATGAGACCGTCTTTGGCTCAAAACTGCTCAAAATAACCCTTTTTGTGCAGATTGTAATAACTTGATTTAATGATGAAGACGTGCAAACACAATCATTTGAATGAATTTGAGATATCGCCCCGCTATATGCCGAACTTTATCTTTATGTCTTTCCTTTTGTTTCTGTATTTTCTTCATTGTTTTCTTTTCCTTCCTGTTTCTTCCCCACTTCTTTATTTCCTTCATTCCCTTTGCTCTCTCTCTCTCTCTCTCTCTCTCTCCCATCTCTCTTTCTCTGGCACTGCCCTCCTTTCTTTGTCAGCAGATTGAACCGCCATCACTTGTTCATAAGAAGCAGTGTCGCTGAGGACAATATACAAAGTGACGATTGAGCAACACCTTTGACACTGACATAAAAAAAACCCCATCCAGTTATATGAATAAAAAAAAACACTCCCTTCTCTCTCTTTTCAGGTTATAACATGGTGGTAACAGGCTGCCAGTCAGACCACAGCCAGCAGGCTCTGTCCTGCAAGATGTCTGCAGAATACGACGGCTTCATGGCCTCAGACAAGAGGTGAGACAGATTAAGGTCCGTCTATCGTCCTGCTCACACTGGATTTAAAGATCGGATTAAGATTACAACATTTAATGATCGCCGCAGGGAAATCTGGCTGTTACGGCGGCAGAAATCGAAGAAGTCAATCACCTCGTGTGTAAGGATTTCATGGTCGCACACACACGGGTGACGACGACGACAGTTAGAAAAAGTAAAAAAAGTATAGAAGAAAAAGTATATCGCTGTTTACCAGAGATCAAACAGTCCTTAGATTTTTTTTGTTGATGAATTTATATTTCAGTTCATTCCAAACAAACATAAAAATGGATATTTTTAAAGTAAAAAATGTCAAAATATGACATAAAATTGCATTTTTTTTGGTTGTATTATCACTTGGAAATACAAATCTATGAAGAAATCTGGATCAAAGATGTTAAACGGTTCTTGGCAGCAAATCTAATGAAAACTTTTGCTGCATCACATTTTTGCATTTCTTCCCTTCAACCCAACATAATACAATGTAGTTCAAAAAACTTCCCCCGTATGGAAAGTGCAACATCATTGTCGAGGCCTCCCCATCTTCCTCCAAACACAGATTTACTTTTTTTTACAATCATACCTGGGATTTGTCTGATTTCTCTTACTTAAAGGACACATATCAAGGTTTTAGTGATCCCTCTCCTCCATCTCTCCTTTCCAAGCCTGAAACTCATGAAAAATGGGAAAAGCCCTCTTTAGAGTCGGTGTGTTGAATAGTTTGTCTGTTCTGGGCTTCTGTAGAAACATGGTGGTACAACATGGCGGCCTCTGTGGAAGAGGACCCACTCCCTATGTAGATATAAAGGGCTCATTCTAAGGTACACAGGTGATTAAACACTAATTAAAACATACGTATTGTAAGGTGAAGAGGTAAAGACAATGGCTGGATTAGCATCAGAAAGATGGCAGACAGAAGTGGGGATTTTTCTACGTAGCGGATTTATTTGATATGCGATGTCGACAACTACGTTCACTGATCATACATGAGTCGTGTACGAAGGCAGCACATCACTACTTCACTTACTCTTAAAGTCAAAAAAAAAAGAAAAGAGAGTCAACATGGAGGTCCGCATCGTAGGAGGGAGAAAAGGCGAACTACAGCAAGCTCTGTGCACCACCTTGTGGCGCTATTTGGTATTACAGCAGTAACACAGCACCGACTGTTACAGTATGAAAATTATATCCCATTTCTGCCAATATTTCTTCCAATTGAGCCCCCTAAATCTTACACACTGGTCCTTTAATGCCTTACAAATACCTAAATACAATAAAACAAAACAGAATGAACAGGTAGATCGCTGTAATGTAGTGTTAAACTTTACTCTAAGATTTCATTATACTGTATATAGCGCAGTATGTGATAAACAACACAACTAGAGGAGGAAAAAGGGACGCTCCTTTTAAACAGACTGCACTCTACTTGCTTGCTGAATCCCATTTCAGAAGATTGTAAAAAATGATAAGATGTGTTGTACTTAAATGTCACAACTCTTGAGTGTCATAAAAGTCTTCCCGCTGTCAGCTGTTCAAGGGACACTTCCCTCTGATTAATGTTAAAGATTACAGCTTTTGCTAGTCCTTGAGAAGTATCCAAGTGCCACATTAGATTCAGCTTCAAGTAAGGCTTGACAATAGACTGTATGTATATAAAGGCCGCCTCATTTTGAGAGGATCTAAGGACCCCTTTGCAGTGGCGTGTGAGATTTGTTGTCTTCATATTCTTCGGTTGCACCAGCCATTTGTAAATCCATAACCGAGTTTGTATGTAAAGACCCGCCGCGGAGTGACGCAACGTTATGTAAAGTAATGTTTCTTAAAAAATAGAAGAAGTCAGCATGTATGAGACACACTCATAATGATTTGGAATTACTTGGATTCAACTCACGACACCGCTTGAAGCTATTTTGCCCCCCTCCATGACAGTATACTGGATAATGTGTTGTTAATGTTTGGCCATATTTTCGACTGGTGAAAAATACAGTGAAGCTCAACAGCTTGTGTGTTTGGTGCGTGACTGAGGCTGGGGCTGTCTTATTAAGACGGCAGAGAAAATGAAAGAGCGTTTCCGTTTTGGTTCCAAGTTCCACTTTGTTATTTGGACTGATGAGGGAAGTGAAGGGGCTGTTTGGTTTGGACAGAAGCCTTTTGTGTTGTTGAGCAGTCATTAGGATGGCAGAGGAAACAAGACAGCGTGTCAGTTTGGTACCAGCAGCTTTGTAATTTGGACTCTGATGTTGCAGTAAGAGTCTGTTTGGTTTGGAGTGAAGCTTTGACAGTCCCATTCATTACTGTGTGCAGAAGAACTCAAACAGCTTGATCACCCACAAAATAATACGCTGAAATTCATTTTATTTTATTTTTTTTTAAGGGACAGCACGACCTCATAGACAGAGAGAGAAAACAGAAGGGCAGTTGTGTTTCCTGTATTGTTATTTTCTTTATTTCAACTCTTCTAAGAAAAAGCTTTTAATTGGAAGAACATTTCTTTTTTTCTTCTTCTAGAAAACAGTGTTGTTATTTTCTTCATTCATCAGTGCTGTCATCCAGACTGAAGTCCACGGACATATGGCACTTACAGCTTACAGCATTTATTTTTTTCAACATAAATATGAAATAACACAAGCTGACACAAAAAAAAATGTTGTGATGTACTTTCAAAATTAATCACACATGAGTTCTACATACAGATAATTGTTTAAAAAAAGTTGATATAGTAGTTCTTTAAAAAAAAAAACGAGCCATAACTGTCCCTCTGAATTTAAATGAATCTATATCTAAGATGTGTTTGTGCTCCTGTACATCTCATTTTAAAAGCATACTTAGCGTGGTTCAAAGTATGTAGTAAGCTGTATAATTACTAGACTCAACTCAGAGCTGTTTTTAGTTAAAGAAATGTGTGTAGGTGTCAATTATCAAGTACATTTAAGTCAACTATCTTAGTTAGCTACTCATTATTAGCCAGAAAGACGCTAGCTACCTACCAAGATAGCTAAATTACAAGCTAATAGCGCTGACTAAAGGTCATAAATGTTCATAAAACTAACTGTAAGACTGTATTAACTACTAAACTACTTACATTTAGCCGTTGTGTGCCCTTTTACCGTCACCATGGTTACCTACTTCTGGAGTAATGGACAGTCTAAATCCTTTTAGCAAAGTCATGCTAAGCTAAGCTAAGCTAACTAGCTGCTGGCTGTAGCTTCAGATTTACCGTACACACATTGTAGTGACTGTTTTTTTTAACAAATGTTCAAGTTCCTAATGTAGGCCACAGTTTTGTTTCTGACTCGTAGTTTGTTAATCCACTTGAGAAACCCCAGTGTTTCTGAAAGTAGTCCACAGAAGGCAGTTGAAAAGCAAAAAACGCCCCCCAAAAAACAAAGTCCGGTCCAATACCAGAATAATTAACTCAACACTTTCACTGCCTATTCTTACATATATCTATCCGTACAGATGTATGCACGTACGCTCAAAAACTTATATCAATCCACGCTTGTGAGTTCCTTTTCGTCCATTAGCGGCACATGTGGTCGTCCCACCGTTATGCTATACGATTGCAGTAAACCAAAAAACACTGTCGTAAAACCGAAACACACTTTACTGCACTTATCATAAAACCTTAAAATGACACTGCAATATTATATATAAGTGTAGCATTGGTTCAAATATAGCTTAAATGTAAACACAGATATACTATATAACAATAAACACTTTATCATCTTCTCACCCAACTCTCGGCAAGAATGGAAATAAGTGCAGTCGGAAAATGTTGAACTATTCCTTTTAAGTGTTCATCTTCATTATGGTGCATCTTCTAGTTTCTAGTCTTTGGGAGATTCATTCTACGGACGACTGAACACAACAAGGAACAAAAAAAAAAAAAAAAATTAATTGGCTTTTTGTAGAGAAGAGCTAGAATGGGAGGGAGAGGGCAAACACGGACCATTAAAACAAAGTTTTGTTGCTCCTCAGGTGGTTTTGTCACGTGGACGATGATAACTACGTGAACCCGGAGGCCCTCCTCTCCCTGCTCTCTGCGTTCCCCCAGGACGGTGATATCTACGTAGGCAAACCCAGCCTGGACAAGCCCATCACTGCTCATGAACTGCTGGAGGGAAATGCAACGGTAAAATGCCACAGTTTCTTAAATTCCTTAAAGGTTGTGTCAAACCCTGGTTTATCCACATAGGAGCTTTCAGGTTGCTTGGTTACTTCAACATCTTCTTATATTGAAGTTTAGCAGAGTTTAGCACTTATTGACGTCTTAGGTTAAACATCTAACTTCACTGAAATTTACCAATTAGTGACTCATGACTTCGGATTCACAGTTCTGCAGATAAAGGTTTAGCAAGTGATTATTACAAACACTATTTTATTTAGTGTGTTGAATGTTTCCTTGGAGTATTTTTTTATTTTTTTGCATTCACACCACAGAACACGGAAACTCCCCTGACTTGAGATTAATTTATGTGAACTGATAAGTCCTCAAGGCTGGATGACCCCTCTGAGACACATTATCTTCTTAAACGCACCTCCACAGATTTGCTTTTTTTTTTTCTCTCTCGCTGTTTCGCCTCCTGAGATTCGTCATCTCATCATCTCGCTTCTCCATCATCTTCTCCCTTTCCTCTGCTTCAAACACATCGCTCACACTGATTGTCTCCGCTTTTACTTTCATTTGTTCCATTTTACTCCATTTCTACACAAAGGGTCACTTAAAAAACAAAAAAAAAAACAAACAAAAACATTTTCTAAATTACCTCCAGTAGTATAGTTTTGGTTTTCTTTGCTTAGCTTTTGAGATATTCATTGCTGTGATTTCTGTTCTGACCCCAAAACAATGGAGGTGAATGCAATTTAGCTTGTACTATACTTACTGTGTCTCTACGGAAACAGCACCAACAAACACAGACTTCACTGTAATCAGGTTTCATTGGGATATGCCGCTGAAGAAACAGTACCTACCAAATTCCATTAAAGTGCCAAACAAAGGCTTTTACATAATGTTGTTGGCCCGTTTCTCGTGAGACTTTATAGTTTTATCATAACTGATAAAAAGAAATGTCAATCCCTAAAGAAGACCTGCATGTTCGGGTCCAATTTGACCCATAAACACCGTCCGATTCATTCAATGCAAGGCAACCCCTTGGCATCAAACCACCTCTGATACAAACCGACGTCTATGGTACGAACGAACTGGGAACTGTGATAGTAGCACGACAAGATAGCGAAGCATTGGGAACCCCATTCTAGCGCGTGCTCGGTGGTGTTTACCTCACATGGTGCTACCCTCCGGAGACTGAGAAGATGATTGCTTGTAATTAGTCTTTTTGGAGCCGTTTCTATAACAACGTCCATACCCGAACCCTTCAGGGCAAAGGAACATGTCAGCCGGTGCAGCGGTGTGGCTCACTGATGTGTTTTTAATAGTTTTTGGACGACAACGGAGGGTCTATGACAGAGAAGATTGAAGGTATAAGAGGCGATGGATGCCAATTGGTTTGGCTCTGCACATGGGGATATGTTGAACGTCATATATACTTTAAGGAACTGACATTTCCTTTATCCTTCTGTTATTCTTCCTGTCTTCTTTCTTGCCCTCTTCGCTGTTAACACTCTCACTGGGGACTCTCCGCTGAAGCGTAAAAACAAAGCCGAGGTCTCTTCCCTTTTTTGGTTTTGTGCCAAAGTGCAGCCCAGCCAGGTTAACCACCGCCATTCAAATCCATACTCCTCCATCCATACCTTTTTTTTTCATTTCCCTCACTGATGTGGACATGTGAGGGGAAGGATGATGTAGCTCCTTGGCTTTTGTTCGCACGGGGAGGATTTTTTTTTTAACCCCAAGTGGATCAATGAGTGATTAGTATCTTGTTGGGGGTATTGATTGGTGGTAAAACACACATGCACAATGAGGAAGACTCCCAGGGGGGGAAGGAGGTGGTTGTCAAACTGGAGGAGGTCGATAGTTTGTTTTTGGAATACAGCTATTCACAGGTGTGTGTGTGTGTGTGTGTGTGTGTACGTCACATGCTTTACAGTAGAATTAATGCTCCTATTGAGTTAAAGTGCATCCTGGTTGTGAATAGCATGCCATCCTCTCTCTCTCCTCTCCTCTCCTCTCTGCTTTCCTCAATCTGTCTCACCCATTTCCTGAAATGATGCTCTTCATCTCCCTCGTGTCACATTCTCCGCTCCTTGATTGCACCCATTTACACTGAAAAATAGATCTTTATTTATCTTTGCTTCCCAACTCTTTTTCTTCTCCCCCCCCCCTCCCCTCCCCTCCCCTCCACACTCTCCACATTCCCATTTTCCGACCGTTCGCTCTCTTTCGCTCCTCTCTCTCTCCTTCCCTCCTGTTTTTCATCGTTTCTGTCCTTTGCCGAGGTCGGAGGGATGGTGGTGGAGAGAAGAGAAGAGAAGACACGTCAGGCTCCTCGCTGTCTCCTCTTCTCGTTCTCTTACATCTCATCGCCTATCTGTTTTTTCCATTTCCTGTCACTATTGTGAGGCTTGACAAGAACGAGATGAAGCAAGGAGGAGAAGCCCAGGCTGCACGACACAGAGGAGGGCAACCTTTGTCCCCCAAAGCCGTCCCTGTCCCTCTGGACCCCCCTCCCACACATGCACTTGGTCTTATGCTGCCATCTGTATTCATCAAATTACCATGCACCTATATATTATAGAGCTCCCCATCAATATGCACACTGTATATACACTGCATTATACTTTTATTGCATTCTCTTATCTTTCTCGTCATTATCATAATGTTTGCAGCTCATTTTTAAAAGTTGCTTGTTGACTGTGCTGCTCTGTGTGCTTCTTCTGTGTAAATTGCCCCTCAGGGACAAATACAGTGTTTTTTTTTATTGAATTGAAAGAGAGGAAAGGAAAAAAAAAGGGGGGAAGACTTCAAAATAAAAGAAAAGGAAGGGAATTCAAAGAGAGAGAGAGAGAGAGCCAAAGGGAGGAAAGAATATTATATTAAAAGGAAAGGGGATTTCTTTAAAACAAACAAACAAAAAGATGAAAGAAAAAGACGGAAAAAGATTCTGGGAATGAAAAAAGGATAAGAAAGAAATCAAAAGGAAGTGGATGGATGGGAAGGGAAACGGTGAGAGAGGCACACACATCGAAGTAGGAAATGGGAAAAGGAAGAATCAGAGGAAAGGAAAGGATAAAGATTTAAAAAAAAAGATGAATGGGAAGAAAGGAGACAGAAAAGGAGGGGAATATAAAGGACAAAAAGAAAGGAAATGGGAGGAAAAAACAAATACTAGCGATATGATAAGAGGATAACAAAAGCAAAGAATGAATGCTGAAGAGGTAAACAAAGAAATAAAGACTGGAAATGTATGGAAGGAACGAAAAGGGAAGAAAACTAAAGCAAGAAATGGAAATAAACAGTCCGCAGTCCACTTAATTTATTCAGTAATTACAACCTTTTCTCTGCATATAACTCTTAATCTGCTGCAACTAACACGCAAAACACACACAACACCAGAAAGATGCATTTCCTCCTTTAAAATATCATCTAAACCGTTTATACTGCAGGAGATAAAATAAAAAAAATCTACTTGAAAAATGGCAAAGAGTTATCTCTCACACACATTGTGTGTTTTAGCGGGAAAGACGGGTCGCTGCATCAGTTTGAAAAATATTCCTGTGTTTGTGTGTTTATATTTCTGAGCGTACAGATTTAGTGTATTTCAAGGATTCAAGGAGGTCAAGTCAGTTTTATTTATATGGTGGCTAAATCACAACAGAAGTTTATCTGTGGGCGCTTTTCACTTTTCACATAGAGCAGATCTAGACCGTAATCTTTAATTTACAGAGACCCGACAATTCTCCCGTGAGCGAGCGCTTGGCGACAGCGGTGAGGAAAAACTCCCCTTTAATGGGAAGAAAACCTCGACCATCTGCCTTGACTGGTTGGGTTGAGAGAGAAATGAGGAGGAGAGAGAGTGAGATAGAAGAGAAGCACATACATTAACGCTACATGAATGTGTACAAATGGAGAGGGAAAGGAGGCGAGAGGAGCTCAGTGCATCATGGGAAGAAGCCTTGGTAGTCTAGGCTTATAGCAGCATAACTAGGAGCTGGTCCAAGGCGAGCCTGGGCCAGCTGTAACTACTATAACCTTTATCAATAAGGAAAGTTTTAAACCTTTTCTTAAACAGAGAGAGAGGGTGTCTACCTCCTGGACTGAAACTGGAAGATGGTTTCAAAGGAGAAGCGTCTGAGGCAGCCTGATAATAAGGAACTGTGATCATCCAGCCTAGTAGATATTATTAGATAATGTGTTTCTAAGCACGATAGTTGAGTTTAGCAGCAGATAATCGCAGGTCTTTATGTCCTTAAGGCATGCTTGGAGTCTAGTTAACTGATTGGTTTCATCTGGATTCATTGATAAATACAATAGGGTATCATCTGCATAACGAAGGATACTATGCTCATTGTGTGTATGCTAAAAATGAAGCTACAGCCGTTTAGCTTAGTTTAGCATGTAGACTGGAAACAACAAGCCTGGTACTGATGAACATCCACCTATCTGCACCTTTTAAAGATCACAAATTAAAATGATCTGTTTGTTTAATCCATACAAAAACCAAAAGTGTCAGAATTTTGTGGTTTTACAGGATTTTGGTTGTCGGACTTTATCTGGCCAGCAGCGGTAATTTACTGCTAGTCTGGTAGCTGAGACTTCTCATCAAACTCATGGCAAGAAATTTTTAAAAAAAGCATATTTGCAGCCCACCCCAGTAGCGCACTGCTGGTTAAGATGCATGCCAAATAACTGTGATGTGTGTGATTTGATTCTGGCAGAGTAGTAAAGCGGTGGACAGAATCTCATCACAAAAGGGGCGTGTTGCTGCAGGCACGACTGGGAAGATGAAATATGATGGAGGAAGTTCAGTTTAGCTGTCTATCAGAATATTACACACAACACCTTACATTACTTCAGAGTTTCACAAAAACTTCTTAGAGCACCAATAATTTAATTCATCCAATATTTTACCCAAAATTTTCACATTTTTTCGTCGTTTTTTTTTTTAGCAAAACTCTCACTTCAAGTTTCAACATACAGTTTGTTTCCACGTCTGTGCCTGCACCGATGCATCTATTCATATCTGTGTGTGTGTGTGTGTGTTTCCACTCAGAGGGAAGTGCGGTTCTGGTTCGCTACCGGAGGAGCAGGATTCTGTCTGAGTCGACGGCTGGCGGAGAAGATGGCTCCCTGGGCCAGGTATTTATAAGAAGTCCCTGCATATGTGTGTGTGTGTGTGTGTACTTTGAATGAATGTGATGAAAAGAATAAGAGAAGTGCAGCTTCCATCGTCTCATCTAGCAATTTAGATTAGATGTTCCTTTAGGCGCCACTGTTTTTTTTAGCCCATTAACTGCGAATTGCATTTTTCCAAACTATACCATAAGTTTCTAGATTGAGTTTTTACCCTTCAGGCTCTGTTTTTATTTTGCAGCATGCAATGAAAAACAATTAAAGAAGCTTGTATTTTTACTTGAGATCTATTACAGTGACCTTTTTTTCCATTTATCACAATAATTTAGCATAAAATGATTAAAAAAATGTATATATGTGCGTTTTGCAGCGGCTCCCTGTTCGAGCAGACGTCGGCAAAGATCCGTCTCCCTGACGACTGTACGGTGGGCTTTATCGTGGAGAAGAGGCTGGGAATCTCTATGGTCCACTGTCCGTTATTCCACTCTCATCTGGAAGACCTGCTGCTCCTCCGCCATAGAAACATACCGTACCAGGTAGTAACACACACACACACACACACGTCCACATAGATAAATCCATGCAGGTGCACACTTTCTCACTGCTGTGTGTGTGTGTGTGTGTGTGTTTTCTCCTCTGCAGGTGACACTGAGCTACGGGATGTTTGAGAACAAGATGAACAGCATCGAGATGAAAGGACGCTTCTCCAAGGAGGAAGACCCCTCCAGGTTAGTCTGTCCCATCCCGTTAATTTATAAATCAGGAAGTAAGAGCAATGTGGCTCCACCCACATTGTGTCTTTTATAATTATTAAAATAAGCTCTGACCAGAAGCTTTATCCGTTAACAACCGTTAACAGACACGAGGGAGTAAAAATATTAGGAGCACTTTTCAATTTAATACACATCTTTAGAGTCTAACTCGTTGTCCTGTTTTCCAAAACAGCATGAATACACTTTCTGACAATCACATGATGAGGCGTCTGGATCTGGGTGATCACCAAAAACCAAAAACCATAGGCTTCCTCCTCTAGGCGACTTGAATGTCCACAAAAACGTCACAGGATTATAGATGTTAGTTTTTAAGATATCTGGCGACGGACCGGTCAAGTGGAAATTTGATGGCCATTTGATTGCAGGGTACACTTGTCATATATGGCGGAAGCAGGAACCAGGCGCAGAGGTGTTGTGCAAAAAGTCCTTTATTTTTATCACGAGCCGGCAAGACTGTGACTATGATACAAGAAGCAAAATCAGACAAGACACGAAACCAAAATGAAGACAGAACAGAAAACCAATACATGGACAGAACTGATGAGGGAACGGGGAACAGGTGAAGGGAACAGGTGGAAACACTTGGAGTAATCAGACAGACACATGAGGAAGGGCAAGTGACCAGAAACAAGGAGGAATGATTTTCAAAATAAAACAGGAAGTGACAAGACAAAACATGGAGACAGGACAAAAACCCCAACTAGATTTCACTACGATGTGACAACACTAAAACAGCTGTGATTGTTTTATAAATATCAAAGTGTTGAACAGATCAACCAATCGTGCGGCTGGCAGCACACAAACTTTTTGACTGGATTAAAATGTGAACAAAATAGGACAAAGGACAGAAAAACTCTAATTTAGACAATAAATCTTAACACAAGCTCTTAATATTGACACTAACTTAAAGTTGATTTACCTGCATACACTGTGCATTTTTACAAAACACCACCATAGACCGCTTTTACTTTTAAAAAAATCCGCAGCCCTCGCTTTTACCTCTCAGATGATCCGACAGCCCTGCAGCTGCAGTTCATCTTGTTCTCTGTTCAGTCAGGGATAAAAGCTGTTTGATGCAACACAATGGAGCAACAGATGTGTTTGTCTCTCCCAACCTTCCCCCCATCCTCCTGCTTTAAAGAACATATATCACCACAAATGTTCAGCATTGAGCTCTTTTTTTCATTCGGTTTCCAAAACACCAGAGTTACGCTCAATGTTCAACATCGTCGCAGCCTTAAAGGAGCAGGTCAAACTTTTTTCACATCTTATTTACCCAGGAAAACATGAAGAATCTGCAGCCGCCCCCCCCAAAAATCTGTCACGTTAAGAAAATAGAACGAGAAAAGTGCATTATTTAGATTTAGAAATGGATCTATAGGAAAAGTTGAGGATACATTAAACACTTTAAACACCATCTGCTGCACAAATGTAGTTGGTTCATTTACAGTCTCACAGTTTCACAGTGCAGAAGTTTTACTGTGAAATATGTAAATATTTTCTCCTTCAAGCACAATTAGTTGAAGCAGTTGTAGCAGTTTGAGGAGAAAAAAAAAAAAAGCAACGGTATTTAAAAACGCCGTCTTATAATATTGAGAAATCCTTTAAAAAAACTTTGACCTGCTTAAAACATCATTTATAAGAGGTGGAAAGCAAAACGGTTTATGTGATAAAAGCAGATGTTTCACTCTCTCAAGGACAAAAAATGATGCTTTTATTCAAATCCCTGAAAATACAATTCACTTGCTCTTTTGTCCATGACTTGACTTTCCAACAAATTATATTTAAAATGCTCAAGAAGTTTGTTGAAATTACCTGCTAATGAATAAATAAACCTGACAAACAGGACAAAAAAAGAAAGTGCCGGAGGAGGAAAAAGGGAAGAAAACAACAACATTCTTGTGTTATGATATTTTAATACCCTCATTAGATTTTGCTGGGCTATTTTTAGCTGCTGTAACATCCTCTACTTTTATAGTTGTAGATCATCCGTATCAGTGCTGTCGCAGCCTCTACTGGCCGCTGATAGAGGACAATACAAAGTCAGAGATAACTTCATTTCCCTTTTTAACCAGCAGTGCAGTCAGACGCTACAGTTCTGCACAGCGTAAACATTCAGAGAGCAAACAAAGCAATGCTGTACTTTCCTTCTTGTGTGTGCTGCTGATTGCATAGAAACCCTGTTGTCAAAGCTGCAGAAGGATTGTTTCACTTGTTTTTACCTTTACATATCCAATAAAGGTCACCATCCTTTTTCCATACGCTCACACACTCTTGACGTCTACCTTTGCTGACTCAATGTAGGTCGGAGTAGTAAAGTTATAAACTGTGGCGGTGACGAATATTTATTTCCACATGCAAACCTGCAAACCTCTTATCTGTATATATCGATGTCATGGATGACTTTTTTTCATTTGTTTAGGTCTTTAATTATTGATTTTTTTGGTGAGGTAACTCTGACTCTTAGTGCTGTGAATGGAAAACCAAACCTGCGCTCACTGACCTGTGATCATGTCCACGTGCATATATACATATAGATAGATAGACAAATAGGTACATACAGAAATACATACATACAGATTTTGCATGCATGTACAAGGATACACACACTGTTAAACATCACATTAGGAACTCACACGTGCACACATATGCAACACATGTAAATTGATTGTTATTGTAATATAAACACAGTTGTTATCGAGAATGTCACTATTTATTACAAGCTTTTATTTGTTTAATGTATTTCTGATATTGATGTTTAGACCCATTTTAAGTAGAAAAGCCTAACCAGGGACAGGGGTTGCAAATTAGCCCTTGGCTAGAAATCCATCTGTGTCATGTTGTTTTAACTTGTTACAATGTTTTTCTGCATTGTCCCTGACAAATAAACTAATAATGATAATAATAATAATAATATATGTGTTGACAGGTGTGACTCCTGTCTTTTGGCTCATTATGATCCTTTTTCAAAAGAACATCGTGTTAAACTTAAAACCAAGAAAGCAGCCTGGAAGTCCGACAGTTTAATAAATAAGTGAAAACTTTGACATTTGCGATTAATTTTGATATAGTCCACCACCCAAAATAATGTTAAACTGTATCAAACTTCATAGAAACATCACAGTTTTCAAAATGAATCACACTTTATTTGCTCTTCCGCAGGTTTAAGACCGTCCACTGCGTGCTGTACCCTTTCACTAGCTGGTGTCCTTGAGCTCCTCACAGAGAGTCTACAGCACTGGAAATACTTTTGCTGGAGTTTATGTGTCTATATATGTATATATATTCAAAGAAAACTGATGGATTTAATGGCAGAATTTGAGGTGCAAGGAAACAAAGGACTGAGGAGGCAGCATGTTGGGATGAAGCCTCGGACAACAGGCGGACTGAACCGTACAAATCTCACATCTGCTCACTTGTAGCTGCTCACAACAGTGAACAGGTCATGAACTCAGAAAATAGGATGTTAAGGGAATCTGGAAAGGTTTCCTCTTCTTCACCTCTGTGTCACAAATAGATCTTCATGACGAAAAAGGTGATTTTTTTTTTCTTCTTCTACTGAATGCTTTTGTTTGTTTGGCTCAAAACAAAGAGGCACTTGAACTTTTACAGTCTGAACTTTGTTTTTTTTGGCAAATGGACAAAAATGGAAATGAAATTTACACAAACATCTGTGGACGTGGATCCAGTTCAAGTTAGATTGATCTTTTATTCATTTAATTACTTCACAATAATAAAAATGTTAAAGACGAGTTGCACCTACGGGAACCGGATTATCTTCAGGTGGTGCTGAGGTTGAAGTTGCTAAATTCAATTTTAGTTTTTTATTGATTGAATACATGTGGCCTTCCGTGTGTGTGTTTTGTATGTGTGTATGTGTGTGTGTGTTATGAAGGAGATGATGTCCTTGTGCTTAAGAAGTCGGCACACAATCAACCATCCTGACCCACAACTCCCCCCCCTATCCAAACCCTCCCTCCTTTTTCTCGCTTACTACCATCTTCCCTCCACCCCTCCATCTGTCTTCCTCCCTCCCTCCTCCCTTCGTCTCTCTGTTTACTCCTCCGTCTTGTTGGTTTTGCTCCAAGGCTGTGCCTGAAAGAAGTAAAAAAAAAAGAACTTTCATTCATCCCGGTTGCATTTTTTCTTTTCTTTACACCCTTAATAATAACCAAAACAACCTACAACAAATCACTGAAAGCCAGAGAAAGATCACAACTGACATGTCCGCAATAATTCACAGGCGGATCAGATCAGGTTCAGACCACGAACACAATGACAGGCACACAATCAAATGTTAGTGTAGGAATAGGAGGCAGAGGCCACGTGCAGAGTACCTGTTGGGAGATGACACTTGCTTGTTTGCGGTGAATAGAGATGTAATGAATACAGATACGTTGCTGAACACCTCTGGTGCCGACCTTGTGTGAAGTGGATGGAAAGTGGTCGGGGAATATGTAGCAATGACCTTGTGTGGCGCCGACACGTCTCCGCGAGAATACCGACACCCGTCACGTTAGAGTAAATAACACGAGTATGTATGAATGCGGGCCGGGAGTTCGCAGTGAATGTGAAGTTATCTTACAGCAGGAAGTGTTTTTGTAGTGTTTCTGGTTTAATAAATGTAAGATGATAAATGGTGTTTAGAGGAAGTGTGATGGAAGTGTTGCACATTTGGAGAATCAACATTTGAAGGACGTGTTTTCATCCAAAGTCCTTTATATAAACATGGATGCTGTCCGAGTGTCACTGGGAAAAATATTAATATATATATATATATAATAAACAACAGAATGCCATTAAGTTCATAATTACTTGAGTTTTAATACTTGTTGGGGTGATTTAATACATTATTTATCAAATCTAACCCCACTAGGAATAAACCTCTAACCCTAACAGGATCGGATGTGATGGTTCAAGCGTGCAGATATAACAACATTTTATTAATGTTAAGTATTTATCAACAATTATAACTTGTTTTTAAGATTTTTTATTACAACTGTGTTTCAATATTGTAATTCATTATCTGTTTATACGCCAGCTTTCACTTACGGGGGCTCGGAAGAGGGGTTATAGTTGTTGACACATTAATGAGCACTTGCTAGCTAGCTTACCGCTAACGTACAGTTGCTACATTAATAAAACACAAACTGTCCAGTGTGCAAATGACTTCACTTCACCTTCTGTCTGAACACACCATTAATCAAAGTTTTACTGCTAGATTAACTGATTTTTTCCCCCTGGCCGCTATTGGGAACTCAACAAAATACTGACAAACGAAGCCTGACAGATAATTGCCTCATTAAGTTGTTATGGCTAACACTTTAGCACATAATTCCCTGTTTACACATCCAGCGAGGCTGAGCAAGATTACCGTTCATTTGTGGCCACTGATGAATGTTTGTCCAATATTCCCTCTCGTTTTTACCTCTGGTTTGATTTTCTCTAACTCCTGAGACAAATATTTAGCCCTTACATTTGCAAGATAGTCTTTCTGTCTTCACCGGTTAGCCGCTAACTTTGTCTGTCTGCTGTTTGGTGCTGGGCAGGTAAGTGGGTTTATCAGAGCTTGTTGTTTGAAGGAAGATTTCTGCTGCAGATCATGTGATTCTTTGTTTGATATTGACTAGTGAAGCTTTAACAATGATAAAAACATTAAACAACTACATCTTCCATGAGTCTTAGATACAGAGGAGATGTTAAAGCCTCATGGCAGCATCAGTTTCAGAAGTAGTGAGAGTTTTATGTGAAAATATGATTATTATGTGTTAGTTACAGCAGTGGTTCTCAATTATTTTTCACATTAAGGACCCCTAAACTGGCCACAGACTCCCATTTGATCAGATTTTTGTCTCAGGGTCAACATCTGATAAGGTATTTGTATTTATTTATTACAGAAAGTGTATGAAACTCATACATTCTGTCATTGTTATACCTATGAACAGAAATATAGTGAAAATAAATGGTCCCTCTTTTTTGTGGGGACGCCCTGGAACTCCCTCAAGGACCCCTTGGTGGTCCCCCCCCACATTGAGAACCACTGACATAAAGGACTGTACATCTTCTTTAAGGCTAAATAGAAAGAAGAAAGAGGAACGAGCAGCCAACAGAACGGGCAGTTGTCCATGTGGATATACTCTGTGTGTACAGAAATGTCCCAGTGTGCAATTCTGTTGTGTGACCGCATTATTTCTCTAAAAACCAAACCTTATTTATAGCCGGAGGCATTATGACTCAAGGTTGGCCTTCACATAACAAGAAAAGAATCGTGCTAGTGCTTTTACACACAGCAACTTCAACTGCGCCCCCCCCCTTTTTTTTAATTGATCTGATTACAATCACTTAAGGTTGATACACATGAATGGCAATGAAATTTGTGTATGTGTTGGAATGTGATTAGCACAGTCTTAACACAATTACAACCCCCAGTAACGAACAGTGAACCCATATGTGCACCAATGTGTTTCGGTTTTCCCACCTTTATTACACTCTCACAGAACACAAAGGCTTTTAATACGTTGACTTTGCAGGTTAGTAAAAAATGATATACTACTTCTTTGGAGAACTTGGCCAAGACAGGGATCATAAAAAGTTTTATTAAAAGCAATATAAAAAATGGACACAACCATACCACAACAGTTAAGAATCCTAAAAAGACCATAAAGTATGAAGATCAGAGACAATTACCTATAAATAATATACATTCAGTTCAGATTTATCAGCTTTCTGAATTTCTGGAGCTGGTGGACTCTTGTTTCAAAGTTTTAGGAGTCTGATTTAAAGTATTGAGTTTTGATTTTAGAGTTAGCATATTGGCTAATCATTTTTTTAGCCCCCTTATCTGGAGTTCACAAGTTAATTAGCTCATTATCTCAAGACAACAAACCAATTTCTTGTGATCACGACTTAATTAAAACAATTCTCTTTAGATAGATTTATTTGTTTTATTTGATTGTTTTCCGTACTTCATTTATTTGTAATGTGATGGTAAAAACAGTGGTAAAAACAGTGGAAACAAGCGTCCTGAACTGAAGCTTTACTGAGAAAGTTGTGCTTTTACTTCTGTTTGTTAACGAGTTAGCAGAATATCGCAGGAAACAGAACAAAGAAAGATGCTTCTTCTAAGCTAAAAAACCTTAAAAAGGTGCAGATTTTCCTGGAAAATCAAACATGATGGCCGACAGAAAGTAAAAACTGTTCCCAGCACTTCTCACATCGCAACTCTAATGGCCTCTCATGATGAATGTGATGATGATTTATGGATATTAATCTAGCAAAAGGGTCAGTCTTCCACATTGCACCTTTAACGACTCGAAGAACCTTTCATATATATTGTGTATGTACATCTTGCATACGCATTTGTACAAGTCAGGGAGCTCGGCATGTCCGAGTGTGTGAAAATTATAGTCTTGCAACCTCCTTCCGCTGTGTTTGTCTGTGTCCCTTGTACAGTAGATTTATGACCTTGGCTGTCCATAAACAGGACTAACTGTGGTAGCAGAGGACCAGGTCAATTGAAGGCAGAGTGTTACAGCTGTCAGAGGAACGTTCTCTCTCGTCTCCTCTGTCCATCACATTAAATCGACGGGGGCTTGTAAAGGACAGCCAAGCAGAAAAGATGCCACGGAAGAATAAAATGATGGACGAGGCGGTGGTAGGGGGAGAGCAGAGGAGTGAGAGGCAGGTAGATTCTTGCCCAGAATCAGGAGAAACAGGGTGGAGAATGGAGATTTTTTACATTGAGTGAACTAATTACTTGTTTTTTTTGTTAAACACAAGGTTTCAAGGATTAGCTGTTTGGTTGGTCTGCTAAATCAGATGGTCGCACTACGTCAATGTCATTAATCAGCCGGAATTACAGCAAAGCAGCTGTAAACCTTAATCTTTTACTGTACCACCCAGCGTTTTGTCTGCAGGATGCCAGCGCTATGCAGAACTTCACAGACTGAGAGTACTAATGAATGTCACACTGTGCGGTTTTGGGCTGTGCCCCTTTGTTCCAGTTAAACTGTGAATTCAATCTTTATGCTGGAACATAACAAATGTTTTCGACAATGGTTTGCTTTCTGTTTTCTCGCCAATAGTTTTTGGTAAAACCACCTGAAAAAAGGCGGGATCCATAAAGAAACTGTTTTCTTGAAGTTCATGTGGAAGAACTTGAGCGGCTGAATGGGAGCAAATCTCTGCAGCCATGTCCCAAATCCAAGTAGAAAGCTATACAAATATACAGGACCCATATTTTGATCATTGGGGTCATTTTTGGCTAGTCCACTTGTTTAACTTTCAGCAAACCACCTCAGGAAAGGGATGGGTGTTCAGCGGGTTATAGTAACTGGTAAATAGTCTGGACATTTTGGGTCAGAAAATATGTTAAAACAATATCAAACAGCTTAAAAATACCCAGGTGTGCTTTAGCTGATCTAACATGCATCATAGTATAGTAGACAGTATCTGTAATACTGGAGAAATTCAAAATTCAATGTCATTTTCTGGCATGTAAGCTGAAAAAACAAATATTCCCAGATTCTCTACATCTTCCTCTTTCTTTTTATTTGTCTATTTTCCTTTCTACTCCACTCAAAGAAGTTTTATTGATGTGAATTTCAAATATCACCAATATAATAAATAGATGAGTTTCTGTTTTTGTGCTTTAGCTACTTTTCTACTGCCTGCACATCCCCTTCGTCCTTTTCATTTTATTTGTTTCATTTTTTCTATCTTGTTAGTTCTCAACATCAACTCTTTTTATTGCTTCCTTCCTCTCTCATCCCATCATTTTTTTTTACCTCAAGTTACATATCTTCTGTTTCCATCTTTTGTTTTCAACCTCAGTTGTTCTGTCGCTCACTATCTTGCTGCCTCCATCCCTCAGTATCTCTGTCTTAGTATCTCTCCTGACCTGTATGTGCTGAACGTGGAACCTGGAAACATGTCAGGCGTCGAAGGTGTGACTGGGCTGCCGGCAATTGCTCTACATTGTTACTTGAGAGATGACTGTAGATATTGACTTGAGATCGTACACTATATGGAGGGAGTATGGGGGATGAGATGCAACAAAGGTCCCACCTAAGGACCTAGAAAACCAGGGACAACATGGAATGCATCCTAGACCACCAGATCATGCTGATGCCCAAAAATCTGTCCAGATTTAGACTCACCTATAGTCTGAGACCTGAGACCCATGTCAGATTTATTGTATCTAACACACCTGTGGATGTAAAAGTAATAAGAAGACCAACCCCTCTGCCTCCAAGTCCCTCCTAATAGCCAAAGGGGCACTCAGGAAAAGGGCAGGACCCTGGATGGTTACTTGCCACAGGTCAGCTAAAGTCCACTTATGATGAAACAAAACCCCAAACAAAACAAGAAAACCTCCATAAAGGAAAACTGATATGACTGATGGTTGCTACATCAGCAAACTAGACCTCTGCTAAGTAGTAGAACACTTTCACAACCATTTTGAATTATAGATAAGTGTGAAATGGGAAAAAGAGCAATCTCCCAGCGCAACTGCATTAAAAAATAGCCGCAGGAGGCAGCGAGAGCGTCAACTAACGGTCCGCCACTCGGGCCCAAAGTGGAGGAATTTCAGGCATGTGCAATTCACAGCACAGTCCTCTCTTCGCCATGAAGAGGCCGCTTTCACAAGAGCAAAAAAAAAAAAAAAAGGGAATACAGAGTGATGTAGGAGGAGAGAGAGATCAAAAGACAAGATAGTTGCTGCGTCCCAATTCAGGGGATAGATCCTTTGAAGTCCATATTTCTAGATCAAATACACCATAATGGGTCAACAACAAGGCCTGTCTCATTTAAAAGGATCCAGTAAATATTGCCAAGAAATACAGCGTTCTTCTTCTTTTTTCTTTTTTTGAATTTTGGATAGCACAAACAGTGTATTCTGGGCAATCCTGTTATTACATAATCCATTGTGCACCGGTAAACTGTTTAATGGTGCGTTCGGGACTTTACGGGATGGAAGTGTTTTACCAGGTGTTTTTTTTTAGTGGTCACATGTAGCCACTGATAAATACTGTATCACTTGAAGTAGACTGCTGCAAAGTGTTTTTTTTTTTATAATAGAAGTGAGGCATCAACTCTTTTATTTGCAGCCTGGATGTGTTATATGGATACAGCTCCTTTTATTTGCCAGTTGCCCATCATGTGTTTGAGGTAAATGTCACCATTGGCACCATTGAACATGTCTCAGTTTACCACTAGTATCTACACTTTGTGCACAAACTAGGACATTTTTGACTTTATGAAGCACTCAGTAGTGTCTCAGTTCACCATTG
This sequence comes from Euthynnus affinis, assembly GCA_029490765.1. NCBI lineage: Eukaryota > Metazoa > Chordata > Actinopteri > Scombriformes > Scombridae > Euthynnus > Euthynnus affinis. The sequence goes on from CM055838.1 coordinate 7,373,906, forward strand.
AGGGTTCATTATACTTTAAATGAAGTAGTTTGTACAAAGGGTGGTCCAAACACATCTAAAGGCAAAAGTCTTTATACTGTTCTGAAAGGCCATACTCGAGGGCGGGGTAGAAAGCCTGCAAGCATGGTACAAACGGGGATAACGATGTACACTTTCAGACATTGCCTCCTCAAAGGCATTCATGGTGTTGCACTCACATGAAAAGAGACAGAAATAGTTGTGTGAAGAATGGGGGGAAGAGAGAGCTTGAGAGCCGAGTTCAGATCCTTGCTAGTTGTTTCACCTTCACACACTTCAATCATTGCTTTAAGTGGCTATGCTTGTTGGATCATCAGTTTCAGAAAGTAAGAAAAATTGACGCAGCCCGCCACTTCTGACATTGGAAAAGTATGAGGGGGAGGGGGGGAGGGGAGGGAAGAAGTGGGTTTCCAGACTTTATTCCCAAGCAAAACAGCACAATAGATTGTAATGTCAGTCATCCAAATACGACCTATAGTTAGGTTTGAGTGACAGATATCATCTATCATCCATTGTAAGTATGACCTGGAGCAGCTCGGCCATGAAATCTACATTTACAAAGCTTTGTTGACATTGTCAGAACCACCATAGTGGGTGGTGGTGGTGGTGGTGGTACTGGAGTGCATTACATTGAAAAGTCTTCCTAATATTTTGCCCCCCTCATGTATGGACAAAATATTAGGAACACCATATCTACATATATGTTTTCAGACACTTATAATGACAATCTGAGCCTGTCAGTGGTAAAAAACAAGTGTTTTTAGTGGACGTACATTGACAGAATCCAATTGCGGGCTGCAGCACTCTCATTTCTGGACTCGTTTCAAAAATTGTTGTCCCCGTTAAGTCACAAAAAGATGGGAAAATAGGGTCCAGGTTGAAGAGTATCTAAGTTTCCCTTTAACCTTGTCTTTGTAAATGGATGACAGGTGAGCTTTGTGAGGCTTTTCAGAATTCAACATTTATTGATAAGAAGCAAAGCAACACCTGTGAGAAGGTTGAAAAGACAGAGGAAAAGATCGGTGGGGGTGAAGGTGGAAACAGGGAAGGAGCATTCAGCCGGGATATGGAGCAAATTCCCCGAGACAGATGGCGAGGGGCACTGGGAGAATACTCCACCATTATGAAAACACCATGAAGCACAAAGCTCCAACTGTGAGTGGCACCAAGCATACCGCCAGCAGCCACCAAGAGGCAGCAGCCTGCCAACAAACACCCACTAATGAATGGAAAAAGCTTGATTTAGAGACACAGGGAGCGTAAATGGGAGCAGTGCGGCCTTGTTCTGGTGAATGAAAGAGGCTCGCACGCGCTCGTTTGCATTATCAAATGGTCACGGTGAGTTCCTGTGTGATTCTTCGGATTGGATAGATTCAGAGACTGATCACCAGTGACGGGTGGGGAAATGGAAGGAGTGGATTTCTAGAGATTTCTCCGGCGGCTCTGGTGGAAATGAGGGGAAGGGAGGAGGAGGAGGGGGGTGAAAAAGAGAAAAAGGGGGAGACAACAAGGTGGAGATTGACGGAGACATAATCATGCAGAAAAATGGAAAAGGGAAGGAATCATAAGGTTGGAAAAGAAAGAAGAAAGAGGTAAACAGACAGGCAATAAAGGAGCAAAGATGAAGACGGAAAGAAACAGAAAACGGAGGGAAAGACAAGAAAATAGAAATTAAAGAGAGAGTCAGGGAGGAAAAAAAAAGAAAAGACATGAACAAATATCACCACACTGATTGTCCCAATTTGTTACCTATAATTTCACAGTAGGCCTTCTTGCTTCTTTCCTACAATTACTCTTTATATGTCACGTCAATCTGGCTTTACTTTCCATAAAAAAAACAAAACAACCGAAGGAGGACGGGTCAAGCTATGTTTGTGTCGTTCGCACTGTACAATATATTTCCTCTCCGAACCCCGTTTAGTATCGAGAGGCAGGGCGAGTATTCAGCAGTCAAGCCAATTTCACCACACCATTTTGGCTCAAATTAATCCAGGAGCAGGAGTGTAATGCAAAACACTCAAGATTCTGCTGGATTTTCAGAGATTAGCTACTCCGCTTGGGTTTCGCTTTGGCAGCTTCTACCTAAGTGGTGCTCGACCTGGAGGGCTAAAGTTACACTGTAATGCTGGCAACAGCTCCCACAAAAGATTGGACGAGAAAAGTGTCTTATTCTATGTGTATTAAAAAAAAAACTTTAGTTTAACCACTTGAACTTTTATTCTTTTAATATTAAAAACTATGTATTATTTTCAGTTTTTCCTTTTATGATTGGACACCTGTGCACTGTGTATTCTCCAACACATTCATACAGTTACACAACCAACGATGGAGGATGCCAACATAAACAAAGATTCAAGTTGGTGGCCACTTCAGTATCTTGCTTGAAATCACTTAAACTGTAGTTCAAGATGGGAATTTGTTTGTCTGGAGTCTACAGCAAAGCAATCAAGGAACAAGAGGCTGTTTTTGGCCACAGCTGTTCTGTAGTTAAATGCTAATGTGCTTAAAAAAGACATTGCTTACATACTATTGTTTAGCAGGTGTAATGTTCACCATCCTAATTTAGTGTGTGACCATGTTAACATTTGTTAATTACCATTAAACGCAAAGTGAAGCACCTGAGGCTAATGGGAATGTTGCTAGTTTTGCAGGTATTTGGTTATTAAATATTTTATTGGACTAATTAAAATGTCTGGGAATCTGGAAATTACACTTATTGCGTTTCACCCTGAAGGGGACATGTGCCTATGTCTGCACCAAATTTCATAGCAATCCACCCAACAGTTGCCCAGACTTTTCACTAAAAAACAACAATCTGAACCTCGTGGTGGAGCGTCGGGGATCAACAGAGTCTGGTAGTCCAGGTGATGTGTGAAAATTATGTTCACTTTTTCATAAAAGGATTAAACTTGGCACACTTGTACAGTTTGGGGACCTGAACATTTTCAGAAATGGAGCCATCGCAAAAATGCCTCGTGGTGGCCATGGCAACCAATTGACTTTCCGCCATAATCTAGTTATGGATATCGCATCATATCTCCTGAACCAAACATGATAACATAGTGTGTTCTGATGGGCAAGGATTACAATGATACCATGTACAACATCATAAACTGTTCAGGTGAATAGTTAACCCCTTAAAATCCACCCTTTTTATTGAATTTTCGCCAATGGAAAAGCTTATAACAGACGGACTGTAAGGCCATGATGCATGTATTAGGCTTCATTTGACAAGTGACATCTACTAGTTTCTGGAAATGTGTTTGTTTAGCATCTAAAACACAAACAAAACTGTGAATAGTTACAAAAGTGAATAGTTAATGGTGAATTTATTGATGCTGGGCTAGACTTTATAATATTATGTTGGTGATTTCAGGTTTTGACTAAAGTAGTAGACTGATGGACCAACCGACCATCATTGCCATCCATTGAGTCAAGTCGCTAGCATGGCTAAAACCATTAATCCCATACAAAGATGTTTGGACCAGAATTAGCTACTGTCTAGTACTCAGTGAATGTGTTGATACTCATGTTCCCTCCTTTAAAAAAATGTTTGACTAAGGTGTGGGTTTATATTACTGAAACTGCTCTTATACACCAAAATCACGAAGGAGGACTTTGACTCTAATCTACGATGTTATCATAACTGACACCTTCCTTGAGAATTACACTGAAAATGCAAGCAAATGTAAGATTATCCCTGATCTCTAATATAAGACGTCAACAGGTGCAGTCAGATTACGCTGTTGGTAATTGCTTCTGCTGTCACTATGGAACTGTTGAAAATCCTCATTTCTCTTTTGATGTTTTTTTGACTCTTAGAACAATATGTGACACTGAAAACATATGCTAACCCTCAAGAGGATTTAGAAACATCACAAGAGACAGGAGATTGCTGGTGTGCACAGTCTTAGTGATTATTACCTCGAGTGCACGGGGTTAAAATCTGTTTGTGGTAGACGGTGAACGTCCAATATTATTAATTCTTCATAGTTTTGCTTTCTAATACACAGTGGTTTAGTGGAGAGTAAAAAATATTCTTCATTGTTTCTTGCAAGTAATTGTAGTGATGATAAGAGAATATTTAGTCACAGTTCTGGGGTCTGCTATGAAAGCAGTAAGACAATAGATTAAATAAAGTCAGTGGACTGGCATATTAGAAGACTGCCCCAAAAATAGAGACTGCTGAAGTTATAATTCTTAAGATTTCCATGATATCAAACATACTTTTTGTTAGTATTTATGGTTTGCATTTCTTACTGAGTGTTTTAACATTATGTATTTACTTCACCATATAGTAGTTTTCATTGCTAGTGGTGAAGTGAACCCATGAAGGATCCTATTAGCGATCATATATAGAATACCGGGGAGTAACAGGACACAAGGCATGTATGTGTTACTGTTTTATCTCATTGATATCAGCCTCATTGCTCACTCTGTTGCAGCTGTATAAGGGTTGTATTAAGTTAATGTGTATGCATACCAAACATTTCACACCAAGGTTACATTGAACTAGACGAACACAAGGTTGCTTTGTAATGTATTTGTAACTCAGCGGGTTGTTTTTTTTATTTATTTATTTTTTACTTTGGATCAGTTTTAAATATTCCCAAGGACTCGGGAGGACTTGGGGAAGCCAAAATTACCGAAAAAGTTTTTTGGACTCCGCCTGCACACATGCACCACATGCACCTGGACAAGAAAGGATATGCCTGTGTTCTGCACACTGATAGCTCAGTTTTAAATACTGCAGAGAGTAAATGAAAAATAAGAAACAAAAACGGCAAAACACCAATAGCACTGGTCCAAAAATAAAATAATAATACTAAAAAGTGTTTTTCCTGGCATATTCATAAAGACAGGAGGTGGATAGTTAAAATTTATAACCACTACTCCCACTACTACTCCTATCTGAAGACATATACCTTACAGCACATACAGGGACTTACTTCCAGAGTAGGTGCTGTGACCAGCATAACAAAAGCAGAACATTAATATTAAACATGGAAAAGTAATAACAACAGCAGGGAAAAAAAACAACAACAAAAAAGCAAGACCCGGTGCAAAAGCCCAATTAACTGAATCAAACAGACGAGCACTGAGGTATACAAGTCACTCAGGCTTCCATACAAATAAATGCAGAGGCCAAAAATGAGAAATTCTGCACACATAACGGTTATCTGTAGATGTCGCAATGCAAATATCGGCCAGTTCACGAAGACGATCCTGAAAAAGATGGCAAAAAAAAAGAATCAGTTTTAGAAATTTAGTCGAGCTGCTTTTCACTGATGCAAGATTCTCTGACAGTGAGTCAAGAAGCAAGCAAGGCTTCACATCCCAGAAGCTGAGATCAGATCTGAGACTGCTGCAATTACAAAGGACACTTCAGGGCACAGGGATCTAGCCCTGGTGGGTTTATCTCACAGCTGAAGCACACAATTTAGTGTTGAAGTGGGGGGGGGGGGGGGGTTCACTTGCACGGTATTCCTTTCAAGGGCCCTTTTTTTTTTTTTTTTTTGGGAAACTCACATTGATTTGCATATATTTCTTGAAAGAATTGAACGTACAGCCTCGGCAACTGAGCATAAAATGTATCTGTCTCTGAATTCATACTCATTTTGTGTGTGTGGTGAAGAGGACCAGATAAAAAGGACATTGAGAATGATTGTGCTTTAAGTGGCAATTATCAACATTTTTATAATGAGAGTAGATCAAAAGACTGTGTGTATTGTGATGTCACTCATATCACTTGTGACAAACCAGTGATGACTAATCTGTGCCTTTGAGCTGTAAAGGGCTCTGTAGTGTCTCTCAGTTCTTCATTTTAGTCGTCTAGCCTAGTGTTTTGCCGTTTTGGTTCACTCTTAGCACGCCTGTAGCGTTGCTTGGCAGCTTTGCGCTACCTGCCCAGTACCGAACGGCAGAGTTAGTGGTGCATTTAAGCTAAAAGAAGAGTCAGTATTGGTCTTACAGTATGTTCAACAGGTGGCCAGAAACACGACTCCAAATTAGCGGGCATATGATTAGGCATTATGTTAACAAAACCGGTTTAACATACGCCAATGTCGTGTTTACAGGTTGTCAGTTAGTTATTGCAGGTTGTCATTTTACTGATTCAAATAGTTTTCTAATGCTCAGTAGTAAAATCTGTAGTCACTGACTATGAATATGTCACTTTTTCTCACGATTCAAATGCACTTCAGTATGTACATCAGTGTTAACACTCCTGAGACATTTAGTGCTGATATGTTCAGTTCAGTTGTACGATCAGTCCAACGACTGTATGTAAAGATGGACATAGTGAGGTGTGACGTCACCAACTGGTTTGCATTGGAGCTAATAAGGAGCTAAATAAAGAGTGTGGGTGTTGCATTTCACACTCTGGAAACACACGCTACGTTGGACCGAAGTGAACGCTAGCTTACTGGCTACTTTAGCTAAATTATGCTAACAGGCAAGGTATCATAGTCAGGTAATATTAAACCAGCTGAAATAGTCCAACTTGAGTGCGAGTCATCAAAGCTACTATGAGTCTTCAAATCTTATTAACTAGGCAATAATTTCCAAAATGATCAGCAGCCAGAAATTTAGCAATTGAGATGGCGGTTGGGTCAAAGTGCGGAGAAGACGCAGAAATGTGGAGCGGCATCTCCTTCACTGGAAAAACGAGGCTTGTCATCATTGGAGGCAAACTCAATGCAGAGAGATATCGAGATGAGCCAGCAACTAGTGGCAATCGCATATCTCCACCGTCTGGGACCGAAGTCTATCCTCCAATAGATGGGAACGCTCGCCCCCACAGAGCGGGGTTTGCTTATCCCGCAAATGCATATTCCTTACAAATGTGGCACCATTTCAAAGGGAAATAAACAAGCTTTCCAACGGCATATACATATTGCCAAGAAGCGTTGTTACAATAATATACCAAACACGAATTTCTAAATGTTTAGTTATGAGACAGGAGTTGATAGCACAGGAATATCTTCTGAATAAACTGTGTCAATCCAAGCTAATCTAACAACGTCACTGTCAGTTAGGCTACCTCAGATAGCTTTTTCCCTCCTCTTCAATAACGTTTTATTGAATGAAATGATATACAGTCCAGTGGACAAAATGCAAGGACGGAGTAAACCACCCAGAGCAGAGAAAATAGAAAGAAGCTCTGTTGTGATTGATTAGCGCTAGCATACTCTGGCAGGCTAGCATGTTGGTGGTCATACTTGCTAGTAACAGTTCACCATCTAGCCCTGCAAGTAGTCACTACATCACCAAGCTCCTATAACCAAATAGTGCTGGTGTAACTGAGCTTTAAATCTCTGGACTACTCCGTTTAGTGGGCCAGCCTGAGAAGGTAAAAGACATCATGATAAATCTTCATCATTACATTTTTTCATTCTAATAATTAGAGTATAAATATATAATAATAGTTGCAATTTTAATTAATATAAACATGACATATTTGTATTGTATTCTGTTTTGGCCTGTGAGTTTAAATAGAATAAAAAGCGACTTGTCACTGCGACTACAGCTAGCTTCATCTATGTCTATACTCTGGAGAAGGAGGTGGTGGCGGCGGTGGGCCTCTTTCTAAGCTACTACCCTGCAGAGTAAAATGAACCACAGAGACAAGACTTCATACAGTATAACCAGCAGTGATATGAACATGCATGAACGCACACACACACGCTTGCAAACAAGCTGGCAGGTGGCGGAGCAGCGAACCAGCGAGGCATGAAGACACACAGAAACACCTACAAATCCTTCTCCCCCCCGTACACACTTACACGCACAAAGCTGTCCTCTCCACATATACAATATCCTCGCCGTCTCTCCAGATTGCTTTGCATCCTCTGTCTCTTTCCCACCAACCCGACCACCGCCCTCCTCCTCCCGCCTCCACTCTAATCTCTCTTGACATTTTTTCATTTTCCCGCAGGCACATTCGGCGCTCCGGCTCCGCAGATGCCAGCGTCGTCCTCGGGCGTCCCGGCAATTTGGATCTTAAGTTCTGGCGGTTCATGTTCCTGTTGCTGGGGCGATGGCGCGTCTGGCTCGGGCTGGGCTGCGGGCGCCTGTGGGGGGGAAAAAAAGGTTGCGAGGATCGGCCTGGGATGACTAATGGAGTTTAGGGTCAGGCGGGTCCGCGGCCACCCTGCCTGCTGTCCGCCCTGCTGTTGGGAGACACTCTATTAAGTAGTCGCATTGTTTCCACAGAAGATGAAATCTTATTCCAAGGGTCACCTGCCAAAAAAATACAATATGTTGCTGTCTGTGTGAGGCAATAAGGTTTATTGCTCCATAGCTCACAATAATACACTATCTGAGCGGTTTATATGGTTGTTTATCAATCCCAACAACACAAAGTGATTACTGTGCAGTGCAGAACTTTCTTTAGGACCAAAACTCTCTATTAGACTCTTCAGACTCGTTCCCGAAGTGATTTTTTTTTTAACATGTTTTAGTCCAATTATTGCAGTGTACTTTACATCACAGCTAACCTTTGTTGTTGGATGTGTTTTGCCCACCGTTACATGAAGAACTGAAGGAAACACACACCTTTTATAGTGAGCAGACATCAAACGAAGAGTGTTCGGATAACATTGCAGGAGGGTTCGTTGTTGCAAGGGAGGGAGGGGGGGGCTGAAAATACAGCATTTAATTAAAGTTCAAAGGTAAGCTTATTCCATCCAGATCAGTGTTTTAATAGCGATACGTAAGTCAAAAATTAAAAAAAACACTCTGAACCACAGACAGCTTCAGGAGGGGAGGGAGAGCTGTTGCCATCTGGATGAATTTCTACAAAATTCAAAAAAATAAACATTTCTGGAGGTAAAAAATGGCCATAGCTTGGAAAAATTGCTGTGAGAGGGTGTGTTTTTTTTTTTTTTAGTGTCCATTATCTTTTGAAATTTCATTTTTGCAAAGGTGTACGACCGGGGGAACGGCAGTTAAGTCTGACAGACAGAGGGGGGGGTACTCACCGATTTCATGCACACGGTGGAAATGATGACTGAGGCCGCTGGAGTGAATGCACAGTCAGGAGGTGAGCTCCGGGTCGTAACAGTGCACGGATGGGAGGTTCGCAGATAATAGGCAAACAAATCCAACGGTTACAGTCAACAGATGAGTAACAGCAGCTTAGTCAATATGACAAACCGCTAAAGGAAACTGTCCTCGGGGCTACGCTCACATTACATGCTGAAATGGCTCAATTTTGCCTCCGAGTGACTCAGATCAGATCAAGTGTGAACCTTTTCCATATCAGATCTGGCCACTTGCATATGTGGTCTTAGATCTGATTCATATCCAATTTCTGGCCGCGCGACGTGAATTCATACCGTTGTTTTACCGTCTCACTTCTCTGCGCATATCGCCTGTCATCGTCATTTAATGTCGGAGTCTTACAGCGCAGGAAAAATAAACACGGAGTAGCAGCAGGGTCAATGGAGAGATCAACAGAGAGATGCTTCAAATCTATGGAGAAGTTTCTATTCAAGCCAAACTGGAAGGAACTCATCGTATATTATGCTAGCACAGCCATGTTGTCCGCGTTTATGATTTGAATGTTGCACGAATGACATTATTGTTGTTATTCTTGAATGCCTGCAGCTCACATTTCAGTTAAATCTGTGCATGGGTGGAAGTTAGCTGGATACATGTCCCTTGCAAACATGAATGTGAATCATCAACACAAAAATAAAGAAAAATCAAAAGAGCATCGAGGCCTGTAGTGTGAATGTAGGTTATAATGCACTGGATGTCTAATGAGTTAATGGAGAACAGCTGTGCTAGCAGGTTTTTGTTTGATTCCCACTAATTTTAGTTAGAAAGTTACCACATAGCCAACCAATTAGCAGCTTTATATATAAAAAATCTAAATATATACATTTTTAACATTCTTAAGATTATTTCCATGAACTTGACATTTTATCACTGAATGAAAAAAACATGGATCGCGGGACCAGGGGGACAGGGGGGCCATGGCCCGGGTAACTTTTGTACTCTGACAAAATCTCTTATATGAGTAAAAGCTGCTGTAAAAAGTTGTCTGTGTTATTACGAGACAACAACTTCACCCACTCTCATCAACTGCTGCCAATAAAAAAAAAAAAGAAGTGCATTGTTTACCAGTACGTCATGTATGAGCTAGCGCTGCGAGCTAAAGGCGGGCACCTGTCAAACCCGCTAGCTACATAAAAATGAATAGACTTTTTTCAGATAAACAGAAAAAAACTAAATAATCCGACTCCAGCTTCCACTGTCCCCTGGCCTCAACAACAGACCCGGAGTGTCCGTCTTCATCTTGACCTAACATAAGTCCACCGCGGACTTCGGCAAGTACGTCGGTTTTATAAATCACTTTTTGCTGTGTTGGTTACTGTTCATTAACTGTTATTATTTGGTTGTTGTGTGCGGCTCTGCACATCAGGTATGAGTGCTGACTAGTTATGAGAATGATGTCGATTTAGATTGAAGACAGCAAGATGAGTTTTGCTTGTGGATTGGCTGTAACTTCGTTGTTTTGGCCTGTTGAGTGTGTGAATGAGTGTGAATGTTACAGTAGTTTGGGATCAGAGGGGTTAATATCCGAGCAAGCATCAAGTTTGTATTGTAGCATTGGAATAAAGAAAAGGGGCTCCGCTACCTTAAACATGAGTAATACAATATTTCAAACACACACACACTTGAAATTAAGGCCCCCCCTGGTTCAGATGCGTCCCGCGGTCCTTGGAAAAAACTATTTATTTATGCACATTTTGAACTGGGCTGCATTATAAACAAAGAGCTGGGGAGATAAAGGGGCCGAAGCAAGAAATAGAGTAGCCAATGTGTCCTTCATCAAACTCGGCTCGTTCACATTGATTAGGCTCGGGCAACTAATCGCCACACAAACACCACTTTGCTGTAGAGCTCTGCTGCTGTAGCACATTTTAAGTTTGGCTGTGTAATTTGTTACTGTGTTGGGGACATTTTTATGACGCTCATTCATTTCTGCTGAGCAGCTCTCCGTTTAACTCCTGTTGGAGTGCATTTGAAGCTGCGTGTGATGCATTTCTGTTGACACCACCATGGTAAAAGGTTTTTTTTTTTTTTTTTTTTTTTTTTTGCATAAGCCAGTCAGCCATTCTGATTCATGGACCGTAATGCACTCGGGCTTCGCTCTCTGCAGGGTTGAAACTTAAAGAGGAGCAGGTTGCATGCTGAGATCAAGCTAGTGCCTGCTAGCTTGATTAACATCTTTGTATGAATGAATCGAAGGAAGCAGAAAGAGGGGTGTGAAAAAAAAACCTTAATGTTGAGGCTGTTAAAATTCATGAAGACGCAGATATTTCTTTGAGAAAGCATGCAATCTAGCCAGAAGAGCTATATACATGCACATTTCCAGGTCTATCTTTGTATTCTGGTGATCTACTGGAATATCTTTGCACGATTTACAGTTTAATATGGGCTCAGTTCAGCCTCTGTCTGAAACAGGCAGTTTTAGCTCCACTCTGCTCTGATTGGCTAGCTCCCAGAAGCTGCTCCCCCACAGATTTCCGCCGGCTCTGGAGGCTACGTAAGCAAACAGTAGTGTTAGCGTTTCACTTATTTTCCGTTTTTGATTGGATTGATACATCCATACATGTTCGAGCCCAATTCTGGATCCAAAAATATGTGAATGGACAACGTGAACAACCTTAGCGACAAACACTATGGAACAGATGGACTCCAGTTTGATGAGGAAGTAGATGTTACTTTGCAAATGCAGCGTTATGAGCAGGTTGATGCCCTGGCTTTTGACTTGAAGGCAGCATTTTTACATACACTCACTGCAAGTTTGACTCTTTTTAACATAGACATCTGAGATTATAAATGATATAAAACCACAAAAAAAGCACGTTATGTCCCTTTTAACAGTTATATTTTTATTCAGACTCATTTTAGAGCCTTTTCATACCTGACGAACCGTGGCTGCATCTCCCTATATTTGACATTGATTGGTTTGTAGACAGGCATGTGTCTGACGTGTGAATGAACAGATTCATTTCATTGACACTATATTATATTATTATACTATATTCTTCAGTTTCTTTATATTCAGGCGGCACTGCTCTCCATTGCTCTCCCGCCCTTGCGTATCCTCTCTGTCTCATCCTCTCCAAAAATACCTGGAGAGCGTCTGCATTTTTATCGACTTCTTTGAAGTTTACTTTTTCATAACATTGTCGAACTCTATTTCAGTTACAAACTTGGTCTTCTCCTCTCCCCATGTGGTACCGTGGCTCATTTTTCCTTCTGCCGGACCTTCCTGTAATTGCTCGGAAAAGTCCAAACCATCCAAAAAAAACACGTTTCCACTCTAGAAACGAACCCAAACAAAGTTCAGTTTAATCCAGACTCTTTTCATCAGCCCAAGGTGCAGCTGTTTGGTTTGGGGAGGGTTTCATACCTCTAATTAAAGTCTGGATCAAACGAGGTAAGTATAAAAAGGGCCCTCAGGCTCGCTTTTTCTTGCAAAAAAAAAAAAAGGTTCATTCTTTATTGTTTGATTAATTTCAATACATTAAACATAACTTACATCATATACAGCATGAGGAGTGTAAACAACAGCAGACGATTGAACATAGAAAATGAGGATTTCAATACAGCTTCCAGTGTCAGACCTACCTACTTCAGATGTATCTGTGAAATAAAAGATACTGTTTTAGATTTTGTCTTAAAATGTGGTGAGTTCAGTTTAATTTTTTCGTTTGGTTGACCTTAACTAACGGGTTAAATCTAGTGCTGTTGAGCAAATCACTGACTTGAAGTGGAGCTGCTGTGAAGGCAGCAGGAGAGTGCTGCAGCTTCCAGGTGTGAATGTGGCTGTGTAGGTTTTTAGAAAAGAAAAGGTTAGTATCTCTGAATCCCATGACATTTAGTAGCCTAAAGAACAAGTTCGATACCCGAGAAAACATAGGAACGAACACACACACACACACTGCTGTGGGAGTTGTCAGTGTGTATCGTAGCCACTGGTCTCCTCGCTGTCAGTCTGTTTTTCATCAGGAGGAAGAAGAAGAAGACAGACGCAACCAGGGACTGAGATCAGCTGTCCACTAATCTCTGGACGAGAGACATTGCAGGAGACTGCGAGCGAGCGAGCGAGTGAGAGAGAGAGAGAGAGAGAGAGCGAGTCTGTCTGTTTGCCGCTCGTCTCGCCTCGCTGCTGTTACCATGACGACGAGCCGAACCCAGCGCTTGAGATTCTCCTCGTATTCCTCTTCTCTCTTCCCCTTTTTTTCTTCAGTCTGTCTCCCCCCCCCTTGACCCACCCCTCCCTTTAGCTACCCCCACTTCTTTTCTCTTACCCCCCCGCTAAGCTCTCCCTAACTCCCCCCTCTTTTCACAATTTCTCTTAAACCCTCCTATATTGTCTCCTCTTCACTTCATCCCTCTCCTTCACTATATTTCTAACACCGTCGCCCTCTCCTTTCCCCTTTCCCCCTTCTTCATACGTCCTACCCGACCTCCCCGTGATTCCTGTCTTCCCAGTTCAAATATAGCTTTACCAGGGCAATAATCCAGTACAGTATTGTCAAAAGCAGGTTGTACAAAGCTCATGATGTGAATATCAGCCTGTTAATAAGACTGAATTGTGTGTCTTGACATCATGATCATGTTAACCTCGGGTATGGAAGGTGAGGGTAACTTGCCCTGAACAATCTGATGTCCTGTTGTGCCTGAAGCTGCAGTCATGTTAGTCAAAGAAAAACTGGGTTATGTGTGTGTGTATAATCCCAAATATTTATCTGAAAATAATAACCAAGAAAAACAGGCGTCTTTTCTTCATATATTAAAGTGTTTTTTTTTAAATTATATTATGTAACAAGAACATTCAACATTCCTTCAGTTTATCCGAAAGATTCGAAATCACCAGATTTAGATAAACAGTACATGGTTGTCACTTGAAAACATAATAATTAGGGCTGTAGTCGACTAAAATTAAACATAATGTGCGACTAATTGATAAGTTGTGCGGGGGGGAGGAAGGGGGGTTGCGTCTTCAGGCTAGGCTAACCCATCGTTGCTAACTTTGGAGCTAACTCCCTTCACTTTTCCAGCACTTGGAGAAACAACAGACGTGACTTTTTAGCATTTTACTGACACACTGTAGTCTGTGCTGTACATTTACTGCCAGACTGCTAACCTTTTCCTCTCGCTAGGCAAACATACTACGCAATGCAGTATAACTTAACAGAGTTGCCCGTTTCTCAGGCAACAACACAACGTCCTGAACAGCGCTGCACAGACTCCCAAATGCTAAATATTTCTGAATAATGGATATTTGTTGTTAATTCTGGTATTAAAACATATTTTTTTGCCTGGTGGGGGTTCTCGTTGATATAATTGTAGGAGAAACACTGATTCAGTAAACTTTCAGTAAGTTTAGTAAACGCTCAGTAACCGTTGAGAACAGTTAGACAGTCAGTTTGGGAGAGTCCAAAGTTGTGAAAACAGCAGGGGTGTTTTGAATACACCCCAGTTGTTTTTACAGCTAGTTTATCCCTCCCGCCGCGGGAAATAATGGATTAATCCCAAGAAGATGCTGCTGTAGCACTTTTCTCCTTATGAAAGTAACACAGAGATTATTCGACCAATCAGAATTTAGTCGGACGAGAGCATATTAACCAATTAATCGACTAGTCGACCAGCAGACTGCAGCCCTAATAATAATATGCACATTACTATACAAATGGGAAACCCATTATTGACAACAAACCATCTAAAGGAAAATGGTGCAACAAGGTAGAGTTTAACAGTTATGTTATTTCTCTCCAGGATGAGTTGATGTCAACAGATTAGATGATATTTCGGCACTCCTTTGTACTTATTCATGATAAACATACTAACTTTCACACTTCAGATGTGTAGGGGTCCTTATTTAGCCTCAGAAAGTACCTTAGTTACAGTGTGTTTGCTGACAATATGTGATATTTAACCAATGGTGGCATTAGAACTAAATATTTTTTCTCTTTTTTAATCAATTTGGTCACTATGTAAGAAAGGAAATAGGTGGTATCAGTCATCTTTTTCCAATGCAATCTGTCATCCAGGCAGTTACAGTACACCTCTTTCAAACCAGAGCAAACACCTGAGATAAACCTGTATTTTCTCTCAGTGTGAATGAGTTGACACCTACGACAGTCAGCCAGTGGATTCTCACTCTTCCCCAAAGCACGTGGCGAGTTCACACAGACTTGGCAGCCCGCATAGTTTATTCAGGCCGAGTCTTACAATGTCACACTTTCACTCAGTCGAGGCGACTCGGTTCCATTTTGGATGCTTTATAAGAGTCATCGAATGAGCTGCTATAGCTCCTCATCTCACCTCAGCACACGAGCAGGATGTTTGGCTACTTTTCTCATTTTGCCGCCATGATAAGTGCGAAATGGATCGAGTGATGAATACTTAAATCATTCTAATCATTTCGTAGCTTCTAGCTCTCTGAAGCCCGAAGAACACTTTACAGAGGTTTGCTCTTAAAGTGCTGTTTACATGAAGGCTACAAGTGTCCAATTCCTTTTCTTCTAGTCCATAGTACTAGCTTGTAGCTCACTCTATCAAAAAGATCTACTCCTCTCAATAGCAAAGATGCAGTGGTGCAGCATGAAAGCTCTCAGAAAGGGATGAAAAGATTAAAAAAATAAACCTCATAGTCTCGCCGTGAAGCTGTATCTTCTCTTTACTTTTAACTGAATGTAACGGTGATGGTGAAAGTTTAAAAAGATGATTCATTCCCTTGTTTGCCTTTCCCTCAACAAGATCTCCAAACTTAACAAGAAAAAGTAGTACATCCCACATCTGCCAAGACCACTGCCATCGAAAGTCGCTAGACGTTGGCACCAATAAGTCCCTGGCTCCAAATGACTCCCATTCAAAAAGCATCAACTTC
The DNA here is from genome assembly GCA_029490765.1 of Euthynnus affinis. Classification (NCBI taxonomy): domain Eukaryota; kingdom Metazoa; phylum Chordata; class Actinopteri; order Scombriformes; family Scombridae; genus Euthynnus; species Euthynnus affinis. Next base: position 7,389,840 of record CM055838.1, read on the forward strand.
TCTCCAAAAAACACCAAGTCAATAATTTTTATGGGTCATTATGGTCTTAATCGCTAGATTTGAGCCCTCTAATAAGTGCGCTAATGGTCGTTTTTGTAAATGATTGCTCTATTAATAAGATTTGATGACTTCTAGTAGCTTTGATGTCTTCTGTGTGGGCATTGATTGACAGCTGTGATTGACATTTCACTCATCTACTTGATTACGATACCTGGTGGCGACCATAAGCAGCGACTCCCATGCAAACTAATGGGTGACGTCCCATCTCAGTATGTTCATCTTTATACACAGTTTATGGACCAGTGCTGTTATTTTTCTTCTCAGCACAGTAATAGTAATGGGGAGAACCAGAGAATAAAAGAGATCAAATTAAAATCCGTACACCTCCCTCTGTTTCACCACCCACCTTCCTCTTCACGCTCCCTGCATCCTCCTCTTTTACCTTTCCTTCCTTTTCCCTCCCTCTGATCCTTTTCTCTCTCTGGCCCTCCCAACCTGTACTCCCCCCCCATCCCCCTCCCTCCCCCCATCTCTGTCTCACACAGAGGTTTCCTATCGACTGTCCCTCCAGCACTCCACAAATTAAAGCATATTTCATCCACAGAGGAATCTACAATGACCTAATAAACTGCAGGGCTTCCCTAGTTCTTCTGCCGCTTGCACAGTGTGTGTATGTATATTTTTGTGTGTGTGTGTGTGTGGGCGAGTGTGTGTAAGATTATATTACAGCAGCAAGCCTCTAGGTTATACAAGTCCTCATTCCAACACAAAATAAGGTAATTTGAAAACAAGAAACTGTTTTTTTTTTTGGTCCCATGCTTTCCTCTTCCTCTCTTTCTTTTTTCTCCTTTTATTGTTTGCTCACTTTCTCTCGCTCTTTCCTCTCTCTTGGTCGCTCACCCTCTCTCTCTCTCTCTTTTTTGCCTGAGGAGGTAGACACAGCAGCTCCCCACAGGGTTTTAGCCTGCCTGCTCCACTGACACATTCATCTCCTCTTTGCTCCTTTTAATGCTCTTCCCCTTTGTGTTTTCTTCTCTTTTGTCACTGCTCCCCTCGTTCTCTTTCTCCCACATTTCAACTTAATTAGACATTTTACTCCCCCCCACCACCACCCCCCTTTTCTTCTTTCCTCCTCTTCATACTTCATACTCCTGTATCTTCCCAACTCCCTCTTCCAAGACTGCATACTTCTTACTTTATCTAATCTTTGAAGTTTCTAGTTGTGCCAAGCCAATGACAACTGGGCTTTTGTGGTTTTGTAAAATGCTTGGTCAGCTTCATATTAGAGGTTTGAGAGTCCAACTGGAATTAAATGGCCCTTTTTTTTGTGTCCACCGCAGCATACATCTGCTCATTTGTTCTGTTTTCTCCTTAGAGGAAAAAAAAAAATCAGAAGGGAGAAATGTATATTTTAAATTCTTTGATTTCATCATGGTGCCGCAATAGACTGGACAGATTAGTCAGACTGAGCCTGATAGCATCCTGCTACACAACACAAACGCCACGGCCCACATTCAACACACAACTATTCACTACAAAAACATATTGACATTATTTTTGACTGCAAAGAGGGATGATTAAATTGTGACTTCAGTTGGACTTTAATCAGCATATTTCACTTCTTTAATGTCCCTATGTTTGTTTTACCAGTAAACTTTCTCACTTCAGATTCATAGGTGCCTTAATTTAGCCTTAAACGAATAAAAAGCAACTGCACTGGGCGCACTGGATTATAAGGCGCACTGTCAATGAATGGTCTATTTTAAAAAAAAAACTTTTTTCATATATAAGGCGCACCGGACTATAAGGCGCATTAAAACAGTCAGATGAATCAGTCAAACTTTATTAAACGAACTCTCAACATTGTTCAAATGTTAATGAGCGTATTCACAATAACTCCCAACCTTGTTCAGTAGTAACAGTTAAAATAAACAAAAAAACACAGTCTGATACCACTAAATCAAACATTAGCCAGTGTTTCCCCTATAATAATACAGGCCAAAAATATTTTTTAATGTCCAAAATAACGCCAAAAATATCCATTCATTCTTAAATCAATAGTGTTTGGGAGCCGCTGAGCAGCCGTGTTTGTTTGTGTCGTTGCCATGGAAACTTCAGGTACCGTAACTCCTCAGCCAGTGAGTGGTTAAGCAAGAGAGAGAGAGAGGGAGCGTCTGGAATAACGGTTAATGTTAACGGAGCAGAGGAAACGGTTAGCAGCAGCAGCAGTAAGTTGTCAGTCTGGCAGTAAATATACAGTACAGACTACAGTGTGTCAGTTAATAAACGCTGCAGCTTGTCAACACCATGAAAAGTCACGTCTGTTGTTTCCCCCAACTGCTGGAAAAGTGAAGGTTAGCTCAAAAGTTAGCAACAGTGGGTTAGCCTAGCTGAGCGATGCTAAACTGATAAATACAAAACAGAGAAATGTGTAGCTGCCTGCTAATCCCGTTGTATTATAAGGCGCACTGTCGTTTTTTGAGAAAATTAAAGACTTTTAAGTGCGCCTTATAGTCCGGAAAATACGGTATAAAAGCACCTTAATATGTTGTCTGACAATATGCAGCCTTTAACCAATAGTAGGCTAATATTAGAATACAGTAATTTAAGCATAAGTTTTTCTTTTTTTTTTTAGCAATGCAACCTCTTCCTCTTCCCTCTCATGTCTGCTTCTGCATGACTGGTCATTGGAGCTAAAGTCGCCGTGTACTACCTCTGTGAGAAGATGAAAGGATGAGAAGAAGAAAAGAGAAAAGGGGCATCAGTCAACCTTTTCCAGTCTTAAACTGTCAGTCAGGCAGTCATAGTATATCCCTCTCAGATCACAAGCAAACACCTGAGATAAACCTGTATTTTCTGTCAGTGTGAACGGGCCGACACACACACACACACACACACACACACTCTGCAGTCAGCTCCAGCGCTCAGTCCACTATAAGGCTCTCAACCGTTTGCTCGACTGGAAGCACACAGGACTCTTACCCCTCCCCAGCAAGTGACATCGTTCTTTTCTCGCCACTTCATAAGAGTCATAAAATTCCTCCCATTTGCCGCCGTCACACAGATAAGTGCAAAATGGAGGGGTTGATGAATACTTCAGGGTTACTATAGCATCGCTGCAAAATCACGATAATCATATCGTAGCTTCCAGCTCTCTCTCAGACCTGAGCAAGACAGAAATGTTTGCTCTTATTTTGCATTGAAAGTGTTTTTTTTTAATATATATATATATGTGAAGGCTTCAGGTGTTCAATTACTTTACTCTAGCAATTGCCTGCTCCTACACCATAGTGCTAGATCCACTCCTCTCAATAGAGGAAGACGCACAGCGGAAATGTTACTGCAAGATGAGCTGTTGCATGGCAGCTTTCATTAAAAAAAGCCTATAGAAAATCCTGTTTTGCTCTTATCTTGCTGATATCTGTGGCAGATGAGAAAATGCTCATATGGGTCAAGGTTTATGGTACTCAAATATGAATTTTTAACACATATATTCATAGGAGATATACTTTAATCTAATCGTTAAGCAGTACCGCGTTGAGCTACAGTTTCAGACAGAGGCTGTTGATGAGTTGTTTAACATGAAGGGTCAAACGTGGTTTTGATATGTGATCATTATTATGTGTTATACGCAGGATTAATGAATGTAGTTTTACTCGGACGGCCGCTCGACTAAATCTGGTTTTACAATTTTCCCCCGTCAGTCAGTCAGTCAGACAGGAGAGCCAGATAATAACAGATGAAGAAAATACTGACAACCTGAAAATAGGTTTGTGTATGTGAGTGGAAAAGAGCTTAAGACTTAATTTTCCTGCCAATCACATGATAGAATTAAAGTCATATGTAATAATAGAGAAAAAAAAGTATTATCATAATACTCCGGCACATGAAAGAGATATAATTAGGGATTTAATCTCATTGCGCTCCCTCCTATTTCTCCCACACAGACACATATGAGTGAGGTCACAGCATGCGGTAAGCCATTAGCGGAGCTGTCAGCTGTCTATCACTTAAAAATGTGTCCAATCACACGGCCTGGAGGATGATAAACGCATATCAATACACACTCCTTAAGTGTCGGAGAACATGAGAGAAGGGCAGTCACCAGGGATAGAGCGTCACGTTAAATAAAAGAAACCTTCAGCATAAACTATAGCAGTATAGCATCATTCACTGCCGGGCTGAGAGTTTATAAGAGTCTTGACTTTATAAAGCATCTCTTAAGGCCACCTGAGTGAGTTCCACCGGTACAACACAACACTACGTCAGCATTAATGGGCCCTGAGAGCACTTGATGCTATACAGCTCCTGTGAAAGCATTTAAAAATATTTCACTACACTGGTGTTGGCAGCAGAAGATGGAAGAAGGTGTCCGACTTCAAAAGAGCTGCTGTAAAAATAGCTCGCATATGTTTTTAGTGAGTCACTGACGAGGATTTAAAGCTGCGAATGACTGTGTGTAATACAGAAAGTGGTGTCGGACTCAGATGTATCAGCAGATTCTGCAATCCTCTTCAGTTTTTTTTTTTTAGTGTCTTTCAGCTTGTTGTTTTGGTTTTATGGCCTGAAACTTTAGTTTTGATTTGCACTGCTCTTGTACAGCTTCAGCAGGCAGGCTGACCTACACAGTTAGCAACTAGCTGGTGAACATAGTGGAGCATTTAACAACTATAGAGTTAGATATTTACCTCAAGAGTTGGTGGAAAAGAAGAGACTGTTGGGCGTCTGGACACATGACTTAATGCATATGTTGCTCTGTCATCTCTTTGCTAATATGGACACCATGATAATTTTATATGGAGCTTTTTCCCCTATCTTTATTCAAGAGCGTAGTATATAAATTTGAGAGCATACTTTATTGATTTTACGTTCAAATTTAGTAATTCGTCCCTCAAAACCCTTCCCTCGCGCTCAAACAGCCTCTGCTTGCGCTCAGATTTGCTCCGCTCGCGCTCAAACTTCAACTCTTCTCCTCACACTCAGGCTTCTTCTGCGCGCTCTCGGATTTCTCCACTGCACTCGGATTTTTTTGTGTAGCAACAACCATGGCAACCACGTAAAATTGTAAAAAATTGAACGTCAAATCAATGAAGTATGCTCTCAAATTTATATCCTACGCTCTTGAATAATATGTCTTGTGTTTTGCTGCCCCTAAAGTGAGCAAAAAATTCAGCTGAAGCAGGTTGAAAGGCACCTTGAAACAGAAGTTGGAGCGTCTTTGGCTTCAGTGCTGTGACTTATTTCCCAGTGAAATGGAGTATCCGAGCAGAATACAGTTAAGAGAGGTATTTAAATCAAATCCTTTGCATTTGATTGGACTGCTAAAAAAGTGGGTGGGGCTTAGAGTTAAGCCGCAGAGAGAATCGGAGCCACAGAGGACTGTTGGCTCCATACACACCTCCCTCACCTGTTGTTAGATGAGGGCGAGGACGAGGGAGGGGATGAGTGAAGTAGAAGTGCGGTTTTATATGATGGGTATGGCTGGCTACTCGCCCCAAAGTCACATTTGATTGGATGAACTTTTGTAAACGCCCCCTGAGTGTAGGATGAGTCATCACTCTGGTAGTGATTTTTAACATATATGTGGCATAAAACAAGAGCTGAATGAACAATTAAAACTGGGAAAATGCAGTTTTTATATCATGGGACCAAAAATATTAGCAAATAACAGCAAAAATATTGAATACAAAAGATTTTTTTCTCTTTGGTGAACAGAAAACCTGCAGACTCCTTCGTCTTATTCTTTTTTTCCTCATCAAACTCCTCTTTAGAACATAATTTTCTGTAGGTTTCAGACTACAGAAAAAGTTTACGGGGCTCTCGTTGACTCATTTCTTTCCTTACAGCTGATTTTCTGTCAGCACGAGCAGAGCAATATTTGGACAACCGCCGGCCCGCGCTGATTGGTTGATTCATGGCTTCCTGAGCTGGTAATTGGAAGATGACAGCAGGGTGGAACACTAGAGAGTGATGGTTGATGGATGGTGCTGCCTCGACTTGCTGTAGCTAAGATGTATGTAGTTTTTGGGTGTGTGTACATGTGTGTGTGTGTGTGTGTGTGATAGGGAGACATTTCAGCCCAACAGAAAGTGTTTCTGGGAATACAGGAATAAAGGATGTATGCGAGTCTTGTCTACATGCTTCTGTGCGTCCACATGTATGCATATTTTCACCTGAGTGAGTGTGTTTCTCTGTTGGAGACCAACATGAACACCACACTCTCTCTGCACTCCCGGTTATGCAGCTCCAAGCTTTAAGTGACAGGCCATGTCATCCACATGCCAAACTCATGCCTCCCTAAACTGATTCCTCAGCTCCCAGCGGACTGAGGGTAAGTGAGCCGCAGGTGGGCAGAATAAATGCTCTCAAAGACAATGTCAAATAAACTTGAGGAGATTCAATATTGTAAAGCTGAAAAGTAGTGCGCTCAACAGACACACCAGGAGAACTTCTCTACAAGAGACAAATAGACCTCCGTGGAGTGAAGGAAGAAAAACGTCAGCCATTAAAGCTGGGAAGTATTGTTCAGTACCGTATTTTCTGGACTATAAGGCGCCCTTAAAAGCCTTTAATTTTCTGAAAAAAACGACAGTGCGCTTTATATATGGATTAATTCTGGTTGTGTTTACTGACCTTGAAGCTCTGTCAAAATGTTTTAGTACAACGGGATTAGCAGACAGCTACACATTTCTCCCTTTTCTATTTATCTGTTTAGCGTCGCTAAGCTAGGCTAACGCACTGTTGCTAACTTTGGAGCTAACCTTCACTTTTCCAGCAGTTGAGGGAAACAACAGACGTGACTTTTCATGGTGTTGACAAGCTGCAGCGTTTATTAACTGACACACTGTAGTCTGTACTGTACATTTACTGCCAGACTGACAACTTACTGCTGCTGCTGCTAACCGTTTCCTCTGCTCCGTTAGCATTTACCGTTTTTCCAGACGCGCTCTCTCTCTCTCGCTTAACCACTATGGAGTTACGGTACCTGCAGTTTCCATGGCAACGACATAAACAAACACGTATCAAGACAGCGCTGCTCAGCGGCTCCCAAACGCTTATTGATTTAAGAATGACTGGATATTTGGTGTTATTTTTGACATTTATAAAATATTTTTGGCCTGTATTAAGCCTTTTCGCTTAATGCTCCTTATAGTCCGGTGCGCTTTATATATGAAAAAAGTTCAAAAATAGACCAAACAGTGACAGTGCACCCTATCATCCTGAACATCCACAGTCTCACAGATCCCTCCCCTTTCCCCCCATTAATGTATGTATCTGTGTACACACTGTATAGGTGTCTGCCAGGTGTTTGTGCAACTACATGCAGCAACTGAGAGCAGAATGATAAGCAAAGCCTGAGGTCATCCATCACACACGATGTCTATAACAAACAAGCAGGAGGAAAAGCAGAGAGCCAGGATAGAGCTGAGGCCTCAACACAGCAGCTTGCCGACTAAACAGATGTGTACAAGTGGGTGATGTAAATGCCTTCCAGCTGGGAGGGGGAAAAAATGGAAGATCTGTTTCCCTTAAAAAAAAAAGAAGCTCCATAAACTACACTGGAGCTACTATATTCTGTTTGACTAGCCAGATTTTGGGCAAGAAAAGATTCCCATAAAATATTTTCATAAAGACTTCTAATCTGACGCATCAGATGCTTTGTTACGCATCTGAGGCGTCGTCCTTGGAAACTGCTTGGAAAAGGGCAAGCACTTGGCAGGTGATTGGACGAAGCATCTGTCTATCACTGTCTATCACTGTCTTACCTTGCGAGGCAGCTCAATTTGCATAACTTGATGCCTGACAAGATCGATTCTTGTGTGTTCTTGTGACGTTGGTAAGGTAAAAAGACATCCGCTATAACCCTCGAAGGCCAGGATTTATGATCGGACCTTTTTTGTGTTGTCTCATGTAATGTGAACAAGTAAATTGGTAGCTGTGGATTATTAGTTAATGGTTAAAGGGAAATTTTTTTGGTGTTTTTCAACCTGGACCCTTATTTCCCATAATTTTGTGACTAATGGAGGCAACCATTTTTGAAACTGGTCTAGTGTTGAGTGAGAGTGCCGCAGCTGACAGTCTAAAACAGGCTGCAATAGCACCACGTCAGTGTATGTCCACTAAAAGTGCTTGTTTTTGCTACTGACAGACTCATATTGTCATTATAAGTGTCTGACAACATTATGGAAAACAGCATACAGAGAAATAAACTGTTTTTTCCTTACTATCGGCTTGATCCAGTCTGTTTGTTGTTATGTCTGACTAAGTCCTGCTCAAGGAGAAGTCTCATTGTGAGATTGTCCCGACAATTGAGTTGTTGTTGAAATCAGCTATTCAGCAATGACACTGAAAAACTGTCGTCCCCTTTAGTCACTTAAACATAAAAAAAGATGGGAAAACACGGTCTACGTTGAAAAAAATACAGAAGTTTCTCTTTAAGATCTAACAAACTACTCAGCTGTAACTCAACTTTTAGCAAATGTATTGAGTCATCATGATGTCAGTGTGAGACTGAACAGCGTGTTACACCCTTCAGTGAAGATCCTCGCTGGCAGGTGACAAGAATATCTGTACCTTCAGTGGTGTCACACACACAGCAACAACCATAGAGTTCATAAAAAAACGTTACACTCCAGATTGGTGTGAAAAATACAGTTCAGTCCATACAACGGTGTGGCACTGCGGAGTATTTTCCAATGCAATGTAATTGGTTAAAGCTGGATTATATTTTGTGTATAAATCTGAAGCTGCTGAAGATCAGTCTTATTATTATTTTGTGTTATATTTGTGTAGCAATTTTGTTTTAAATGATGGATAAGCATGCACTGTTTTCTAGAAAGCACCCATTTCATAAGAATGATTTAGCAGTCATCATATAATGCTAAAAGCTAATTATAACTACTAGCTCGTTATGAAGCAAGAACTAGCAAAAGGTGGAACTTTGCAAACATAACCTCAATATAAGAAAAAAAAAACAAACACAGATACATATTTGTACTTCTAAAGTGAAAACGCTATCTGTCCCAAAGTGAGAAACGACCAAAATGTCTTCACTCCCAAGGTCTAAAACTCAAACTGGTGCTAACAGAAGATAGATGTACCTACACACACACATATTAAATGTGCTTTGCAGGGCAGATAGACTGAACGGGACGTTTCCTATCCGTCTCTCTCTCCTTCATTATGCTCATCTGTTACATCCTCAGCAACAGAAACAGCAAAGGAGATAACCCCACAACACACTGTTAGGAAAATGACTACCTGATGTGGTAATTGTTAAAGGTATAATATGTAATTATTCCACATTAAAATGTCTAAAAACAACTACACCTATGTTGTATATGTTGTTGAGTTGTGTACTTACATTATCCCAAATGTTTCCAACAATTTTCAAACCCAGAGAAATCTGTAATTTAATAAAAGTAACGGACCGTTTCAGAGAAACAAATGTTAGCAACAGCTCGGCTAACAAGCTAACAGCCCCTCCAGGAAACAAACAGCTGCAGAAATATTGATTTTTTTAGGTGAAACAGCTTTAAGTAGTATTTTTAAACTATTTTAATCTGCGTGTATGTTTGATTTTGGAGAAGAGGAGACTTCTGCGGATAATTCGGCTCCCAGGTGAAACCGAACAAACGTCTGTATCTAAAGTTATACAAGAAATAAGCTGAACAAGTGTTAGCCGCAGCTCGGCTAACAGCCGTCTGGTGGCCACCAAACATCATCTGATTTTTAAGGTAAAACAGCTTCAAATAATATTTTAACTATTTTAATCTGCGTGTACGTTTGATTTTGGAGAAGAGGAGACTTCTGCGGATAATTCGGCTCCTGGGAGAAACCGGACGAAAGTCTGAATGTAAAGTTATAAGAGAAATAAACCGAACAAGTGTTAGCAGCAACTCAGCTAACAGCCCGTGCCGGATGTCTGGCTGTCACCATACTTTATAGAAGAAACACTGATTTTTATTTTTATAGGTAAAACAGCTTTAATTAGTATTTTTCAATGATTTTAATCTGCATGTACGTTTGTTTTTGGAGAAGAGGAGACCTCTACGGATCATTCGGCTGCCGGTAAAAACATGGTTAGTAATGGTATCCTAGTGAAGCTGATTATTTAACAACGAAGACAACAACTCCCATGATCCTTTGCTACATCACACCATCATCACACTCCGTCTTTTGTTATTGTTTTGATTGAGAGACCCCATAGCGGCTGAAATTACATATTGTGCGTTTAAGTTGTTTCCATGGTTTCTATCGCCCCTCCACAGATCAGTATACAGTAAATACAGTACTTATTTTACCTGAGGGCTCAGATATTTTCCATTTTAACAGGTAGCCACCTAGTTAGGATAACAAAACGCTGCCACTTCTACAAACAATTAAGAAACACAGAATTGACCAACATGAGGTAATCACATCTTAAAAATCTATAAAACAGATAATGGGCTGTTTTGGAGATCAGCTCTTCCAGTGTGTGAACACCTGCTCAGTTTCACCTTGATCAGTGTTTCTCTAATGGGCTCAGAAGACAAATTGAGTCCCCCCGTACGCCGTATCGAACCACAATGGCAGCACACCTGTGTGGTTTCAATTTCCCCCCAGTCTCTCCGCTCCAATAGCTCAGAGAGCGGGGGACGGCAGAGACAAACAACATTGGGAAGCTGCCACATATGTGACACTGGCGAAATGATGATGATGCTGACCAGTGCAGGATAATTGGGTGCTGCTATCTGTGACTGGGTGGCTATTGACTACATTAGCCGATGGATTAATGATAGGGCTGCCAAAGTAACGAGACTTTATACGGCCCGATTTAGAGCGAGCAACATGCAGCTAAAGGGAGGCAGGAGGTTTGCTGTCATATTGAAGTAAGCATGCACACATGCATATTTAGAGTCATTACATTATACCAAAATCATAAGATGTTTCATAACATAACATATTGAGCGGCAGTGAGGTATCTCCTTTGAAGGACGCCCTGTGGGTGCCTTCCTTTGGTGTGTGGAAATCTGTGACGGACTAGGAGAAAACCCTAAAGGCAGACTCAGGACATGCCAGAGGGATTCAATCTTCCACACGACATAGAAATCCTCATGAAACTTCTTGGAAGAGCTTGAGGAAATAGCTCAGAATAAGAACGTATCATGATTTGCTGAATTTATGACCCAAGGGTTTTTTGAAGCCTGATAAGAGCATATTGTCAGTGAAATAATATATTAGCTTGAATATCTAAATGTCAGAAGCTGAGTTATACGGATATTTAGTTGTTGCTGTTGTTGAAAAAAAAAAGGTGTTTCATATATCATATTTGGCCAGTTAAATAGAATAAATTATGTTTTACGGCAACATTTAAACCCCTTCTGTTGCTTCTATGTACCTTTTTAAAATTCAATTTAAAGCAGCGGATAGAAATACAAGAACACATGCATTATTTCATCAGAGTCACAGCAGCTCCTGCCAAAACACCAGAGTCTCTGCTGACCAGCAGCTGCTTGTGTTGGCACTGCCAAACTGGTCTCTGTTCATTTGTTCCTCCTAGTGTTTGCTGTCATTTTGACTGGGAGGAGAAAAAAAAAGACAACATTTCTTTGGAAATTAGAAAACAGGCCATGCCTGATTAACACATCTCAGTGGGGGGATGATTTGTTTGCCCAAAAATAATCATGCTTTTCATAAAACGGGTGTCACGTGGGATTCATCAGGAAGTATAAATGACAGCTCGAGAGAGACTGGCAGGCTTTAAGAAATGAGACAAGCTAATTAGCATCAATCAACTGGCTGTTTGCTCCCTTCACTCGAAGACACATAGGGCTGAGCAGGTTGCAAATGTGTACTGATTAATGGCACACCTGTTTAACATGTACAGGAACTGTTTACGACACCGAGCAGAGATGTTAAACTGAGTAACACTAGACCAATTTAAGATACATTATGATTATCCGACATGACACATAAATCAAACAGGTTGTTTCTTCATCTCATGGACTGTGGACAGTATGAAATATTAATTGCATTGTGATTCAATTTCAAGAAAAGATATCATAATCAAGGAATTTGCCATCCATAAATAAATGCAGACAAATAACCATCTGTGAAGGAGAGACAAATCCATCTGTTTGCTACTCTTCAGAAGAGCTGTTTCCCACAACATCAAAAAATAACAAGAACACAAGGGCAACATGAATATATAACCTCGGGATATTTTTTTCATGGAATAAATTTTTGTCACCGCTAAAACCCCCTTCCAGACAGCAAGACACAAGCATGACACAGGTCTACTGGAAGCACGTTCGACCTACTTTCGACCCGTTCGTACGACCTATTACACACCCTGCATGTCACTGATAGCAGGAAACTCCAGTCTACAGTGAACTACAGTCACATAGACTTCACTGATAACGCTGAAAATTACAATGATAATTCTGTTAACTGAATAATTAATTGGTTGATGCAGTTGACCTAATTCTTAAAGAACCATGAAACAGGTTTGACCCACGTCACCGTGTCATGGCTGTTTACTGAAGCCAGCGCAGAGGTTACTTAAGCTGCAAAGTCAATAATATTTTCTACAAGCAGTAGAAAAACATGGCTAAGAGTCCATTTAGCAGTGCTTTGAGCTACATGTTAACATCAGTATGCTAACATGCCCACAAAGGCATATATTGTTTACTGTGCTCACCACCTTAGGTTAGCATGTTAGCATGCTACATTTGAATATATAGCACTAAACACAAAGTACAGCTGAAGCTGATGGAAATGTTCTTTTGCAGGTATTTCATCATAAACTAAAGTACTGGAGGAGACTAGAGGAAAGGGTCCTAAATGAATCCCACTCAATCCAAGTGTTTTTCAACCAATGGTTGTTGAAACATCTCACTCAAAACCCAAAATTTCTTCATGGTACCACTATAGGGGGGGTCACCAAAGTCAGTAGGATTAATCTTCTAGGGAAAAATCTACAGTAAGGCTGCATTCATACCAAATCCGGCGGTGAGGCGAAAACGCTAGTCGTCCCATTCTATTGAATGGGGGTAGTGCGGCTCGCCTGCGGCCATTTTGGCCTGCGGCGCTGCACTGGAGTGCGGCCGGAAAAGTTGAGCCGGAGTCAACTTTTGGAAAACCGTTAGACCAAAAGAGGAACGTTGTTTATTTACCATGTAGCGTTGTAGCATTTCGGCGTTCTGCTTTGGACCGATGATGATTAATTGATTGATTGATATTACTTTATTATATATTGATGATGGAGGAGAGACTCATCGCTGCTGTGAGTAATTTCCCAGAGCTGTACAACTGTATGAGTGCTTCTTCTTTTTCTTCTCTTTTGTTGTTTCATGGCGGTTGGCAAACTACTTTCATACTTTCAACTAATTTCATACCTTCTGTACTGGGAGGGTTAGCAGATCATTAGCAGTTTACAACATCACGTCACATGAATGGCCCACGTAGTCACACGCCCACAAATGGGACTGACCGGTGGCGATTCGCCGCACCGCCGGATCTGGTGTGAATGCAGCCTAATCCATCCGATAATTGTTGAGATATTTAAATCTGGACTAAAGTGGTGGACAGCCTTTCAGGGTGACAGTCCTGTACTTGAAAAAAAAAGTACCAGGAAGTAATTTCCGTCCTTCTAATGTTGTATTGATAAGGACAAAAACTGTCTCATTATCAAAACGTTAAGCCATGAGGTCTACATATTTGGGATGTCGTTTGATTGACAACCACCGTGTGGGTAGTGCCATTTAAATACACCACACTGTTAAGCATCAAAACAACAAAAACAGAACACAGGAAAGTGACGGCCGCTTTAAACTGCTTTGTGCTGCTGTTACATGATTAATTCTAAATCAGTAATGCTTTCTTCTTCAAAAAAAAAAAAAAAAAAAAAAATCCCAAACTCATAAGTAGTTGACTCACTTTTAATTTACATTTCTAATTATCCCATCCCCATAATGAATCCAATATACAGCCAAATGAAGTTATGCAAATTATGATGGATAATGTGTCCTGTAGTTATGGATGGTGTAGTCAAACAGTAACAATTCATATATGAATAGACTGTGATACGGCGTAAATTGTAAATATGGCGTAAATCATATTTCTCAACAAAAAAAACATAATCTAAAAGAAAGAGAGAATAACGATGACTCAGTCTGAATATTTCAGTTCAAAAGGAAGCTTCAGTCATGGAGAAGGAGAACGAGCCAAATAAAGCCATCAGCTGTCGTCGGAGCTCTTTGAAGTGGAGGCGGAGGAACACACATCTTTGCTTAATGATAAAGCTTTCTCTCCCCACACACACACACACACACACACACATATGTACATGCACGGTTTTTCCCAGGGGATGACATGTTTATTTTCTACATTCTTGTCTTCTTGTGACGCATATATTTCTGATGCCAAATTAACACGATGAATAAATATTTTACTTGCAAACCATCTCACATTCTGTTGTTTCCATATTTTCCCCCCTCACAGCTTTTCCATGTTGGGTAAGCTAAGCGCCGCACTGTATGTACTTATACATCTGCGACAAACAAGGAAATCAACCGGTCTAATTTCCATTTTGCTCTATTATCAGCAAGCAGCACATTATTTCTTTGTACATTATGCAAAGAGTACAAACATAATAACAAATATCACCCATTATATGTAAAATCAAATTTGATCAGATGGCTTTATTATGAAAAAAAAAATGGATAAGTTAGTTCATCCAACACATATTTACCGTATTTTCCGCACTATAGGGCACACTGTCACTGTTTGGTCTATTTTTGAACTTTTTTCATATATAAAGCGCACCGGACTATAAGGAGCATTAAGCGAAAAGGCTTAATACAGGCCAAAAATATTTTATAAATGTCAAAATTAACGCCAAATATCCATTCATTCTTAAATCAATAGCGTTTGGGAGCCTCTGAACAGCGCTGTCTTGAAACGTGTTTGTTTGTGTCGTTGCCATGGAAACTGCAGGTACCGTAACTCCATAGCCGGTGAGTGGTTAAGCAAGAGAGAGAGAGAGAGCTCTGGAATAACGGCTAATGCTAACGGAGCAGAGGAAACGGTTAGCAGCAGCAGCAGTAAGTTGGCAGTCTGGCAGTAAATGTACAGTACAGACTACAGTGTGTCAGTTAATAAACGCTGCAGCTTGTCAACACCATGAAAAGTCACGTCTGTTGTTTCCCCCAACTGCTGGAAAAGTGAAGGTTAGCTCCAAAGTTAGCAACAGTGGGTTAGCCTAGCTTAGCGATGCTAAACAGATAAATAGAAAAGGGAGAAATGTGTAGCTGCCTGCTAATCCCGTTGTATTAAAACATTTTGACAGAGCGCCGTGTACCACACAAAATCGCTTCAAGGTCAGTAAACACAACCAGAATTAATCCATATATAAAGCGCTCCTGATTATAAATCGCATAAATCGTTTTTTTGAGAAAATTAAAAGGCTTTTAAGGGCGCCTTATAGTCCAGAAAATACGGTAGTTGGTTTATTACCTCAAAATGTTGTTAGCTGAAAATAAGTGAGCTCATAAACTGATCACGAGTATTGAAATGAAAAAAAAAAAAGAGCATTGTGACTCATTTCACAGAAGGATGCAAACTTTTCTGACTATTTATAAAAACTGACTTTTGTAAAAATGATAGTACATCGGTTCCTTAGCTTTTAAAGATGAAGGCGTTATCATATCAATCGCTGTCCACCATCTTAGTGTTTCGGAAAAAGGAATGGTGATATTGATTCCTGAATCTTGGTAGCAAATTGGAGCCAATAATGCATCCGGGTGTGGCTCTAAGTGGTGACATGTAATATCTTGATATTAATGTTTATAATGCCATAGCACATCTCGCTAATGCATGCTGACTCCACCGCCGCCGCCGCCATGACTCTGAATAAGATCAAGCGGATATAGAAAATAAAGTTGTTCGTGTGCAGGAGACTGTTCTGTCATGTAAAGCCAGTATGTGTGCCGCCAAAGTGCATGTGAGCCTTATTTGCAACTAAATGCAGAAGTACTCGGGCATGAGAATAACTATATGCCTCATCAGAGTGAATTGATGGCATATTTTTTAGGTATTTTATGGCTACGGCTTCGTGAACCTAAAACATGGTGGAAATCCAGAAAGAATTGCAGGAGGCTCTGGATAAAGTGACAAAAGATGACCTCAGGAAACGTTTCCAGGAAAATGGAGAAGTGCTGAGACGAGGTTATTACATCTCAAGGAGAGTTGTTGAAGTGGATTATGAAGGTACGACTAAAAGATTTGTGACAGTTTTAAAAAAAAAAAAACAATGCCAGGACTTTTTGAATCTTGCCTCATGTACAATGCTTATATGCCAGAGTTGTGTGTTGGTGGCCAAAACCACCTACTACCTGTCAGAATAGGAAATAGCATAAAAACACTGGCAGTCATAATCATAAAGCTCAAGCAGTAACGTCTATGTTACTGTTAACTCTCATCAACTGAGCTTAATTTACAAACCTTTTCGGAGAAAATGCAGAAATACCTTTGGAGAAGTTATACTGTTCTGGCTTTGGACTTGAATATGAATTGATTGCTCAGGGAGCCTGTATCACAAAGTGAGATTAACCAGTTAACTCTGTGCTAGGGTTAGGGTTAGGAGTTAGGGTTAGGGTTAGAGTAGGGTTAGGGTTAGGGTTAGGGTAGGGTCAGGGTTAGGGGTTAGGCCTGGTTTGGCACTCACTTTCCAACAGGATACATAACCATGGACTGCACTGCCACACTCAGTTACAGAGAGTTTTATCAAAATGTGTGAACAGCCGGCTAACCAAACTGGAAAACGGAGTTATCATTGTCTCACAGGAAACCCAACAAAGAAAAAGTAACGCATTTAGAAGTAATGAAACATACAAAGTAACATCTTTATGGTTTAGAGTGAGTTTAGTTTCCATGATAATTAATGCAGATAGGCCATAGGAAGTCTTAGTAGTGGAACCATTAGCTCACTTTGGCTTCAGAAATAGGGCTTCTAACAAACAGCAGGAAGCTATTGACCATAGCCATCAATAACTAATGATATTTCCAAATGCATATTAAGTGTGGTGAAATGCTTTATTCAGGACAGGATTCCCCACAGTGATGGGTTTAATTGGGCCTGTCTGTTTCAAACTCATATGGCATTACTGCAGCTCAAGGGAACACCAGTGACTTTGTGTATGAAAAGTCTTAACTAAGTGTGAATAAAAAGAAAAGAGTTGATGACTTAAAAAAAAAATATCTGCACACTGAGAAGTAGCTCCCTGTAAATCCAAGCATCATTTCAATTAGATAGCATTTATAATTGCCAGTTATTTATGACCAATTATCATGTTGTCATTGCTTTATCTCTTGTATCTTCTATGCTATGCCTCTGCAGCGCCCCATTTTCTACACAAGGGTCAATGCTTTCATTTCCTATTACATATGCTGATCTTAATCTGTTAATGCTGAGTTTGCTTTGTGATTTGATCTCCTGGTCTCTATTTTGTTTTTTTTTGTAAATAATCTTGAAAAATAGCTGTCCAGCCACTTTTTTAATCAGTATATTTTTACTTCCTGAATTAGTAGTATGACTAACCTGCGATGAGCTTAATGTGACATGCTGTGTGTGAGCTGTCGGGGGGCTGACAGTGAAGCGTAAGAAGAGACAGGTGATGTTAAAGACAAACAGACTGAACAGTGAGACTTAAGCGCTGACTGTATGTCCTTGTCAGATACAATCTCCCAACCCCCCAAACCTGTTTTCTGTATGAATGCATTTGAGTTCAGGGGGCACGATGTCTTTCTTATCTCTCCCTCCCAACTCTGTACGAACTCAAGTGTCTCCTGGCTGAGCTGGCGTCTTTGTCACCTCCACGGAGGCCCGGACGGCGCCTGTCTCTTCAGTCACTGCCAGCTCACCTCTCTGCCCTCACCTCTTGCTGAGTTTAAGAGTTTAAGAAACACTTCAGTGACTCTCACTTACCGTCCCCCGGAGCAGGCAAGGGGATCATCTGTAGATCTTTCAGGCGGACACAAATCGGGCAAACTGCAGTGAGGCAAAATAAGAGAATTATCTCTCGCTGGTATTTGTGCGAGGTGGATTTCAAGGCAGTGAGCAGGGGGATTGCAGTGTGCGTGATCTGTAGTTGACTGTGTGTGAGGCGCTCAGCTTATGTATACCTGTGTATTTTCAACCTTTATTTATCCAGGGAACGTCAACCCAAAGTACCTGCCAGTACTTTTCCATGGATGCTTTAGGCTCCTCTGTTTGGTTTTGGTGTTCACTACTTTTTAAGTCCGCATTTCAAAACCAATTAAAGCTGCAAGCTTCATGCACATCAGGAGGCACTGAGGTCTAAGTGCTGTTATTGGGGAGCCACACAATGCAGCAGTGCATTTACCAGAGGGAATATTGGACGTTGCACCAAGGAGATAACTATCACTTACTGTGTCCACCATATGGTGCTAGAATTATATTTCTGCAGATCACGTGCAGACCACACTCTATATTTCATGTGACTCAAAGGAATTAAAGGAAATCTGTAACACAAGGCTGTGTTACTACTAAATGGTGCTACACATGTAGAAATCCTCAAGACTGGGCTTTCATCAAACATGCTTGCTGCAGACTGGACGATGTACATGTGTCCACTATGTGTCACAAGGGAACACTCCTTCCAAGGGAACTGAGGATGACTTCCTGTTGTTAGCAGGTGGTGATATGACTACGACTCAACACAGGTGTGCATACGTCTTCAGGCCTGAAATTTGGGGCAGATTGGACAAAGGAAAGTCAAGTTACAGCAGCTTCCTCATCACCACGGCGATGGCTTTCCACCAAAACTCAAAAGCTTTGCAATTTGATATCAGAAAGGTCAGGAGATTTTGCCGACCAAATTTGGAGATGACGCTATTGAATCCTCGAGGAAGAGTTTCAAAAAGTTCCACACATGTACAGCGCCTAAAATGGTGTGTTGTCACATGATCTATGACATCATTGTTTGAGGTATCAGCTATTCCTTTGCAACTTCGTAGTCTGAGCGTGATACCAACTACATTTTTGAATTAATCTGATAAATCCTCAAGGAGAAGTTTGAAAATGTTTGCATAAAATACAGGAAAAATGCACCCAATTCAAAATAGCCGACTCCCGGGTTGGACAGAGATAAAGAGAGCTGATGTGAAATATGTCTGAAATGATGAGAGCGACATGTGTACCAAATTTTGTGGATATCAGAACAACTTTATCCTGACTACGGTCTCAGTTTTATGAGTTTTCAAGCACTTCTAGCACCTCAAACACATCTTCCTGTTTCACAGCATCCTGTCACAAGTCAAAAAAAGACTCACCTTGTACCTCGATGTGAGATGAACACGACAAAAAAGCAAGTTCACCGACATCCACAAGGCTGACAATGTAATCAGACAAGTTTCCAATTTGTCTCCAAGACCATTTGTTTCTTTCTGTGCTGTTGTCTTTTCCCGTTTCCTTTGTTAGATCTTGAATACAGACCACTTCTGCCTTTAAGAACAGAGAGTTATTTCCTCTCTAGGATTCAGAGCATGTCACCCGTCAGCTTACTGTTGGCTATAGGGCGAGTTTTAACACAAGACAAAGGTGAAGCAAAGCTTAAAATTAACCACCGCACAACACGCTTCTCAGCGAACCTGAAGAAGCTACAAGCGAAACATATTATGTGCTCCTAATAAAGTCACAGTAAAGTCATTTCAGTGTGCGGCGGTTTTTTGATCTTCACCTAAGATGTTCCTGTGACCGACCAGCACCTGATTGAAAATACTGTCTGTGCACGGGGAGTTCTGTTCACTGTGAAGTGAAACTTGTTTCTTTGATCAGCCAGCTTGGGTTGCCTGGTGTGTCAGTAATAATAATAAAAAAAAAAGTCAGCACCTTTATAGGGACACCCTTTGAAGGAGATGTCCCTGTACTGTGATCTTCCCAGTGCAACCAGTCTCTTTTACTGGTGACCACATGGCAGATGAAATGTAGGGTTCCTCTTCTGCTTCACCAGCCAGATTTTCTGAGCTGGTGCAGGGATTCAAACGTTAAGGTCTGTTAATTTTCTGTTCATTTAAAAGTACTTTGCTCAAGTTGTTAAACGTTAGAGGGAGTTCTTCTCAATCACTTCCTTTGCCTAAATGTAACTCGACAGTTCTGGGATCAAAGCGGCGCCTTCCAGTCTTAATCGTGCTCGTTTCCTCGTTAATTTGGATCCACATTAGCTGCTGTAATACAGTCCGAGTTAGGTCTCAAGGTAATTGAAACGAGAGCCGAGTCAAGTGTTGTCAGAGTAAACCCAAGACATGAAGTTAAAGTTTTCACATCTTCATCAAGTCTCAAGTCTCCAGCTCTGGTGCCTGCCTATGTGTATCTGTGTTCAGGCGCGTTCTGGTGTAACTTTTGGCTCACCTGTGTGCACATGCATCTTTTTTGTGTGTGTGTGTGCAGAAATCCCCAGTGGTGATGCACACCATTGAGCTCCGTTCAGTAGCGGCTGAGTCCAGTTCATTTCTTCAGCTGCCTATTTGCAGGGCAGTCAATGAGGTGCACTCCCAACCGTCTCGGTGTCCCAAACACCTAAACCTGCCATCCATCTACCTGACACACACTCCTGTCTTTTTTTTTTAAAGCATTTATTTATCCAGGGCAGGTTTGCTGAGGCTGCATCCTGCTTTTCAGTTACGCCCTGTGCAACCAGACAGATCAGGTATTCCCCATCTGAGAATAAACTCAGACTGTGACTGCTTGACCCTGAACTGGCTCATTGAGGTAATGTGGATGGGTGCCTTGCTTAGCACTTTGTAATTCGCCTTCTTAGCCATTTGACAAAATAAAATGTAAGAAAATGTGTTGCATTTAAAGCAGGAAGCATTTTTTTTACTTTTGGGGCCAGTACATATGCAAATAATTTGCTTTAACGATTATGCTGTGGGGCAAAAGGCACATAATAGGAGTTTGAGTGTCTGTATGGGTTTCCTATCCGGTTTACTCCCACACACTGTCTAGGGTGTATCTTTACTCATGCCCAATCTATACTGAGATGGGTTTCAGGCCTTTGCAAAACAGCACAGGATAAACAGATATAGAAAACTAAATAATGGATGAATGGATGGAAAATGTCATATCAGAGGTCTAGATGGCAGATTGGGGCATCATCACCACTTGTGGCCAGTGCTGACAGGTTAAATGTTTAACCATGACTGTGAGCTTTTGATACCTTAGCAAATACTTTTAGTTGCCTAATTTTTAAATATAATTGATCACATGGATATTGTAGGAACATCCAACTGAAAGATGTTGGCAGTGAACGACTACTCTTTTTCATCACATGATGGCAATTTTTGAGGGAACTATATAGTGTTTAACTATCATACAGATAATTCAGACATGGAAATACAATGGTGGAAAGTAAAGTCTATGCACTATGTAGCCAACAAAGAGTGATTTTAGACATATTCAGACTATTTCATAACTAATTTATGCACTACTTCCTGGTTGTAAAGACATAGACAGGTAGGATAGTGATATGATAATGGGATCCAAAACAACAGCTCTGTAACCAACCAATGCCTTTGTGAAACAGAGAGGTGCTGACATTACTTCTATAGTAATATCAGAAGCTGTAGATGTGTTACAAAGGATTATTAATATTTAATGTGTTTTTTTTATGCATTGCTATTTGTGTCTAACTTCTGTATTCAATAATTCCATCAGCACTAGAAAGAAGAGTCTCGCTTGTTCCTGGAGCCTCAGACAGATTCTTCCACAGGTCTGTGCCAGTGTAAGGTGCAGACACTCAGGTAATCCTCATTGATGGAAAAACAGTCACAGTCACAAAGCCCCCCTGTCTGCCCACTGAGCGTGTGATGAGATACTGAAGAGATTGCCTGGGATATTTGGAGAATTTCCCTCCACTTTCACAAAGAAAGGACACCAAGGAGTACATACAAAGAAAAAAAAGATGGCAGGTGGCTCTTCCTACAGTCTGAGACTTCTAAAAAAAAATGACTTACTTTGCACTACAGTCCACTATCTGAGGGTGGAGGTCAGACTGTGTTTACCACATGCGATATCTCAGGTGATATCTCCAACAGTGCTGCTCCTTGGAGGTCACTTGGAGGGATAGTGCATTTTGGTACTGTTTAGCAAGATCAGAAACACTTCTTGAGTGTTTTTTATTGAAAGAGACCCGAGTAAACAAAGAATATTACAGGATGTTTTGCTCATTTGAAGCCAAACAAGCAACGTCAGTCAGTTGTTCAGTGTACCACTTTGGTTCAACAACTACTGTTTGGTTTCTGCACAGACATTCATGGTCCCCAAAGGATAAATCATAATGACTTTGGTGATCTGTTGACTTTTCCTCTTGCACCACCATGAGGTTAGCATTTGTAGTTCAACATTTACAAGATAGTTTGGCGTTTGAGCCTCTCTCCTCTCCTCCATCTCTATGTATTTTTATTACTATTAATGCATGTTACTAACTTTACTTCTTCCCCGGAGTTCTTTGTGCTTTCCGATCCACAGGAAGCTCCATAAACCATAAACCATGCTGGTGTGTTGGCGTCCTTCTTCTGCCTGTCACCAGCTGTTCCTGCTGTTGCTGCTGCTTGTTGATTACTGTTGTTGTTCCTGTTCTCTTTTATTCTCTTTCTCTCAACCCAACCGGTCAAGGCAGATGGCCGCCCACCCAGAGCCGGGGTCTGCCTTTAGGTTTCTTCCCGTTAAAGGGGAGTTTTTCCTTCCCCGCTGCCGCCAAGTGCTGCTCATGGGGGGAACTGTTGGGTTTCTTTTTCTGTAAAGAGCGTGGTCTAGACCTGCTCCATGTAAAAGTGCCCTGAGATGACTTTGTGTTGTGATTTGGCGCTATATAAATAAAAATTGAATTGAATTGAATTAAAATTTATACAGAAATTCAGTCCCCAGAAGATGAATCCTACCAATGTTGGCGATTCCCAGAGTTTTCCTCTTCTTCTTGACAACTATTGGATGGATCATCATATAATATGCGACAAACAACCACTAAACGAGCACATGGCCCAACACAGGAAGACCAACTCCTCAGGTTAAAACTCAGCTGTTCACCAACCCAAACGTGTTCAAGGATTTTCAACAAGCCCGGCCGCTCTTGACTCAACACTTTTGGATATGCCATGACCTGGGTGACGAGAACCTTCACAGGCAGTCCAATTAAAGCTGTACTCAGCTGTACTTTGTGTTTAGTGCTAATCAGCAAATGTAAGCATGGTAACAGACTAAATAGGGAATTGTATTATTTGTTAATCATCAGCATTTTAGCGTTGTGATGTGAGCATGTAAGCATATTGATAATTGTTAGAATTTAGCTCGGAGTCCCTCTGTGGCTAAGTGCAACCTTTCAGAGCCCCGAGCACGGCTGTAGCCTTTTATTCTTCATCAATCCCCAAAGTATTACCATTCAAACCCGATACAGCACCAAACAAAACATAAAACTAAAACATCAGATATTTACATCAAGCTCTCCCTTTAAAACATCCAAGTTTTGGTCTTCACATCAAAGTTACAAATACCATAGACAAGGGCGAGCATAAAAAAAAAAGTAAGAACAAGGAATTAAGATTAATGAGATCACTGTCATCTCATAATCCCTCTGTCACATTCCCCAAAGTTCCCAGAGAAAAGGAGGAGACGTGTGCTTTATCATGAATAAGGATTGGTGTGATGGTGGGAATATTAAAACACTATCCCGTTATTGTCAGTCAAATGCAGACCGCACTTTCTACCAAGGGTATTTACATCAGCCATTATCACAACAGTCTACATCCCACCACCGCAGGCATGCACAGAGGCCGATCTTTGCAAAGACTTGAACCGCTCACTGACCAGTAATCCTGATGCTGCACTCACTGTAGCTGGAGGCTTCAATCAGGTTGACCTTAATAAGGTTACGGCTGACTTCCATCAACATATTGACTGTGCCACCAGGGGAATAAACATTGTTTTGAGGGCTGCATTTTAATTCCCCCGCTGTACTCCCCTGTATACACTCTAACACCATCATGAAGTTTTTTTTTGAGTGCCCAACTTTTACCAAAAGAAAAAAAAACAAACAAAAAATAATGAAATTGTTTTTGACAGAAACAGAAATTAGATATATTAGGCTAATTATAGGGAAAACCTACTTTGCTTTATTGTAATACAACTGCATAAGACAGCATTTGCACAATCTTCAAGGACAACACCAAATTTGAGATTTCAACAAATCTCGCTAGATTGCAGCAAATGTAACAAAACGGCACTCTTGAAGGACAAAAACAATTATTGTGAGATTTCAACAAATATAACTTGCAGAGAAATCTAACAAAACAGCATATTTATGCACTCTTCAAGAACAAAAAACAAACATGAATATGTGATTTCAATAAATGTTATATAATTAAGTCGTTTAAGCTTTGTCTGTCTTTAGAGGTAGAGGAGAAGGTGTGTGTGTGTGTGTGTGTGTGTGTGTGGTGAAGGCTGCTGTGTAGCCATCAATGACTTGCACTTGTCTGCCACTTATGAGCTTCAGTAACGTTGGTTGAATAGTGACAAAAAGCTGTACTGGTACTTCTCTCCAGTTGAAGTTGGTTTCTTTGTTTGGTCTTTATGTGCGTCATGGCTGAGAAAGTGACCTCACACACGACCCGAATGGCTGCAACTGGTACAGAGTCTCTTTGGTAAGTTCCAGGTACTCCTTCTCCACATAGCACCAAAACCGTGTCAGTGATTGTTATAAAAAATTACTGTAAGGAGTCTTTGTTGAATGCCACATCATAATATATGTTGCATATGTTGGAAGGGAGTTTAAATGAGACTTATTGCACCCTTTAGGGAAAACAGACCACTTCCTGAGACTGTCGCACGGATGACAAATAGTGAAGTTGACCAGGTCAGACACTTCTTCATTGTAGCAACAGATGACGCACTCTCTGTGCAACCTATAAAGGACCTACCTCGCATTGAGAGTTAACGTCTTCAACCCTGTAACCTGATTGCATTGTTGGACGCCTCCTTGTATACAAGAATAAATACAGTCTCCTGATTTCTTTAAAGGTATTTTTCCTTTAACAGTGATGTCTTCAGTCCGAAGACACGTTGATGAGGCTCTCGTTGAGTCGCTCTGGTGCTGTATCAGTGCTGTTGGACACGAAAGGCCTGCGTATGCAATCATGTCTAGCACACAGGTGCATTTTCACAGTTTTCAAATTGTTCTGCTTCATATTGCTGTCAGATATCCGAGTATTAAGCTGAGGGAAATGACTGACATCCCCTGATTCGCACTGTCTCAACCAGAGGTCAATTTTCCTCATGAATGCTGAAACTCTGTCGTACATCTGAAGAACAGTTCACCTTCCAAGCTTGTGTTCAACTCATTCAGACGGCCCATAAAAACATCAGTGAGGTGAATCAGGTGTGTCAAACCAGGTGTGGTCGTGAAGTTTAGCAGCCAGAAAATTGCGCACCTGCTCTCCCAATCCGAATCTCCCTAAAGAGCCAATGTTCTACATGTAAGAGCAGCTGATGGTGGTCTCTGCCCCTTTTTTCTCAAGCGGCTTGTGGAACAGTTTTGCTTCGAGAGGTCTGGATTTAATGAAGTTAATCGCTTTCACCTAGGGCTCAAGAATAACAGCATCCCAGAAGGAGGACGGGCAGAGATCTTCCCCAAGACAAAAGAGATTTTATGCAGAATTAATTATTTATTTTAAACTATTTCTTAACAAATGATAAACTGAACCAAGCACTCCCTACAGTGGAGGGCATCTTCTCATGCTGTTACTATAGTTACTCACTGGCTACTCAGTGCAACACCCTGAAATGTTTCGCACTTTGGGTCCATCTATCGCCTCAGTCCCAAACAGCTTGCTTGCAGGACTTTGCAAATATGTTGCGCTGGTTAAACAAACCACAGTGCTACCCCCGGCTGTTTGTGATTATATTAGCTAAAAAAACACATTTAGATGATTTCAATATAATCTAAGACTGAAACACCTGTTAAACATAGCTTGTATGCAGGTACTGTGGACATTCGGATTAATAGCAGATGGGTCATAAGGGGTGAAATGATTCATCATTAATGTGAAAAATATTAATTCCATATTCAGAAATGATAACACAGCAGAGAGAAGAGCAGAGCTGCAGACTGTTGTTGCTTCACTTTTCATCAGGCATCAATTACTGACTCTCAACTAAGCAAACTAACAACAGGGAATACTAAGAAATGTACAGGCACTAATAACAATTATATTTTACAGTTATACAAGAGACATTGCTCGAGAAATTAGTGCGCTCAGCATGCTACAATCTCTCCAGTCCAAATGGGTTATCAGGAGCAGAAATGGGACCGCAGCAGGCAGCATACATAATAGCCTACATAAATATGAAACTGTACAGCAAAGGCACTAGCGACCATATAAACCATGGAAGTAAATTGTTAAAGATAACATTCATACATCAACGGGGGGCCACAGGTAAACTCTGTCTTGCCTTACAGAGTAAAGAAATATTATTACTTTAGGACAGTTTACATTCACTTTGGGATGGGTAAAATTGTTTTATGGGATGAAAAGTTAGTCTGGAGCCCTGCTTTCACCGCAACAGTTAAAGTAATTGAGGTAAATAAAGGCCTTGGTCACTATTTGAGGAAATACGGTATGTTTGTAAGGGCCACTATATATTTTATTACTTCACGGACCCCTTGCAATTACACCACTGACCACTAGGGGGTTTGCAGAACTCAACTTGAGGAACAATGAAGTAGAGCAGCTATTCTCAACCAGGGGTAGCCACTGCCGACAGGTGGGCCTCAGAGTGCCATCTAGTGGGCCGCGGAGGCAGTGACACTGCCAAATGGTTAAAATTACTTATTTATTAGTTATTTTTATATGGGCTGCTAATTAAAATGCATAACTTAAATGACCAGTTATATTTTAATGTCCCTGCACCAATCACGATACATCATTAGGTAGACATAAGTGTTTTGCCACTGTTACCTAGCTAGCTTTCTCTGTGGATCCTGTTTCACGAGACATTGGCTCTATCCACTGTGTTGGAAAATGAACTGATGAACTATCAGCAGCCTGAAGCTTCAGCTCACACAAGTTGACCTTGCTGCATTCTGGATACTGGCTGCCAGTCAATATCCCTCTCTGTCAAAACAGGCAATCAAATTTCTGTTGCCTTTCACCACCACCTATTTATCTGAGTCATGGGGTTTCCATTGTGACCGTCAAAATCAAAGGCAAAGAACAAACTGAAAGCAACTTGGAAAGCTATTCTGTGAATTAGCCTCTCATTCATCGCACCACGACTTGATCCCATTATTTCCCAGTAGCAAGCCCAGGTGTCTCACTGAGGGTAAGCTTAATATTTATCTTGGTCATAACAGCTTAAAGTGGCATAACACATATTTACAGCCCAGTTTTTTTGATCATCTAGAAGGTGGTCCTTGGAAATCAGAAATCGGAAGTGGACCTTAATTTATAAAAGGTTGAGAACCCCTGAAGTAGAGACCCTGATGTGCTGGTTTCAGGACAGCAACCTACTCCTGAACATCAGCAAGACTAAGAAGCTGATGGTGGACTTTGGGAAGAAACAGGGAAAGAACTACAATCCCTCCTTAATATCAACGGGTCCCAGGTGGAGAGGGTGGACAGCAGCTTCAAGTACTTTGGTGTCCACATCACGGAGGGCCTGACCTGGGTGCTACATACTGACTCAGTGATGAGAAAGGCAAGGCAGAGACTGTTTCACCTTAGATGCTTGAGGAAATCCCTGGAACAGGTGCAGAAACAGCACAGAACAGAGCCACAAGACCCTGCAAAGAGTGGTTTGTCTGTCTGAACATACAAAATGCTTTAGGCAGTGCTTTACCCTGCCTGAAGAATATTCACATCAGGTGCTGCAAGAATAAGGCTAGGATAATCATTAAGGATCCCAACAACCCGGATAATGGTCTTATGTCTCTGCTGCAGTTGGGATGAAGGTAACGGATACATCAAACCAGCACTGAGAGGCTCAGGAAGATCTTCTTCTACCCTCAGGCCACTAGGATCACGTTTCACTGTGATTGATACTTTATAGTCAACATATTTACAAGGACAAACTTATATGTGGGCACATCTGTAGATAGAAAATTTAAAAAAAAAAAAAAAAAAAAGGGAAAAAAGGATGAATTTCTGAAAGCTACTTTTTTGCAAAGATGATGCTTTTTGTTACAGTCGATTGCTTTTTAAAACACTCATATTACACATTTCGACCTCATTAAGAGAGGCCATAATTGCTTCAACCATCATCCTGATTTGATTAAAGCTTCTAAAAATCTATCTGATCTATCTTTCTAAATATTTATTTTCTAAAACAGAAAATACTGTTAACTTTTTTTTGGAAGGGATAGAGTAAATAAAAGTCATCATGTAAGCAATGCACTCATCATCCTACCACTGCACTAATCAATGATTAAATCATTTGCATAGATCAGATATCATGTTCAAGCTGTTTAATTTAATTAATTCAAGTTATTTGTAAAAAGTTTTTAGAGAAAAACAAGCACAACTGTTGGTGAATGTACCAAACACACGTGCAGAAACAGACAGTATGAAGAAGAGAAAGGAGGATTTTATAAATCACACTCCCATGGTGCTCCATCCAGCCTTTCTCACATGGGGTGAAAGGTCAACTTAACATCTCTCCGGTGCTGCAGTCTGGCATGATGTGGTCCAATCAAAACCCTCTTAGTGTCACGGTTCACTAACGCAGGCACCCATTGTGCTCACAGGGCAAATGGATATGGGGAGCTCGACGACTTTTTAAATGCATTAGACACCACAGAGAATCAGCGCTGTCAGAGCTGTCAATAAAAAGTAAGAGCTCAAAACCCACAGGACAATCCATCGATTGAACCAAGGATGGGTATGGATAACAACCAGAAGTGTTTGCCCTTTTTTTAAAAATAGCTCTGCATGTGCTAACTGCCTCTGAAGACAGATGGAAAGGACATATTATACACAAAAAAAATCTATATTTTTTACAGAAATTGTCAATCGCCAATGATTCACAGGTGTATTTCTGTTTATTTACATTTTGAATTGCATTATGGGACCTTGATCTCTGCTCCAACAACTTTTGGTGGTTTTATCCAACTGTCTGATTGGAAAAATTAACCAAGTGACTGTTTTACGGTGTCAATTAAGCAAAAACTTGCAGAAGTCCAAAAACAAAATCAGCCGGACAAACTTCTGAGCAGCAAAGTTTTACTTTTAACAATTAAAAGGAGAAAAGTTACAGTGCCAAAAAGCAACACCAAACATGTTCTGCCTAGTTTTCGGAAACAGCGTTAAAACAGTTATATCAAACAAATTACAATCCTTAGCACGTCACTGTCTTGTATATGAGTTTACACTACACTAGCGGTTTGAAATGTTGAAATGTCTCCCAAAGCCACAAACCAGAGATGTAAGATTTGTGATACCATCTAAAATAAAGTCTGGAGCTGCTTCATAGACAATGAATGTCAAACTAATTTTGGAGTAATTTTTTAATACTCAAATAAGCTTTATTCTATAGTAACGTTTCATATCTGAAACAGAAAATGTACCTGAATACTGGGCTTGGGTGATTGGGTGGAGCAGAGGAGCCACATGAAGTACTCGAGGTGACGACAGTTACAGTTGTTGTGTTACTGTAAGTGCAATCAAAGCTCCATGAGTAAAAAGCTAAGAGTAATTTAATCCATGCAGACGACGTTGGGGAGGGCTTTTAAATCATGATGATATGATGGTAGAAGTTCAGCAGTTGATGACTGTCAGCCAATGGCATCACCTATTGGCCCAACCCTACAGTGGGACATTGTACTGACACACTAAACAAAACTGTTTTTGCTTCCATTGATGTCTGTTGAAGTAATCTGAGAAAAAAATAAATATATTCTACATAACTAAAGGTTTTTTTGCTGTTATTTGACGATAAGTGTTTGGCAACTTTTGCTGTCAGACTTTTCACCATTTTTTAATTGATTTTTCTTTTCACAGTGTGGTTTGGTCGTGGTTAGACAGCGGTGTTAACTAATGTGTTTTTCTGGACATATAAGGAATTGTTAGTATTTCTTAAAGGGAGTATTGTTCTCCAGAGGTAACTGCTGAAGTATAAGTTTGTCTGATGTTGGCTGTTGGTTAGTTATTGGTGTGATTAATGGTTTACAGTTTAATATTGCATGTTTGTATTGATTACTGATGGTCACTGACCAGGCTACTTATCAGCTAATTGTATTCAGCTTCTAACAGCAGTATGCAGTAAATGGCTGCCCTTTGTGTGCATGTTTTTTAAACTACTTTCCTAATTAAACATGATGTACTTGATGGTGTTATTAATGAATCCTGATGAAACTTGAAAGCTCAGCATTCTCGTTGCCCTTTAGCTTCCCTTTTTATAAATCACATTAACATTTATTCACCCAGAAAAAGCTAATATTTCTCTGTATAATATGACCTCCTTTTTCTGTCAGCTGCTGTGTGTCTGCAGTATATTTATAGATTTTGGATTTTATGTTTATTTTTCAGATACATTTTCAACATGCATTAATATAGCCATAATTATAACCATGTAACATCAAACTTCAGTTTCAATTGAAGTGTTCGTAGGAGTTGTGGCAGAGTGTTCAAGATTAAAAAGGTCTTGTAGCTCACCTGAAATGACATGTCCTTATAGTGGATGCGAAAAGACTTTTAAAGTCATATCCTCTCTTACATTTTATTTATCAAGATGTCAAAAGCAGTGTGATGTTACACATATTGCTCAAAGTAATATCAGTAAGTATACACCTGCTGGTTCTGATAATGGGTCAGATGTTGATAGTGAAGTCCAGACAAACCCAGGATACATATACTGAAAGCATGGCTCTTTTTTCCCCTTTTTTCAAGACATCTCCAGAAATACGCTGTGCCTGATGAGACTTTACAAAATCTAGGGAAGCATGTATAGTAGCAAAGCCTTATGCAGGGCACACCTTGACCACACACCACAAAAGACTTCAGTATTACAGGAAAGAACTTGATAGAACCAGTACAGATAACTTTAGGCCATGATGGCAATACAAGACACTTTCATTTTGTTCCCATTTTAGAAAGTTTACCAGCTATCTTGAGAAACAAAAGTGTACTTCATCAAATTATAAATCCTATAAATGCCGATGAGAGCATGCTATGTGATACTGGAGATGGATTTTGTATCTCAATCCAATGAACTGTTTGCATCTGATCTGCGTACTCTTCAGATCACGTTGTTTCAAGATGCTTTTGAAGTTTCTGACCCTCTGGATCCACCAGACAAAAACATAAAGTTCTTGCTGTTGTCTATACACACAGCTGCTCCACTGTTGACTCTGGACCAGAGATCTGAGTTTTTGATATCTTGATGTCAGACTTGTGATACCTTTTTGGAGTCAACAGGGGTTTGTTTTGGAGGAAAAATCTTCAGAGGTAGTGTTGCCTTTGTCATTGGAGACAATCTTGGGTCCCACTATCTTGGAGGTACTATCATATTAGAAAAGAAATCCTCTTTCTACAGCCATTGAGAGAACACAAGCTATTTACAGTGAATCATTGCTGGAGTTGGAAAATAACACAGATATGCAAATGCACAAAAGCATCAAGTCAGGCACTGTTTTGAACAAACTCACACATTTCCATGTTTGTGCAACAGGACCCCCCCCCCCCCCCCCCCCGCCTTGCCAATGATTTATTTGAGGTCATAGCTGACTGTGATCTGGTGATGTACTCCTAGTTAAAGGGTACAAGGGTAATGTTCTTGCTACCAATGGGATAAAACTTGGGGGGCATGCTGCCCAAAACTGGTGGCTTCTTCGGCTCTTGCCAGTCCTTAAAAAGCTTAAAACCCATGCATCATTACATTTTTACATAATAGTAGATCTCACATTACAGTTTAGACCATAAAGTTGCACATGGACGATAAGATTGGAGAGCAAGCACGGCTATTTTAAGACGTGTATTTGGGCAAGTGAGTGAACTTCAGAAACATCACAAAATCCCTTTCAGAGAAGCATCAGTTGCTGCAGGCCTACCAAAGCGGGGGCGAAAGTGTTCTCCCCTGAGTTATTCATGTCTGACTGTACAAAGTTTTACCTAGAGTTGTATGATAGTCGGGTTATAAGGGGATATCAAAAGCGTCTGACATCCTTGCTATCAAATGTAGTAGTGACAGAAATACTGTATGAGGTATACATGTAATTGCACATACATACAAATGATATGGACTATACAGGAAGTCCATACCATGATGTTTATGAAGTAAAGAGTGTGGGTGGTACTTTTATTTACAAAAGACTTGATGAGCTTCTTGATTACATCTCACAGAGGTGACAGACTGCTGGTTGCTCTTAAACATAGTCCACCTCCATGGTAAGATCAGAAACACACTGCCTTCACTTGAAGAAGAGCAAAGTTGAAAGACCTTGGAGTCACAAATCTCCAAGACGACACATTTTCAACAGGGGCCGACTTGCAAATTTGTCATCAATACAGTCAATGCTTTCTGCTCAGGTATGTAATGTGCTTGATCAGACACTGAACCACCCTCACTCTCTCTCTCTATTTCATTTAATTTGTTTTCCTGGCATGACAGGAAAAAAGACCTACATTGCCATTAATATGGACATTGAACAGTACATCCAGCTCTCTGTCTTCCCCTCTTATTTATAGGGGACCATTATGCTAATTTCCAGCTCTATATTTTTATTTTTGGACTCCACTAGTACCCTGACGTGCCAGATTGTTTGTTACATAGAACCATCTGAGACGTCGTCCATGGAAACTGTTTGGAAAAGGGCAAACACTTTGGAAAAATACTTGGCAGGTGATTGGATTGAACCATCTGTCCATCACTGTCTATCACCATCTTACCTTTGCGAGGCAGCTAGATTCACAGCGGTGATTGGTTTGAACCACCGGTGGTTTGAACACAAGTGTGTAACTTGAAGCCTTGACAAGATGGATTCTCACAAATCCAGCTGCCTCACAGGGTAACTCAGGCCCTTTATGCAGCCCCTCAGTTCAGCCTCTGGCCACATAAAGAAATCTGTCACAAACTGTAAATCCAAAGTACAAAAAAACGTTGGAAACGGAGCGTTCAGAGCAGTCTAACGGACTGCTTCTACATACGTTTACCTCATTATTTGACACATTGGTCATCTGAACATCCAACATTGTGACAATATATACAGTTTATGACTGAATATAAGCAAAAGCATAATCGGTCCCCTTTAAATTCGCCTTTTTGGCCTGACAGGAAGTAAAACCTACATTACCATTAATAGATATTGAACAGTGCATTCATTCTCTCTCTCTCTCTCTCTCTCTCTATGTGAGACAGGGAGGGGTTTTTGTGTAAATGATTTGATGGTGCTGCAGTAATGATGTCTCAGAATTTATTGTTTCAGCTCACCAGTTTATATTGAAGTAGATGATGATGGAAAGGGAACATTTTTATATTGTGGTGTAAAAAAAAAAAAAAAAAAAGTCTCTCTCGCTTCCTCTCTCACTCAAAACTGGAAGCACCTCTGTCTACAAGCTGGACTGCTCGATTATGGCAAAAATCATAATCATGATTATTTTGGTCAATACTGAGATCACGGTTATTTAACATGATTACTTATTGACTTTGGAAACATTAAGCATTTATCAAACTTTAAAAAACTTGTGTGTTTCCTTGAACTTTAAATACAATTCAACTGGAAAAACTACAACAGCAACAAAATGATGTGGCAATATCATCATCACATCCCATTGAGGGAGACCAAAGAGGAAATGCAAATCATCTGACCGTCATGGTGGTCAGTGGCAACCAGTGGCACCGAATGACTAACAACCATGAGCTAAAAAAGAAAGAAAATCATGCAAGATGCCTCTAAAGAAAACCTTCTACCTGAGAGTGATATTAAAAAAATTAATGCCTGGATCATACTATACCCGGTGCAACACTCTGAATAATGACGACGATGTAATCAAAGTCATGGAAGAGTTACCTCTTCAAATCGACCCACCTGCTCTACCACTCAGAGAAACTGATGGGTTTCCTGTCCAAACCAAACTAAAGTGCTGAACCAAACTGAGGAGAAGGGCAAGACCATCCCAGAGTTTCTGGTAAACAACTGAATCACAGGAGTTACAACAGACCCATTAAAACTTCTCCAGGGAGTACCTGGAGCGAAAGGTGCTGCTACTAAACAAAGAAGTAAACACATGACTTATATAAGGCTTCATATTTAAGGTAGAGATGCACTGATACCAATGTTACCAAGCATAACAACATCTCGCTAATTTAGTATTTAGATCATGATTAAGTACAACAAATATGTCCATGCGGCTCGTCATACTGTCTTTC
The DNA here is from genome assembly GCA_029490765.1 of Euthynnus affinis. Taxonomy (NCBI): domain Eukaryota; kingdom Metazoa; phylum Chordata; class Actinopteri; order Scombriformes; family Scombridae; genus Euthynnus; species Euthynnus affinis. Next base: position 7,424,254 of record CM055838.1, read on the forward strand.
TTGTTGAATCCTCATATGCACTGCTCTGTAGGGCTGCAGTCTGCTGGTCGACTAGTCGATTAATTGGTCGATACTCTCTCGTCAGAGTAAATTCTCATTGGTCGAATAATCTCCGTGTTACTTTCATAAGGAGAAAAGTGCTACATCAGCAGCTTTCTGGGATTAATCCATTATTTCCTGCAGCGGGGGGACAGACCAACAAACTACCTTTTGAAAACGGGGGTGTATTTAAAACACCCCCGTTGTTTTCACAACTTTGGACTCGCCCAAACTCCTGGAGGTCTAACTGTACACAACGTCACGGAGCGTTTACTAAATGTACTGAACTTTTACTGAATCAGTGTGTCTCCTACGATTATATCAACAAGAACCCCCGCCAGGCCAAAAAAATGTTTTAATGCTAGAATAAATGCCAAATATCCGCTCATTCAGAAATATTTAGTGTTTGGGAGTCTGTGCAGCGCTGTTCAGGACGGGAGTTAACCGCTATTGTCGTTGCCTGGGAAACGAGCGTAACTCTGCTAGCGACGGTGGATACGAGCGGAGCAGAGGAAAAGGTTAGCGGTAAGTTGTCAGTCTGGCAGTAAATGTGCAGCACAGACTACAGTGTGTCAGTTAAATGCTAAAAAGTCACGTCTGTTGTTTCTCCAAGTGCTGGAAAAGTGAAGGGAGTTAGCTCCAAAGTTAGCAACGATGGGTTAGCCTAGCCTGAAGACGCTAAACAGAGAAATACAGATTGCAGAATTCACTGTGTCTAATCGATTACTTGCAGATTATTTACAATTTTAGTCGACCAGGATTTTCTTTGGTTGACTACAGCCCTACTGCTCTGCAAGTTTATTTACCCTCTGCCCGTTGTGTCTTCACCTCTCACAGGATGACTTAGCCGAGCTTGGCAGTCACCTCATGTATCAGAGTAAAGATATGCATGTCTACTCATAAACATGGAGAAGCTTTGTATATTTGTATATTGTCATCATTTATATGTTTTGCGGATGAACGAAGACACAAAATATCAGTGGGCGAAGTCACAGCTTTCCTCTGGTGGCTGTCAGCTGTGTGTTCAACCTCTCCCCAGGGGAGCAGCCCTAACTCTGGAGTTCATCCAGAGAGATGTTTTGACAATGTTCTCCGTCTATTTTAAAGTATTCTTCGTTTTGCAATGCCAAGTGACATGATACTAAAAAGAAAAAGCCTGATATAAACCCAGAATGTGGGTCTGAAGCAGCAAAAAAAGGCCCCCAAAACAGCACAACATCCCACCAAAGCTTCTTTGATTCTCGTCAGACCTGAGTGACTCTAAAATCCTTGGAAGATTTAAAGGTCATTACACACTCTCCTCTGTTACTCACACTATCTCCCTCTCTCTGTCTCTGTCGATATCTTTCTCCCCACCTCTAGCTTTCCAAATCTCTCTCATTGCATCTCTGACACACAGGAAACAACCGCAGCTGGAAGTGTAATGTCAGTTTGTATTAATAGTCATATTTTAGTAAGCAGGTGTGTCTCTGTGTGTCTCTTTGTGTGTGTGTGTGAGAGACAATAAGCAGGCTATTTTACCTCCACTTCACCGAACGAGGCGCTCAGAACAATTTTAAAAAGGTTTTTTTGTTCTTAAAAGTTCATACAGTTTGTTTGCTGTTTGATACAACAATCATTTTCAGAACAAAAACACATTATTTTGGCAGCGTATTGATTCTTTTTTCCTATGATAGCTGTAAGTATCACTTTTTGTCTGGCTTGATCTTCTCTGCGCTCATAATAAAGAAAAACATAGCCTACATACAGCTTTCCCTTCACGGGTTTTAAATGATCTTATAACAAAAAAAGGATCAGAATTTGATTAATATAGCTGATACTGATCAATCAAAATATGCCATGATAGGCTTTTTCAACTTAATAGTCCATGAATAAATAACAAAAATGAATAAATATTTATCATATCATGGGAGACCATTTATGTCATCTTAAAGAACAAATATCCACTGTATGGCAGCACGTCTCCAAGTTGAAACCTAGAGCTTAAGAGGGCAAACACGGGGGTCTACAGGGCTCTATTTTCAAGCGATCCCTGCACTCTCCTAGTCTTCAAACTGTAAATTATCTTCTTTTTTTTGTCCCAGTCTATCCCTCTGTATCTCTCTTAACAGTTCAAGTGCAATGCCTGTGTGTCTTAGAGGTAATTTCCTTTGTTTTACAGCCATAAAATCAGCGTCTGGCATCCCTGTGCTCTACAAAAGGTGCAAGTTCTTTCCATTTCTCTTTCTGTCCCTGTCTCTATATATAAATCTCTCTCTGTGTCCTTGCATCTCTGACACACAAGAAGCAACCACAGTGTAATATTAGTATGTATTAGCTGTAATATTGTTTTTTTGTTTGAGAGCAATTGAAGTGGCATCAGGCGCGTCCGTACTCGAAGCACCCTCATGCACTGCTAGTCTGTAAGTTGGAAGTTCTCTCTGTTATTCTCTCTGTTTATCTCTCTCCCTGCCTCTCTAACTCTTGCATCTCTCTTCTTGCATATCTGACACACCAACAACTACATTTAAAGTACAATTTTAGTATAATATTATTTGTTTTACAGCCATTTAAGTATCGCGAGTTAATCATTAAAAAGGGAACAACATTTTATTTTGAAAATGTATATTCTTTAGGGGGTATTACAAGAAGCCCACATTGTACTCATGCCTGCGTATTCATCAAGAACATGCTCCAAAGCCTTTTGGGTAATCTCGCCAGGCAGCTCAACAAGGAAAATGAACGGAGCATGAAATTACAGCAAAATTAAAACTTTAAATACATATTCAATAATGGGCAGGAGTGCTATTTTCTGAAAAGATGAAGAGCTTCTAACCTAGGACAGGTTATATTTTACATTTCTAAGGTTGTTTGTTTTCCAGTGTCCATTGACTTTTTTGTGCTTAACCACCCAAGGGCATCAGTGCTGTCAGGGCTCGTTTTACTACTATACAATATGCATTTCCTGACTCAGAATGGCAAAACACTGCGGCCAACATCACCATTGCTGCTCCTGCTCAACCCTCAACAGCATTGGTAAGCATGACTTCTGAAGTTTGACTTGTAAACAAAAAGCAAATCAACAAATGTCCTCCAACCAACAATCAGCGGCTAAAGGGAAGACAACCAAACTCAGACATGGACCTGTCATAAACCATATTCGTGGGGAGCCATGGTAACAGATGTCCCGAGATTGAATTTATTGATATGGATAATCCATAACTGACCAGGACAACAACAAAATGTCAAGCTGTACTCTTCTGTTCTCTCAGACAGAAGATAACACATGCGTCGCTTGATAAACCAGGAGCCTCATGGCGAACCAAGGCCAGAACGCAGGCCGTCGCCAGACGAGACAAGACAAAAGCAAAAATACGAATTGAGGTCATGGAGTTTTGATGCTTTGACTCGCTTAAATTAAAGGATGGGTTTTTGGACTGTCAGGGTCAGACGAGTTTGGGGACACCGTCTGATCAACTGGAGGGTGTCTCTCAGTCGGTTTTCTTTCATTAAAGCGATTCCAGAAACTTTTGGACAGACGTCTCTCTGGTTTTCTCTTCTTCAACCTGAAAACTGCCAGTGAACCAGCTCCAAAACTCCACAACACTTGGTATGCCCATAGTTTTGACTGTTGGGGTGCATGATCAAACATTATATGTGCATTTTCCTTGCATATATAGTCTTAACCTTGCATATATAAACATATAAGGCCAAACTACAAAGACATTAGATAGAAAACAAATGGAAACAAACTGACATTCAATCCTCTAACATTGAATAAAAATGCTATTTATCTAACCGCGGCACAGTGTTGTACCCAAATTTATATTCCCCCCCAAAAAAATGTTGCCCTGGAAGCGTGTCTGTGCCTCAATTTCACGGGAGAGAGGAACATAATGAAATCATTTCTATGTGTGTGGATTGTTTTTCTATTGCCGTCTCCTTCAAAATTGTGAAACAACCATTTAAAATCATTTCACGGGATTACAAAGAATGAAAGTAACCCACCTAGTCGCCTCATAATGAAGAGAGGTTTGATCGGACTCGTTTATGATCATGTTGTTGCGTTGATTAAGCACAGGGGATAAACACTTTTTGGGACTAATACTATATCATTTTTAAAGTCATTATACTGTATGTTGGTTTGGATACATCAACGCTTTCATCAAAGAAAACAATATATCCAACCCTGCTGTCTCCTGCTGAATATGTTTATATAGTTCTTAATTTGCTTTGCCAGATACATTTTGGAGACTGGATTATGTTCACTGCCAACGTTTTTTTTTTCCTTCCACTGACGTCGTGTCCCTGGCCAAAAGTGGTTCTGGTTGGACAGCAAAAACTGCAATATGCACATAAAACTTGCTTGCTTGCAAAATTGCTTTTGATTACCTAGAAGGAGGAGCAGTTAGTTTTCATAATCACCTTTTTCCTCTTTGGGTTATCCCAATAAAATATTGTTGCATGTCAGTATTGACTCACTGTGTCTCTGTGAAAATGATGGCGTTCGTCTTCTATTAACTAAGAGACTATGTGTCACTTATTATAAGGATTATCTTAAAAGTGACACATTGTTAAAACATATCTAGGTCAGGGACATCAGTTGCACCATTTTAGAAAGTATAGTACGACGTATAAAGCTGCAGAATGCACTGTATACATAAATCTTATCAGAATAGCTGCTAATGATAGCAATGACTTATTTGATGTTGCTGGACTGCCCTGGGAGGACGTCCAGCTGATGGCCAGGTAACATCCCGGATGACTGCACAAGCTCTCCTTTGTCAGGGTGTGCCTGCTATTTTAAATGGGCTTATTGTCCAACCTTTGTTGAAGAAACCAAAAGGTGGACACCCTCCCTGCCAGAGAACTATAGGCCTGTTTCTAAATTCCCTTTCTTCTCCAAAAATGTCAGAAAAAAGGTTTGTTGAGAAGCAATTTGTTTGAACGCTGGATTTTCACAGGTTGGTAAATTTCAATCTGGTTTTCATAAATTACTCTCCACTGAGTTCGGCTCTCCTGAAGGTTTCAAATGATATCCTCACGGCTGCAAATGCTGGAGAGAGTATAGGTTTTTGGGTTTTATTGGATCTTAGCACAGCATTCAATACTGGTGACCAACACACATTAATCAACAGGCTGAAATACCTGGTGGGCATTTCTGGGACTGCTTCTTCTATCTCACTGACAAACATGTGTCAGACGCTGCTGCTTCGTCATGCGGTGTCCTCCAGGGATCGGGGACAATTTTATTCTCCATATAGACGCTTCTTTTAGGACACATTATTGGTAGTTTGAAGCAACATCTCCCAGCATTTGCACAGTGATGACAACCAGTTATACTTTTCCTTCAAACCTGATCAGCTTGATAGACTGTCTGTATCGAACAATTGTTTAAATGCAATTAGGAACTAGATGGCAGATCATTTCCAGCAGTTGGAATGAAACTTGCTTGGACCAGGGTCTTCTAGTTGTCCCCTCGGACATCATGCATCCCGGTCAGCAGCACCTGAGCTTTGGAGTAGTCTCCCTAAAAGTCTGAACTCTCTGGACTCTGTGGCAGTTCACCAACTGAGACCACGAAAGTTAGATTTTAATAGTTTAATTGAGTTGATGAAAGAGCCGATGTGTTGACGGATGGATTGGGAAACTGACGGAGGGTTGAGGGTCGACGATGGATGTATGATATGTCAGCGAGACAAGGTCTACCATGGTGGGAAGGTTGAGACTCTGGGTGGGGGCGCCGTCTCTCCGGTCCTTCGCCTGGAAAGAGCCCCCCTGCTCCCGTGTTAAGACGGAGGAGAGAGAATGGTTGATGAAAAGAGAGGGTTCAGGGTGGGAGGGACTTGCAACTGAGATGAAGGGGAGGTGAACGGATGGGGTGTGCCTAAATACTCTGTTGAGCGGAAGTGGGATGTGTACATGGCGTGGTCTCTGTTCCCAAACTTTGTCATGTCATGGTGAAATTTAGTTGGGGTTTTTGTCCTGTCTCCATGTTTTGTCTTGTGTATTTAAGCCCTGGTTTTCAGTTCTGTCTTGTCGGTTCATTTTGATTTGGTTTCTAGTCTTGTCTTGTCTTAGTCTTGTTCCATAGTCACAGCCTTGCCTTTTTTCTAGTTTTTTTACTGTTCAAAATAAAACTTTTTTTCTCTTTAACCTGACACCTCTGCGCCTGGGTCCTGCGTCCACGTTGTTGTGACAGAATGACCCAACAAGGACAGAACTGAAAACCAGGGCTTAAATACACGGACAGAACCGACGAGGGAATGGGGAACAGGTGAAGGGATCAGGTGGAAACACTTGGGGTAATCAGACAGACACATGAGGAGGGGCAAATGACCAGAAACAGGGAGGAATAATTTTCAAAATAAAACAGGAAATGACGAGACAAAACATGGAGACAGGACAAAAAAACCCCAACTAATCTTCACCACTACGTGACAACTTAGTTTATAATCTATAAACTTCATTTAAAAACCCTGTTAAAATCTGTTCAGACAGACTTGGAGGTAGCATGTGGTTTAACTTTAACTTTAACCTAATAATTTTAATAATATTATGACACGATACGGACCTAGGTCACTCACTGCTTGGTCAATGCTAATGTTTTAAATAGTCATCCAAAACAATGCCAAATAGCGTAGCAAAAGCTTTGCCTGAGTGAGCACCAACAGTATGATCTCACTTTATGATAGCGTTACAATTGTGTTATCTTACTATCATTGTCATTAATTGAGTTAATCATCATTCATCATCATCATCATAGCATGGCACACACGCACTAAGTCCTCGCACCCTCCCCGAGAGTCGCTGTTTCCCTGCATGCTAATCTCTGCTCACTGCTTTTAACTACACTCCTTCTGCTCTTCTGCCTGGAAGTGGTCATGGAGAGGTGAGGTGAGGGGGGAGGAGGAGGGGGAGGGGTGGGGTGGTGAGTGGCCCAGTCATATCTCCGACTTGGCCAGGCAAATTCTTCATGGGCCGTTCATTAGAAATATATTTTTTTAATATTAAAAATTATAATTATTTCAGCCCCTAAGGTGCATCAGCCCGCTGGAAAAAAACGCCTGGTATGCCAGATAACCGGCCCGGTCCTGCTGCTGAGTTTGTCACTGATTGTTGAGCATGAATGGAAGATTGAACGCTATGCTTCATAAGTTATAATAAAGTCATACTGGAGTCCGCCTTAATACACTGTACATATATATAAGTCGAATCAGTTGCATATTAAGGTGATTTTTAGGAGACTATTTGTATTGTCAGCTGTATTCTGCCCTAAGGAATTAAATATATGGTGTGTTTTTCTTTCTATGGATCACTGGCTGAAATGTAGAAGATGTAACATCACCTCATATTATTTCACCTCATCGAAGTCTTAAAAAGGTCCAAGATAATAAAACAACAAAAGTACTGTATCAGAATGAAGGACTGGGAGCTTCTTTTCAAAGCAACCAATTTGCACAGACCTTCAAAATCATACGGGGGGGAAATAGATGGTAGACAAGAAAGACACGGCCTGCTGATTTCTCCTCTGATATTAGCCTCAACAGACCAGGAAACATGTAGTTAAGTGCAGGGCACAACTGTCTTTTTCTGTTGTTGTTTTTTCTCTCCCAGGAACAGTTTTCTTCTGCTAGGTTGATATTATCTTTTCACATCTGAATGTCGTAACGTTTCATGATTAATTCTTGTTATTTTGGGAGCAATTTTTAAAAAAGATTGAAGGGCATTTACAAAATCTTAAAATGAATATCCTGCAGAAAGCTGCTATATTTTCTCATTTGGTGAGATTTGTTGCTGATTCCTTTTTTATCCTGGACTTTTTTTTTTTTTTTGCCATGCTGTCTATTTCCAAGAATGTCCAATAAACCAGCTCATAGTGAGCCCGAGCTCTCTCTCTCCTCCTCCTCCTCCTCTCTGCATTCATTTATCAGCAGCAGCCAGGAAGTGCTGGAAAATTGACCTCATCACTAGACAAATGTAGAAGGCCATGAAACTCCTCTCCGGCCTTATTACTCACCTAAAACAAACAAATGCGAGGCAATTACGCTACAATTAGTTCATATATCATGACAGATGGGTCCAAATAAAAGCCAAATTTACACTGTAACAGGTAGTGAAGCTGACATATTGAGCAGGATGATTGGATGTTGCATGTACTGTGCAGATCAGAATCGTGCATGTGTGTAGTTTGCTGCCTATTTTATGCGTCTTACTCTCTTTTTGTAACGTTTGAAGACCTTTTAGCCTCATTTACATGGTCTGTGGTAATTATTTTTACCTTTATTTATTATTTAAACAAGCCTTTTTTTCCCCCACATTAACCCTTTAAACAGCTATGATCAATATTTTTTTATCATAACAATGTACAAATGCTTTCAGAGCTTCATAGCAAGTTTCAGTTTGATTGTTTGGCTGTTTGACTGCAACTTCTTACTGTTCTGGTTCACTCTCAGCGCTCCTCCTAGCATCATTTTCGGGCCACAGCGTGCAGCTGTTCTCACAGTAAAGCCTCTAAAAACCCACTGTGCACTACCTGCTCGGCACCAAACGAATAGCTGGTCAACATAGCGGGGCATTTAGAGCTACGAGAGAGTGAATATCGGACTTATGTTCACCACAGGTGGACAGAAACACGACTCTGAAAGAATGATAATGTTGCTCTGTTGGTATATGTTTGCAAAGAAGTTCAACATGTCAGTTCAGAAGGTGATGATATGGCAACGCTGCGTCCGTGACTTGTTTCCACTGCCCCCAAAAAATCAGTTAATGCAGGTTTAAGTTATCAGTGAGATTAAAGCTGTATACACCGTTACATGTAGGAGATGTCCTCGTGTTTTTTGCCCCAAACATATGTGATGTTTTCAGCTCTAGTCACCGCTAAGACAGTTCTCGATGCACTTGATGAATAAATAACAGTGCAGAAATGAATATTACACTGTCTGCAATCACTGATTTCAATCTGTCATCCGAAGTCACAAACATCTGACATGTAACTCGTTCACTGGACAGAGCTTCGGTAACCTTTTAATTATGCAAGTTTGGAGTTATATAACAAATTAAACTGAGGGGCAAACTCACATCTGGACTGATGACTAAACCAGTTAAGACACACATGAAAAAATAGCTAAAATATGAAACACAGAAGAAGAGGAAGTTATAATAATTCAGACGCCGCAGAGCCAAAGGGTCAGCTCACCCAAATTAAAGACAGAAAATCAGCACTATAAATAGGCAAAGTGGGAAAACTGTACATTATCAGGTATGTTATCAATCTAATCCCTGTTAAACCCGGTGCAACCATTACTCCTATTAAGCTGCAGTAATACTTAATAAGTGGTTATTGTAATTTAACAATTTGATCAGGGCTGTGCATCATGTGAGCACAATATAAACTAAAATATTAAAAGCTCTTAAAATGAGATTTTGACACAACTGAGCTGTAAAAACGAGCTGATAATGCAGGACTTTGATGCAATTAATTACTAAAAAACCAATTAATATGCAGTGAACCTCAGGCCTTTTTGGCCCCTCACAGTCTGGGGGACCCAATGCTTGGTCGCTTTGTCCAACCTTGGCTGCAGCAACCAAGACTCTCTCTGCATGACTGCCACTAGAGATATGTGAGTGAATGTCTTTTTGATTAGATGAAGTGATTATTTAGATGAACTGCTCTATTAACATTATGGCAGTATCCACAATAGTAGAAATTCAACAACTCACCGTTAATAATGGGGCTTCCTGCGATTACATGCGGTGATATTCAGTCAAGTGTTGCTGGTACATGACTGCTTCATGATGAGAACCGAGAGGACTGAGGTTTAGCCGGCGGAGTCAGTGTTGCCTGAGGGAGGTGCTTCATCACTGGGATGAGAGATGTGAGAGACGCGGGGTGATGGTTTGACGGTCTGACTGGTCTTCCAAGTCCTGACTTCACTGTCACTCGTGGGGTGTGTGTGTGTGGACTGGACAGTGGAGCCAACACACACACACACACACACGCACACACACACACACACACACACACACACACACACACACACCACACACACACACACCAAACGCACAAATTACATAGGAGCAAATCGATACCTCTCTAGCTGACCGGCAATGACGTCAGCTGCACAGTTGGATCTCATTCTTTTCTTCTCCCTGCTTGTCCGCGTGCGCGCGTGGATGTATGTATGTATGTGTGTGTGTGTGTGTGCGCGCGCGCGATGGAAACCTGTCTCCCTGCCCCTTCGCATGGGCGCGCGCGCACTTTTGAGGCGCGTTGCTACGTGCCCAGATTGGAAAGCAGCCGCGCGCCGCTGCATGGGAGAGAAGCAATAAGTTGCACAAGTGATGGAGGGAGATATACACCCCGGTGAGTGACTTCCCAGTTTCCCCCTGGAACTCCACGCACTGTCTGAGACTCAACATTATGTAATTATCACCTCTGGAGACACGAGTGGGCTGCACCGCACTCGCCTATGATTCTTAATATGTTTAGCCAATAACACGCGTGTGTTATGGTCAGTATGGTCAGAAAACAGAGCTATAACGTTGCCATGAAGATTGTTGTCAAAGTAAAAGTCAAATTTAAGCCTGTGTATAAAGTATAAAACAGGAATAGCTAATTCTGATTGTGTGGATAGAGATAAAAATAGCGCAATTAAGACAAGGTCGCCTGCATCACAGATGCCTTAAGTCCCAGTGGGGATATTACGGTGACATTTAAATCGGGTTTGCTTTGGCATTTTAAGGATGCACACCCTACATTTTTTAAATACTGAGCGCTGACTTCAAGATGAAAAGAAAAACAACAACCCCAGAGGCTCTAAAAAATTTAAAAAAAAAAATCCCTTTCGTAGTATCCTGCGGGTTTGTATCACTGATATGATATCGGGAGCGGCTGTTGCCCCGATTCAACATCACCCCTCTGTCGGACTGAGCCCCCCCCCTCTCTCTCTCTCTCTTTCGCTCTCTCTCTCCCATCAGACCGCCTCTCTCATCCCTCCTCTCGCATACCCACTCTCTCTCCCTCTCTCTCCCTCTCTGCTGGAACGCACGGACCTCCGCCGCTGTCCAGGGATAATACTCTCGCTTTCTCCGCCTGTGTGCCGCCGCTGCAGAACGGACCATAAAGCTTCTTGCTGACTTCTTCCTCCAGACCGAGACCCCCCCGGATCAAGGTAAGCAACCTCGCTGTGTTGGTTGTGGACTCAGCTGTCAATGTTGGAGGGGAGAGGAGGAGGGGGGGAATGATGGTGGTGGTGGAGGTGGAAGGGGGGGGAGGCTTCTGCACTTGTGGGTTCACTGGGATGTGGTGTGGTGTGGTGTGTGTGCGCACTGGAGTCACATGTATGCCTTGCCACGTTGAGAGGTTGTGGTTGTTGGATCGTGAGGAGATAGTAGGCTGATAAAAGGGTTATTTGCCCCCCCCCCCCCAAAAAAAAATATATATATATATATGTGCTTCCTCATCTTCTAGTTCTGCTTGTGTGGTTGCTCTCGGACGGTCCGTCCCGGAGTGAGTGTTGTGTTGGGGAGGCTCCACTCCTCACATGCACTTGTGAGACAGAAGCAGAAACTGAACAGATGAGAAAGAGAGAGGAGAAGATGGAGAGAATAAAACATGAGAAAGAGAGAGAGAGAGGTAGTTTTAGAGGAGGGGCGGGGAGGTTTTTTGGGGGGGAATTATTACCAGCGCGACCTATTGACATCCATACTCCATGAATGGCTAAAGGGCAGTTTTGTCATTATCGTCTCACAGCGTGTACGTTTTATATTCAGGTGAGCATGACAGCTGTTGAACAGAGAGGGGGGGGTGTTGTTGGAAAGATCAGGCGGACCCCTCTGGTCTGGGCATCCCAGGCTGATGCGCTCGGAGCGGGGGTACGCGGTGGTGCTGCTGCTGCTGCTGCTGGAGTCGCTCCGTGCCAAACACGGAAGAGGCAGCTGGTGCCTATGTGTGCTCAGCGTGATCTCTGTGCGCGCGTGTGTGTGTATATGTGTGCGTGCGTGTAGTCGCTGCCATCATCACATCGTCCGTGTGTGCGTTTGCTGAGACAGACAGGCAGATGCGGGGAAGATACTGTGGTATGCAGCAAGCGGTCGCCGTGCGAAGACGCGTGCGTTATGTTGCACGCGCGAACACGAGCGCCTGTGCTCGAGTTATCAATCGCCACATCAAAGTGGACTGTTTCGATAGAATGCGCATTAGTAGGGATAAATAAAGGAAGGGCAAGAGGGGGGGTGTTTAGTCTCTTTCAATCCCGCAACACAAACCTCATTCAGCAGCAGCAGCAGCAGCAGCAGCGGTGGTGCTGGTGGTGGTGCGCGTTTGGAGACAAGAGAATAAAGAGAAAAAAAGATGTGAGAGAGATGGAAAAAGGAGATGGAGGGAAGATGAGAAGGCGAAGGAGGAGAGGGAGGTGAGAGAGATGAGAAAAGGTAGAGAGAGAGAGAGAGAGAGAGAGAGAGGGATGGCGCCCTACACCAGCGCTCTCTTGGCAAGTCGTTTGATTTATCGCCTCTCCAATGCGCACTGACGCACAAAGCTCCGGGTCCCCCGCTCTTACTCGCTGTCATCTCACCGACTGATCAGTATTATCTCGGACTGACGGTTCGTCGACCCATCTGGCCACCGGGAGCACACCCTCACGCGTAGACATAGACAACCCCGTTACAAACCTTACTTCCCCCCCCCCCCCCCCCCCCCCCACACACACACACACACACACCTCTCTCCCGTTATTATCGGGCGGCCCCCACGAGGCAAAAACACACACACGTTTTTAGAGACATGACGGATGATTGCCGCCGTGAAAGCAATCACGACTGATGCGGTGTGACAAAGCGAGCCAATGGACATCCAGCGGTGATGTGTTTTGATTCCAATTACGTTTCCTCTCTGCCTCTCTGCAAGTTGGATACGTTTTGTTTATGCATCTCATTTGGGAAGAGGCGCGCGCGCACGTGTGTGTGTGTGTGTGTGACTCATTTGGCCGCGGCTGGCAGGATGAGGGAGGCCGGAGCAGCGCTGCAGGCTGTTGGAAGGAGCGCCAAATATGATAGGACAGTAAAGAGTGAAAACACAGACTGATCTTCATCATCATCATCATCATCATCACTTCCCTCATCATCAGCATCTTCAGCAACACTGAATCTCTTCATCATCATCATCATCACGTCTTCGTCTCCTGTTGTCATTCCCATTAACATAATCACCACCACCATCTTCATCGTTTCTACCGTCATCATCATCGTCACCACCACTACTATTAATGCCACTACCTCCATATCATCATCATCATCAACCTCCTGATGCTCCTCCTCATTATCCGTGCTGCCACTGCCATCATCATCATCATCATCATCATCATCTATTTCACATATAAACATCACTGCTCTATCATATCATAGTCTCATCATCATCATCATTAAGGAGTGTTAAGACCAAAAGCGTAAGCATGTGGCCGCGTAAGTCAAGACTAGAGGTGAAAACGTGGCTGTGAACACACCTTTATAATGGCTTTCATCATCATCATCATCATCATCATCACCATCATACTTAAATCTTACAGTGATTCTGAATAAATTCACTTCGCCTCTCCTCGCCAGCTTTTGAAATACGACGCACTGTTAGCGAGCAGAAGTGTCAATGCCCACGGGGCCCGATATCTCATTCATAAATCTTTCATGGGGGCAACAGGTGAGCAGGCATTAAAGTTGGAGTCAGACACACATGTGCAGATGCTCACACACACACACACACACACACACACACACACACACACACACAGAAGCAAAGATGCAGCTGTATGCAACGCTGGCTTAACAGAGGTTGTTACTAATGTGTATAATCATATGTGTGTGTCGCTATATACTGAGTCCACTATGTCGTATATGAGATAAAACGAGAGCAGTGTGCATGAAGGCCGTACATGAGCAGGATGTAAATGAACAATATGAACATTTGTCCTTTGTATGCAGAAAATGTCGATTTAAAAACCAGGATTTCAGGCAAGGTTAATGTAGCGCTGCAACTGTGAAACATCGCTGAAGAAAATAACTATGGAGGATTGGATTTAAGGTCCCTGAAGGCCACACCCATTTCAATGAAAATGTGAGGAGAGCAGATTAGGGAAAGAAGAAGAAAGATAAGAGATGAGAGGAGAAAGAAGTGAAAATCAGGATAGAGGAGAGGAGAAATGGAAGCAGAGAGTGACAGAAAAACGTTGGATAATCTTGCACACAGTATCTGCAGGTCTCACAAAGCACACGTTCAATACTTATTAAGACTTTCTTAAAGCTACTAAAAAAGAAACAAAGCTGACAAAAACCTCCTTAATGAAAAGTTCTGAGACCGACAATTAAAGAAAAGTGACACAAAGTCCAATTATGTGTGTGTGCGGAATAAAAAGAAAAACACAAACATGTAATTTGTGAACATTTCGGTGCCCACAATAAGCCCTGCACTTTTTTTAATTGCGCAATTGTCCATGAATAGGCTCTAAATCAATGATCTGTTAAGGAACATCAGTCAATATTATTAAATTAAAAACGTAATTGTAGTATTTTGGAGACTCTTATTGCACCCCACTGCTTCTTTACAGCAGCAGTGGGGGGGAGGGGTGGGAGGGGTTGGACATACTCATGGAGGCCCTCACTATCAAACTGATTTCTGTCCGTGATAGCAAACCGCCACTCAACACGAGCAGTCGTGCAGTTGTTGACTAGTCAGAACTCAGCCGGGTTTTCAGAGGCGTAATGAAATCTGTTGATGTATTCAGCTTGTTGCTGCTGGCAGACTTTTTTTACAGCGGAGAGTGTGAACTGTGAACACATTTGATTTGGATAATTTTCTGCCTCTTTTGTCAGCAGATCAAAGTTGCTCCGAACCCCGTACCCGGCTGCATGGAAATTTGATCACTTAAAATGAATTACTGTAACGTCCAAAACGTCTAGAAGTAAACCTTTAAAAATCGAGACCCGCACGAGAACATTCACAGCGATAACGCTTGTTAAAGTTTCCGAAGAGCTGACAATAAGCATTAGTTGTCAAATAAACGGAGGCTTTACTAACTGTAGAAGACATTTTGACACTTTCAGACCTCATGAAAAATGTTTTTAAGACCAGATCAGTCCTTGGAAAAGAAGAAAATGTGATCCTCAGAGCTCTAAATGTCCTATTAAAGTGATCAGATTGTAATAAAAAGGGATCTGTGCAGGAATTCATGACAATTGAAAGTATTTAAAAGTCAGATGCAAATGCAAACATTTTGGGAACATTGCACAGTCACACAGACGTGCAATGACCCACTTCAGCACGAGCACAGATCAGCAGCCTTCAGCAGGTTACTATCGCTAATCAGGAGAAAAGTCAAAGGACGAATCAATATTGATTTCCTCTTACACTTCCAACAAGCTGCAATCTCTGACCAAGACAGAAATAGAGCAGGGCCCTGGACACATAATTTCCTCCAGATTTAGACTCAAGCACACACGGGCGAGAAAGTACAAACGCAGCAAGAAAGAAAGTAGCGTTGCTCTGTTTGAGATAAGAGCTTTGAGAGTTCCAGGTAAACATCTGTTTCGGTATCCATGGTGATGTGATGTGTCGTCTTGATTGCTGTGACAGAGGGGAAGGCACAGTACCAGTTGAACCAGTTTGGATTTTCTCATTCAAGCAAAGAGGGATCAAACTTTTTGACTGGCTACTGTTGGGTCGTAGCGAACCAGCTCTAAACGACAGGCAGTGTTTACTCTGTCTGCAGCTCCGGCAGTCAAACAGTTGCGTGCGTTGGTTTTAGCTTTGGTAGGGACATTTTTTTTTTTTTCCCCTCCTCACACGGCCAAAATAATTGCGTGTATGTGCGCTCGCTCTCTGTCACCGTTTTTCTCCCACGTACACACATAAAGAGCCTGACTCTGCAAAATGTTTACTGTACTGAATATGCATCTGCTGACTTGCCTGAAACCGGCCTTGTATCGCAGTTTTCCTCTTTTTTTTACATTTTATTTTATTGATAGGCTGCTTAACTATGCATCTGAGGATTAAATATTTTAAAATAACCCCTGCAATAAAATGTTACAATCAAAATCAGTGTGTGGAAAACTGAAGGTGATGTGCTGCTGTAAGGGTTTCCAAACCTCACCCTCCTTTCAGTTTGTGGATTTGGAGCGACACAACTCAAGAGTTTTCCTGCCACAGCTGTCTTTAAAATCATCTCAAAAACTTCTATTTTTGTATTATTCTTCATTTAACTACTTAATTTATGTTTAGATATTTCACTATGACATCAGAAAGCATCTGAGAGGCTGCAGCGTTGCCACATCATCACCTTTTAAGCTGATATGTTGTTCGACACCACATCCAGCAGTTACACATTAACATCATTCATTCAATGAGAGTGGTGTTTTTGTCCACCTGGTGAATATAAGTCCACTATTCACACTCTCTTAGCTCTGTTATTTGGTTTCTACCGACTCCTGAGGGAAATATCTGGATCTTTAGCCGCTAAACGCTCCACTGTGTTCACCAGCTAGTTGCTAACTGTGTATATTTCCCGTTTGGTGCTGAGCAGGTAGTGCACAGTGTTGTTTTCAGAGCCTTTCCCCCTGAAAACAGCTGCCTGCTGTGGCCGGAAACAAACACTACGAGAGCTCTGAGAGTGCAACAGAACAGTAAAAAAGTTGCCGCCAGACGACTAAACAATGAGCTGAAACTCGCCGTAAAGCTGCAGAGTCGCTGATATGAGCCACGACCAACACATTACACACATTTTATACGTCGTTAATATGAAAAATATTGATTAAAGCCACTTTTCAGATAGGTTGTGATGGTTTAGATTCATTTTTTAAGCTGTTTTTTTGTGGTAAACAATAGTTCTAATTAAAAAGTACCCAGAGTAACCGAAACAAAGAGATGTTGCTGACATTTTTCAGCTTTAATTACAAAAACAAATCACAACTTTGACCTCTTTTGAGTTTGAGAGGCCACAGAAATCTCATCAGGCTGTTGTTTGAGACACCTGGACAAAAGCAAAATGATGTTAATCTATCTGGAGGTAAGTAGGAAAAGTGGGTGAAGTTACCCTTTTTGTTGTCAAAACACAAATGACATCATGTACTGTACATGTTTTAGAGATACTAAGTGGAGAAACACCTGTAACGGACTGGCTGCTTTTTACTCAATGCATGCTGGGATCAACTCCAGCAACATGTTAACTTGAAGATAATTGAGTGTGAATTGTAAATGGATGGAAAAAAATATAATGACTGACAATGACTGATAGTGACAAACAATATTTTCTGTGTTTTGTTTTGCCACTTTGCACTGTAGTGAAGTGAAAGTGTGTACGATGGCCAATCTGTGAATCTGTGAGGTGACAGATTCGCTCCGAGTGTCCGATGTTTCTGTCTCCTCATTTTCATTCCTCCTCTCCTTTGTTTCCCCTCAACACAAATATGAGAGGGACGGAGGGCCTTGGGAGAGTCGGATCCGGGGAGACTTTCGAATGTTAAACTCTGCAACAATAATCCCAACAACAGGAAGGACGAATCTTATCAAGGCCCGAATGTTTATTTTCTGCCATTGTGAGACACCAGACTGTGGCTGCTGGTGATAAGTTAGTGAGGGGAAAAAAAAAATGCTTTTTTAGATGAATGCATAAAGGAGAAGAAGGGCGATAGGGGCAGTGAGGAAGAGGGATGGCCTTTGGGAAGCAGAGGAAGAGTTTCAGCCGTGCAGAATCGTTACAGCGTGGTGCTGGTGTTCAGAAACCGCTGCAGGTCCGTCTTTTATACGGGGTGTATATACGCTTTTATACATCACACAGAATCTTAACAATAACCAGAAAAGATATTTTCATACTGCAGCAATAGATATGTAACCATGGCGATGCTAGACGCTGATGCTGGACGTCACCAGTTTGAAATCTCATGTTAGGATATCCTGAGAGTGTTTGTTGAATGGTTTGCTATTCTAATGCTTTCTTGTATTTATATCAATGAAATGCCATTAAGCAACGCACTTCACCATAAAAGCACTGTCGCATGCTGCTGTGCTGCACTGACACCATAAATCCTGCGATTCTGTCATAGGTTGCCCGCTGAAAAAGTACGTGGTGCTTAAAATAACAGAAGAGGAAATTAGTCCTCATAAATTATATCCCTGAGATTTAGTAGTGTTTAGCACTCAAGGCAGATTCGAACAATAAGTGTTTGAATTTTGAAGAAACTTGAAGATATAAATTGTGTATATTGTTTTGAAAATGGC
Organism: Euthynnus affinis; assembly: GCA_029490765.1. Classification (NCBI taxonomy): domain Eukaryota; kingdom Metazoa; phylum Chordata; class Actinopteri; order Scombriformes; family Scombridae; genus Euthynnus; species Euthynnus affinis. The sequence goes on from CM055838.1 coordinate 7,442,537, forward strand.
TACAACCACCTTTAGTTATATAACGTTATATATTTTACTATATGTTTTGTAAATAGTGTTATTTTAAATGATATAGTGAATGAAACAACTGCATATAAACCTATTGAAATATGTATAAAACATACAGATGTGGAGAAACCACCAGTTTTAATCCTTATTAGATCAAAAGGAAATATATATTAATGCTCCTCCAACTGTGCTTACATGAAATCATTCATCTAAGCATGGCTGAATTTATATAGTTCAAGTAAATTGAACCAAAGTCTTTAAAATAAGTGTTTATAAATGAAGTCATTAATCAATTCTACCTCGTTTAACCTTCTGTACACCAACATTTAAAGTTTCTAAAGTTTTAAATTTCAAAACTGTGTGGCGTCTCGATGAATGGGACACTCGGTCGCAGCTCCACTTTGTGATTTATTGCGATACAACGGTTGTATTGTTTTTATTGGAAAAATTGGACGCACTGCAACTCGGGATGGAGACAACCAAGAAATCTTAATGTTCTTTTATTTTATATATATGTGTGTGTGTGTGTCGGGGCTGTACAGTGCAGCCTGAGGGAAAGACTGAAACTTTTCTGCTTAAAGTGAGTTCCTCTCACTTTAAAACTGGTTTACGGCGACGGTGGCTGAATCCATCGGGAGTTAGTGATGTGTTGAATAAAGTTGTTGTTTTGCTTGCGGACTGCTCACTCTCTTTCTGAGACACACACACACACACACTCCTTCTTTATGTTCTCTCTTTTTTCCCCATTAATGTTTTTTTTTTCCCCTATAGTTTATTTTGTTGCCTAAAACTTCATAATCTTCTGCCATGTTGCCTCAGGTGCCGATTGAAAAAAAAAAAGAAGAAAAGTTGGAGTGAATGAAAAACAGATAAAAATGCAAATGCACAGTAGAGTTATAAAAAGGAAAGGAACTGCATTTAGAGTTGAGGAAAAGGAGTTTTGGCCGAAAGAAACAGTCTTTTTATTTCACTCACCTGGTTTGTCCTCACTTCCTCTTTAAGAAACTCCTTACCTGAATAATTCTGCATCTGTACATTCGTGCTTTGAATGTCTTACAGTTTTGTAGCACAGCGCTTTTTGTCTCTCAGACAAATCCTGGTAAATTCTGAGGGCTGGAAAGAGAGCAAAAAGGGGGATTTTTTATGGATAATTGCTCCTGGGGACGAAGTCAAAGAGCAGCAGAAGTTCAGCGAGAGTGCAGCGGAAAATACGAAGCTGTTACAAAAAGGCACCATTTTTTTTTTATTTGGTCAAACATTTTTTTGCTCTGTAATATCCCTCACAGTTCTCTTTGCAAAGTTAACAGTCCACCGACTTCAAAAGTTCGTGTGAAGCGATATGAATCATTTTTCTGCCGCTTTACTTTCTCTCTTCAGATCCGCTCGAGGACTTCCTGTGTTTTCTAAAAACTCAATAAGGAAAAGTTTAGATGAATCAACGTACGTACAAGAGCTTCAAAAAATGCTGAATTTGTACATTTCAACATAAATTTACTCCCTCAAACAGCGAGTTAGAAGTCAAGCTCTTGTAATTTCTGCTGCCTGATAAGAGAGAGAGAAAAACTTGAGTGTCTCCCAAACAATTCATGTTTGAAGCTGCAGCCAAAAGCGTTTCAGTAGTTGAACAAAGCGAGCAGCAATAAGTGGAACTTTTACAATAGTTAGAAAGCACAAAGCAGAGCGTTTGTTTAGAGGAATCTTTTGCCCAACGACTCCTTAAAATTTGCTCTCAGAACTGCACATGCACAGAAAATCTACAGTCATTCGAACAAAGAGGATCACATTACTTCCTTCCTTTTTATCTCCGTATTCTTCCACCTTTATTCCCGTGTTCAGTTAAACTCAGCAGGGGGGCCACAGATTGTACGTTTAAAATATGTAGAGGACAACTTTCAGTGCACCTGCAAGTGCTACAGCTCGGAAGTGTGCTTTCCCACACTCGAGATCTTAAAAAATTCAAACCGAAGTGATGCATTAGTTCAGCACGACAGACCAAGGCTGCTGTTTATCAAATGTCTCAGACTCGGGGGGGGGGGGGGGGGGGGGGCGTGGTATACTGTTGAGTGGCTCTAGCTGTCACAACGCAGTGAACATGAAGCTCTAACAGAGGCTCGCCGGCAATTTAATATGTGTTGTGGCACCCTGTGAGAGCTGCTCCAGCTCTACGCCTTTTTTATTGAAGCAGATGCACAAAAAAATTACTGTTTATTAACTTTTATTGTAATTATACTCAGTTGCCAGGTTATTAGGCACACCTAACTTAAATTTACAGTCTAATACAACAGCCCTGCAATAAATCCTTCGTTTATCAAAGGTAATAATGTTCAGTTTTTGTTTTACAGAGGCGTTCATTCAACTTAATGGTTATTTTGGAGGGTGTAGTTTTGCATGTTTAATCATATAATAATATTGAATTATTGCTGTCTAATGAAATAATTCTGGCAAAGTTATAATTAAAAACAAAATGAGCTATTGAAGCTTTTTGTGTCTCGTAACGGTGTTGTATTTAATTTTTATTTGACTATTTCAAACACAATTTTGCTTATAATTATTTATTCATATGAAAAAATGATCTGGATTTTGGCCTCATCTCCCAGACGATACAGTATATCATAATTTCAGAGCAGTGGTTTGCACAGATAGTCTAAAGGAGCAGGGATCAGAATAGAAAGTAGCACCACATCTACACCTAGACTTGATCAATGCATGAATGAGCTGTACTTTTGCTCGACAGTCAAAGGAGTGGCGTTTGATCTGACTACAGGGACAAACGAGCCACTCGGAGGGACACATGGGACGAACCTGTATTGACCACAGCAGCGATATCAGAGGCATATAGTGGCCGATGGGAGAAAATGAAGCATGGACACCCAAAAACGTCACCATTGATCATTTGTTTAAAAGATTACAATCAACTAAAAGTAGGTTTATGTTTTCCTGACAGGTGACATGAGGATGACTGCTCTCTCTCAGAAGCAAAGGTAGAAATTAGGGCTGTAGTCTGCTGGTCGACTAGTCGACTAGTTGGTTGATATGCTCTCGTCAGACTAAATTCTCATCGGTCGAATAATCTCCGTGTTACTCTCATAAAGTGAAAAGTGCTACATCAGCAGCTTTCTGGGATTAATCCATTATTTCCTGCGGGGGGAGGACAGACTAACAAACTACCTGTGAAAACAGCGGGGGGTGTATTTTTCACAACTTTGGACTCGCCCAAATTAACGGAAACTGCTGCGGTCTAACTGTTCTCAATCGTTATTGAGCGTTTACTAAACTTACTGAAAGTTTAATGAATCAGTGTTTCTCCTACAGTTATATCAACGAGAACCCGCCAGGACAAAAAATATAATTTTAATGCAAGAATTAATGCCAAATATCCACTCATTCAGAGATATTTAGCGTTTGGGAGTCTGTGCAGCGCTGTTCAGGACGGGAGTTAACCGCTGTTGTCGTTGCCTGGGAAACGAGCGTAAGTCTGTTAGTGACGGTGGATACTAGTGGAACAGAGGAAAAGGTTAGCGGTAAGTTGTCAGTCTGGCAGTAAATGTACAGCACAGACTACAGTGTGTCAGTTAAATGCTAAAAAGTCACGTCTGTTGTTTCTCCAAGTGCTGGAAAAGTGAAGGGAGTTAGCTCCAAAGTTAGCAACGATGGGTTAGCCTAGCCTGAAGACGCTAAACAGACAAACACAGGACAGAGAAATGTGTGGCTGCTGAGTTCCCGTTACCCCCTCCGACTAATCGATTAGTCGACTAAGATTTTCTTCGGTTGACTACAGCCCTAGAGGAAATAGTGGTGATGTATTGCTTCAAACTCTACTCTCAGGTAGTTGTAGTCGTCTAAAATCAACCATAGATGATATAAATCGTCCCCTTTTAAAGATAATTCAAAGTGAATCCAGCCTGTAAACATGTTACAGTACATTTTATCATGTGAATAAAAAAAAAATCTTACATATACATGCCAATGGACGAGCTCTAAAAACTTTATGTCTACACATTGGAAGCTCAGATAAAAGCTTCTCATTTCATACACTCTGCTCTTCGGCGTGTATAACTACATTTCATTTGCTATTCATTCCTCTCATTCAGACAGATACTCGCCCGCAGGCAGACCTGAGCAGATACAGTACTGGGTAATTACATTTTGAATAGCTGAAGAACATGAGGCGTACTTTATTTATCTGATCTTAGTCTGGCTCAGTGGATGTTTTACAGAGAGAGAGAAAAAAAAAAAAAAAAAAAAACGATTCCCAATCTCCTCACCAGAGCGCTGGTGGAGAGTGAAGCATGATTGGCCTTTACTTGAACCGTCTGATCTTAGTTTTCACTGATTGGATGTTTCACAGGGAAATGCCAATTTTCCATTTTTGACTCTGCAACTCATGGATGATGAAGTCTGATTAGTTCCCGCCACATACGTCTTATTACATATGAATTTTGACCAATCATCTCATTTGTCCCAATTGGGTCGAAAGCTGCTCTAATACAAACTATCACTCACAGAAGACAATAACACCAAACTGAAGAACCGTATTGGCCCGAATATAAGGCTGCATTCACACCAAATCCGGCGGTGCGGCGAAACGCCGCAGGTCAGTGCGGATTTGTGGGAGTGTGGCTCCCGGTCAGAAGGTGGCGGTAATACGCATGAAAGTAGTTTGCCAACCACCACGAAAGAGACAAAGAAAAAAAGAAGCGCTCATATAAAATTGGGAAATTACTTACAGCGGCGTCATCTTCATAATAAAATAATATCAATCAACCATCTTCCGTCCAAAGCAGAATGCTGAAATGCTACAATGCTACATGCTAAATAAACAACGTCTTTCGGGTCTTTCGACTTCTGGTCTAATCACAGACCTACGTGATTGGCCACCGCAACGTGACGTCGGGTTGCGGTTTTCCAAAAGTTGACTCCAGCTCAACTTTTCCGGCCGCAGTGCAGTGCGGCGCCGCAGCGGCGAAAATGGCCGCAGGCGATCCGCACTACCCCCATTCGAAATGAATGGGGAGACTAGCGTTTTCGCCGCACCACCGGATTTGGTGTGAATGCCCCCTAAGACGACCCTGATTATAAGACGACCCCCTCTTTTTCAAGACTCAAGTTTTTAAAAAAGACTTTTTGAACACCAAATTTAATTTTTATACAGAAAATAATTACAGTACATCCGAAACAAATGATTATAACATTATATTCGAGAGAAAAAGCAAGTTATTTTGCATTTTTTAGGACATTACACTCTGTGACACCATATTTCACAGACCACTTTGCAATTGTTTGAAGACTCGTTTATCTCGTTTATCACCGTCATCTTGGAAGTTTGCATCATAACGTCTCCGCAGCTGCCGGTTAACCTGGCCGATCTTCGACCCGCTTTTCTCCAGACTGTCGCTACGTTTCTCCATTTTCTGTCATCTCTTCTCTTGTCTTTCTTACCGCTATTTTTTTTATTTTTCTTCTTCGTGACAGGGGTTCGCTTTGGCCTTTAAAGATATCTGGCGCCATCTAGCGGTGTGAATGGGTATAACGTCTAGACCCCGAATGTAAGACGACCCCCACTTTTTCAGTCTTATTTCAATGCAAAAAACACCGTCTTATATTCGGGCCAATACGGTATTTCTTCTTCTTTTGAAAAAAAAAAAGTACATTTTCACTTGACTTTTTCCTCCAACTTCAACATCAGTTTTCTCCTCCGCTGTCACAGTGCTAAAGAAAGGTCCGGCTATGGAAGACTAGCCTTATCTTGTGCAAATGAAGTGCCTACCTACTGTTCGGCTCTGTGTGCGGAGATAACTCGGGAACCATTTCCTTTACTGCACCCTCATTCTAATTTAGACAGATACTGTGAAGCCTGCAGGGAGACCCGGGGAGAGATTGTAACTAATTACCTGTCGAACGCTTCAGAAATCAAAAAGTAGTAGCGTTATCTGTCTCATATCTAGCAGATGATGGCTTTGCTAGATATGAGACATGAGGCTATTTATGTGTGCGGTAATAAATTAAGTCATGACTACCTCAGGCATTTGACATGAAGTGGAGATTGTATGTAGCGAGATACAAGATATATGAGTTGTGTATTGTATTTTTCATTGTAATGATACCATCTTACCTACTATGAATTTCAATTTACTTTGTCCCTATCTGCATTTGTTGTTTTTTTTGCTGCAGCAGTGGCCCAATTTCCCAAAAGGGATCATTAAACTTTAATTTCATCTAATCTAAGAACCATGTAAGCCGGAATTGGACATTTTCTGGCAAGCTACTGGATTTGAAGTGATATATTCCATCCAAATTATTTAGGGTGTTGATGTCATGTGTCTACAGAGCATACACAACCCTCTACTGTGGTGTAATTATGGATACAGCTCCGCCGGGGCCCCCGTGGCCCTGAGAGGCCTTGTGTTCTCATCCAGAAGAGTGTCACATTCGGGACTGCAAAGGACACCTCACTCCTATGATTACTGTGTATCGTTGGAAGGCTGCAATTAGTGATACCTCTGCACCGCTATGGTGTACCAGTTTTAAATTTGGAGCTCATTTATGCTGCTATCCTGTGTTTGATGAATTGGACTGTGGGGATATAAAAGTTGACCCCCTCCCCCCCAATGCTTAATTATTAAATGGTGTTTAGCAGTGTTATATAAGGCTCAGGTTTGTGTGAGTAGCTGTTGTGGTTCAGGTTAATATGAGTCCTTCCAATCAATGAATATTCATCGTATGTGAAGATGAGAAATACAATGTCCTGTCTTTATGAGAAAAGAGCAATCACAACTTAAGTCGAGTGGAGAATATGGTGAATTTTTTCTGCTACCTTTATGTTTAAATGCATAAAAAAACAACTGCACCACATCACAGACAAACACAGTTAGCTTCCACACTCTCATCAAAGAGCTGTCACACATGTATGTTTTATTTATGGACTGAAATCCCCGAGAAACCCTCCATTCTTCAAGAAACCCTCCACCACTGGACTTGAACAGCTACCAGGCCTGTCAACTCTGATGTCTGTGGTCATGAAGTCTTTTGAGAGACTGGGTGTTGACCCACCTGAGGGACATCACAGGCCTCCTGCTGGACCGCCTGCAGTTTGCCTACCAGGCATACAGGTCAGGGAGTGATGCAGTAAACATGAGACTGCAGTACATCCTCCAACGCCTTGACTCCCCAGGGACATGGATTATGTTTGTGGACTTCAGCTCGGTGTTCATCATCATCCCAGAAGTCCTTCCTGTGCCCACCTCCATCTTAATGGATCACAAACTTCCTGACAGACAGGAAACAGCAGGAGAGGCTGGAAGAAATCACATCCAGCATCAGGAGAGTAGAAGCGTTGTTTCTTCTCAGGGATGTGTGCTCTCTCCTCACTGCTCTTCTCCTTCTACACCAGTGACTACACAACACAACTGCATACAGACGGGGGGGGGGGGGTCAGTCCATCTGTATGCAGATGGTCCGCCACAGCTGGCCCTTGTGGTACAGTCACACCAACCTGCAGCTGAACACGCTCAAAAACTGCGGAAATGAACGTGGACTTCACAGCATAACCCTGAAACACTATAAAACCCACTGTACCTACAAGTTACATATATTTATTTTAGTCTAAAATAGAAAATGTTCAATACATTTTCTCATTACCCAGATAGCATATGAAAGTGGGCCACTTCAGGCAATGATGCGGCACTGCTGGCCTTCTTCTGGCCCAGACAAAATGGACGTGAGCCTGAAATGGCCCACATATAAAACAGGGAATATGGCCCAAATATCCCAAATCAAATGCGAGCCTTCTCTGGTAAAGATGTGGTGCGCTCAGGTGTGTGTATCCTGGATGTGGGCCAGTTCTGGTTTGTCTGATCTTGATCGACATACGGCTTGGTTGTGGCCCAGAGCCGGGGAACAGGAGCGGACCGATCAAGTCCCATCATTCCATGCGGCATGTGGGCTGCATGAAAGTGCCAAAAGTGTCAAAGATGGGCCAAATCTGGGACACAGCACTTTTACTATCTGGGTACTGTATATCAGACTGTATATACTGTACATAACCACCTGATGCCACATAGTTACAACAGCTGGATCTCTGCTGACTGTATATTTGATATGATGTGCATTATGATAAAGCATATATATATATAATATATAATGTAAACTTTGACTTACATTCATTTCCTATAGACGGATCCTAACCTTAACTCTAACTCTAATCCTGATCTTACCCTAACCTTAAAAAGGGACATGGCCATCATGGCTTTTGTAAAAGAAAAAAGAAGTGAAATCCTGCAGCTATCGTTTGTTTACGTAGCTTCCAGTACGGCCAGAAATCTGTCGAGGGGCAGCTTACAGAAGCTAACCAATCAGGCCATAGCAGGCTCATTGGGAGGGGGACCTTAAAGAGGAACTAAAACAGCCTGTTTCAGACAGAGGCTGAAGTGAAGGGCAGCATGAAGTACTGATAAAGGAGGTTTTAAAACTATAAATCATGAAAAGATACCCCAGAAAAATGAATATAGACCTGTAAATGTGCACGATACATAACCCTTTAAACCAAGTCTTCACACTAAAATGTAATGTGGGGACCCCAAAAGGGAGGCGAGTCCCCACCAAGGAATGTGTAGACCGTGTCCCCACAACAGGAGTAATACAATACACAGACATACACACGTAAACTGTGATAATAATGTCTTTCATTTTTGTTTGGTGAGGTATTCCATTTGTTGACTCGGCTTCCCAGTGTAGCTACAATGGGGGGTTTTATAGCAGATTTTCTTTCAGCTGTCTAAAACCTCAATGGTAAATGTCAGGTTTTGGTGTCAGAATCTAAGAGCAAAAGAGCTTTTCTTCTTCTTCTTCTTCTTCTTCAGCTGCTATTTCTCAGCGAGTTCAGCAGTCGTACAGAAAGAAATCCATTGTAAAAGGAGGTGGAGGGAACAATTTTTCACTAACAGTTCATTTAACATGCTGTGTTGGGAGTCACACACATGCTACTGGTTGCAGAAAGGTTCTTGATTGGATCTTAGTTAGCTGGTTGGATGTATTCAGTGGGATTGAAAGGTGAAAGCTCATCCATGCACTCACAAGTAGATGTAGTGGATCAAGGGAGGGAAAATGGCCAACTGCATGGTCAAAAGTAACCATGGACATTAATCTGCTGCTATAAAAGCCTCCACTCTTCTGGGAAAGCACAAGACGATTTTGAACCTGGCTGTTGGGATTTGATCCTATTCAGCCTCAACAGCATTACTGAGGTCAGCCACTGATGCTGGGCAATAAGGGCCCGGCTCGCAGTCGGTGGTGTTCCAGTTCATTGCAAAAAAAAAAAAAAACAACACTTCATTGGCCTTTGCACTGGCCAAAATTGGGAAATCAATTTCTTTATGAACCTGCCTTTGTGCTCAAACAGGAAGGGGGGCCAAACACAAACTGTTGCCACACAGTTGAAAGCACAATATTGTCTGAAATATTGTATGCCGACGGTGTGAAGTGGGGATCGTGAGAACTGCTGTGGAGCTTTGATTTAACATTAAATTTGATTTAAATGGATTATAATATCCATAAGTATATTTTAATTGGTGTGTAATGCAATGAAAATAAGAATCATTGTGTTTTTATTATCTTAGAATGAGCCCCATGTGTCGACATAGGGAGTGGGTCCTCTTCCATGGAGCCCGCCATGTTTCTACAGTAGCCCAGAATGGACAAAAAACCAAACACCAGCTCTAATCTTTCACATTTTTCTCAGGTTTTGCAGCCACTGTAGGTTCTTCTAGGGGAGAGTGAAGGGGAGGGGGTATTCACTTGGTTGCAGTCTGCAGCCTCACCACTAGATGCCACTAAATCCTACTACACACTGGTCCTTTAAAAAAACGGCAAGCAGACACACTCTCTCACACATACAAAAGCGCTACGACGGGCCTCAGTAAAGCAGAGAGAGACACAGAGAGAGAGAGAGAATTCATAGGAAACCCGTCTTTTGGAGAGAAATGCACCGTTGAGTCGAGGTGACACTGACAGGTGACGCTTTGTAATTCACATCTCACCTTCTCTCTCTCTCTGCAAGGTTTAATTCAGTGGTGGTAGCTGGTGGGTAGCTCGGGGTGAAAGCATGAAGGGATTCGAGAAATGTCTTCACTCTGCCTTTTCGCTGGAGAAGAAAGCGACGGGGTGTATGTGTGTATGACTCAGTGTGTGTGAGAGTGTGTGAATGAGTGAATCACTCCCTTTATTTGCTGTAAGTTTGTGATCCTCCTCGATTCTTCAAATACTTTTTGTTGTGTTACCTCCCAGGTATAATCTGCCTTGTATAACATGGCTTATTGCATTCACTGTTGTGTGTGGGTGAGCGTGTGTGTGTGTGTGTGTGTGAAATCCTAATGAGACTCAGTAGGCTAATTTCTAAACAGGAAGTTGATGATGAAGAGACGAGAGCCTGAAACCCACAAGCACATAAACCTGACACCCAAAAAAACCACATCAAAATCTGCAGCACTTTTGTTTCCTTTTCTAATCTCTCTCATGAGTGTGTGTGTGTGTGTGTGTGTGTGTGTGTGTGTGTGTGTGTGTGTGTGTGTGAGAGAGAGAGCGAGAGAGCAGTTACCAAAGCCATTCATCCCTCTGATCTGTACATGGCTCCACCTCAGCTCAGCAGGTGTCTCAGCCAGTCTGAACATGCATTTTGATACATCTTAGCTACAGAAACATCCCCAGCCGTTATAATTCAGCAGACAAAGATCGGCTTAGTGATGAGATTGCCTTTTTAGGAGGTTGGGGCCTTGAGAGTGTTTATATATTCTTTGCAGAGCCAGATAATCACCGTGGTTGACTAGCTCAGGCACATTGGCAGTTATCATGAATGTGCTCTCTGAAAATCACATCGTCGCCTGATGTCATGCTCAATCTGAAAGTAATAAATAACCCGTGACATTTTCATAGCAATGAATTTCAATGTTACTTCTCGCTATTATGCGTTGATGGAACGCAGTAGGCATGCGACGTGTACCGAAGGCATGAAAGCTTTACCGTTTGCTGTTCTGTTTTTAAATAAACAGGAAAACTGGGTGTTTCAAATAGCAGCCAGAGATCATCAGCAGGAAATCTAAGAAATATATCAATGCATTGTGTGATTAAAAATAAAAAAAACGATCTTTTACAGGTGCAATGTGAAAGTATAAGCCTTTAAGAGTGACAATGTGGCTAAAATAATAACAATAAAAAATACTACAGACTATTCTTGCACCTTAATGACCAGCAAAGTTGAAGTTTTGAAGAGTTCATTACCCCCGAAATCCTGTCAGGTCTCGACAGTTTCTGTGTTGCTTTATACTGTCAGCAACTAAAGAGATGAAAGAGGAGAAAGTTCTCTCTATCTATCTATCATAACATGTGAGTCCTACTTTCTCTGCAGCATTAAACTTTGTGGTTTTTAGGAGACGGTGTAACGTATATGAAGAATTAAAGCAAAATGCAACGTAAAGTGCGAAATACAATCAGGATTTCTAATGGGTTGTTGGGGGCTAATTTGAATCATCAGTTGAGAAACTGAATCGATGCGGTTTTGTCGGTTGAGTCACTGCCTTTTTTTTTTTTAAAAAAAAAAGAAAAATTCAGCTGCATTATTGAACAGAGAAACACAGGATTAGAGGTAAGATCTTAAGCCCGAGCCCAAAATGTCAATTATTAACTTTGGGTCGGGCCAGGCTTCTCTCTCACTAATTTTTTTTAATGAATATATATTTATATATTATGTATTGTATACTAAAACAATGTATGGATATTAAACTAAAGGAATACTTGTTATAAAATATGAATGCATTTATAATGATCATAAAAATATGTAGATTATTTTAACATTAAGAAAACTTGCGATATAAAATTTCGGGTTTGTTTCGGGCCGGGTCGGGCTTTTAATACCCGTGGGCCTGGGTCGGATCAGGCTGGATTTTTTTAGGGCCGATCTTACCTCTACACAGGATGGAAAGCAACGTGACTAGTTTCTGTTTAGCTGCTATGGCGTTCGCAGCTACGGTGCGACCATATGAAGTCAGCTAAACTACTTTTGAACAAGATGTTGGTACAACCTCCTCTACTGCTGTCTACGTGATGATCGACTCTTTGGCTGACAGCTGTGTCTCTGTGGTGCGCTTAGATTTTATAACCAGGATGCAATCTTTTTTTATTTCGCTTTAAAAAACACATTTAAATATGAATCTTACAGGTGAGACTCATGTAGCTTGTGTAAAAGTTCTGGAGACCGTGACTAATGTTTCTCATAATTGTAGGTAAAGTGTACAAAAAGGAAAAAAAGAGCGTTTCTAAGATGATCCATTGGTCTGAGTTAACTCTGAGCAACACAGTACACTCCAACAAGTCGGGCATCACACTGTTGTTAGCAAAGATCAAGAAAGTGCGTCTGCAGTGGACGACAAAACTGGATCTCTGAAGAATCTTTGTTACTTTTGCATGACTGAAGAATTTGCAGCAATCGTCCATGAAGCAGTTTGATGGTTTGGGGAATTTTTTGTGGTGATCTCAACCCGATCGACAAGCTTTAGGATGAGATGGAAAGAGTTGATTGCAACCATAACCATTTTACGTGATGCAATGTTCTTGCACGGCGCAACAAGGACTGTAGAATACACGTCGAGGTATATTTGTAATGACGTGAAGGCCACGTGAGACGCAACGCAACACCAGTGTAGTGTGCTTAATGAATTGATAAACACTATATAGATGAATTTATGGGTTCTGTTTCCAGCTTTGTTGCAGATCCTGTTTCTCTTTCATGCAAACAATCAAGGCTGTAAAGGAAACGGCAGTGAGATACAGTGTATACAGTAACTGTCAGAGAGAAATGAGGATAAATATGCGATAGTGGGTGACAGATCGCAGTGGATGGATAGATAGGCAGGGAGAAGGAGGAGGGGGGGGGGGGGGGGGGGGGTGTACATAAGAGATGGAGGAGGCTTGTGTGTATTCATGACAGGAGGAGGTCAAAGGCTCAGCGACAGCTTTGGTAACACAGACAGCAATTAAGGTTATTGACCCCTGTATGTGTTTGTGTGTGTGAGAAAGAGGTTGTTTAAAAAGGCTGACAGGCTCAAACCGCGGCAGTGTAGTTAAAAACACAACAGCTTCGGTATCGACTCTTTGTGTGTGAATGTGTGTGTTATGTTTTTCTTTGTGTGTGAGAGAGTTTACCTGCAGAGATATCGACAGTTATTTTACTTGTCAAGGCAGTAAATGTTGAATGGCAGCTATGTGCCTGTGCATTTACTTTGTCTGTGTGTGTTTGTGATAGTTTATGTGTGTTTCTTTTTTTTTTTCTTTTAGTGTGTTTGTGCATCTATAGTTTGGGTTTGTTTGCGTTCTGCTTGTCGGTGTGCAAACGTCTGTCTCCAAATTCATAGAGTCAACTCGGCAGGACAGTTGTCAAACTCAGCGGCACATATTCTTGTGACCTTACATGTTTTGTGTGACATTTTTCACACAATTAATCTATTTTTTTAAAACCCCATTTTTAGCCGTCTGGGTTTGTCTTCTTGTCGTTTTTTTTTGTCTCACATTTGAAAAAAGGTGTGGAGCCTCACTTTTATTATTCCAGCTACTTGTCAAGAGTAAGCACGGAGTGTTTATCAGACCAAAACAGTCTCCTGTCATTTACTTGAAAGCCAAATCCATCATCCAAAAATAAGCTGAAGTCTGTCCTCCACTGGGAACTGACACACGAGAATGAAAACTGCTTTTCATAGTGAAATTATCCGACAGAGCTGTCAATCGAGACGGGAGATGATGTGCGAGAGCTAAAAGATGAGTTGGGAATGTTCTTTGAATCTCAACATGATTAACTGAAGGGAAGTACAGTTGGGATAAAAACACCTTTGTTCAACCATTTCCCTCCATTTAAACCCCATTATTCCCCATTTCCTGTACGTACAGATGCTTTATATCATTCGCTGACAAGTGCAAACCATGTTAAATACACATGTACGCTGTAAAAATCATTATCTCAATGAGTATTTTATATTAATATGAGCCTTTGGGTGATTGGTTGGTAGAGCCATTAACTTTTCAGTGGGTGCTTTGGCTCCATAGCAAGACACTGAAACCCAAAATTACCGTATTGGCCCGAATATAAGACGGTGTTTTTTGCATTGACATAAGACTGAAAAAGTGGGGGTCGTCTTACATTCGGGGTCTAGACATTATACCCATTCACAACGCTAGATGGCGACAGATATCTTTAAAGGCCAAAGCGAACCCCTGTCACGAAGAAGAAAAATAAAAAATAGCGGGAAGAAAGAAAAGAGAAGAAAATAAGAGAGGAGATGACAGAAAATGGAGAAACGTAGCGACAATCTGGAGAAAAGTGGGTCGAAGATCGGACAGGTTAACCGGCAGCTGAGGAGACGTTATGATGCAAACTTCCAAGATGACGGTGATAATCGAGATAAACGAGTCTTCAAACAATTGCAAAGCGGTTGTGAAATATGGTGTCACAGAGTGTAATGTATGGAGATGGAGAGCTCAAAAAGATCGCCTAAAAATGCAAAATAACATGCTTTTTCTCTCGAATATATTGTTATAATCATTTGTTTCAGATGTACTGTAATTATTTTCTGTATAAAAATTAAATTTGGTGTTCAAAAGGTCTTTTTTTCAAACTTGAGTCTTGAAAAAGAGGGGGTCGTCTTATAATCAGGGTCGTCTTATATTCGGGCCAATACGGTACTCCATGTAAGTTGCTTTGGATGAAAGCATCTGCCAAATAAATGTAATGTGATATTCTTCAGCTTCAACGTGTTTCATTGCCAATGTTATATATATGTAAATTAAAATGGACACTTACATAAGCTTACACGAGCTAGATTAGATCTGGAAACTGTAGACATATAAACAAGAGTTGCTATTTTCTGTAATGACACCCGTTTAATTGCTAAATGAATCTAAGTAGCATCACCGGCACAAAGCTCATTGAGCTTAATAACTTGTGTAAAGTTTTAAATCAGAAAAAAAAAACACTGAAATAGTAAAAATCCATCTGATTCTCCATGCCAGCTTTTATATAGATCTGCTAATGCCACGTTGCGAGATGGTTTATGGATTTTACCATTTTCTCAGTCTTCTAGCTGTGAGCTGAATTAGCTCGCTACTGAATAAATGACTGCTTTGATAAACCCAAAATGGTGCCTGGTTTCTGCTGTTTTTCCTCCAGTGTCTCGGCCAAACTGACTGCTTTAGTTGTTTGGACTGCCGCTGTGGTGGTTAGGCTCGATGTGGTGCCTGGTTTTTTTTTCTCTTCTTTCCGCTTTTTGCCCACACAGATGTCCTCGCCAAAGCTGAGAAAAGATGGTCCTCTTCTTCTCAACGGCCTGCCACTGTGACACTTGTGACACAAAATGGTGCCCCTGCCATGCAGTGTGTTCACACGTTTGCACACACAGTTAACAGTCGCAGTGTTAAACCCTGCTGGGGCTTTGATAGACATAAAACACCACCAGAGTTAGAGGTCACACTGAGACCCCAAACTGGCCAGTGCAACTCTGAACCTGACATTATAGCTTAGTTATTCCTTTTTTTTTTTTTTTAAAAGAGAAGGGGAAATCTGTACTTGGACTCTCAGAGGGGTCTCTCCTCTGAGAGATAATAAAGCTGAGAACAAACATAGATTTATCAGGACTACAAGGAATCAGGCACAACAGCCCACTAGCACAAAACACAACAGGCTTGCCACTAAGCCCTTTTCCGTTACATGTTTAGTGGCAGTAAATATACATACATCAGTAGTTTAAATGGGCTTTCTTACCAGTATTGTCCAGATGAATGTGGCTGGTAAAGTTTGAACCTCGTTGAACTTGACATTTAAGTCATAATCCAGATCAGAGCAACAGTATTTAGGCACCATAATGGGTCAAACAATGAAGCCTTCTCTGGATCACGAGGGATTTTTTTTTTGAGAAGCTTTTATCTTATTTTATTGATCACCGAGTTTACCGCTTTACCAAATGCAATACATGGGATATGCTTGACTTTTTGCTCTTTTTTTTCTTCCTGTTGGACACAATAATACAATTGGATGCAGATCATTAGCGCAGCCAGAGACACGGAGAGCAAGCGAGACAGAGAGACATTTCTTAATGAGTTACATTTCAAAATGACCTGAGTCAGACCCAAGCTTGAAGCTGTGCACGACAGTGAGCACGACTTGAACCTGATATCCTGCATCATGCTTAGGTCAGGTAGCAAAACATTAAGACAACAAGTTACAACTCTTCTAATTTGTATTTCCCTTTATTTATGACTGAGTGAGTGGTTTCTATGTTTGTATCTCATGCATGCAAACCTGAATGCTCATGCATGTACACACATACGCTCGCAGGTAGTGAGTAGGTTAAAAACCCAAACAATGCACCAGTAAAGGCGAAGAGGAAGAGGAGTGCTAGCTGATGTAAACACGTGTTTAAATACAATAATTTAAGGCTTTAAGGAGAACGTGTTAGACCTAACACACCTAACTTAGACCACGCCATTTGTGTGTAGTTTAAGTGGTTTATTTAGAATAACAAGATTGATTCGGAGTGAAGTTATGTTGGAGGGAAGTGTTGTTCGCCGATCGTGGAGGAATCGAGTTGGATGATAGTGACCAGGTGGAGGTTGAGTTGATGCTGGAGCATCTAAGAACCCGGAGATGGAGACTCAGGGCGGGGACACGTCTCGACGAGCAATTACGTTTGCTTCATCATCCCTGGTGGTTCCTATGATTGAGGAAGAGAGTAGGATTACTGAGAAGAAAGGATAGGCCCTACTGTGCATGTCTTTATGGTGGGAGGAAACCCACACGAACACGGGGAGAACATGCAAACTCACCCGGGCCTGCTTGGGTTCATAGCCCGGGACCTTCTTGCTGTGAGGCTACAGTGCTGACCACTGAGCCACCGTGTCGCCCGCTGAGAGGAGAAAGGGGTTTGGGGTGGTGGGGTTTGAGAGAACTGAGACGAACAGGAGAGATGGAGGATAGGTGGGCTTATATATGCGTGCAGGTGTGTGTGCTGGAGGTATGATTGTTTAACGAGACACGGGTGTTGTGAATTGGTGAGGACGAGCGAGGCGTGGTCTTGTTCCTGAACTTAGTTATTATCATAACTTCATTAAATGTGTTTGACAAAATAATGTCTACATAATATAGCTGTTTCTGGAGCTTTCAACCACATCCCACTGTTGTCAAGGAGAGTTTCACACTTACAGTTCTGGTTGAAAGCTCTGGAAAAAGTCATACGTAAACCTTGGACATAGCTTGCTCTTAGGGTATCGCTCACCTACTGCCCTCCACTGCAACCAGTTCTCCTATAGTGGCCTAATATTCACAGTGATTTGTGTTAGTATGTAAAGAAAGAACATTCACATGCCAGAAGTGTACCTGCTTGTATTTTCCTAGCTGGTCTGGGATCTGAACTGGTGACACATACTCTCTCACCTCTTTCTGTTTTCACTAGGATTTAGTCTACATAACTGGAGAAACTCCGCATGCTTATCTCTGTCTCCAGACAAGCTCTGCTCTAATGTTTGTTGAATTCAAACTCCAGTGTTTGGCATATGCTTGAGCACACACACACTAACACACACACAATCACACAAATGAAATAATTTTCCTGATTGCAGTTCATTCGGTCATCTTCCGCTCTTTGTTTCTAAAATCCACAGTAGCCCATATTCTGGAAAAAGGCTTCATCACGGATTTAGGCAATCAGCAAATGGCTCCATTCAGGCAGTGATATATTTCATCTCAGTTTGTCCCCCCCCCCCCCCGCCCCCCCCAGTATCCAATCAGTGATTTAGCCCAGTAGCTGGCAAAACAGTCCATCGGTGAGTCTCTAAATCCTAAAAAAATGAACGTGAGGAGGAATCCGGTCACTATGTGAGCTTATGAACTCGGTTCACATGATTAATCTGATGCCAAAATAATGAATGGGTGAGTACTACACACTGGTGCTAAGTGGAGTAAGATTGATAGAACAGGATCACACATTGAGTCAATTCACACCTGTGGTCTTGCAGTAGCTGTATATTATATCTGTACCCATAGTAACCCTCACTTTAAACCATTACAGTTAACTACATTTGAATGTACTTACACTGAAACAGAGAACATTACTTTATCCTTTTAAGAGCTCGGTAAACGACTTATTCTTATTTCCTGTCTCCACCTCATGAACCTGATACATTTGAATGGCTTGTGGGCATCTGAGGCATCCGCACACAAAATTTGAATCACCCCATAAGGCGGGATAGGTGGTGGAAAATTAGATTCAGGGAGATAGATTAGATCAAAATTCTGCGAATGTCTCAAAGCACTTAACCTCCATATTTGTGATTCTGTTAGAGGAAAAAAAAAAGAGAGGCCTCTTTAACCAGGAGCGCTCCAAACATGCAATTATAACATAATTTAGGCTTTAGGATTCAGAAAATCACAGTCAGTGGTGGTCTGTAAAAATAAGGGCAGATCACAGCCTGCATACATTACCATGAAGTGTGAGGGAGTGTAGCATTCAAATATCTTGCTACTCTTTGATTTTTATGAATTTATACTAAAAATCGAGATTTATTTTGTTAACACTGTAATCTGCAAAACTCTGTAAATAAACTAGACCTCTGTAGCTCTCCCAGTACCTGCATTTTTCAGATAGCAAACATGGTCCGCGCTATCTTTAAAAGTTATAATCCTTAAAATTTCAGTTTAGTTAATTTGCCATTACTTGTGGTTAGTGTTGGTAGCAACAAGTGTGTTTTTTATAAAATGGCAAACAGCAGCTGCTTTCCTGTAAATCCCTTGTGCATGTGAAGGCAATTTGAATCTCAAGCGGGATTGGCGGACTCCACCGCTAACAATGGAAACCACTGTATATATATATATAGAGAGAGACATAATTATGTAAATATTTTGCTGACATGGCTGTTATGTGAAGTGCTGACCATAAAATAGGATCAGAAACAGGGTTTGGTTTCATGAAAAACCTTAAGGATTATAACTTTGACAATAAAGCTGTTTTAATTTACAGGATTAAGCGCTCCAACAACAAGGAACGAAATGCAACCACAGCGGTGTGTACACAGCCCCCAAGAGGCTATACAAAACATCGTCCTCCAATGTCTGAAGCAAGAATCAAAGCAAACAATAAACTTTAAGAACAGAAACCAAATGACATAAAAGTGAATATATGAGAGGATGAGAAAATAAACAAGATGTAGGAGTTACAAACAAGGAGAGTGTGATTTAAAGACACGATCATGCAGAGCAGGGAATTCTTTCACTGTTCTTTGTCTGTTCAGTGAAATCAGTCAGATCTGGCTCAAATTCAAGACTTTGACCCCACTTGTGTAAGTGGATCCTACCCTTTGTTCCAGTGGAGTTCATTATGTTCTTTGGCGCTGTCCGTGGTGCTGAAAAAGGATCAAGGTGAGCTGCAGTCAGTCAGTCAGTGGTTCTGTGCTCTGAACACCGCACGGCTGGAAAGAGAGAAAAAAGACACACACACACACACACACCACTTGGTTTCACTTGGGCTTACCGTTGAGCTCCGTCTACAGATGTAAGCATTTTCCTGTAAAGTGATGTGTATCACAGCTGAGCAGACTGTTGAATAGCAACAACAACTTCTTCGTCTTTTTATTTGTTCTTTTGTGTTTCTATTTTCTTTGAAAACATTTTGCCGTACAAAGGTAATTTTCTGGGGACTGGGGGACTGTGATTTATTTTTTTTTCTGTGTGTGTTGCCGTTTATGTAAAAAAAGAGTTTGGTAGTTGAGGTCAGCAAGCTGGCATTACTGTATAATATTGCCCAAGGCTATTTGATGTCAGTTTGTGAGGATTTTGGAGAGGTTGTCAGCCAGCTGGGCGGTGTTTCATGGTCAAACAAATTCAGTTTTTCCAGCTATGTCACAAATATTATTCTTGTAATTATAGTTATAATTGTTTCTTGCATTCTCAGCTGATTTGTCTGGCTGTTTGTTTCAGACTATAACCAAAATATGAAAAAGGCTAGAATGTATATGAGGAGTTAGCAGTGAACAGGACAAGTCTTACAATTTCTGGCTTCTTGTGAAGATGAAGCCCATATTCAGAGCCTCAAAGCCAGATAATGAGAGGCTATTTTGGGCATGTGTCTACCCGCCAAAGCCAGTCAGTGGTTAGGTCCTTTGTTCAATTACTTTAGCCTGTCCTGCCCATAGATACCCTGGTTTCTACCCACAGTCAAACTGCAGCTCAGGTGGACTCCTGGTTGCCCACAGGGATGATAGTGAGAGTCTGCATGTATGTGTTAGCACTGTGATGGACCGGTGGCCTGTCCAAGGTGTCTCTCTGCATTTCAGCAAACGGGCTTTAGCCGCCCGTGACCCTTAAATAAAAAACAGAGAGAATAAGTTGGAAGAGACTGAGAATAAATGAAGGGTGATGTTCTGAAAAGTTTCCCAGCGAACTGGAGCATTCACAGCTGAGTGCGAGTCTATCTCTGTCCAAGGTTCTGAAAATCTTCATGGCCAGATGAGCTTCGCTTTGCAGACATCTGTCCGTGGTGCTGAAACCCAGTGACAAGCTCTCAGCCACGAGACGTGCAGCCACAGATGTGGCCAATCAGAGCGTGAGCAGGGGGAAGGCACGAGAGGAGAAATCCTGAGTAAACAAATGAAAATACAACTGCTTGCTCTGATATCAGCTCAGATAATTAAAGGGCCATACCAGTGTGTTTTCAGTTTTTAGCTCCTTAATTATACATTATTTATACTAAAACTGTATATATTAATACATTTTCCTGACCACTGTTACATACATAATACACCATGTGGTATGTTGACTTATTTTATTTTATACATTGGTGGAAAGCAACAACATATATTTACACAACTACTGTACTTAAGTACTGTTTCCTTTTTATGCTACTTTCATGCATGCACCCCACTATGTTTAAGTGGGAAATACTATACATTTATCTGAGAGCCTATACCCTGCAGGTCAACATTTTATGTTGTAAAACATATGGTCAACTTATAAAATGCATTCTTATACCCAACGGAGTATGAAATAGTTAAAAATAGCACCACTTCAACCACCATAGACTTCTTACAACAACGTTAAAATGCTGTTTTTACATTAATGTGTCAGTAATAATAATCAAATGTCAGAGGTCAAACTGCTACATAATGATTCTTTAAGTGTATTTTTGCAGATAACTCTTCTGTGCTTATATAAGATTTTTAATGTATGACTTTTATTTATAATGACTCTGTTAATCCTTTATTCGTGGTAATTTTATTGTGGTATTGCAACTTTTACTCAGGCAAAGGATCTCAATACTTCTTCCACCACTGCTTTAATATCACAAGCTGCTTTGTTAATCATTGATTTAATCATTTTTTTGTATTATAAGTCTTTGTTATATCCTGTATGTTTTGTAACCTCCATCTATAAAACTGATTTTTAATCTCAGCGGGGCACTTTTCAGGTTCAAAAGGTCTATTTAATGTATTTTCCTTTTGTTCCAGGCGGCCATTAGCTTATATTCTTTTTCCATGCAGTAAGAAAATCTAATAAAAGACTCATCAAACCTGCTTGAGTGGTGTAATCCATCAAGACCAAATCATTTTTTTTTGTTATTGTTAAATTACCATTGTGTTACAGTATTAATACGGGTATGTTACAGTAAACGCCCCAAAACGAAATGTGTTTGCATTCATTGATAAGCCCTCTAGAGGAGGGAATTGAAAAGGTGGAAGCAGTGAGACATCGTTATTGAGACACATGTTGCCAGAGGGAAGATGTAGGGGTGGATGGATCTGACTTTTTAATATGGGAGAGTGCTGTTCGGCTTTCTGTTTCCTACCAAACGTCAGCATCGGGTTGTTTTAACCATCACAACAATCACTGCCTGACTTTAACCCAGTAGTTATTATTTTACCATAACCTAATCATCTCATAACATTTTTCATTTAGCAGACATTTTTATCCAAAGCGACGTACATATATGAGTCTGATGCATCACAACCACGGGATCTAATCAGGAAACAACAACACGAGTAAGCGCCATAAAGCTTAAGTTTGGCCCCAATTGGACGTAGAGGCCAACAGGCAGTCTTTCTTTTCTCCTACAGTCCATTAAATGCATTGGTAGCTCCCATTTTCATAACCTAAACCTAAATAAACATCAACCGTTGTGGTATCAGATAAGAAAACACATTCATTTTGGTAACAGTGATTTATAACGGTTGTGAAAGACACTGAAAAAATGATGTTATCAGATTTGAAAAATGCTTATATTTGTCGTTCTGGAGGGCAGTTACAAAACAGCACATCATATTGTGAAGGACTTGTTTGGTGATGATAATGCAGTTTGATTTAACAACTCTGTGCTGCGTTGCCTCCATTTAGATTCATAAAAACACAACATCATAGTTTAAAAAAAAATGCTTATCTTTGATATGAAAGTACATGTTATTTGTAGTAAATGGGCTTCATATTCAAAAACCACTCCAGTATGCTCATTTAAAGTCAACATATTTTGGCTGTGGTGCTTGTTTACAGGACTAAACAATAAATAACGTTCAACTGGCCACTTCAGACAAATACGCATAAAAAAAAAGCAGTGTTTCCATAAACGGCTTGCATTTCCAGCCCTTGATGGGACCCATCAGTATCCACGGGTGTCCTTATTTTGAGACTGCGGATAAAAGCAATCGGTGAAATGCCTAAAAAAGTAAAAATGTCCCCCCGTGCATTTCTTTTGGTCTGAGAGCTGAAATCTTCCGACGCAATCTCAGCCGTCAGAAGACAAAACGAGGGACTGCGCCCAGACAGAAGTGCATTTTCCATGGGCACTTTCCACAAACATTTAGTTTAAATGCTGGTTCAATTATTCAGGGCTGTGCGTGGGAAGATATGTGGAGCACATGTGTGTGTGTGTTTGTAAGGCTGATACATTTATGATGAGGAAAACAGAAACTCCTGTCCAGTCTGGTTAAATCTTCCTGTTCTGCCCCTCCTTCACTTTTCACTCAGACCTCCTTCTAGTTTGAGAGTCATTCAGGCTCTCCGGTGTCCACCTGAAGGCAGTTTTTTCTTCTTTTCCTGGCAGCGTTTATGCATTTGTGTGTGATAAATGAGCAGGATTACCTTTGACAGTAATTGTTTCTTAGACTTTGGGCTGTATGAGTGCACAAGCTTCTTTTGTCTTTGTCCATGCTTTTTTTTTTTCCTATGATATGTGCTCTACAGTTTCCAAGTGAGTGTGTGTGACCTGCCTGCTTTTCCTGCATTCCTCCATGTGTGTGCAGTGCATGCATATGCGTGTTTGCGTAGAAAGTATGTCTGTATGGCTGCATGCTCCAATTCAATCTGTAGGTGAATCCTTGCCAAATCACAGATATAAATAAACCATAGTTACGGCTGATACTCTGGCTGAGGCGAGTGGCGTGCTCTGGCAGATGTAGCTGACAGCTGAAGTGTGCCTCTGTGTGTGTGTGTGTGTGTGTTGTGTGTTAATGTGTGTGTGTGTGGGGGGGGGGGGACTATAGCTTCATATGTGCAGCCATTTTCATTTCTTGGATCGTGTGTGTGTGTGTGTGTGTGTGAGATAGAGAGGGAGATGTGAAAAGAGGGGTTTAAGCAGTAATGTTTAAGTCTTTATTCTCTGCAACTGTGCCTCAGCCAAAATGAAGTGAGAGCACACACACACACACACACACACACATATGAAGTAAATACCCACGTACTGACATGTTTTCTCAGCATTTCAAGATGGCAAATTTGTTGCTCCTAAATTCATATTCAGCAGGAACGTGTGCTCAGCAGTGCGCAGCTTGCTAAATATTCAGTGCTAAACACTTTATTACTTGTCTGCTAACTCATCTGTACCTGCCAAAGACCTATACATGAAAATCAACTGGGTAAAGTGAAGCTTTAGGCTCTGCTGAAGCTGCACTCGGCTTTTCAAAAGGAGGAGAGTATACTCTGAAAGAACGTTAAACTGAAATGTTTGGGTCTCAAAATGTTTTGTTTTACTGTGACTAGTTGGTAAGGGGCAGTTCCTTAAAGTGGTGCGGTTAAATCATTTATACAAACGGCCCACTGAGAAGGAAATATAAGCTTTTTGGACAATGATGTAGGACATTTGTAGTGAGGAAGATATTCTTTTTATACTTTCTGTTTGTAAGAGACAGAGGAAGAATATGCATATGGTGAATTTCCAAAGTTTTGGATGCTGGGTGGAGTTTTGTATCGGCTTTACCAATATAGTGGACAGAGGGGCTCCAAAATTCACAGCAACTGGGCCACGATATGCTAAGTTACTATGGCTAAATAGTTGTAGTTGTTGTAGTTACAAAGTGCTCAAAATGTAGTGAAAATAAAAGGGTTTTTTTTCTTTTGCAGTGGTATCTTTCAATCTTCTTGATTTTTGCTTGTGTTTGGTGCAGCATCTGGTTTAAGTCATTCACAGAAGTGGCTTTTTTAAGCTTAGTTTCCCTTTTGTATAACTTTTTGCTAGTCCAATTTTCTCACTAGTTATATAATTTTCAAACGTGTGTGTAGCTGCGTCTTGTAATGATACCTTATCTGTGAAGAGGACAAGTGAATTTTTTATTTTTATTTTTTTTACTTTATACAGGCTTTTATTCAAGGTTTGAACTGCTGATTCCTGAGAAAATATCTGGTTCTTTAGCTGCTAGCTCATCTCTGCTGTTAGCTGCTAGCTGCTCTCTGCTGTTAGCTGCTAGCTCGTCTCTGCCGTTAGCCGCTAGCTCGTCTCTGCCGTTAGCCGCTAGCTCGTCTCTGCCGTTAGCCGCTAGCTCGTCTCTGCCGTTAGCCGCTAGCTCGTCTCTGCTGTTTCGTTACTTGGTACGTAGTAGACCTGAACAGTTGATCAGATTTCAGATATTTTCATCCACAGGGAATAATTTGATTAAACATTAGTAACAACAAATATTGCATAATGGAGCTTCAAATCTGTGATGTGTCTTTTAGCGCAGGGCATTTCTTTGGCTAAGAAAGGGGCGTCATTTACTTTTGGAAAAAGCTCCACTTCCACTATCTCCCTCTCAGTTTTGGTCTCCGTCACTTCTCCTTTTTCTGTCTTGGTTTTCTTTCATTTTCCTCTCTTTGTTTGTTTCCTCTTTCCTCCTCAAAAGGGAGATACGTGTCTGACAGTTACACCATTTTGACAAGGACAACACCTAAGCGCACACACACACACACACACACACACACACACACACACAGCAACAACAACACTCAACCACACAGAGCTGTCATGGTCTTATCTCAGGTATATAATTGATAGAGACAAATTCAGAGCCATAGACAGACAATGTTGGTGACACTAAGACGAGCACACACACTGCATACAGAGTGGGTTTTTTACCTCCATGCTAGTGTGTGTGTGTGTGTGTGTGTGTATACTTCCTGACATTCTGCATTAAGCATGAGGCCAGGTCTTGGGCACACAGAGATGTGTGAGTCACACTGATTAGTCAGTCTTGCACCGGTCTGTGAAAAAAAGCCCAGCCGTTGCCTAGTTTGTATGCTGTGCTTGTGTGTGTGTGTGTGTGTGTGTGTGTGGGCTTGTGTGTGATGGGCAGGTAGAGTATTAGCCTGCGAGGAGCTAGGTCCTTGTTAGCAGGCATCTGGCAGGCAGGTAGATGTAGAGTGACAGAAAGGTTCACGGCACTCACACACTGATACACATATACACATGCTCACACAAAACACCGTATACTCCCTTGCCTATCTTGCTTGAATGCAGAACTAACAAACCGACAGGTGAACATATACAAACCAATCGCGCCGCTCATTCACAAGTGTTGCTACACACGGGGATGTGAATCACATCTTCACACTCTCTCTTATCTTTAACATACATAATATTATCATTGGCAATACTGCATCAATGCTTAATTTACTAAAACCTGAATTAAGTTGAATTAATTAAATGGCAGAAATCAATGTGAATAGTACAATCACAGAGAATTACACCCATTTCTGCCTCCATGGAGCTTTTTTTTTTTAGCATCTTGCAGCTCATTGCTTGGGTGTTACGGCACATTTTGATTACGGTGCAGCTCA
Organism: Euthynnus affinis; assembly: GCA_029490765.1. Taxonomy (NCBI): domain Eukaryota; kingdom Metazoa; phylum Chordata; class Actinopteri; order Scombriformes; family Scombridae; genus Euthynnus; species Euthynnus affinis. Next base: position 7,468,644 of record CM055838.1, read on the forward strand.
TCACGAGACAATGCTTTCAGATTAGCTCATGGTTTACCACCTGCCCAGCAAATGGCAGCAAGACAAAAGTTGAACTTCTAGCAGCTAAATTGACATATTGTTTCCCCATTTATGGGTGGAAACAGACACAGAATGAATATTGGACCCATGACTCTCAAATGTGGTGACGTATTTCAGATTTGTCTTCCCCCTAGTGGCCAAAATAGAGTTGATGCAGCTTTAGGTTCACATGAAAACCTCCTAAATCCAGTAATATAGACATGGTTCACAGATTTCTTGTGTTACCATTAGGTTCCACTGTTTAAGGTGGATTTGCCCCAAAGCTTTAAACTCAAGTTTGACCCAATTATTGCCTGTGAATTACACTTTTACAGCGTTTTCCCCCCCCATTTCTCCCCCTCCTTCTATTTGGCCTTCCAAATAAAAGCAGCAGTAGAGGGTTAGTTCAAAATTAATCACATCATCAGATCTTGGCAACAGACCACAAAGCTGACAATGACGGACGACGACGATGGTTTCTCCTTTGTTATTAGAAGAGATTCATATTAACGGTTCATTACCGATCTCCATTCGTCGATCTTTTTTCCTTGAGTAATACGGAGCGCGTCTTGAGTGAAGTTTTCATTTGGGGTTTTCATATCAATACAAAACAATGAAGGGTTGAAGGAACGTAAAAAATGGACGCAGCCTCAGACCTCATCCAAGGAAAACAATGCAAAACAACAAATAAACCAAATTCTTTACATGCTCTGATTTCAAAAAAGGTCTAGTTATGCAAGTACGTCCAGGAATACAGTCCGGCCACATTAGCTATTTGTGCTCTCATGCGATGGTGCAGTGCAGTGTTGACTTTCTGCCTCTGAAGGAATGTAGCAGCAGTGGAAGCAGATATTCACACATTACTTGGCTCGTGACACCGTGCCATCTGTGCCCATTAGAAGCTTGCAACATTCCTCTCGGAGGCCTCGCAGGAATAGCGGCCGAGGCAAGGGGGGTGACCCAGCCAAGTTCTGCCTGAGTGTGAAGCCTTCCCCCGAGTTTTGTTCTGACGGCCAGTCCCCTGTCTGGCTCTGGGCCTCGGTGGATGAGGGATTCAGAGGATTGCAAAAGCAGGGGGAGTGATACAGTTGTCTGAACCTATTAGAGTTTTCAGCAGAGTGTAATGAATAGTGAACGCCTGTAGGTCCTTACGTAACATTAACCATCCTCAAAATATTCAGTGTTGTTCTACATATATAGCCGAACAGTGCTACATTACACATATCATTATGAATATTGGGAAAAAATACTGTTAAATATAACAAATTATTCCATTATTACTTTATTTAAATATGCTTATGAGAGGAAGCTAGCATTAGCCGCTTATGTGAGCATTTTAGAGCTATAAACTGAACTAATTAAGTCAAATAAATCCAATAATCTTCTAATAAAAAGCAATTTACAAGAAATTACAAATTTAAAAAGACACATTTTGCTTTCTTATTTTCAAGTTACTGACCCAAATAAATAAATAAATTTCTCTGAGTAGTCATTGTAACAAGCTATAGGTCCTTGGAGTGCAGCAGAAAATTACATGCGGCATCTTTTTTGTTTTGGTTTTGGTTCCACATCTGTCTATGTTTTGGTCCAAAGCTCATTTCAATTTCACAGCTTGCATACAGAATTTTAATGTAGGTGGCCCGCAGAGGGAAAAAAAAAAAACTGAACCCTGGCAGTGTTAGAGCGAGGCTCCATCCATTAAAGCTACACAGAGAATAAAGCCCCTGATCCCAGCAGTTCAGTGTGCTTGCAGGAGCAGGTCAACAGGTACGTTCTGGTGCCGCTTTCACAGGCGCTCACATGTCCTGTGGTTCAGATTAGGTTGCTTAAGTGGAGGTTCTCTGAGGTAATTAATTCAATGCTACGTCAGTCGGCGCGCCGCTCTCTGGAGCACAGGAAGGGGCGACATTGTTAATGGTTGTTGTTTTAGCTTGGAAATTTTCTCTGTGACAGTTGAAAAGAAAAAACAGTGAAGGATGGTGTTGAACAGTGCCTCAAAAAGGTGTTGATTATGTTAATGAGTTTAGACTGAAAACTCGGTGCCAAACGGTGGATCCACAAACACCGATTCCTCTGGTGAAGGCTTTATTACCATCTGGGCAAACCACAAACTAGTTGATTGGGCTCTCATGTGTGGCATGTTCACTGTGTATCTGGTGGCTACAAACAGGAAACTGGATACTAATTGAATTGCATCTACTCCTCCCCCCTCATTGTTAAAATCCAGATTATATGAACAAGCAAATATTGTTCATTACTGGACACAAAGATGTCTCAGTCCGTTCTCAGTGTACGTGCACTGGAGGCATCAAGTTTCCACATCACACAAACAAAGAGTTAGAAAACTGACCGATCATTCAAGCCATCATTTATCAAAAACAAAAAAAAGCCAAGCAATCACATTGTTCCAGTTTTTCAAATGAGAGGGTTTGCACAAATAACTAATGAAGGCCATTTTGCACTAATTGACATTTTACAGACGTAAAGATTGATAGATTAATTGAAAATATATTGTTAAAAATAACACATAAGGAAAAGAATTCTCAATTAAAGACAAGTCTGGTATAAAAAGTAGAGAAAGATCCTCTTTAGTGTGTGAAATGGGCTCAGCAGGCGGCTTTCTGCAACAAATAACTGCGTAGAAATATGAGTAGCAATAGTTGTTTAAAGTTATCTGTCAGATGGATATTAGAGTTTTACAGTGTATTTCTACTTTGTATTGATGCAGGAAAGGGGAACCACGTTGCCAACTGGATCACCTCAGGTCTGAAGTCCAACACTGTAACCTTACAATTAAAATCAGTGAATGAATCAGTGAGAGATATCCTATTTAATTCAGTCCAAAAGGACGACCAGCTAAAGCTTTTGCCTTACATCCTCATCTTCTCTGCCAGCGTTCTCGCTCTCTTATGGAAATATATATATCATCGTTTTGTTTTCCCTTTACAAGTTTGGCACAATAGAAGCACTTCCTCTACGCTTCCTATCGGCTTTCTTTGTGTATTCTCTGTTCTGTTCTCCGCTTCACTCACTGTGGACTCTCAACCCGTAAAAAACTGCAATGAACCATCTTTAGTTCAAAGACTTGGTACAAGGATACGCACTTATCTTCTTGCCAACTATGAGGATTTAAAAAAAAAAAAAAAAAAAAGGCTATAAGTGAGAATATGTATGTTCCCATATCCTTCACAGTTATGTTTTGCTATAAAATACGAGGAAAGCTGCCATTATAGCGTCTTTTCAACATATGCAACTGCATAAATGTGTCATCGGTATTCACGAGGGGGGGGAGAGACCAGCATGAATAAAAAGTATCATAAAAGTCTTACAAAGTCTTACCCAACTTAACACTAAACTTCACAAAAAGGTACAGCACTGTTTGCTACGGGGAAGAAGTGACATGTTAACTGAAAACCTGCCTTGAGGAGAGGAGGCTGACGAGATTGTAAATTCACCTTGACATGAAAAGAGCGTGGTGACATGTGAATGTAAATGGACTGGAAGTGCTGTTTCACTTCACTGCATTTGAGTATTTTCCAACAAGTCTTAAGTCTTTGCAAATGCTCTTTTAAATTTCCAAATTGTTAGAAAATTGCATTTTAACTTTAATTGTGGCTTAAATATTGCTTGCATAAATGGAAAAAAAAAAAAAAAAAAAGGTTACATTGTTTATATTGCATTTGAGGTGCGACTTTGAAAATTAAATATCAAACAGCTTTTCCATTTTCATTGTAATGTGGTCATAGAACACCCACGAGTATATGAAAATGCAAATTGGATTATTGCGTTTTCATTTTTTTTCCACTCAAATAACACAGATATGTGGGAAATTATAATGCCGTCGTGTGATTACATTTTCATTTTCGAGTTTACATTATCATTTTAATATAGTCCCCTATAGGCTTCCATACTTGAGAGATGAAATGGATAAGAATTTATTGACTGGGCTCTCAGGGAGGGAAGGTAGGTAGATAGACATGTGGGCAGGCGAAGGTAGAGGAAGCAGAGGGAAGCGGGGATGAAGGCAGGGAGGTGAGTGTGGCTGGATGAGGCTAGCTTGAAAGTTAGCAGATCAGATCTTCAGTATGACTGGTTGGCGGGCAGAGAGATGAGCGGGATCCTGTGGCACGGAGAGACAAGAGGGTAGTTCAGTGAACAAAACAACATGAGACTAAGCTTTGAATACACAATTCAAAGTGGTCTGGGATGGATGTGCTCTAACCACAACTGGCTGAAACAACAATCTAGTGACGAAAGAGCTGGATAAAGAAGTGGGGTTGATATACTGTTGATGAGTAGACGAGTTGATGGATTGCAGGTGCGCAGACTGGAGCAGGTGTGTAGGCTTGACAGCAATCAGTGAGCTGGGAGAGTGAGAGGAGCGCCACGCCCACATTATAGACACACACACACACACACACACACGGAGAAAGACAGGGGAATACGGGAGCGACAGGGAAAAGGATGGAAGGGTTAATTGGAGGCCCCCTTCCTGTGACCGTGACACAGATATGCATATGTATATGTTTGTGTGCACGTATATATGCACAGCAGCATGTGGTGACATTTCAAAAAGTAAACAAACATGAGCTGGTTGGCTGATTTCTGTCCTTGGCTGAGCTGCAGAAGAGAATACCACTTTGGCATTTTGTGTTTTTCCCACCATGAAAACTGATTTTACTGCTCCAGAGCCCCCTCGACACCCCGCGCAGGTGCTTTGAGTTATTATGGACTAAATTTCCTCTTCAGGTTCAAATTGCTCGGAGCCACTGAACCTGCCAAGGTCATTAAACTCCGTGTAGTAATATGAGTCATAAAGTTTCTAAGTTGCCTTTACAGCTGTCACAAAACGGACAGGAAGGCAACGGAGCTGTCACTCAATTACGGACGGTACATGCTCAAGTAGCCCTGAGAAGAGGTCTAATCAGCTGATGGCAGCCTGGAGCTGGTTGCAATAAGTGTTTTCTAAGTGGCCGCCAGTCATCTATACTAACTGATACTGATATTAACTAACCAATAACACACAAACACACTCTAATTATATCACATACCTCATTTTTTACACACATTCTGTATACGGTATCCATGGAAACATGTATATACACAGGCTTGTACAACACTCAGAGGGGTGTTTAGTAATGTACCGTATTTTCTGGACTATAAGTCGCCCTTAAAAGCCTTTAATTTTCTCAACAAAAAAAATGTGGATTAATGATATGGATTAATTCTGGTTGTGTTTACTAACCTGGAAGCGTTTTTGTGTGGTACACGGTGCTCACGGCGCCCCTTTTCTATTTATCTATTTTTCTATTTATCTGTTTAGCGTCGCCAAGCTAGGCTAACCCATTGTTGCTAACTTTGGAGCTAACCTTCATTTTTCCAGCAGTTGGGGAAACAACAGACGTGACTTTTCATGGTGTTGACAAGCTGCAGCGTTTATTAACTGACACACTGTAGTCTGTACTGTACATTTACTGCCAGACTGACAACTTACTGCTGCTGCTAACCGTTTCCTCTGCTCCGTTAGCATTAGCCGTTATCCCAGACGCTCCCTCTCTCTCTCTTGCTTAACCACTCACCGGCTATGGAGTTACGGTACCTGCAGTTTCCATGGCAACGACGCAAACAAACACGTTTCAAGACAGCGCTGCTCAGCGGCTCCCAAACGCTTTTGATTTAAGAATGAATGGATATTTGGCGTTAATTTGGACATTTATAAAATATTTTTGGCCTGTATTAAGCCTTTTCCCTTAATGCTCCTTATAGTCCGGTGCACTTTATATATGAAAAAAGTTCAAAAATAGACCAATCAGTGACAGTGAGCCTTATAATCCAGTGCGCCCTATAGTGCGGTAAATACGGTATGACCCCCAGAAGCAAAGTGGTATTACAGTATTAGCAGAACTTTATTGTAGGCTACCAAACACTAAACCCCAAAGTGCTGCTGATGGTCGGGCCAGTGCCTTGCAGGGTAGCTCACTGTCACTGGTGCAAGTATGTGTGTGACTGGATGGAGTAGTACTGTATATAAAAGATTGCTAAATTATGTACACAAGGAATTAAATTGCAGAACAAATTACAATCACAGGTAATAAAACACAGCATAGAGGAAAGACAAAGACAATGAAGTAAAATGTCAAAAGACGAAACAATAAAAACATGTTAAGACAAAGAAAAGCAGCTTGAGTGCTGAAGTGTAATTTAAAAGCATCTCTGGATTCGGTTTCAATCCGTGCGGTGATTTATTTCAAAGTTTAGGGGCCACAGCCACCAAGGCTAAACCTCCATCTGGGATGAAGCCTGAGTCACCTTGTACAGCTACTGTACAGCAGGGACTTCCAGGGGAGTTCAATGATAAATGCTGTAGCTCGGCCATGCGAGTCCTTGTAGGTAATTAAAAAAAAAAGCAATCGTAAAATCAATTCTGAAATGTATGGTGTGTTGTTTTTCTCCCCCCACACCAGTGTTACAAGGCTAAAACAGGAATAATATGAACCGGCTGTTGGGTGTTAGTTAAAAGTCTTCTGGCCGTGTCTCGAACAAGGTAGCGATCGTTTTAAAGGTACAGTCATGTCACTGGGAGGGAAGTGTTTTCTTTTCCTTGACTTGAATATTGAAATCACCCGTGGCAACAGCTGAGTCACTGTTATTGATCAAAACCCCCCCATCAAGGCCAGACAGATTATGGCCATTCTGTGCAACGAGCCATAGGAAATTTCACACTTACTTTCCATTGAAATGCACACATATTAGGCTTCAGATACACACACACACATGCTAGCATTATTAGCATTCAGGAGCTCGGGACTGATGCACCCTCAGACGCCTACATGCATTTGCAGCATTTCACTTTTCTTTTTTTTTTTTTTTTACACTTCCTCTCAATTCAAACACACACATACTTTGCCTCACAAAGAACATCTGCGGCGTCTTGAAGTGTTTACTCTCTTATTCATTGAGCTGATAAATGTCTGATTCCATGGGTTTGAGTAGCAGCGCTGAGCTTTTTTTTTTTTTTTTTTTGGAAGGACATTGTGTCATTTAAAAAGGCCCAGAGCAAAAAAAAAAAAAAACAGGTTGTAACACCTCATAATCTCTGACTCTATTTCAGTTTTGGTTCACTTTGACATGATTTATTGGCATGAAAGTGAAGAATAAATGCTGGCAAGACATCGGAGGGGGCAAACACAGTGAAAATATGCACACCGTGTCCCGTTTCTCTTCTTGTTTTTGTGCATTTGTGTGTGTGTTTGTGTGTGTGTGTTTCTGCATGCAAAGGGAAAAAAAAGTCACTGACTGTGTCTGTGTTTAGCAGAGATATCTGAATAAAGGCTGAGAGTTCACTGTTGAGAGACAGAGGGTGAGAATTGGTGTATGTGTGAAATTGAGACCGTTTTTTTTTTTTTGTTTTGTTTGTCATTCTGTGTGTTTATGTGTGTGTGTGTGTGTGTGTGTGTGAGTGTGTTTATGACAGCAGGGGCAGAGAGCAGAAATCTCATTAACAGTATGAGTTTGTGGAGGGAAAATGAAATAGTTTTTTAAAGGCCTCTTTATTGAGCCGAGCTGGACAATTACCATCTTCCTCCTGAAATTGCCTCCCAACATCCTTCCTCCCTGATGGTCCTCTCTCTCTCCCTCCCTCCCCTCCTATCCCTTCATATGTCTCTCTACCACCATGCTACTCCCCCCTCGTTCCCCTCCCTCCTCTTCCTCCCCTCTTCACCCTCCTCAAACTTAACGAAAAGCATCCTTCCTCATTTCCTCATAAGTCTACGCCGTCCTACACCCTTTCACCCCTCCCTGTTCTCCACTTAGACATTTTTCTTTCCCCAACTTTCGCCTTAATTTAATTTTCTGCCCCATTAATACTAAGCTAAGGCATTATCGGCCTGATTTGCAGCCCCGCTCTGAGAGGAGAAGGGCGAGTCTTATTTCAGGTGCCGCCTTTTCCTTTTTAAATCAAAAAACGGTGGCCCCTGCAGGCTCGATGGGAGCGGGAGCTGATGGATGGATGGATGGATGGGTGGCACAGACAGGGGGAGAAAAAAAAAAATCGGCAAATATAAACTCGGAGAACCCAAAAGGAGAAGACACACATATTCACACGCACACACACACACTGACGCTGCCAAGCATGGTTCTGGCTGAAGAGCACGCTGGTAATTGACAGTGCAGAGTGCAGTATCCATCCTTCCATGAACTCCAAACTACAGTCGGTCTATAACAACCTCTCCCTCTCTCTCTCCTCCTGTCTCAGCACTGCTGCTTCAACAGAACTGGGATTACAGGAAGGAGAGAGCAGATATCAAAAAGTGTGCATTAATCTCAGACGAAAACAAGTTGGACTTTTTATTTTTTCCACATGCTTTAGAATATGATTAGCTAATCTTCAGTGAAAAATGTTGGCCACATATGAGAAGCTTTTTTTTTTTTTGTGCAGAGGGGGGTTAGGATTCGATACAATATGTGCGATAATAACAAAAGTGAAAGTGGTTGAGGCGTGCCGGCGGTGCTCTGAAGCTGTAAATGCACATGAAATGCATTTTTTACATCCCAGGAGTGGCAAAGATTTAAGGATCTGAGTGCAGAGCTATACTGCCTAAATTGAAGACACTCATCCCTTTTTTTCAAGTACGTCTCTATCTCAGTTTTTCAGGGTGACATTGTCGACATTCATCAGTTTAAGCTTCGGTTGCACTTAGACTCAGATATATTGTATATGAAGAGACAGATAGATTGTTTTTTATCTGAATAAAAGACGCCTTATCAAAAAGGGAGGGGATATTAAGCATGCTCTATTACACGATAAAGGAATAGTTTGACATTTTGAGAAATGTTTTGCTTTCTTGCAGAGAGATGAGAAGATTGATACCACTCTTAGAAGTGTTGCACCGGAGAGAGGAGGTGATTTGCCTATCTTAGCATAAAGCAGGACAGCAAGCAGGAGGAAAAACAGCTAGCCTGGCTCTTTCCAAAGTTAAATACATGCATACCAGCACCTCTAAAAAACTCACTAATTGGCATGTTGTATGTTGTTCATCGGATCCGGGTTATTATGGATCAAATAAGCGAGAAATGTGCACAGCAAGAGAGTTATTTACTGCACCAGTTTATCCATTCACCAAGCATTTCTGTGCAGTCTCACCGCCTGGAAAACTCACAGGAAGTCACTGCGTCTGGCTGTTGTGTTCCAAGAAATAGTCCCCCCCCCCCGCTCCAAAATGTTGAACTTCCTTTAACATGCACTCAGAAAGTGGTCAGTTTTTAGATGGATCAGAGGTTTAACTGCAGGAGTGTGTTTAAGTGACGAGGATGATCAAATTTCATCCAAAAAGTTGTTCAGATGTTTTATTTTGAAACTCTCAGCCCTCAGTCGTGCTGCTAGTGTGACTAAAAAGCAGATTAAATGTATTTTAATGCTTTTTTTTTTTTTTTTTACACATGACTGTTAGCTCACCTCTTACAAATTTTTCCCGCTCTGGCAAGCTCATCACACGGCCACACCCACAGTAAATAATAAAAGACACACCCCAGAACATCCCTGTTGGGCTTCACCATTCACACAGAAACAAGCATTCAGGTTGACAGTAGCTTTGTACTAAATAAATCTAACGCAGCGTGACAGGGCAGGCTGTCAACCCGCGCCGCGTACCTGTTGGCCGGACTGCATTGTTGACATCGTGTCGCAGAGAGACGCTCGAGCCCACAGCAGTCGCCTCGTCCTCTGTAACATCATGCGTTTCCGCCTCCGAGGCATTTAAGAGGGTTCTGACAAGCGAGGCCGGAATCGAGTTTACACTTCGCACATCATCAGCAATAAATGATGAGTCGAAAAAACCCGGAGAGACGAACGCACATCTCAGGTTGAATAATGAATGAACTCAGTTGCAGTCGACACCCACAGGGTCTTCTTCACTGAGAGAGTCGGGGCTTTAGGAGGAGACGCTGGAGAGGACAAAGGTACCGCTGGGGGGGGGGGTTTGATCCCAGGCCAGCAGGCCTACATGTGGCTCCGGAGATAGCGGTCTAAACCTTCTGTTTCTGTCACATTCCAGCGCCGCGTCATTCCTCACCAACCACACGCCACGATGCAGTTAAACACCGGATAGACTGAGAGAATTAATATTATTTTTCAGCTGTGTAATTGGATAGAGGACAGACAGCAAAAAAAAAACAAAAAAAAACCTGCCGGCGTCTTCTTGATGCGATTTTTTTTTTTTTTTAGAGCGAGTTGTAATTTCTAACTGTTTGATTTCCCTCGTGTTTGTTATGGCTCCCCTTCTGGAATCCATTAGGGCCTCTGCAATCACCGATCACACACACACACGTAGAGAGACGTTACTCTGACATTCACACCCACAATTTCCTCTCTTACAGATTCCCCCTCTCCCTCTCATGCTTCATCTTCCATTTACCCACAGCACATCCTCACACCCCAGCCTCCTCCTCCTCCTCCTCCTCCTTCAAAATCCCTCCCAGCGCCCAGAAATAATTGACATGCTCCAACTGACCTGCTTATTAAATAAACAACACATCGCTCACAACAAAAAAAAAAACGGGGGGCTGCCTCCGCCACTCACGCTGGGTCCGGACACATGTGTACTGACACATTCAAGGTCCTATTAATCAGCCAGATGCAATTTGTCGAAGGGGTCTGAGTGAGCTCAAGATGGCGTGATGCGTCGTCCCCGGCTAACAAGGTTCATTAATAGTGTTTACCCAGGCTTATTTACACGAGCGGCTACGTCGTGCGATCTTGTTTGTATTGTTTTATTAATGGAATTGTCCAGATGTTAGAGCCGAATCAGCTGCTTTATAATTTTTCGGCTGTTCATTTCCACGCGGATGCTATTTTTGGTAGGAGTTATATGTAGGGGGAGAATTTAACGTACCATCTGGTGATGGGAGTTGTCCACCTGATAACCCAAAAGACCATGCAGTCCTCTCCACCTGTCTCTTCTATCAAAGTCTAGACTTGATAACAAATAGCTTGACAGCCCAGCAGAGAGCCAGGTGTTGTTTTTCACCTTGTGCTCACCCAGAGGGGGGGAGGAATGGTTGCCGTGCATGTGAGCCTTCTTAAAAAATCATGTAGTCTTCTACCTTTTGGCTACTGAGCACCTCCATACATGCAAGTATAGGATGCACGCCTTCTTTAAGTTAAGTTCTCACTATGAATAACGGGATCCTACATGAGCATTTTCTGCCAAAGTCTAAACAGTTGTGGGTATCTCCCACTGAGAAACGTCTCTCTGCGCTCTTCCAACTGTTTGGAAAGATGGAAAAAGGTGATGTCATATATGTCGCAATACCCTGATATGTCAAAATCAATATATGGCTTATATTGTCAGTCAAATGTGATCAAACCACACCCACACAGTCCACACAGTCGTAACTCTTTAATTAAGGAAACCTTACGATCAAGGTCATGCTGTTGAATATTAGTGAGCAACAACTGCAAGATGTAATCCCTCTAAACGCTCATATCTCCAACCAGGATGTATCAGTACTCCTGTAGGCGGCTGGCTGACCCGCCTTACTAGCTCCTCTCGATGCGAAGAAGCAGCTAGATGTAGTAATTCCTTTCGAACCACTGAGCAGTGAGAACAGCCACCCTGCAGAGATATCAGCCGCTCGCATGATCTAACAATTGTATTAACCGAGATCCCACCGTGCTGATACGTTCAGAGTAAAACGGTCTGATTGGGAAAGAAAAAAAAAGTTCAAGTTGATTTAAATCCTTACGACTTATGAGCAAAAATCACAAGTCTGCATGGAAAGGTTTGAGTGCATCTTAGACAGGCGAGTGTCCGGTTTGAATCAGTCGACTCTCAGGTGTGAATATGTAAAAAGCAAGGGCGCTAAAAAAAAAAAAAAAAAAAAAAAATCTGCTGAGCGTAACTCTGCTCGGTAAATAGAGTATTTAAAAAGCGTTGTGAGGGATTCTGCTGCTCCGTGCAGATTTGAGGAAATGAAAACCCATTAAATAATACATCAGAGGGTGAGAGAGAAAATTGGCCAGCAGTTAGTGTTAAATCTGTAATATAAACAACTTTTTCGGTCTGTGTAGTTGAACGAGCTCCTCGCCTTCAATCGTAGAGGAATTAGAAGAGGCAGTAGCTCTCAAACAGTGGCCCCTATGGGAGGCGCTGGAGGAGGTGAGGTAAACAAGTCGGACGTATTATATTTTTTAAAAAAAAACGAAGTCAAATCTGCATATTTACATTTTAGATTTCCGATAAAGCAAGTGAATTTATTTTGAAAGGGCTTAAATCGTCCAAAAAGGGATGCGAGACGTTTACAATCCGTGCTCGTCTGAACCATTAAAAATGTGTTTTGTGCAGCCGAAGTGGGCTCTCCAGTCTGATTTATTAAAACAAACCAAAAGTTTCATAGACTCCGGTTAGTCTGCTATCAGAGGTCGTTAAGTGCCAGCGCCGCGTCGCGAAGCTGCCATCTCAGCCAATTAGCCGACATAATTGTACTTAAGCGATTGCTTAAAATTCATATAGCTGTCAGATGACTGTCGGCACGCACGCCCGCACGCCAGCCCGCCCGGCGCTGAGGTGTGATGGAGCACATGAAAGCAAAGACAGAATGATGGAGCGGAGGGGGAACGAGGTCGAAAGCAAAACGGGGGGAGACAAGAGACGGACAAGGTGAAGGGGAGACGGAGGGGAGACGGAGGGTAGTGATGACAGAGACTGATTAGAGGACACAGAGAGAGAAACAGCAAAGCTTTTGTCTCACTGTGGTGTCTGCAGACAAGAGGGACTTCACTCTGTAGATGACGGAGGAGGGAGGGGAGGGGGGGAGTGAGGAAAGGAGGAGGAGGAGGAGGAGAGAGAGTAAGGCTGGCCCTCACATGACATGACACATAACATTCAAGATATACAAACACGTACGATATCCTCATACAGATGTGGAGGCAGTAGCCATGACAACACCCTTTTAAACATTCACCAATGTTTACGTAGGCTGCGTGTTCCCAACGTATGCGCTCGCACACACACACAAACCCTCATAATTACTATAATATCTCACACGGCCCCGCTGCTGTATTAAACATGATTTTCAAACTAAATTATTTAGAAACACCATCTGCTTCAAAAAATGTGTTTGTTGGTTTGTAAAAAATGTCGATTTTGTATAGAGGGTGTATACATGGTGATGTACCCGTGGGGCTCGGCTTAAGCCAGCTCAGTAAATTACTTTAAATAAAAATTTAATGTAAAAGAACATTATGTCTATAAAGCTGTTTCTACTGTTTGCTTTTCCACCATTGTTGATGCTCTTGTTTGTCTTTATGTGCCTTTTTCTGCAGTTTTTTTTTCTTTTTATAGTGTGAGGCATCTTGTCATATGCTTAAAGATTAGCATGGTGATTGCTATATTGTATAACTCACTCTGACAGCCTGCATTAAAAGTGCCAGTTGTCAGATTGTTAAATACTTTAAAAATCATTTTTCGGCACATTTCATCTGAATGAGAGCTATTTAGATAATGACTGACTGTTGAATAGCTAATTAACATCTTTTCAGATGACTAGCGCTTCTTGTTGTAAGGTCATCTGATCTGCAAAAAAAAAAAAAAAAGCTACACATATCTGGAAGAAGCTAATCGTACATTAACATCAGCTGATTTATTACAATTAGCTTGGTTGGCTTTTTGCAGGAAGTGAGAGCAGCACTGTCCCGTGTCACTATTAGTCACCTTTAGTCAAACCTCTAATCTTTCAGGCCTTGTCGTTTAAAAACAGTTTTTCTTCTTTTCTTTTCCTCACCACACATATAACCTCCTTTCCGTCAGCATTTCAACGACTCAGTCAATATTTCAGTATGTCTTAGGACCTGCTATAATGGCTATACGTAACCCAGCTGTCTAAAACAGCTGACCTCAGATGACTTTAGTTCATTTTAAAGTTGCACTCAACTTGTGAAAACAGTTGAGTGAAAACAGAGCTGAGAAAATAACCACAATAATCAGATATTCGTCTTCTTTTTTGACAGAAAGCTGAAGGTGTGGAGTTTGAGAGATACTAGATTTTTATAGTATCCAAGCAGGGCATAGCTAACAAAAGATAGTTTTGTGTTGCATCAAGGGAAGTGTAGGATCCGCTGATTTTAGACTCATATTTGGGACTAAAAGTCTGGATAACTCGGCTTTTGTTGCATCGATTTTGATGCAACTTTTTCAAAAAGCCAGTTTACAAATTTATGGAAGTGCAACACTAAATCACTGCAGTATCACTTTAACTTTTATTTTGAAATATCAAAATGAATGTTTACTGAATTTTAAAGGTTGGGCAACCACACTGAAATGCCAAAAACGACGCTAAAGATTTCACATATCCTCAGATGATACTAGATTTTTATAGTATCCAAGCAGGGCATGCCTAACAAAAGATAGTTTTGTGTTGCATCAAGGGAAATGTAGGATCCACTAATTTTGGACTCATACCTGGGACTAAAGTCTGGATAACTTTGCTTTTGTTGCATCAATTTTCAGTATCATTTATTTTAAAATATCAAAATGAATGTTTACTGAATTTTAAAGGTTGGGCAGCCGCATTGAAATGCCAAAAACGCTAAAAATGCTAAAAATTTCACATATCCTCTGATGATGATCACTTAATTTAAAAAAAAAAAATTAGCATTTAGCATTTAGCATTTTCGGGTTTTTGAGTTTTGTATCATAGCAACCTGTTGTGTCTGGTGGAAATGTTTCCACCAAGCAACTTTGTGGCACTTTTAAATGTAAAAAAAAAAAAAAGTGTTTGTTGTTGAATAAGTAACATTAAAGCACAGAGTGGATCATACAACTTGTATTTTTAAGGGTCAAAAGTAGAAGTTCAGTATAAATAATGAATAAAGCGAACGTTACTTTAGACTCATTCAAACACATTGCATCACTAAATGTCCGTAAACCCGCCCCAAGAGATTTGTGACGCAAATTTACCTCTAAACCACTCAGCAAATGTTATTTCTGGTAAAAGACCCAACGCCAATTATGTCATCCAAATTGAGATATTAGCGTGATTAAATAAGAGATGAGGAGAGAGCGGCGATTGGCCGAGGGTTGCCGAGAGACGGATCAGACCGGAGGAGGAGAACCAAGAAGAGAGATAAATGCTGTTAAGGTTGTGTTAATGTTACTTAAGCATACTGATAGCTGCTGTGCATGTGAAACATGTGTGTGTGAGTCTGTATGTGTGTGTGCGGCAGCGCTATAGGCTCATTAGGCTACAGGGGAGAATAGCTAAAAGGATTAGACTGACATGGATTATTCACGCATGAAATACTGGAACCAAGGAGGTGGAGAGAGAGAGAGAGAGAGAGAGAGAGAGAGATAGAGACGGGCTGAATATGTAAGAGAAGTTGAGAGTATAAATATGTATGTCGAGGAATATATGTGGCGGAGAGATGAAAAGAGGAAATGGCAGAGGAATGGACGGAGATGGGGGGGGGGGGAGGAAGAGAACTCAGGAACAGCGAGAAGATGAGGTCCGAGATTTAAGACGGAGCTCGAGATCGAGAAACCCGCCGAGTGCGACGATGGAATGAGGAAGTAGAGATGGAGAGAGATAGAAAGGGGAGAGAGGAGAGGAGAGGAGAGGATGACATATGGGGTTGTGAAGTCAAATGGTAGAGATGGGAGAGAGATGAGGTGGGAGACGGAAGCAGAAAGAACAACCAGAAGAGACGAGGAGCCACGTATGAAGAGGGAACGAGAAGAGATGAGAATGATTGGATTGTAGATTTGATTAGATGGAGGATAGGGGAAGAAGAAGAGTTGGGGAATAGATATAAACCAAGAATAGCAAAGGAAGGTTTTCAGTTTCCTGTGTGCGGTAAAAAAATGCAGGAGGTTTCAAATAAAGTGCGGATTGCCAAATATCATCTTTCACACCTTTCAAAAGTCAAAATTTGGAGGGAAAATCCAACCGAACGTGCCCACTACACGAGTTAAAGGCCGGATGTGTTGAGGTGAGAATGTAAGCAGGACTTAAACTCCTCATCTCAAGCTCTCTGTGTCACTCTTCACCAAACCACTGCCATCAATTTCAGCGTTTACAACCGAAGACGGTCCAAAAGTTCTGCGCCGTTCGAGCCATATAAACACTTTTGGCTTCAGACTGAATGAAGTCATCCGTTTCAAGCGTACACGCCGGCAGTTACGTTGATGTTAAGTGTATTTCAAGCTTTTATTTTTAAGTCTGGATCGGGACAAGTTGATGAAGACTTTTCATTAATATAAGTGGCTCGAGCAGATCGGCGTGTATCACCCTGTAGAGCGGCGTGCTGCTGTCTGCTCAGTGATTCTACTGCAAAAACCTGACGTGATGTGTTTTTATGTTGAAATTCGTGAACATATTGAACACACTGGTGTGTCCAAACATTTGACTGGTACTCTTTTTAACAAAATAAATTCTTCTGAATCATTTTCTTTTTAAAATAAATGGACTTTCTTGTTTGATTTAAAATGCTTTATGGAAGGAAAATCAAGCTTTGACCCTCAGAAATCATAATTGTGTCACTATATATTGATAATGTAATTGTCATAATTTGTCATGTAGATGCTAAATTGAAAATTATGTAAAAAAAAAGGCACAAGTCACACTGCTTAATCTCTTTTAGTCACAGTTTAATCAGGAAGAGATCTACACATTTAAAGTTTGAAGCGATTAAACATAGATCAGGTCTCGGCATTTACTCCATTCATCACTTCCGCCCAGCGGTGCGGGAAAAAACGACACGATCGTATTCTAATAAGCCTCGAGCTTCGCACATTGCTACACCGGTTTTTCACTACACTGACGCTGATGGTTGCATGGATATTTTTTTTCAGGTGCAGGATTGCATCAGTGTTTTTTTTTTTTTTTTTTGGAGAAGACTGAGATGAAGTAGCAGCTGATTATAGTAAATCAAGAGAACGCTGATCGGCTCCTAAAGGGGCTAAGATAGAGAGGAAAGAAAAGGTTTATTTGTTGTTGTTGTTTTTTTTTATAAATGCAGAAGGGAAATTAGATCTGCTATGTGAACTAACAGTTTTTAAATCAAAAAGCCAGTGCAGAAAGAAAAGACTTATCATATAAACTCCCAAACTCCAGGAACCAACATCTGTATAAAATCGTCAGGTCATACTGGTTTTGATTTCTAGGGCTGTAGTCAACCAAAGAAAATCTTGGTCACAGTGAATTCTGTATTTCTCTGTTAAGCGTCTTCAGGCTAGGCTAATCCATCGTTGCTAACTTTGGAGCTAACTCCCTTCACTTTTCCAGCACTTGGAGAAACAACAGATGTGACTTTTTAGCATTTAACTGACACACTGTAGTCTGTGCTGTACATTTACTGCCAGACTGACAACTTACCGCTAACCTTTTCCTCTGCTCCACTCGTATCCACCGTCACTTTCTCTGTGTCCAACTCTCTACATAAACATACTACGCAATGACGTATAACACCGTTGCTCGTTTCCCAGGCAACAACACAGCGGTTGACTCACGCGCTGCACAGACTCCCACACGCTAAATATTTCTGAATGAGTGGATATTTGGCATTTATTCTAGTATTAAAAATATTTTTTGGCCTGGCGGGAGTTCTTGTTGATATAATCGTAGGAGAAACAAAGTTCAGTACATTTAATAAACGCTCAGTAACGGAGTTAGACCTCCGGAGTTTGGAAGAGTCCAAAGTTGTGTAAACAGCGGGGGTGTTTTGAATAGTTTGTTGGTCTGCCCCCCCCCGCTGCAGGAAAATAATGGATTAATCCCAGAAAGCTGCTGATGTAGCACTTTTCTCCTCATGAAAGTAGAGATAGAGATACAAGGAGATTAGCCGACCAATGAGAATTTAGTCGGATGAGAGAGTATCGACCAATTAATCGACTAGTCGACCAACAGACTACAGCCCTATTGATTTCTACACATGTACGCACGCAGGAATGGAAGAACCAGCTTAAGGACAGAGTTGTAGATACAGCCAGTCCCCTAGAAATCACATTTACAACTAAATTGCAACAGCAAAGACGGCTGATTTATGTATTTTTCTTATCATAATGACAAATGTTATTTAATTAATATGCTTCTGTATTATTCTGCAGTCTCCTCTGAACACCAAGCAGGAGCCCTTTAGCCTCACACAGGCCCTCATCTTCCTCTTTGACTCGATAGAAAAACAAGCAAACAAGCAAAAAAAACATGGTAGCGACTGACAAAAGGGGGTTTGTCTAGCTGTATTCCCCCCCCCTCCACAAATTTAACCAGTGTCACACGCCCTCTCACCCAAAGGGGACGCCTGGCTTCGGTCTACGCCACAGTCATGTGGCGCCTCTGCCCTCTGGGACTAGAGAGCAGAAGTGTGGGAATAACTTTGTCACATCACAAAGCTTGTCAACACAGCTGTGACTGAGATAAAAAAGAGGGAGGGGGGGGGGGGGGGGGGGGGGGGGGGAAGAGCGAGATAGGGATGAAGAAGGAAGGAAGGAGCGGAGGGGAAAGGGAGTGAGACGGGAGACGGGAATGTTTGCAGGAGTACGGATTGGTGAGCGCAGCAGCGGCGGAGGGAGGGGTGAGAGGTAAAGGTAGAGAAACAAGGCTCACAGAGGATGAAGGGGAACAGGAGTGGCAGGGAGGAGGGGGTTATTTCAGTAAATGGAGGTGAATGACATCAGCAGGAGAGTGAGGTGATGAGGGATGCAAAGCCTGAGACACACACACACACATTCACACACAGAAAATGAGCAATGACACAGTCAAATATTTGGCGAGAACAGCCTGGGTTTGCCTTATGCTGTGTCTGTCGCCCAGCGAAGCCGCCTGGCAGAGCGACATAGGTGGATACAACAGGAGGAGAGAGAGAGAGAGAGAAAGGGAAGCATTTTCAGGAAGTGTGTGCAACAGTGACATGCAAATATGTGATAGTGGTTATGATTTAACATAGCTGCATGTGTGCAGTCAGGTGTGTATGTGCATAATAAATCTTTCTCTGAGTGTGTGTGTGTGTGTGTGTGTGTGTACTGTATGTGGACATTAGCATGATTGCAGAGAGTGGCAGCTAATCTGTTTATGCAGTCAGAGCTCATCCGGCTCTAAAACCCATAAATAAATATTTAAGTCTGTCTGGCTGCTGCTGCTGCTGCTTTTCATGACTCGTACAAAAAAAAACAAAAAAAAAAAAACACAAGAAGCAGCACTTTTTAAAAAATGGGTTTGTTCTCACCAAAGTTTCACGTAGAAGATGTGAAGTGTGTCTTTTTTTTCCTCTTCTTTCTGGTTGATTGTCTGTATTCATGTCTCTGCATTCCTGGTTCTCTCTTTAGGTGTGTGTGTGATTGTAGACTTGGTCCTCTTTACGCACACATAACCAAGTTTTCGACAATGACTGTGAAAACATGGAAATATTTGTCAAGTTCTCACTTCTTCAGTGGTTGTTTCGTCATTTTAGATTAAGGTTAGAACAACGTTTAGGCACGTTTTCATGATGTTTTGGCCCCTTTCTTACCAAATAGTCTTCAGGGTCTACAGGGTCTCTCTGTGGTCCTAATCAGTGGATGAGCTGGTGTACTCCCCCTGCTTAGGTTTCTTTTCGAGATTGAACCGAGAACGTTCACTCTTTTCATTGGTCAGATGTGTCTGGCATGGGAGCAAAAACATAAACACAGGAAGAAAGACCTGAAGAAGGTTCCACCTGCCAAATATATAAAAAACGCAACGCACTTTGTCGCACTAGTCAAGGTCAGACGTCATTTAATTCTCCAGCTAGTTGCGAGTAACTGTGGATTTAGCTCATCTGCATTCCAGTACGCAAAGCACGACTGGCAACAGGAGCTGTTTAGCTCAAACTTTTAGAGGTTTAGTTGGGTCAGATTGAAGTTGGATCCCATTCCCACTGCAATCAAACCCCGGAGTTCATTTGGGACTAGACCAAGACCACTTCCTCAGAGGGTCTCGGTACAGTTGCACAGTGTTCACATCTGCCAAAAGAACCGCCAAGCAAAGAAAAGGGGAAATGAACCAGAGTCTGATTCAACTGGACTAAAAAGCGCAGGTCTGAAAATGCTGTTTGAATCTCCACCACTCTTGAGGAACTGACAAAATTCATTTGATTATCTCACAATGAGTCTTTGTGTTGCTTTTTATGTAATGTATGTCGTTTGAATGGATGTTGGGGAGACCACGTCTGGAGGTTGAAAGGGAGACTGAGAACACCAAGAAGGCTAAACACCAGTCTGCTGAGTAGAGACGATGTTTTTTATGCTTTAGTACAAAAATGCATTTGAAAGAATTAACAAATGCAGTTGTGTTTTCTTCCTCTTGCTGTATCTTGCTCTTTTTTTTTTACAACTAGCTGTAAAGTCAAGTTGCCATTCATCACTCTGTGCTTTGTTTTTGGGGATCTTTGTGTGCAACCATGCGTGTTTTCACACATCCCATATCATACACTCCAGTGAGATCCTGGCATGCTGCCTGTCTTGCACATTTTTCATTATCGCTGCATTAATCTTCAGCCTCTTCCTTTACTTCTCCTTTACCTGTGCTTCTTCATTCACACACTTCCTGTGTCTTTTACAGGGGGAAACGTGTACCTGCTAGTTTCTGAGGGAATTTGGTTGATCTAGCCATCAAGGAAGTATGAAAGAAAAAACACGTTTTATCACATTTAATTATCTCCTACTTCTAAAGTTAAAAGTTAAAACTTTTTGAAGAGCAGTATGTTCAGTTATTAATAGTATTTCTTTATCGTTAGCATGCAACTGATCCATTTTGCCTCTCAAATTGACATCAATAAATCAAACTAGAACTCCAAAATAAAAGAAAGTCTGAACAAACATCTTACAAATGATAATTAGAGTACTCCAGGATCCTTACAAAGCAGAATCAAAGCTGTGATTTAATTTTTTTTTTGTTTTTTCAAGATAATTTTCTATTATTCTGTCTAAATAGTGCCTGCTTAGCAAGCATGTTAACTCATCACCGTTATAAAGCACAAAACCAAAGCTGTTAGCGGTGAATGATTCGCCTGTTGACCAAGTTTTTAACTGCAGAACACTACATAAATGCAGAGTCTCTCGCCGCTGCTGCAGTCGATCCATCAGCCAAGCCGCTCGTGGAGTGAACGCAGGGGTGAGTGTTTACCACCAGGGCAGAGGAGGTGGCGCGCATGGCGATGTGTGATTTGGTGAGGACAGGAGCGATCGGATTACGAAGGAGTAGAGCAGAGCTGCATTTTAATTCCAGGTTTAGCCTAAATTTAATCCAGCTCCATCAGATGTAGACACACCCTGGATACAAGATGCGTTGTTGTGTCAGATGAAAAAAAAAAAGGAGACCGGAGATGAATTGTGGACAAAGGTTTTTAGATCCTGATCCAAATAAAACCAATAAAGGTGTTTTACTTTTACAAAGTTTAGCTTCGTCTGCATGTTCAGATTCGAATCCCTGCAACAGGTTGGTGTGTGTTTGTTGTATGTTTGTGTGCATATTTGCCTTAAATAGGGATGAACAAGTGCCTTTTTGTCTATGTGCATTTACAGTGTGTGTCACAAAGAGAACAGATGTACCTCAATGTAAATTTTGCATTCTGAGCCTATATATGTGTGCAGCGTCCCTGTCCCACTGTGCCTCCTGAGGTCAATCGTCCCAATCAAACGGAGAAATGTCCTCACACTGATAGGTCAGTTTTTCAATTTCCTACCTAATTGGTGAGGTCAGGAAAACATGCTGTGGAAATGATTCCACATCAACTCCTGGGGGGCTTCACAGACATCAAAGAATCCCCTGTGGGTACTATTGGCTTTTCATCTCTCAGGGTAACGTGTCACTGTGTGTGTGTGTGTGTGTGTGTGTGTGTGTGTGTGTTCCAGGTATTCCTCCTGTTGTGTGGATGTAAATCTGTTTACACAGTCATGTTGTGGGGACTTGTTATCCTTATGGAGACAAAAAGTAAGTCCACTTAACGTAAATCAGTCATTTTAGGGTGAAGACTTGGTTTATAATTAAGGTTAGTTTAGGGTTATGTTAAGGTTAGGGTAAGGTTAGGGTAAGGCATGTGGTTATAAGGTTAGGATAAGTCTCCAGGAAATGAATGTAATGTCCTCTGAATGGATGGAAACACAATAATGTGTGTGTGTGTGTGTGTGTGTGTGTGTGTGTGTGTGTGTGTAGTTATTTGTGTGGTGTTGTGATGTGTGGGCTAGACAAATAGAAGTGAATCACTGATGATTCCTGCGGGGGGGAAACTGGGTCTTACTGTACGACAAAACAATGAAACAATACAGCAGCAGGAGGAAAAAACTCAAACATTCTACATATTATTTTTTATTTTTATATTATTTAAGCTGCAATTTATAAAACAACAACGCATCATATGATACATGTAATAATAGAAACACCATGAATTAAAGTATTGTTAGAGTGTGAACAATTGTGTTGTTCTCGCAAGGACATACTAAGGCAAAAACAAAATAATAATAATAATAAAATAATAAAACAAAACATTTCTCGATAATGAATTCATCAAACCTTATTTTGAATTGTAAGAAACAGGTGCAAACAATCAAATCTCTGTATACCATTTGTACTCTCAATGCATATAAAATGTATATTGTTCAGGTTCACTGTTGCGTTCATTGATGTTGGTTTCTCCTGAGAAATAACTGACCAATCAGAGCTTAGTTAAAATTTTGTGCCAACCCATCACGTAGATGTTTAATTAAATAAGTAAAAACTTTGACCTGCTGGTGGCACTAGAGGAAAAGTCAGACGTTCATGAAAGTCATTAGGATTTGTCTTTACCTTGAATATGTGTTCCCAACCCATCGAATAGTTGTTGGGATAGTTCAGTCTGGACTGATGTGGCGGACCAACCAACCACCCATCAGATACAGACTGACCAACTGACGGACCGCGCCATTGACACCCATATAATGCCAGTGGCCTGGCTAACCACCAGACATACAGTAATTCAAATGATCAATCAATGTGGTGAAATCTAGTTGAAGTTTTTGTCCTGTCTCCATGTTTTGTCTCGTCACTTCCTGTTTTATTTTGAAAATTATTCCTCCTTGTTTCTGGTCACTTGCCCTCCCTCATGTGTCTGTCTGATTATCTCAAGTGTTTCCACCTGTTCCCTCGTCAGTTCTGTCCGTGTATCTAAGCCCTGGTTTTCAGCTTTGTCTTGACAGTTCATTTGGTTCTAGTTCTCGTCTTGTCTTGTTTGGTTTTGTTTCACAGTCACAGCCTCGCCAGTCTCGTTTTTTTCTTCCAAAATTAAGGATTTTTTTGGCCACACAACAACTCTGCGCTCCCCTTTTTCACGCCAATGTGACAAAGTCAACTACTCCTAGCAACCTCAGCTTCCTTGTCTATATAAAATGATCCAGCAGACCTGAGTTATGTTGTTGTGATCTCCTCTTTCTCTCTCTCTATTCTCTCATTTTATGTCTTCCAACAGTTGTTTTACCATACAGATACACAAATGCACATACTCATCCTGTGAAACAAAATTTTACCCGGTGAGAATCAATATTTATTTCATAAAATTGTCAGAATTGGTAGCTGAGTTTGTTACGTCGGTCTCTCCTCACTGTATAGAGAGAGAGAATGTAGCACCAGTATGCATCTGGGCCCAACCGTCTGTTCAGACCGTTTCTTGATGCCTGCAGTGAGTTATAAACTGTCTGATCCAAATCAAAACACTCTCAGCTGCTCACAGGATCCCATTTAGTTTGAAATGCTCTAAATACCCTTCAGACAGCCATTCTCATCAATCTGGTGCCATAATCCATCATTATGAATGTAGAGTGGGAGGCTTTTGGTTCAGGGAAATAGCTTCTTTTGTTTCCTGATGAAAAAATAACTCACTGGCTGTGACTTTCCTACAGTACATGAGTGATGGTTTTGAGTCGAGTACAAAGCAGCGGGGAACATTATTACTCACATTTCAACCGGTTGGATTGAGACTTTTTTTATTTTCACAAATAATGTACGGCCTGATGGGAGGGTGGCCCCCCTCGCTTCTTCGTGGGCTTCGTGTTGTACAGGTTTGAGGCGGTGCGTCTGCAGGAAACATCTCTTACCGACACTTTTTTACTTTTTAATGGAACAGACTCACTCTGTCCCCAGCTGTGCTGAGCGTAGCATGTTTTTACCACTGAGAATTTAATAATTAAAATTATAATTCATTATATATTTTTATATGTATTATTTCCATCTGCAGAGAATAAGAGTTTTAGTGTGTAATAACCATGGTTGAAAATAAAAAAACACACACTTCCTTGGGGTGCAACCATTTAAATTGGATCTAATATGTACAGAAATGTTTTAGCTTGTCATATAAGCATTTTAAATAACTGATTATGATTAATTGCTGTGGTTTCAGGTGGTGCGACTGCAGAATAAACTAGTGTGAAAGTGTCGGCTTCCTTTACGTAATCTGCAAGCTTCAAAATAAGAGTTTACAAATAAGAAAAAATAAGAGCTATGGTCAAATGTGTAGCTTAAATTCAGTGTGCAGGCTTTACTCTTTACATTGGCTGCTGATTTCTCTAAACCGCCTTGCGCCCACGTGTAATGTCTGTATCACTACAGCACATGGTCTTTCTAATGACGCTAATGGCAGTCTGACAAAACCAGTTATTGTCTCTTTAAGCTCCCTCTTTAACTCATTCACCACTCCCTTATGTAATAAACTGTAAATAGTAACAGTAGTAGTAATAGTAGACACAATAGAGTATAGTAACATCACAATATGGGAGGTGGCAACACAATAATTTCGCTCTTGGAGTTTGAACAGTCAAATATAATGGTAGAGGATAAATAGGAACTGATTTCAGACACAAACATGGTCTTCATTTAAAACCCAGACAGGTGTATTCACTTGTGTTTTTAAGTTTTTGTTGCACCTTTTGGGACAACTTACACCATTATCACAGAGTTTGGTGACGTGACATAATTCACATCATGCTTGTAGCGCCACTCAACTTCCCCGAGGCCAACTTAGAACACCTGTGTTGAAAAGGAAATAAAAAAAAAACACTTCCTGACCTATCATAACTGCTGTAATGGTAGTCAATCTTAGAAGTACATAAAAATGTAAAAACCAAATGATCTGGAATAAAAGGTCAAGAGCAGACGCCAATCAGATTTTAAATCCCTCCGTGATTGCGACCTTGAATGATTCAAGGAGGTCAATGCCAAACATTTGCAAAACTCAAAAGACAATTAACTGTGGAAGTAAATACAGTTAATTCAAATGAAGTACCTGCAGCAGATTCATCCACCACAGAATGAGTTCTCTCTTCTTTTTTTTTTTTTAGCTGTTAATAGCTGAAATATTTTGTTAATTAAACACCAGTTTTTGC
Source organism: Euthynnus affinis (assembly GCA_029490765.1). Classification (NCBI taxonomy): domain Eukaryota; kingdom Metazoa; phylum Chordata; class Actinopteri; order Scombriformes; family Scombridae; genus Euthynnus; species Euthynnus affinis. The sequence goes on from CM055838.1 coordinate 7,494,044, forward strand.
ACACAGGATTACTAGCACATCTTTTAGAATAGCATCTGCAGGCCTACAGCGTCTCGGGTTCAGGTTTTAATTGCCGAGGCGATCTCAACTGAGAAATGCTGGGAAATCACACGGCAAGAACAGCTTCAAGCAGCTTCAAGCAGCGTAGCATCAAGTTAACTTTTTGGCAGTAAACGCACCCTTTTTTTGAAGTAGTTTTAGGCGACATAACTCCACGTTTTTCCTGTCCAAACAAGTGGTAAACTGTAAACCAGAGGAAATTAAAGGACTTGTGTTGTTAAAAGAATGAACTGGGGACAAAATGTAGATGATATAAATATGAATGAATATTTATATCCTTTCATTTACTGTCAGTTATACACACACACAAACACAGGCACACGAGAACAGCTACAGCGGACCGCATTTTTAAGAATGTTAATAGATTCTCATGGTGGCATTATGACTCGTATCACTATTCAAACACACACATGATTATAATTATCTAATCAAGTGTCCTCTCGTCTGGCTAGCATCCTTTTAACGAGCTCTCTCCATCCTTAATCAGCTAATTACGACAGCATTATAATCAGCCCAACTGTGGCTTACTGAAGATTGAGGCACTAGATTAGTATGGTAAACAAAATATGCCGGATATGGAAGGAGGAGGTGCTGGAGGATGTCAACGAGTCGATGGGTTCAAGGAAGAGCAGAAGAGGAGGAGGAGGAGGAGGAGGAGGAGGGAGTTGGGTTTGGAGGTAGTTTATTAACTGATTATGGCTGAAATGAGAAGTGGAGCTGATTGGAGCTGATTGGAAAACATTCACACCACCTTTGCTAGAATTCACTGGATTGGTTGAGCCTCATATTTGGACGTACGTTTGAGACTCTTGTATGAGAACGTAAGACTTTCCATGCTCTGAGTTCATGGCCATCTAATTGACATGCAAACAGAGACCTTGTTGGCACTTTCTTACCCATTTTTCCCCCCCGAACAATGCTAACCTTTCCTTTCTCTCACTGTCAAGCTACCTAGCTAATGCTAATCCGCTTGCGCCAATCATCCGACGCTCCTTCCTTCCTTCCTTCCTTCCTTCGACCTCTCGCTCTCTCTCTATTACTAACGATGTACGCCGGTTTGTACTCTGTTGAGCCGGAGAGAAAGAAAGAAAGAAAGCCCTCTTCACACACAAATTTGCATAACATGTTTGGACACTCAGGTCTTGTCTGCCCTGACAAAACTCAATAATCCAGCCGCGGCTTCGTGCCTAAATGCTACACCTTCCTCACCAATCATCATCTCTTCGATCCTCCTCCTCCTTTTTGTTTATCCCTTCAGCTTTTCACATCCCTCGCTCGCTCTCCTCCGCCCTCCCTCCCTCTCCCCCTCTGTATTGCGCCACTTCTCACTTATTGCTTTGTTTTCCACCCCCCCCCCCTTCTGTTATTTTCCATCTCTGGCAGGCTCTATCAATTTTTAATACTGTATGGCTGCCAGTGTTGGACGTGTCATCAGCCTGGCAGTAGCCTCAGCGTTTGGCCCTGCCATGAAAAGCCTGTTGGTTTTTACAGATGTAAAGGCCTGGGGTTTTGTCTGACTTGCTTCATGTAGCAGAGACCTCACTCTGAGCCAATGTGGGGCTACCGGAGCCGTACATCCAAAGGAAGTCGTGACACTGAGGAAAAATGTTTTTAAGGCTCTGGTGATTCTATGAGATATTTTGACTTCTCTACATGAACAAAAGCTTGTTGCTAAGCAGTAAAAAAAGCCTCTCTGCTCCCTAGCTGGAGTCGCCTGGTGATATTACAGGTCATGGAATATTATATCAGTGACTGTGGGGACACATTGGAGAGACTTTTTTATGGGTAAAATGGCATCTCATTTAGGCACATTGAGCTGTTTGAGACACATTTTCGGTGGTTTAAAAAAAGGCACTCTGGCGTACTTATGCAGAAACAGCAATAAAAGTCCTGCATTCATAAGTGAAAGTGTGTAAGAAAAAGTGCTAAAAGTATTAAAGTAAAAACACTCATTGTGGAAAATAGCTTAAGCTGACTGTATGTTTTGTAAAATCTGTGAAGTAGCTAGTGCCAAAAGTCATTAGATGCATTTTGCCGTATCATTTTAAGGTCTTTTATGTACGTTTATACAGAACAAGAGGACAGGAGAGGAAAGAGACAAACACTTTTATGGACTTGACGGCAGCCACCACAAAACATTATTGGTGTTCTGTTAAATTTTTTGTCAGTTGTGCTGACCTCTCCCTTCCTGTTAGACAATACGATGAAATCTTTACAACCTGGTGTAACCCTTGTGTATAAAAGACACTGCCACACTGCTTCTCCCATCTCTGAGACAAATCCATCTCCTGTGTGTGTGTGTGTGATGCTTTTATTTCTCCTTACAGTCAGCAATAAAGTTGGGGTCAGTGTTTGCTGATAGTGTGTGTGTGTGTGTGCTGGGTTGGGATGGCTGACTAAGGGACAGATGAGGATGCTCCCATCAATCAAACCGCTTGGATGTGGAAGAAGTTTGCACGACTTCATGCATTTTTAAATATGTTTATATCTCATAAGATAGTCGCGTCTTGCAGGCGGCGTTTGACTTCAAACCAGAAAGGCATCTGTATTCTGTATAATCTTCAGTTATTGTGTGTTTCCACAAGCATCAACAAGTAAACAGTGAATGCTACACTGATGACCACTTGTCCACTTGAACATGTGACCACAGCGAAGACCTCTGGGGATTGTAGTTTCAAACTATTGATGAACTGGGACAGCACATAGATGAACGCCAGTATGGACAATACAAAACATAGATAAATGGATAAAAGTAAAAGCAATGGGTATTTGCTGTTATAAAACATAACGTATGATATTTATCATAAAATATGCCATAATGGATCTCTGGCTACTGTAAAGATACTGTACGACTGGTTAGCTATGGCAGGCTATGAGCTACATTTGTGTTCTTTAGTTGATTGCAATTAAATAAAAAGGGTCACCCATTGAGGATTATTTATCTTCACGTCATACAAACACTAATGCACACACATATAGCACTAATAATCATCTACAAACCAACTGTGTGAACAAGCATAAAAACAATTATGATGCACGTACGGACATAACAAGTTTTGTATTGGCGCTGTAATGAATCGCTGCCAGGATTCTCCAATTAAAATGAAATTTGTCATTCCAGTCTAGATAGCAGTGTAGACTATCATTACAGATATAACCAAATTAACACTTTAAAATTCATATTTGAATCTCATTTAAAAAAAAAAAAACATCATCAGTGGAGATAGACGCTCTGTATCTTATTATTTCCACATCTGAAATGTGATTCATATAAACGAATAAAGGTGCATTTGGATGATTGTGATCTTCTGTAATTCACCCCCTCCGAGCCTGTTTTTTGAAACAGTTGCAAGCTCCGGTCCAAACAGAGCCAATGTTGGCGATATTGCCCATCAGTCTAGTCAGTCACAGTGTGTTGACTCATTGGCTGTAGCCTCCTGCCATGTTTGTCATGCCAAGAACGAGAGGACAAACAGTCTGTTGTTGGCTGATTGTTTCTGTCACCGGCCGGTTCTTTCGCGGGTTTTAGCCGAAGGTCAGTGAACTGTCAGTGGGTGAGGAGGAGAACATGGATGAGGTAATCTCATGATGATGATGATGAGTCACATTTGAGCACCAAAGAAAGCCGGTGTCATTATATGTGTGTGTGTGTGTGTGTGTGTGTTGACATGGCTGCTGTAATCCCTCTGTGCCGCACTGCATCTGGACGACTCATGTTCACACCTGCAACCCTCGACTCCCTCTTCTCCCTCACTTCCTTTCTCACTCTGTAATCCTCTTTCTGTCTCTCTATTACACACACACACACACACACAATCATCCCTAAACTATAGCAATATGTTACTTTCTGTCTCACAGAAAACATGTATACAGAACACAGAGGGTTTAGGCTGTGCACAGTCAAATTCACGAGTTGTTGTTCCAAATTTTATGAAGTTTCATGATGCAATAAACAGCTGTACTTCTAGACCCTCCGACAAAGGCTGCCATATCATTAAACACAGCAAGCACATGTGTATTAAAGGAATACTTAGACCTGTGTGGCTCTGAAAAGTGGCGCCTTTACAGAGGATGGCGGCCTCAGAACCATGGCAACTTCTCAAACGAGTCCTACAGCACAGTCCACTCGGCCATTGATCTGTTTCTCTTTTCTCTGTGTGTGATTCTTTAAATGAGAGCGAGATCAGTCCGTTCATTCATTAAATATTCACAATATAAAGCATACTAAACATTTAGGTGTCCTGTCCTTTTTTCATAAAGTATGGTGTATTACTTTGTGGACTTTGCTGTACTATAGTTGGCTATTTGGACACACTGGCAGTAAGGCTGACTCTGCTGCACCACGTCCAGCTTTATTAGTGCAGTCTTGGAAACGAAAAGAGAATTACAGCTGCCCTGTTTGCTCAGTTTAAAGTCTTTTGCTGCATAGCTTCTTGAGTACAAACACAGATTCCTCTTAGATTATTTTGTCACAAGAATGTCATATTCTTACTCTTTACGTTGCGATCACTGCAACTAAAAAAGACACTGTGGTAAGTTTCTGGTGCTGTTAGTATTATAAACCACTAATAATCCATCAAACTCAAGGATCTGTTACTCAGACTGGACTTCCTGGATTGTGTTTTCATGTCTCACCAGTATGTGAAAACCCCCACTGACACATCCTCTTTTTTTTTTTTTTTTTTAACACAGGACAGGTTTGAATGCGTGCTAACATGATTGCTGCCAGCAGCATCATCTTTGCCACTTACCATTTCATGCATGTACAAAATGCAGTCAGCATATGCTCCATCCCTACACACACACACACACACACAACATCCACTCAGCAGGACATGTGCTGACACTTTTCCCTTGGGGGTCCAGCATTGAAGTGCACACTGCAACACATGCATATAGACACAAATACATATATCACATTTACATTTAGCTGATTCTTTCATTTACAACGACTCGCAACGAGCGCTTGTGGACACAGACACAAAGGAAAAGACACACACACATAAAACAAATGGCTCCAGGGTGAGCTTGCTTTTTTTTTTCCTCAACACCCTTCTCTGTTACCCCAGGTGGCACTTCAGTGAGCTGGCATTTCAGTGTGTGTGTGTGCACGTGCCTCAGTGTGCTAGTGTGTCATTGTGTGATTTATGGAGAGACAGAAAATGACACAAGTGGAGGACGGAAATGCTGTGGTAGGAAGTGATATACAAGAATAGCACAGTTGGTTTACTTTTTGTTATTTTGGGTTCTTTCATAGTACTATTTATGAAACGGTCACCTCACCTCCTGTATGCTATCTGCTGGCCTCCATTGTTACATCAGAGTTTCTTGAAGTGTGATGCAGTGCGGCAGGAAAAAACCTCAAACAAAGAGGAGATTCAGCGATTAAACCGTCCCTGTCGTAGAGTAACTTGTGTGTGTGTGTGTGTGTGCTCCATTGTGAGTCCAACGCTCGGTGGGCGATAGCAGTGTTTACCCAGCATGTCATCAAGAATTCTGTGGCTCTGCAGAAAGAGAGGGCAGTAGTGTGATGCAATGTAATGCAATGCATTGTCATACAGGAAAAAGGGGGGGGTTCATGCACTGCAATGCAACATAACATTATGCTGAAGTCAGGAGTAGTAATCAAACTAAAGCGGCAAATAAGTGTTTTACCTGTCAAAGCCTGCAGCTATTTCCTAAATGCACGGCAAATAGCTTCTTTTGTGCTTTTAAAAGCAGATCCAATCTGTTTAATTTCAAAAGCCAATTACAGTCCCGGGCAATTGAGTTAAACTGTATTCGATTTTACTCTCATTTTTAGGTATCACATTAGTTTGTTTTAATTAGAAAAGTCAAACAAAAAGTAAAGCTTTTCCAGTAAATAAAAAAAACCCAAACTGTTAAATCAATAAAAAGTCTTATTTTGATCACATGCATTTCTAACAAGATATCTAAGCCATGCTTGGAGGACACAAGTTCACAAGTTATTACATTACTAATTGTATCCTCAAATTGTCAACTTGGTCATGTCATAAAATTAGAAGAACTGTCTTGACAGATGTTTCGCATTGTAACCGGTCAAGGCAGATGGCCGCCCACCTAGAGCCGGGGTCTGCCTTAGGTTTCTTCCCGTTAAAGGGGAGTTTTTCCTTCCCGCTGTCGCCAAGTGCTTGCTCATGGGGGGAACTGTTGGGTTTCTCTTTCTGTAAATTAAAGAGCGTGGTCTAGACCTGCTCCATGTAAAAGTGCCCTGAGATGACTTTGTGTTGTGATTTGGCGCTATATAAATAAAATTGAATTGAATTAATTGCATCAGCTGATCAACTATCAGCTGTTTTATATATGCTTCACTTGTGGTTCATACATTAGCTGATGACCTACCAGCTGACACATCCAAACATATTCAAACAGCTGCTGTAAATCCAGCCTCCTTCTTATGTTAAAGATTTGATATTGTTGATTTTACCAATGTTTATGCATGTCTTTGTTTTGATGGGATCTATTCTGCTAAATCTTACTGTATAATCATTTACTACAAATGGTCATTTACTTGATGTAAAGATATCACTAACTGTAGTCAGTTCTAGGTGGGCGCTACTTGTTACAGCTTTAATAGGAAGTTATTGTTGGTGTTCATCAAACTTAGCAGATGTGTAACCGTTTGCAAGTAAAGACAAATCTATTAAAACAACACATGGAATCATAAAGTAAAGCAATGCAATGAAAAACATTCAAACACACTCATTCACTGTATAAAACATAAATGCATATGTTGGTAACTACGTGCACAGTTTTATACTACGATCCCGTCGCTCTCAAGTCATGCAATAAACAGAGCAGATGTGGCGACTGCAGCATTACAGCATTGATTTTCATCTGTGATACCTTTTTGAAACAAAAAGAGAAACCAAAAGCACATTTCTGCATGAATGAGACGAGTCAAATTAATCCCGGAAGCATAATTAACATGAGCAAAATTTAAATAGTAGGACAAATGCAACGATTGCAGTTCAGTGATGTGTTAATCTCGTGGTGAATCAATTAACTAGAAATACATGTGCGGTTGAACGGAAGCAGGTGGGAATACATAGAAAGCAACACTTTTTCCTCTCAGGTGCAGAGCTGTGTATATATATTTCTTCAATAAGGTGCCTTGAGTTTGTGCTCTCCTTTTCTGAACGCCTGAACTTTTATCTGTCTGCTTATGTGGCTCCGCTAAGAGGACTAGTGGATTAAGGCCATTTATGATAGCATGTCTCCAATTTCAGCCCCCACAAAACTTTTCTGTCAAGCCTCTAAACTCACCCAAATCCAGTTTACTGACTCTCGTATTGAAATTGGAAAGCTATCCAGGGTGATATTAAAGGCGCTATCTGGCTGAGTATAATGTACTAATATATACAATATTTATTAAAAAAAAAAAAGTTGAAATTGAATCTTTCCTCTGTTGTATGCCAGAAGAGGTTAAATTAAATTTATCTCCATTGGAAACTTTGGCTGTATTAAATCCAATAAGTAATGGGATACAGCAGAAAAGCTGCAGGAGGAGTTTCAGACCCAAGTCGACATTACAAGAATATAAACCGGGCTTTCATTTTTATATCCTATCATATAAAAGTGTCAGTCTTGGCTGTCCTTTTTTACAAAGACAGACTATCTAATTGGACTCTTCAATATGAGATATCACACGTCAAACACTGTTTCCAAACCCACGGTGTAGAGAACTGTGACAAAGTGGGTGAGAACACACCATTTGTCCCTACTTTGACCATGACTGCAATATAGCCTGTTATTTAACCATGCTTGTCATTTGTTTAACCATATGTTCAGCAGTAACTTATGATTTGCAGACACTTAACTATCCCGGGTTTGTTTGTAGTTTGCATTATGTTTGGTTACAGTTCACATTTAACAACATTTTTGGTTAAAGTAAAACACCGACAAGTATTGTTAAGTTTAGTTATTTATTGCCCAACGATGGCCTGTATTTATGCACTGGGTGACATCATTGGTGATGTCACTAGGTTGGATCATGTGGGGAGGGGTGGTAGTAATCTAGGTTAAGTAAATTTTTTACTGTGACTTTGATTTGTTTATGTACGTTGCAAGTGTGTTATTAGGTAAGCTATAGAAAGGGGTTTTACCTTTGTGGTTGGTGAGATTGAATAACTTTATTTCTTACCTGTTTTTAGTAAGGATATAGGATATACCTGCAGCAATGGTACAGTCCAGATTGCCTCTAGACTCTTGATGGAAGGGCCTATTTAAGCAGTTGCTTTTTGACTGTCAGGGGGGTTAGTACATCAGTGTGTAGCTGTGTGCACCTGATGGAAGTTAATATAAGTTGAGTTATTATGAGTTGAGTTTTGATCAGTTAGGCCAAGTTAATTATTTTGAGTTTTTTTTGTTTTGTACATATTTTCTTGATTTTTGGACTCCACTTTTGTAAATAAACCACTTTGTGATACCTGGACAAGGTTTCCTGTGTCTGCCTCCTACTAGTCAGGCTACATCACAAGAACTACGGAGGAATTCGTTCAAGATTCCTCAAGAATAGAGAGCAAAATAAGCAGTCTGGTAGTTAACAACAAACCTCAACAGGGGATCATTTATTGTGATTATAGGTAAAAAAAAATCATGTTGCAAATAACAACTGTTTTGCAGCAATGAACACCCCCATAATCACAGCAAACAGCTCCCTCCAGGGTGTAATAGCTTCCCTATAATGACTATTGACACAATTGTACTAACTGAAACATTTTCTTTAAAGTAATATGAAAGCATAACAATAAAGAAACAGGGGCTAAATAGGATCATTGTTTATTATCTGCCCGTTCACCACGCTCATACAGTAGCATGCGTTCCATGGGAATTTACTGCAGGCAACAATATTGCTAAGATGAAAGTATTTTCATTTTCAGATATTACCTGCAGTAAACAACTAAAGAGAAGATAAGTACTGACTGCCGTTTTTACACAAGAGATACCAAAAACACAACACTTGGGAAGGAAAAGTATCTGTCAGTGAATTTGGGAGGCCCATGAAGAAGAAGAAAAAAAAATTTGCCATACACGTGTACCGCCACTCTGCTCCTCCTATTACACATCTCTCATGTTTAGCGATGACGGCTTAAATGATGGGAACACATTTTCCATATGTCACCAGTTAGTGAAACCGACTCCCAAGCCAGTACGCTGATTGGATAACGGGGTGCGGCTGCCATTACAAGAAGCGAAGCATATCATTGGGTCGCCCAACCCCCATTAAGCTCAGGTCATCCAGATGAATGATTAAACAGGCGACAGGGCGCTCTGGCCAATCAGCAAACAATCAGCCCTTTTTAAATGAGTATTATGCAAATGAGGCATCGTGGAACGCATCAAAACAACTGTATGAGAATAACGCCTGGGGTGAAAATAGTAGGTAGAGGTGTGTTAGTGTGTGTGTGTGCATTCATGGTCCATGCAGGCTTGACTGTACACATAACAAAGCTGTTGTATTTCGGCCTCAAGTGATTATTTTGCACTATATAATAGGCGCTGCAGGCAGAGAGAGGGGACTGCATACATTCAACAAAAGCAAAAGACGGTTCACACTTCATGGGCACGATCACAAACAGCGCTATTGTCACTTTTCTTCTTCTTCTTTTCTTCATACCTATATTTCTTTACCACATCTCTGATGTACAAAGCCACTCTGCCGATCTGGTTCATTGGTTGTGATGTATATATAACCCTCTACATATGTTACCATATTACCGTATTGGCCCGAATATCAGATGATTATGATTATAAGACGACCCCCTCTTTTTCAAGACTCAAGTTTGAAAAAAGACTTTTTGAACACCAAATTTGATTTTTATACAGAAAATAATTACAGTACATCCGAAACAAATGATTATAACAATATATTCGAGAGAAAAAGCATGTTATTTTGCATTTTTTAGGCGATCTTTTTGAGCTCTCCATCTCCGTACATTACACTCTGTGACACCATATTTCACAGCCGCTTTGCAATTGTTTGAAGACTCTGCCTCGTTTATCACCGTCATCTTGGAAGTTTGCATCATAACGTCTCCTCAGCTGCCGGTTAACCTGGCCGATCTAGCCGATGGCCGATCGCCATCTAGCGTTGTGAATGGGTATAATGTCTAGACCCCGAATGTAAGACGACCCCCACTTTTTCAGTCTTATTTCAATGCAAAAAACACCGTCTTATATTCGGGCCAATACAGTAGTTTAAAACACAGTTGCTTTGGGTAAGGCGAGAAGAGCCCTTAAGGTCCAGTCAATCACTATCTTGAACTATCTGGGCCCGTCTGACCCCTACCCCCAAATTTAGGGTATAAATACATCCCACATCCCATTTACTGGTAGAGTCGATTGGCTGCACTCTCCAGACAAACTCCATGGTACTGTCTGTAAGATGCAATGCTTATTATATGCAAGAAAGAAGTGTCCTCGAAGCGTCATTTCTACATCCTACACCTGGCATGGGAGACAACAGTTGCTTTAAGTGAAATATATTTTTTGTACTTTTTTTTTTTAATAATCTGAACCTTGAGTTTGTAGTCTTGTCTTGGACGTAAGATAGGACTTTTATATAGCACTTAAAAAAAAAGACATCTATCAAGCTCATTTTTAAGACAAAACAAAGACAAACATTCAAATTATTTACTTTTTAACCTTCAAATAACTAATATTAATTAGACATAGCTGTTAATAATCAGCACTGTAACAGTTTGGAGCTACAACGTTAAAGTAAAGTATTTAGTAGCCTTGTGTAGCTAAAATGTAAATTCTGTATTAATTTGGTTGTTCTTTTTATGCGTTAAATGATCTGTTAGTTTGATGGTGTATAGTATTAATCAACAATAAAGAGATGATAAAATGAACTCAGAGCTCGATCTTCTCATCTGATAAGCTTGTTAGTTCATTCATATAGGAAATTAATGGACATCCTTGTCGATCACGTCCCTTGTGTTGAGGACATGCCGTGACTTGTAGCGTTGTCAATACAGTTTTTAATAATCTGGCACATATTTTCTGAATCAGAGGAAGCAGAGGAACCAAAAATCCTGGCACTCTGACAACTCAGATATGAAAACGAGGGAAAGGAAGCCAAAAAACCCCCCCCTCCAATCCCCCAACATCCTTCTCTTCTGAAGCCTTTGGGCTCAGTCGGTGTCCCATAGTCCCACAGAGAAGGTGCTGTGCTCTTGGCTGTTGCCCATGTTTGGTCAACTGATGCCTGTCCTTGCATTGTTGCCACTTCATTAAACTCTTTCACAGAAGCTCCCTAAACACCCAGCAGGCCTCTGATCACCCTGCTGTTTTGGCAGCCGTGCACGACCCAGAGAGTCTAACTCCAGGCATGAACACCCAAAACATAAAAGATATACAACTGCAGATAAAAGTACACATCCGAAAGACTCCTGGTCCCATTGGAAAATTAATATTGTACTTGTTCTTTTTTTTTTGTGTTATCTCTTGAAGTCATGTGTTCTCTGCAGGGCTGTTTGCAAGAGACTTATTTGCTAAAAACCACTTTTTCCAATAATGAAAACAGACTTGAACAAGGCTATAATTTCAACTGAAAGCATAAAACATAACCACAACAGAATAAGTGGAGGATGCTTTGGTTGAGGACCAAAAAATGACGTGATGGACTCAAGATTGAGGCGTAAAATTTCTCTGAATTTAATTTACTTACCGTTCCTGCTTTGAGTATCAATTTAAGATGCTCTTGACAAGTCGGTCCCATTCCTTTTAAATAAAAAAAAAGGGTCAGCTGAGTGTTTTCCTCACACAAAAACATCCTCTGACATTTACAAGATCCATTCGAATCTTTTATACAAATCAAGGACATCATGTGTGAAAAGGTGCCTTCGCTTTGTTAAATACATAATAGTGATTTTATTTAATTTATTAAATGTGTATTCATTTGTGGAAGAGTCCTGAATTGCATGTTCTTTTTTCAGCTTAAATGCCTTCAAAAAATGCTTCACATTCACATATTTGCAGAAATCTGAAGGACTTTAATGCTTCAATGTATTTTTTTAACAGATTAGTCAAGAAATACCAAACTTCTGCATCTTTTCTATCAAATCTGTTTCACACTATACTGTACGTACGTTCAGTTACACAATCGGAGCTGGTGCCGGTCCAGAACATTTCCAGTCATGCATTATTTGCTACTGAAAGGTCTGGTGAAACTGGGATCTTAAGGTGTTCATCTTAAAGTGACAGCCATTGACTTCTATTGACCTTTTATCAGCAAAAAATATCTATATACAGTACTATTGACAAGTTTTTTGGCAGAGGTTCAAACAGTTTTAAGCAGAAACAAACACCTTTTTCAATGGAGAGACCAGCGACCTACTGCAGCTAATTATAGATGCGGCTGAATCATCTCATAATAAACTCATATATCATGTGGGGAAAATGCCATAATGATATTAATTCTTCTTTTTTTTTTTGCTTGGAAAAAAATATGTTTTACATAATGAGTATGTTGTTGAGTGGGCAGGGTGGGGTCTTCAAATTCCTTCTGGCACCGCCTCCAGCCTGTCATGAGCTCATGCATGTGTCCCCACCTACTCGGCGCTGCGAGGGCTGCCATATGCTTTTTTTTTTTGACTCTGTTTAGGTTTATGTTTTTGTTGTTGTTTTTTTCATACACTGCGGTATTTATATTCCGATCGCCCACCATATCCTGCCCCCCGCTGACACTTTGGCCTGTTGTGTAGGATTTCAATGCCAACTTCCACCCCAGGAGGCGGCCCTAATTGGCTAGCAACCATGGTGATTTATGAGGGGGGAAAAAAAACAAACATACAAGACTAATAAGAAAAAAAAAAGTCATTTATCTATGTGTTTTGGCTTAATTGGTGATGACACAAAACAAAATGCTGGTTAGAGATATAAAGTGGGTTAATGGTTATTTGTAGGAATCCATTTTTATTTCACAATCTCTCACTTTTTTTTATTAATTTGGCTCAATCTTCATTTATCCATGTCTTCACCCTTTTATATTAAAATATGTGTGTGTGTGTGCATGTGTGCTCACATTTAATTGGCATATCCTTTGATGGAAACGTCTATCCAGTAAGTATTTCGCAGTGAATGTGTGAAGGTAACCTTGATGCCATCAACTCTCAGGAAAATCCAACCCAACAGCTACTTTCGGAGACTAATTAATTGCATTTATGAGAGTTATTAAAAACTAAGTCAATTTTTTGGGAAAAATTTCCTCCATTTCAATCAGTTCCCAGCAGCCAAATGCAGAGTACATACTCATTAGGCCTGCTTGGCACACCTCCAGGGTATAAAGTGTGTGTGTGTGTGTGTGTGTGTGTGTGTGTGTGTGAGCAGTGCCAGTGTATGCAGTGTCTTGAGGACTTTTAAGATTATTGTCATATGTTCTTACCTCTATTTGCCCAGATATATCTTATTTACTTGCTGATATTTTGCTGGATATTTCAGTTAATTGAAGGAATAGTTCAACATTTTTGCAAATACACTTATTTACTTTCATTTCAGGAGTGGCATCGGGAAGTTGACATCAACCTCACACATAAATGGACCATATTCATACACTGAATGAGTACAGGGGCTACCATACAAGATTAAGTGTCTTACCCAAGAACACATCGACATACGGACCGGAAGAACCCCCCGATCTTCCGATTAGAGGATGACCCGCTCTACCTCCTGGACCACAGCCGCCCTATAAGTGACGGGCAGACAGTTCCTTTCGAGTTTTGTGACACTGTTATAGTACGTGCATATTTGACTATATTAGTGCTGCTCGCCCCACAAAACTTCTCGTCCAATGCATCACCAGTCATCATGTGTAATTTTACATTCACAGAGATAAAATCTTAATTCCAGTGGATTGATTCAGTATCCCGCTTGTATGAAAGTAAGCTATGTAAGCTGAATATGATGTTACAGAAATGTCACTGACCGACGATCTGTCATTCTTTTTTGAGGGGCAAGTAGCAGACGTCTCAGTTCGAGAGAACAGTTCGTTCAGGTCTCGTTTAGTGAGAGGAGCTGCCGGGGCGATCTGAACTCTAGTCTGATCCAATCGCTTCTCGTTCACTCATACGTCCCGGTTTGAGAGAACGGTTCATTTGATCTCGTTCACTGAGTAGCTGCCAGGTTGTCTTGACTCACATCAGTCTTTGACATCCTTGTGCAAGACAATGACTCCCGCTCAATCATCAGTTGTCCTGCTTCCTATGTTTTTGAGCGATGTCTGTGGCGCTGTAGCAGGCAGCGTGAGCACTCGGTACGTTCCACAGGCCGGCCCGCTGCATACCAGACACTAAAAAAAGAATTTTGTTTGTTCGTTTTTTTGCCCATCACTATTACACAAGCATTGAAAGTACCCTGTGGAGCGATGTGCAAGCACTGGGTCCCTGCTTTGTGCATGCGCATAAGGATGCAGCTGCACAAGGATGCAGCTGCACATGAGTGAGCACGCGGGTGGCACATATGACATCCTGCTGTTGGTGTCACGCTGATTGATAATTGGTGGCAACAATGAAGAGAAAGAAACATAGAAATGCACCAACAAAGGCAAGGTAGAGTGATGCCTTGCTGCCTATATATACATAAGTATACATATTTAATCATACAATATCAGATCTGCTACCCATGCCACTGTTCCAGTCAGTAAAATGGTTATTTTAAACACAACATATTTAAATAAAAGCCGTCCTCTGATATCCTACACATGCATTGATCACAATCATATTGGCTAAGATAGACAATAGTAAGACGACCACATGCCCGAGTTCTTGTTTGTCACTGTCAGATTGATCCCAGACATAGATTAGCCATAGTGCACTGTCAGGACCAATTAAGGAAGGGTCACAGAAACCCCTCTGATGTCGAGTCGGTTCGGATCAATAGGAGTGAACACATGGACGGACCCTGTTGAATCATGTGACCGTGGCAGAGGCTTAGTTTTCACAGGCTTTTGCCATTGATGCAGATTCAGGAGATATGACAAAAGAAGACGCAGAGGAAGACGGAGGAAATGAAAAAGAAAAGCGGTAGATTGATGAATGATAAAAGAGCAAAGGGAAAGCAAAAGAAAATGAGGAGAATTGAGAGTTGAAGAGGGTCCGCGGTGGGAAAAGACAGGGAAAAAGAAGAAAAGAGACAGAAGGAAGGAGGAAGAAACTGCAGAGAAAGAATCAATCAAAAATCAAAGGGTTTATTAAGCTAAGAGGCTGCAGGAGAACCGTTTTTGATTGATGGGAGTCTCTGTGTCAGTCTGTTCAGTCATCTCACTGCACTGATTAAATTTTAGTGACACTTTTTTGGAGAAGGGATACATCTTCACCATGCACGGTGTTCCAGCGTTTTACGATTTCCAAAACTCCAGATGCCACAATTGCGGATAAAAACAAGGTCTCTTGATTTGGACCAGAGACAATATGGGCAATATGTTAACCATTGCCTTGAAAGAACGAACGTAGAAATGGGCGAGGAGGGAAATCATGAAAGGTGGAGTGAAGACTGCTCTTGGAACTGAGATTTTGGCTTTCCACTAACAGCACAGGGAAAAAAGAGAGAGAGGGAGAGAGGGAGAGAGGAGAGAATACAAAGACAGAAATGAAACAGAGCGACAATAGGAGCAAGTCAAGTGGAGTGGAAAGTGGTGGTGAATTCAAAGCGAGCATGCTGCTGGTAATCTCCTTTTGTGATGCACTGTTTTTTATGAGTTTGGGACCATATTCCCTTTGAGAAAATAGAAAGACAGCAGGCAAATAACAGGAACGGGGAGGAGTAGATGGAGAGAAATGACAGTAAAAGGGGAGAGAGATGAGTCAGGTTCGGGGTGGAGAGATGAAGGGAAGCCTACGTCTCCTCATCTGTCCTGTCTTTGCATTTGTGCTGTATTTTTTTTTCTTTTTGATCCTCGTCTTGCTCATCAGCTCTGTCTCCTCTGTCTTTCTCTTGTTCTGTTTAGAAAAAAGGCTTATACATTACCAAACAGACTCAGAATAAAAAAAATCCCTTCCTCCTCCCTCCCACTTTACATCTTTCTCAACATTAGGGGTGCGTTGGCTGCATTAAATCTTTTCTTTTTATCCTGTTGAGTCATCTGTTTTGACATGCTCTGAGGTCACCAAGATTGCTGCGCGCGTGCCTACAACTCACCACCACCACCACTTTCCAATCTCCTCTGCCTCCGTCTTTCTTCCGTCTCTCCCTCCTTAGTGAGGCAAAAAAAACCAAACTCTCCCTCCTGTCCTCTCCACCGTTCGTTATTCTCCCTCCATCATTATCAATCCAGGCTGTCGGTGGCTGATCCTATGATTATGAGGCAGAGCTAAATAGGCAGTGATGGCGTGGCGGCTAATGGTGTTGGGATGAGATGGGTTTTTATGGGAGAGGGGGTGGAGCAAAAGGGTAAGAGAAAGCCACTGATCTGACTGCTGATTTGACTCATTTAGATTTGTTCTGCAAAATCCTTTCACAGGGATATACAATGAGCAGTATGAATGCATTTTTGGGTGTCTGAGGTCTTTTAATGGCACCCAGGCGCCAGTTATGCGAAGATGGTGCAGTAGCCATTATGCTGTCTTATCTACATACATTTTATATAGTAATTATACCCACTTTTCCAAGCTCAATTAACAGCGGTTTCATAACTCCGCAGTTGCGCTCCAGTGGAAGTACCCAGCAGCCATTAACATGATATAAGGCTCATAATGCATCATTAAAGCACATGCTTCAATTTGCAGCATCTAAACCACAGATAAAGGACAGTTATCACATACAGAGATGTTTTTCGGTAGTTGATTAACGACTTGCAGGAAATTGATCCACTGAAATAATTGCTCAGTGCTCAAGACGAGCAACAATGTTATTTTCTTCCACTTAGGAGGCTATTACATTTTTTTTTACAAATAAATATGACTGCTCCCATACAGTTCTAAGGAAGAATTAAGTATTTCTGAAATAAGCAAGGACGGAAAGCATCACAATATTGGACGAACTGAACTTTTGACTGTACCAAATTCCAACGTCCATCCAATTGTCATCAACATACATTGGTAAAAACCAAAAATGCCAACCTTGTGGTGGTGCTACAGTAGATGAAAGTTCTTAGGAGAGTACCATCGATATTTGTACCAAATGTCACGGCAATCGACTCAAGAGATATCAAGACATAAAAACTAAACTAAAACTGTAAATCTCATAGTGGCACCAGTAGAAACTCGGCTATGTTTTGAAGTTTTAAAGCACATGCTTCAATTTGTAGCATCTAAACCACAGATAAAGGACAGTTATCACATACAGAGATGTTTTTCGGTAGTTGATTAATGACTCGCAGGAAATTGATCCACTGAAATAATTGCTCAGTGCTCAAGACGAGCAACAGTGTTATTTTCTTCCACTTCCACAGGCTATTACATTTTATTTTTACAAATAAATAATATGACTGCTCCCATACAGCTCTAAGGAAGAATTCAGTATTTCTGAAACAAGCAAGGACGGATCTTGTTTGGTTACACAATATTGGACGAACTGAACTTTTGACTGTGCCAAATTCCAACGTCCATCCAATTGTCATCAACATACATTGGTAAAAACCAAAAATGTCAACCTTGTGGTGGTGCTACAGTAGATGAAAGTTCATAGGAAAGTACCATCGATATTTGTACCAAATGTCACGGCAATCCATTCAAGAGCTATCAAGACATAAAACTAAACCAAAACTGTAAATCTCATAGTGGCACCAGTAGAAACTCGGCTATGTTTTGAAGTTTTATTTATTTAAGGCTCATAATGCATCATTAAAGCACATGCTTCAATTTGCAGCATCTAAACCACAGATAAAGGACAGTTATCACATACAGAGATGTTTTTCGGTAGTTGATTAACGACTTGCAGGAAATTGATCCACTGAAATAATTGCTCAGTGCTCAAGACGAGCAACAATGTTATTTTCTTCCACTTAGGAGGCTATTACATTTTTTTACAAATAAATAATATGACTGCTCCCATACAGCTCTAAGGAAGCAAGGACGAAAAGCATCTTGTTTTGGTCACACAATATTGGATGAACTGAACTTTTGACTCAGTCCATCCAATTGTCATCAACATACATTGGTAAAAACCAAAAATGCCAACCTTGTGGTGGTGCTACAGTAGATGAAAGTTCTTAGGAAAGTACCATCGATATTTGTACCAAATGTCATGCCAATTGATTCAAGAGCCGTCAAGACATAAAACTAAACCAAAACTGTAAATCTCATAGTGGTGCCAGTAGAAACTCGGCTATGTTTTGAAGTTTTATTTATTTAAGGAGGGCTGACTAAGCATGCTTACTCAATCATAAGTAGCAAGTGAACATTTTCCACTGGAGCCATTGATTAGATTAAGTAATCTGTCTCACAGGAAAACATTTTTAATCAATGTTTCCCAAACCGATTTTTGCTTGTGATGTTAGTTTAAGTGATAAGTTGGTGTAAATGTATTAAAAAGCCAGTGTTGCCTTTGCGTGTGTGTATCGGTATGTACTTGTGTTTATTACGTGGGTGTGACTTTGTCCCCAATTGACAAACCAGTCGACTACCATGGGGGCTGTCGGCTTGGAGGAATTTCAACGGGTAAGTCAGAGTGGCGCGCCGTGGGCAGCGGCAGAAACAGTGGATTCTGGCTACGTGGCGGTCATCTGAATGTCATCCACACACACCCACTCAGACAAAGACAACAGGAGATTGGGGTGGTACAGGCAGAGAAAGAGAGGAGAACAAGTAAAGTCAGAAAAACAGCAGAGATGGGACGGAGGGAGATAGGGCGTGGGAGCAGGGGAAGAAGAAGAAATGGTCATTAGGAGGAAAAGAAAGTCATGAGACTGCAGCGAGATGAGAGAGAAACGTTGGGGAAAAGCTGCACGACTTAGGCGTTAGATGAAAAAGGAGAGATAGTCGGAGGCAGCGGGGAGGAGAAGAAAGCAGTTAAGATGTGTATTAAAGAGATATAATTTGGCTTGCAGTGAGCAAAAGAGTGGAAAAAAAAATGAGAAAGGGAGTGAAAGAGACTATATGGTTGCCAGGGACAACAGACTAATGTGAAACATGCAGTCACCCACTCAACCCCCCCCCCCACCGCCCTCCTTCTCTTTGTTGATCTGCGTTTGATCCTCCCTCACCTTTAAAGCCTCCTTCTTCTCCTTCTCCCCCTCAAAGCATTGCTTGTTATCTGTTAATGCTCTCATGCCCCTTCCGTACCTGCATTTATTTACGAACTCATACAGAATATGTATCTGTAAAAACAAACTGTGTGTCTTCTTCCTCTGCCTTGTCTTTCACAGTCCAGTCTACCTCCTCCACTCGTTGCCAGATCTCTACCGTACCAGCTGTTTTGGCTCAGATTTACTGCCCAAGTATGTTAACACCAGTCGTCGGTGTCTCTCAGGCAATACAGACAATATACAGACTTATTAGACAATACACAATATATAAGCAATGCACAGATTGTATAAAAGACAAACAAGTGTGTGTGTGGTAGTGCAAACAATGTGCATCACGAGTATTTGCATAAAACAGTATTTGTAGATGTGAAGCAGGGTGTAACAACTAGCTGAAGAACAAGATATGCTATGGCATAGCAGATGCTATTAGTAAGCTATTTATAAAGGGGGGTGGCATGAGGAAAGAAACTGCTCTTGTGTCTGGTGGTTTTTGGTATAGAGGGTTCTGTAGCACCTGCTGGAGGGGAGGAGTTGAAAAAGGTTGTGTTCAGGGGGGTTTGAGAAATCTATAATGATTTTCCCCTGCCTGTTTCCTGGTTCTTGTAAAAGTAAAAGTACAAAAAGTAAAAAGTCCAGGAGGGTGGACAAGGGGAGCACCACTGATTGCTGAAGGAAACAATATATCCAGCTAACCCCAGAGGTCAGCAAACAACCATCAGACAGAAACGAGTTCAAGAGTTCAACTTGCCTAGGAGGAGGATTTCTTATACCGCAGTGTCACAGTCACACGACATTACATCACTCATTGAATTGAGAACAACACTTAGTTTGAAAGCAACATTTGTAACATATACATACAATAAATACATCAACCGATAACCACTATCTAAAGCTCTCTCACGACACAGACGTGGTGACAGGCCTGTAGTCATTCAGTCCTGTGATGGAGGGTTTCTTAGGGACCAGGATGGTGATGGATCATTTGATCTGTTGAAGATCTGTGTGATTGAGATTGAGATTGGAGCCAATTGGTCAGCACAGGCTCTAATAAAGGAGGGGGAGCCACCGTCTGGACCTCATCATCTCTACAAAGAATGGTGCAAATATTGAAAGACTCATAGACTACAAGTATCTTGGGATTTGGATTGATGAGAAGGTGTCTTTTAAATATCATGTGACTAAACTGATGAGCTGATGTCTTTTCCTCTGCATCGTAGAAGGACGCTTATTGAAGCAACTTTCCCTGGATTATGGTGACGGTTTATACGTGCATCCTTCAGCTGCGACTCCAAAGCACTTAGATGCCATTTATCACTCTGCACTGAGATTTATTACCAGTGATAATTATGATACTTATCACTGTGAGTTAGTATGCAAAGGTTGGGTGCCTCTACCTCTCTGTAAGGCATGATAGACATTAGGTTTTATTTATTTATAAAGCCCTGACTGTTTTTTTTTTTACTCCCTTACATCACCTCATTGCTGTCTTTGAATGAGAATCCTTATTGAGCACGCTCAAATGATTGGATTACATCGCAGGTGCCAGATGTTTTTTTTACTAAGCTTGGAAAATCCAGTTATTCTTACTGTGCACGTACAGCCTGCAATAAAATGCAAAGCAATCTAAAGCTTACCTCATTCTTATCATCAGGACATTTATAACATTTTCAATTTCATCCCATTTCACTTTTTTTATACTCCTTATTTGTGTATCTTGATGCCTTGGATCTTTTATTTATTTATTTTTACTGGCTCCATTGTAAATGAGGTCCCTACCTCAATGTATTTCTGACTTAAAATACTGGGGGAGAGGGTAGGGGGGTTGCCAGAGATGTGATGGAGTCATATGGTCGGGGTGGGTGAAGGGATGTGAGTTTGTCCCTTTCAAACCTGCAGTAGGAGACATTCAGGTTGTTTGATTGCCTCAGCAGGAGGGGGATGGCCTTGTGTAGTTTATTGCAGGCCTTTCCACACTCTTGCTACCATTTTGGGTTTAGGGTTTTTGTTTTTCATATGTGCATTTAAGGGAGTAGGGGGAGCTAAAAGGATAATTGTGGTTTATTACAACCTGTGTCTTATATCCATAGATTTTGACAATATCTTTATTGGTAAGAATAACATTATACTCAAGACATAACGGCTGAAATCTTGGAACTTTTATGGCACAAGAAACTCAAGACAAACAAACCCAACAACATTAAACACACATATTTTGAAAATGAAGGCAAGATTATTAACCGTCCATTGTGAACATCCGTCACAGTTTACAGACTCATTTCCCAGTTACATTTTGTTCTGTATTCACCGTAGCTCCGCGCGCATGCTGTTTTCCTGTTTAATGCTGTATTATTAGCTTGATTGTAACTATTCTCAAAACCCTAATCAG
The DNA here is from genome assembly GCA_029490765.1 of Euthynnus affinis. NCBI lineage: Eukaryota > Metazoa > Chordata > Actinopteri > Scombriformes > Scombridae > Euthynnus > Euthynnus affinis. The sequence goes on from CM055838.1 coordinate 7,515,697, forward strand.
CGTGCAGGATGTGTTTTTGTGACTTCAAATACCTGTACACGAATCACAAAGGCATGATCTCTCTTCTCTCTCCATTTATCCAACCAAAAAAAAAAAAAAAAAAAGTCTTGATATAAGTTAGAAAACAACAGAGAGAGAAAAATGTGCTCAGCAAAGAAAGCATGTGCACAACAGCAAAACTAAAGAAAAACTTTATTTGGATTGTGTTTCACTGCAGTTAGTTACTAAATAAAACATACCAAACTCAATGTCACTACTGCTAAAAATAGATTTAAACAGCCTATAACGTTGTTCTTTTCCGAATCATAGTGTTTCCTTGCATTAGCATGTGTATAACTGCTTTACCTTACTGATCGTCTGATTGCTTGTCGTTCTTGCCTCCTCAGACATTGTGCACCATGTTCCTCGATCTGTTATATAATTGAGTTGCATAAAGGATAGAAACAATAGTCACAACTTCAAAAATGATGCTCAAATATTTGATAACAGACACTGGAGGTGATGCCACGATGGTTTCTAAAATGAATCGCCAAAACTGATTCATGTAGTCGTGAATTCATACTGCGTTGTTTAACTTCAGCTTTGATTATTATCCTGAAGGAAAACTGGTTTGCAGCCAGATATTAAACATAGATCACAGACTGTGCACCTACAAACAACAACAACAACAAAATACCATATTGACAGTCAAAATATTCACATCTCATTTTCCATGAAGATACTGAACCAAAAGTTTAGGCGACACCTTCCCATTCACTTGTGTGTTGACTGGTACTGTATGTCAGAGTCCTGTGAATTCCCAAGGTAACCATGTTTCACAAATAAACGCACAAGGCAAAAACATTTCTTCACTTCAAGTAAAGTCAAATTTTGGTAATTGGGCCGAAGGGATTTTTCTCTTTAAGTGGCCTCACACAGACTTTGTGTCACCACAGGAAAAAAAAAACAAAAACATGAGGCTTCAACTCACATTATACCGGTTAATTATCAGTTTTCAAAAGTTTAGATGCTACCACTCTGAGCTGTGTGCAGGAGTCAATTAGGAGCCCGTTAAATACAAAGCCATTGATTTGCTTTAATTTGATTCGCCTTCAAGGATTTCCCCTGAAAAAACAATGTATAGACAAAAATAATTCCCCTCAGTCATCACTTATGAGGAGCCACTAGAAGTGTGTGGCAGAGATCTTGCCTCCTTCCTGTGTTTTTTCTTGTGTTTGGGATGTTTCTGGGCGTCAACCTTTGGGCAGTGGGTGTGTAGCGCCCCCCCCCCTCCAGTCAGTTACAGCGTGCAGGACGTGAGGATGGGATTTGTCTCTCCTCTGCTGCTCTCTGTCTCTGTGTCATGGATGTGTAAAGAGCTGCAGGTCTGTGTGTCTGTGTGCTGAGCTACACACACACCTACAGAGCAGAGATGCCACAGCAGACAGGATGGATATCACATGACAACCAGCAGGAAATAAGGTTGAGGACAGGCAATTGTATAAACCTGAAAAATTCTATTGCTATTGACTAAAAAAGTGTTTTCAATCTTTTTCAATTTTTTTTTTTTTTTTGCCAACAACTTCAGCTTCTTCTTCTTCTTCTTTGTTGGTGTCATTTTGATCTGCACAGTCAGAGACCATTTTCATTTTTGCGACTAAATGCCTCATCTTGGTGGTAAATTATTTAATAGCTCTCTGTGTGGATCCATCTTCATTTTAGTCAGTAATAGGCTGCCCTCATGTCTTCTCTTCATTCATCCCCAGACTCCATTTACCTTTTTTTTTTTTTTTTCCCACTCTTGTTGTTCACTGTCCACCACCCTCCTTCCTCTCCTCTATAGCTCACTATATTTCTATCTCTCTCTGTCTCATGATGGATGATGGCCTCGAGCTAACTTTCGGGCGCCGTAGTGGTTCAAAACATAATTTTCACTCGTTTATTTTGGCCTCTATCTATGCCATCTCTATTTCTTCCCTCCTCTGCTCTACTTCAGAGAAAGCTGGTTGTTCATACACTTTCTATCACATCTCTTTCTTCTTACTTATGAGCAGCTTCTTCTAATTTGCACTTCATTCATTACACTTTCTCTTGATTTTGGGCCTCGATGAAGATGTTCCACCCCTCCCTATTTTTTTGTATGTTTTTAGCTAAACTCGTCACTGAAACATTGTCGCTTTTTCCCCCTTCTTGACTCACCAGATTGTCCTCCTTACCTCCTCTTTTCTTTTTCTTCTGCCCTACGCTTTGATATTCATGTTTACGCCACCTCCACACATTCTCCTGCCCACTGTCTTCACAAGGTTATAGTCAGTAACCTCCTGTTCCTGACATTTAACTTTATTATTCTCTTCATCTGCCAGGCTGATCCTCCCTCTTACCCCGTCCTTTCTTCTTCCCTTTTTCCTCTCTCATACACACACACACACTCGGTGCGACCCTCCCTCATCTAACCTTTACTTAAAGCCAAAGGATTTACACGCAGATGGAGAAAAAAAAAGATATTCAGCTCTGTTCTCTCTTGAAACCACTTAATATCTCTCAAATGCAGCTGTGGCTCCACCTCTTTTATCGAGGGGTTGATGAGTGTGTTATAGACCCCCTCGTATGTCGGCTCTGACATTTGAGTGGGCCGTGTGTGCGTTTCTTCCTCCATTCCTTGCTCAGCAAATGTTTGTATGTGTGATATGTTTGCACAGCATGGGCCGGTTCCTTTTTGTTTAATTGTTCCACATGTGTGTTGAGATATGTGGGAGGAGGATGTGTCATCAATAACTTTTTGGTTTCTGCTATGTGTAGGAGTGGATCTCTAGTCAATGAGAAACCAAATTTAAATGTAAACCAATGAGAAACCATCAGCTATGAAGAGGAAGGTACTTTAATTTGATCTTTAAGCACATTTCATTAATAATGATTAAGCACTGCATTATTTTTTGCTTTCTTTAATTTAAATAAATAGTATAGTTCAGAGTGCCTTTAATTAGAGCACATTATTTTGTAATGAATTGAGGTTTTGGTACAGACATACATATTTCACTTAGTTCACTTCCAGGGTCAGACTGGGAACTAAATTCTGCCCTGGCAACTCTCATCTGGACTGGACCCATTATTCCCCAATATACGGATTTATGAGTTGGAAAAAAACAATATCAGGCTATTTATAAGATGTAGGCTAAGCAATAGATGTCACGCTGGCACTCCAACAATAGGTGGACTTACAGGGTTTCATAAAATAATGTAATAAATAAATAGCCGAGAAATAGCCTTGAGGAAGAGTTGATTATTCCATCAGTGTCCTGAGCCATAAGAAAGTCTTTTTCAGTAGCCATAAACATGTACGCCTCAATATGCTCTTGTGATATACCGCTCCGTAATCTATTCTTGATGAATTTTTAAAGTTGAAAAGCGGCGCTCAGTATGATGAATCCCCCCCTCCGGCCTAGCTCCGCCGTTAAACACTGTCACTAACTTACACGAGCTAGCAGTAGCACCTGCTGGGAGGCTGATGTCATGCACCTTTTTCGCTCGTCCTCAGCGGCGGCCTCCTCCTCTTGCCCTGCTGCTCCTCTGTCGAGACTCCTTCCCTCCTCTTCTCTCCTTCATTTGGCACCCGGCAGACTGTTAATGTTATCACTGCAGCTAGCAGGATTTTGTGTGGCACTGTTAAAATGTTTTGCCACATCACCCTCGAGATTTTTATTTTTTTTCCTTTTTCCCACTGACCTTTTCTGCTCCATATTTTCGCTTATTCAGACCTTTTATCCATTTGTGTTTTTTGATTTGAACTCTGCTCTTTCTGTCTTGATTTGATTATTTCCCGCTTGACCTCTGACATTACATGGACGGACAGATCCACTCGAACGGGTAGAGGGAGGCGATGACAGTCAGTAAAAAATGCAGAGTGAAAATTTTTGGGACCATGTAACTGCCAATCAGATGGGCTGTACCAACATGAAGTGGGCTGGCCGACACTGCTGGTGGTGGCCTTGCAGTCCACTAGGTGGGCTGGTGTTTGCCAGAGTTGCCAGATTGCCAGTCTGAACCTCTTCACTTCAGACTCACAGTAGTTGTAACAGTAACAGTGCAAAATCTTGTAATATAGAATCCAATTTTGTCACTAATTTTAATTTTATTTAATGGTTATATGATGTACATATTTGTGTTATTTTCATTATTTTGTGCTGTTGTTTTATATTTAATATTATATTAATATTGTATCCATGGTAACGAATCAGTTATAAAGGCTATCACTGGGGGAAACAAGTCAGACCGGGCTTGTATCCCTCAGGTGAGTGTGTAAGAGTTACATAGAAATCTGTAAATATGAATGTACAGCTGATTTTTAGAGTGAATGAATTGCTAAACATAACAATATTGACATAGAGAGAGATTATATATGTGTACTGATTGATCTTCAGTAATAGTGTCTTTTGTATAATTTGTAAAAGAGTTTTTGATTTTGGTTGAACGTCAGTCCGTTGGTCCCGTAATTTGATTAAGTTTTTGATTAAGTTTTACTGAGATCGGTTTCCCTCAGATCCCGACGTTGTTACTCATGTACTTCAGCCACATCTGAAAAGCACTTATGTTTTACATTTTCTTCTGTATATCATGAATTTGCAATGCTTTCATAACAAAGTACGGTTTTGTGACAAAATATATTTAAGGTTCAGGAAGTGCTATGTATTAAGAATAGCTCTCAATAGTCACTTAATTCTTTTAAGTATAAAATTCATTTATCATCATTTTACAAATGTTTGTCGTCCTGAATGCTACTCACACAAAAAACAGAAATGATATAAATGTATTAATAAATAATAAGTCATAAAAATAAAACCATTTCTATATTGTAGTGCGGAGGATGAACTGAGGAGTCTCACAGCCTGAGGAAAGAGTCTGCTTTGTAGTCTGGTGGTACGACAGCGGGCACTTCTGTATCTCTTGCCAGATGGCAGCGGGGCGAACAGGCGGTGGCTGGGGTGGGTATTGTCTTTTAAGGATCCTTTGGGCTCTGTGCAGGCTCCTCACTCCACTGATATCCCTGATGCTCTGTAGATGGGTACAGATGAGATGATGTTCGTTCTGGGCAGTTTTAATCACCCGCTGCAGAGCCTTTCCTGTCTTGGACCGTTCACACCGCATGCCAATTTTGTTGTTTCCAGTCAGGATGTTTTCTGTTGCTCCTCTGGAAAAGTTAACAAGAACTTGAGATGAGGATTTTGCCTCCTTAAGAAGTACAGTTTCTGACCTTTTTTAGTAAGTTAGAGCTGCGACAAGTCCTCTGTGATGCCGATACCCAAGAACTTAAAACTGTTCACCTGCTCCAACCCAGCTCCACTGATGCAAGACTGTTGATTTCCTCCCGATATGAACTCTCATCGTTGTTTGAAATCCAGTCGGCGATGGCGGAGTTGTCTTGCAGATGAACTCTTCATTTGACGAAACACAGTTTTTCAGCGAGACAAGGGGCACTTGCCATACGCACCTAATCAAGGCTGTCCAGCTGTTAATTTAAGTAACGCATTTATTTGATCTATATCTTTTTCTCCCACTCTCCCAGCATGTTCTCTAACTCAAACATAATCTAAAGGTTTTATTAAGATGTCCTTCTCTCTCTCTCTCTTCTCTCTTCTCTCCTTCTCTCCTCTAGCTCTACTTCTGAGATTTCTTGCTTTGGCCTGTGGAGAAAAGAACAAGTGCTGGGAAAACACCCGTTTCCCCTCCTCGAGTGGACGCAGGGAAATCAGATCCCATTGGACCGCAATAAGCAGAGGGTTAGTACACCCCCAAGGCTACAATTTCAACCTGGAAAATAGAGCGAAATACTTTTCAGTCGTCACATAGTTGCTGATACAGAGGCTTCGTACTTTATATATATATATTGAAGTTCAGTACCATCAACCAGGAGGCTCAGCTGACACTCTACCCAGCCATCAGCGTCCTTGACTGGACAAGACGTCTCTTCCTTCCTCTCTCTGGAGTTCAGTTAATCTGCTGAAGTAAAGGTGAGTCACGCTGTTCTCTCCAATATGAACCCCCCCCCCTCCCCCCTTTACATTCTAGTGTAGATCAGCTGTCATTTTGACTCTTATTCAATTTTAGCGAGGCATGGAGTTTCTAATAAGTCCAGTGCTTTGGGCTGGGTTTGACAGGGCAGCCAGCCTTAGCTGACAGCTCACCCACTGAAGCTCTTTTCAGCAAGAGCACTTGACAGTGCCCAGTGGCAGTTCAGTGTGAAAAGCAGCAGTATGTGAAGGGTTTCTTTTTCTTTTTTTTTTACTTCCTTTCTTTTTTTTTTTTAAATGGTACAACCAATTTTGGCCAAACTAGCCTGGCTGGTAAAGTGGGATGTCTGTTGCCATAGCAGCAGGTGCTGATCCATATGCATGACTGGGATGTGATTTTTTTTTGGGAAGGTGCTGTGGGAGAAAAAGCTGTGGAAGACTTCTCAAGATTGAATATATTACCTGGCTTTGTAATTTTTGGCGGACACAGATCAGTAGGTTCAGGTCAGTGTCAAGGTCATGTTTGAATTTCGCAGTGCCACGAAGTGCGGTGATGAAATTTGCTGACATCTAGAGCAAACTACAGCAACGCCTGCATCATGTTTTTTTTTTTTTTTTTTTAGTGGCAGCCCATATACTGTAGTTATTTTAGTTTTGGTTGCTCATCCTCTGTGTCCTCTACGACGATTCTGTCCCACTTTTTTGGTATCACGCTTGAAAAAACTTCTAAAGCTGAAAGTGTTCTTGTTTTTGAAGATGTTACTGGATTAAAATCATTCATCGCAAATGTAGGCCCTGTCCTAGTTCTGTAGAGTAAAAAACAGCAACTTTTTTTGCTCTGATTTTTTTGAACATTCATAAATAAATATGTCTTTACGTTTCACTATCCTTCAGTATCTTTGTAGACTTATTGAATAGCACAAGCTGAAATCAAAACACCTGTCCTAATTCAACGGAGAGAGACTCCTGAGGTTAAACACATTGCCTGTATATTCATTCACATCAAAACTACAAAGACATTTAACCAATAGAATATTTTATATTAGTACAAATCAGCCGTGTCATTGTTTTAGTGAGTATTCATGCCAGACAGAGCTTCCATTTTCTTCTGTTCTTCACACAAACAAAGAGTCAAACATTAAGTCTATGTGCATTTTACACATATTTAAAAGTGTTTCCATCATCTTCTGGAAATAAACACAACCACTTATACCCCCAATGCACAACCCTTCCCTCTGAAAATGGTTGACATTCATCATGAAAGCATGTTTGAATAGTAGCAGTCAAAGTACAATCTCCAAAAGCTCTTTAATAACGGTGTCTTTCAGTAATGAAATGCAGATAATTAATCACCAACCATTATGCTTGCATGCTATGTAAAGGCTGTATTTGCAGTTAAAACGGCCCATATTTAGATAAAGTATGAAACAATATATGTTACTAGCAGTTACACATAATCTATCCAAACACATTTAAGCTCATAATGGCAAATTGGAAGGAGTCTATTAGTCTATGTGTTTATAGATATCGTTAATTCTTACAGTGAATCCTAAACTTTTTGGGTGCTTCTTGTTTGGGAATCATGCATGAAACCGCACCTACCAATTTGCATTTCAAAATGTGTGAACATGCTAATCTAACATTCAGGTAAAGCTGCAGTTGGCTTTAAATCACTTTGTTTCTTTCTCAGAAAGCTTATCTGCTAAAAAAAAAAAAACTCTCCAGTCCGCTCTTAATTCACTGATTCACTGTCATTTAATGAATGCCTCCCTAATTTAAGAGTTGAGTAAAAAAACACTCATTAATATCAAAACATTAAAGTGTAAAGACTCCTGTAGGTATGAACCGAAAATTTTTAATGATGTGCTGTAGAGTGGTTTTTTACACAATGTCAGATTTCTGAAGTTTTTGAATCTTTCATTGGAAGAATAAAATGACCCAACATGCCTCTTCCTGCCACGTTCAACCACAAACTGGCAGTAGATCAATCTCGTTAGCTTTGGTGTTAATTGATCGAGATTTTTTTTTCTTCCCCACCCCAACCGAGCGGCTCTGAACTACATTTTAAAGACTCCTCAAAATGTGTTTCACTTCCTGCTGAAGACGTGGATACAAGCAGCAGAAGAAGTGTAATAAGGGCTCCAACCTGATCAAACATACCTCTAAGCTCCTCTGGCACACAGGATAGAAGAAGTTTAATTAGTTGGAATGATAAATGTTCTTCCATACCAACATGGCCAGCTGCAAGTTTAAGCTCTCTTTGTTAATCTCTTGATACTGATCATCTGCTTCGTCTGTTTTTCCCACAAAGCGTAACGTTCTTGTGGTTTATACAATAAGCTCCTTCAGTATGGGTGATTCTGAAAAAGTCTCTTTTTTTTGTGGAGAAATAACTTAATGGTTACTTCAAGGAACCCTTTCTGTCAAAATCTCAAAGTTTCAGACAGGTTGTGAAGGAAAGTTCAACTATGAGCATGTTATTGGCAACTTGAGTGACAGATATGCAACAATGGCTCCAAGGCAACTGGACTTAGATTTGTCTTATGAAGACGTTTCGCCTCTTATCCAAGCGGCTTCATCGGTTCGTAATACTACGACAAATCTAAGTCCAGTTGCCTTGGAATCATTGTTGCCTAGAGATTAATGTGACCTGGACAAATGAGAATATACACAGACTTATGAGTGACAGGTACTTTATGCTAAATAGCTAAAAAACAAGTGCTACATTCAAGCTGGACTTATCCAGATGTGTCTTCAACATGAAGGAATGAGCGCTCATGTTGCGACCTAGAAATAAGGAGACTAAATTTCATGATACTCTGGATGAAGAAAACACCAGAAAATGTATTTTAATTACATTTTTTATGTCCTTTTTATAACAATTTGGATATTTTATTCATTATTCTGCTTTATTTCGTTATTGTTGATACAAAAAGGGATTTGTGACGAGTCTGAGCGACGCCTGACGTCATCAGTCTGCGTGCAGGTGTACGGCAGTTGTGGTGATGTACAGACCATGTTAGCTGGTGGATGCAGCTCCAGTTGCTTGAAAAGAAACTCGTACAATATAATAATAAAGTTGCAGACGGAGTCCTGCAGCACTCAATATGATTCACATTTAGATGGTTTAACAAATAAGGATGCTTTGTTCTCTTTTCAGTGTTTTCTGTGTTTTTTTTTTACATTTCAATGTCATGTAATGTCAGTAAATGTCAGTGATAATAGCTTCCACTGGCTCTGCCATTTTTTTTTTAAAAATCATCAGTTTACATGAACCCAGCACTATCACATATTCTTCTTATGAAGTCATAAATATCATAACGGCAGTTCATTTCGAATGCATCCCACTTTTGATATCTTTCCTAAGACTTTTTATAGCTCGTATCTGGAGGGCTTTATAGTACTAGCTACCTACCGCCTCCTCTTAATGTCTCACTGAGATATTAATGTTACACTAAATTGTGATTCTCTGACACTGTTCTTTGGAGTTTTACCTATAAGCCAATGAGATTTTCCAGCCTCTAAGAAGCTCTGACTCTCAGAAATATTACTGTGTCTAACACCTAACTTTTATTTTTTTGTCTTTAGAGGAAACATACGGCTGAGCGTCACACTTTTTTTTTTGCACTATAGCTTCCTCCGTGGTAAACTGTGTGCTCTGCAGAAGTTACAGCATACATTGCAGGTAGCAGCTGTAATAAAGTAAGTGGTAGAGAGTTTGCACCGGCTCACTTGGAAGCATTTTATTTTATGTTTTCCAAACGTCTGCATAAAAGCTTGATGCAGCCTACACTCACTTTATGTGATATAATGTACTAAAAAGCACATTATATCTTATCTAATCTGAATTTCTGTGTTTCACAATATGCTGTTACTTCATTTAGTCTACTGGCACTAAGATCAACTAGTAAAAAAAAGTCACTTTGGTGTCATTTGGCTATAGCACATGTGTGTTTCCATGCATCATATTAATATTATAACAACATGTATTCTTATATTATTGGTCGTTATCCTGATGAAGGCCAAGATTTACTGTCTCATTAACTCGGATGAGACTACTTTCTGTCAAAGACATCTGGCACAAGCAATAAATTCACCATCATTTCCTTTAAAAAAAAGTAGCATCAGTCAATTTTTCCTCATCAGAAACGGCTAATAGAGTCTCTCTCACCTAGTGTGTGTGAGCTGCAGAGCAGACGACTGTTATCTGCCCCATCTTTTTAGTATGCGGCTTGTAGGTGTGATCCTGACGTGACTTGATTAAATGGTTTATCCTTCTGAAGCCAGAGGTTAGTTTACTCAGTGTTCACCTTGAGCAGCCGACAACCACATCACCATTTATCTATCTGTGTGTGTGCATATGTGTGTGTGTGTTTGTCTATATATATGTGTGTGTGTGAGAGCAAAGTGACAGCGAGTCATATGTACACCGACTGTGCGCCAACCTGTATGTTGTGGTGATTAAATGCGTGGGTGTGTTTGTCAAGGTGAGTGGCCACAGGTGGGTTTTTCTGAGTGTGAGAGTCTAAATGTGTGTCAGGGCTTATGGAGAAAGTGTCCTTGTGTGTTCACGGTGTATGAGTTGTGAGACAAGGGGATGTAGGATATGGTTGTATATGTGTGTGTGTGTGTGTGTGTGTGTTGGTGTCAATGATTATACTATGAAGGAGGAAAAAAAAAGCATAGTTGTGTTTACGTGTGCCTCTCAAAACCTTGCTGTTCACTTCACATCTTCCCGATCACCATGGTGATAGCTCAGTCTGATAGCGTTGCTGTAATTTGAGAAGAAACAACTGGAGTTTGCTGATAAGGACCGTCTGTGTTCAATTTCGAGTAATGCAAAACCGGAGCTTCCCCTAATCTCCCAGTTCGATTTTTGTCTTTCTCTTCTTTCCTTGGCTTGATCTCAATTTTAGTAACACGTCTTAATTCCACACTTAAGCTAGGATAACTAGCTGTTGCTTAATCAGCCTTTCAAATTACCTCATGACCAGTGAGATATGCCCTGCTGACCTGAAGTCATTGAGGTCTTTGCGAAGAGCAAATCCCCCAAAGAGCTCACTGACCTCGGGTCAGCAGTGCTCACCTCGTTGTTCATGAAGTCCTTTTGAAAGGCTGATTAAGAAACAGCTAGTTAACAGGGTGGAGGGGTTACTAGACCCCATACAAGTTACCTAAAGAACAGAGGCGTTGAGGACACAAAAGATACTTTGCTTCACTATTTGTAGAAACACCAAGTGAACACAAAAACCCACGCAAAGACTTTCATTTATTGACTTTTTCGTCTGCTTTTAATACAACCCAGCCTCTCATTTTAGTCGATAAACTGCTGTCTCTTTTGAATCTTGCTGTTAGCATTGTTAAGTGGATTGTGGATTTCCTGACATGTAGGCCCCAGAGGGTCAGGGTTAATGGTGCCTTTACTGTACATCCTCAGAATAGTGATAGTGATACATCCTTAAATTTGCTGATGACGCTGTTATCATCAGTCTACTCAGAGATGGGGACACAACGTCTCATGGGCTTGTTGTTGATGACTTTGTACACCGGTGTGAGAAGACATGGCCATTCATTCCCACCCTCCCAGACCACTGTCAGAGTTCAAGGAGTAGATATAGTTTAGAGCTGTAAGTATCTTGGCACAATCATTGACAAGGAATTTAACTTTGATCTGAACAATCTGTAAGGAAGTCCAGCAAAGACTGATGTTGACCATAAACTATTGGTGCTCTATTTTATATATTTATATCTCACTGAATCAATTGTAACCTTTTCACCAGGATCCTGGTATGGCAACTTGAATATCCAAAATATATATATATATAAAGCATTGCTAAGGTGACCAGCAAACAGTTCTTCTCGGATCCAGAACGGACAACTTTTATCGCCAGGTCTTTAAGGAAGTCAGGATTGATTTCAGGGAGCCCAGACCATCTAAGTTTCTTAAGCCTCTTTCCACTTTTATTCGAATACAAATAATTTTGCTGCCTCAACAAACAAACACAGCTACAAATAAACTGCAATATGGATGCTTAACAATCACAAAATGTAATTACCTTGCACCGATGCACTTTTTGCTCACACTTACCACCGTGGCACTTTATCTCAACCAATCCTATACAATCCTATCATTTTTACAGATGTTATTAATGTACTGTTATATGTGAACTATCCCATACAAAACCCATTGTTTATTGATTTTATTGCTGTTTGCATGCATCGTCATTGTTTATCTGTGCTCTGCTGCAACCTGAATTTCCCCCCGCCCCCCCTAGTGGGACTATAAAGTACTGAACTTAACTGAACCGAAATGATAGCTTTAGGAACAATTGAGTGATATAATGCACCGAAGGATAGTCGCAAACCTCTGAGTAATATATCTCTAAGTTCAATTTAAGTCTTAGAGGCCTTTGGGTAATACATCTTCAGTTCACTGATAGATTAACAAATCAGCCAATTTGACTGGGAAATCAATCAAAGCAGTGAAGGATTGCATCCACTTAATTGGAATACGCTTTAAGATCTCACAACACAACTTGAGGATACAGGACAGAAAGCTAGAAGTAATCATGCTACTTGCTCTCTTTGCTTTACAATGTCTTTATTAGTCTGTTTGTCTGTGTGTGTGTGTGTGTCAGAGTCTTGCATTCATCATCTTCTAGCATCTAATGTCGGTGATACATCATTTTCAAGCTACTAATCTACTGTTGCAATTGTTGCAAGTCATGGTGAATAAAAGTAACGGCCAAAAATGTATGAACTGCAAATTTTCTGTGTGAGCGTTTGCTTTAAAAGGCCAGAGAAATGTGGTCCAGGATTTGACTAGGCAGGCTCAAACATTAAGCCCCCAGGAGGTTGCACTAATCTGTTTCATCACCTCTCCATCCCTGCATCCTTCAGTCCTTCCAAAATCCCCCACCCCACCCCCCATCCCCCTACTCTTCCTCTCCATTTTGCCAGTCTGGAGTGCCAGGTTCTACCATGGCTTTGCAAACACAGGGAGATGCCGTGGAAGGCTGCCAAACCCCCTCTCTATGTAACACCCCGCACATACGCACACATGCACAGATTCTCCGCTTGCTTGGGTTTAACACACTCTTGCTGCACCTTCAACCTGGGATGTTCCCTCCAGCTATGGCCCCCTTTGTGGCAAGGACCAGGTGGAACCAGTTGGGCTTTAGCCACCCTACAATCGACCCACACATCCCCGGGTATGCAGGTACACTCCTTCCACACGGAAAGCCTGTTGGGGGGAGAGAGGGAGGGAGGGAGGTAAGGAGAGAGGGAGAGCCATATGCATTAGCCATGCTAATCTCATTAGTGTGGCCATGATTGAATCCTGTAGGAATCTGCCACCACTGCCAGGAGAGACGGAGGGGCTTGTATATTATTAAAGGGTTTGCTCTGTCGCAGGGGATGTGGAGGCTGGGAGAGGGAAGATGGGAAGGATTAGATAGAGGGAGACAGGGAAAAGGAGAGTGAGGGATGTGAATGGGTACTATCTTTTATAAAAGGCAGTGAAGAGGGAACCAGTTAGGGAGCGGGAATGCTGATAATAACGTAAAACATAAAGACAAAACAGCTTAAAAATGGAAATCCTGGGGAAAAAAGACATTGCTTTAATTACTCAATTACAGCAGTAACAACTTATAAGCTTAACAAGAGCAACAGACAACATGCTCAACCAAAATTAAACAATGTGAACTTGCAAAAACAGGAAGCAGGAAGCAGGGGGGAGCAGGAGCATGGCTGAATGTAGTAGCAGCTACCGGCCACAGCAGAGAAATGTGAAATGGAAAAGCAACACCAGGAGAGACGCACAGTCAATGTTTACCTATGTGACAAGTGCAGGAAGTAAAACAGGAGAGACAGAGGAGCATCATTTAGCTGTTAGAGGAAGTGAAGTGACCACAGAGGAAGACCGAAATGTTTGAATTTTGTCAGATAAAAGCTGGTTTTTTGAAAAGAAAGAAGCAAATAAGAAACGACTGAAATCATTCAATTGAGAGATGTCTGTTTTCCTTTAGGAGACCTTGGTTAACTCTTCTCACTTTTCTCTCTTATTTTTGTGTGTGTGTTTTTTTTTATCTTTCTCCCTGCCTCCCCTGTCACTTAATGTTAGATTTGCCCTTTTACAGCCTCCCATGTGGAACCGCGGTACAAGATATTTTCTGAAGCCTCACTAGACAGCGTCCTTGTAAACTTGCGACTGTCCAAACACAATCAAAAACCTCCTGCTCTCCCCTCCCCTCCCCCGTTTCTCTCATCCTTTTTCTTCCCCAACTACATGTTAAGAGTGTTGTCATCTTCAAAGCAACACTTACTCTTTCTTCATTTTGTGGTCAAGCTCCTCTTTTTTCGCCTGCCATCTTTACTTAGGTCCTCATCCCTCTACGTCCCTTTCTCCGTTCTCTTTCTCCCTAGTTTTCTTTCCCATTCTCTAATTTGTTCCCTCTTTTCTCTGCATCTCCCCAGAGGAGTTTCATCTTGTTTTTGCTGCTGCTGCTGCTCCAGTGGCTTCTAACCCCAGAGTTTTTGGTATCGTTGTCTAAGCAGACTGTTGTTTTACTGTCTATGGTTCGTTGGAGTCTGGGACCCCAACAGCTTCACTTACTGTTGCAGCTCAGTTGAAGAAGTTTTTATCTGTTTGTGTCTGTGTGAGTTTGTGAAGTGTTACTTAAGCGTTCCCTCTGTTGGTTGTTATACAGCATGTCATTAAAGCCCAAAAGTCAAAGTCTCTTGACGAGAACATCTAATGGCCCCCCGGCTGCCTAAATCCTCCTTCCTTTTATTCCCCAGACTTTTCTGTGATTTGCACAACTTTTAAAACTAGCACTGCTTCTGGTACAACTGTTTACATGATTATAGACTTTATATATACCTAATGGATCAGTTTGACTATTCTCACCTTGTCAATTATTACTGAGGATAGTGTATGACATCACAGATTGGTTTGAATCCCACAGTTGCTGCTCATGGTCGGCATCATCTTGTCCATTTTGGAGCCAGGACCTTCCAAAAATAAGCCAAATTATAACCTTTTAACACTCTAGAAACACACCAGGCTACCTCAGGCTGAAGACTAGTTTACCAGCATGGAGAAGTGCATACTTGAGGTAACATTAGCTACTATTACACTTACCGAAATATTGCAACAATAATGCGACTCAGTGTGAGTCTCGGAGCCGGGGAGAGCAGCGAGTGAGTGAAATGTCACTCAGCACCCACAAGGCAGACACCAAAGCTACTAAAAGTCTTTAAATCTTATTAACAAAGCAGTAATTTTTTAAAATGAGCACCAGCACCCTTATTAGAGGGCTCAGATGTAGCAGTTGAGACCGTAATGATGAAATGATTGACTTTCTCGAGAGAAGTCGGTGCTTATCGAATGGGAAAATTAAGCAGGAAAAAATAGCGGCTGTTGGCAGCATTGCGCTGTGAGGTGCTTCCACAATGGACTCCAGCACTTGGCATAGATACTTTGACACTTATATGTACCCTCATCTAAATTCCTCCATAATATTAGTGGGATTAAAGTGTGTAAGTAGGACCACATGGTGCTCAATTTAGTGTTTATTAAATTTGACAGCAACAAGACCATCATATGATCACAGCCGGCCCTGCTAGCTAAAGATAGCTTATGTTGGATGTGTTTCTATGGAGTTGTTTTACCTTGACCTCAACTTGTCACCATCTTGAGCCAGAGAGAAAAACTTCATTTAACAACAACCAAACTGAAAATCCTTAACATTTAATGAATAAATCAACAATGATCATATAATTCACACTCTTTTTTTGCCCCTTTTTTTTGCTGTGAATCTATAAAATAAATAGAGATTTATGTATTTTTTAAGCATTTAATTACTGATGGGCAGTTCTAGTTTTCATTTTCGATCCCTCTCTCCTGCTCTTCTTCATCCTCTCACTTTCCTCCCATCCCTCATTTCCTTTTCTCCATCTCAGATCTTTGTATTTTTTTTCTCTTACCACTCCTCCTTCCTCTTTCTCTTCAACTCCTTTGCTTCACTTTTCTTGTTCTTCTCTTTTTTTGTGTCTGCACCCTTGGTATGTCTGGCTCTCGGTTTATTTACCCATCCGTGTTGACTTGGCAGAATCGCCATCCAGATCGCGTTAATGCCAAACACATGTGACAACAGACAGGAATTTTCCCCCGATGGACTGATGCTCTCAGATCTCTCTGATTCTTCCTCTCATCATCTTTCCCCCCCTTTCACTTCCTTTCATTTCCACGGCTCTCGATCTCTTGACTCCTTCCCCCTCACCACTTTACATCGTCTCTTCCCGTTCGCTTCACTTTGTCACACAGATGACCTTTTGTTGTGTCCCAGACTCTCCGTCTCCCCGTCATCCTTCTCTCTCTCTCTCTTTCTCTCTACCTTGTCTTTTGATTTCTTCCGTCTCTCTGTATTTCGTCTCTTTCTACGTCGTCTCAGGTGCATCGCTTTTTGATATCTTTGGTTTTCTCTTTGTGTTGTTATCTTTCAGAGGTCAATTCAGAGTTTCAGGCTTATCTCAGAGCAGCAGTCCCACCATTATGGGGCTGTAGAGGAGTCTCCCAGATCTTTGGGTTTTCCCAAAGTGAAAAGATTTTTTTTTTAAATGCTGTCACTTTTCACTTTCCTTTGTCAGATTTATGGTGTCTGATGGCATATTGGAGATCGCTTGAGTGCTGTCCTTTCCTGTGTCACTTTCCATAAGGACTCCCGTCTCCTATAATGTGTCTGTACTGTAAACATTAACCATAATCAATAGTTCTTGACATTTTTATGTGGATATATTTCCACTCATGAAATTATTCAGATTATTCTGTTGGATTGGGGTCGATATTTTGTGCTAGTCCCCAAAAGAAAAACTAATCCTGTATCCAAGCCAACACGTTTTTTTTTCTAGTTTTGTCGGGTTCATGTTCTGTGAAATTTTTTCACACTTACAAAATGAAATCTGACAGTGATGCCGACAACAGTCGTGCCTATGGGAGTTTGTGTCGACAGGGAGAAAAAAAAAAACGTCGATCAATCACGGCATCTTCAAATGTGTCAGTTTTGCCAGTCTGATGATCAAACCTATAGAAGTAGGTCTTTCTGAGGCACACGAGGAGCGACATGTCTTAAACTCCAAAGGCAGAAGCGATGTGTTGTTTACTAGAAACATGTTTCAGTGATTTGTGCTGAACAGAAACTCTTTTCCATCCACAGTATTCGTTTACGTCTCACTTATAGGCCTCAGTTTATTTCTATTGCTCCTTTTTAAACTCTTTCTTTTCTGTCTAGCTCATCTTCTTTTTCTCTGCACACAGTCTTTCTTTCTTTCTCTCTTCAGTCATCTTTTCTCTCATTCTGTCTTTCTTCAGATCGGCGCTGTCTCCGCCTCCTATTTTCCTTTCCGTAATTTTTCCTTACATTTTATCTTCTCCGACGATTTCTCATTTCATGTCTTTCTCCATGTCTCTCCTCCTCCTCCCTTTTTCCCATCTTTTCCCTCTGGTTGGTGATTCATTCATCCAACCAGGCATTAATTTACATCAGTATAATGATTCATCCCAAGTCCTCCCTCTTTCTTTCCTCTTGCTCCATCCCTATCTCATTTTAGAGAATGATTATTACTCATATCTCTGCCACTAATCACCACCACCCTATCTTCCTCATTCTCATGTGTTTTCTTCGCCGATCTCATGGCGAATATCGAGATACATAGCATGATAACATCTGCAACAAACTATATACAGAAATGTATTGTTTGGTAAAAGTTGCACTTTTCCCACTTGGATATTTTGGGATTGCTCTGTAGCCAACCGTGGTATTGTCTAGCCCTGGCAGGACCATCGTACAATATATAATTATCTTGAATGGAAGCATTTCAGGCTAATAGAATTGCCCTTTGGGGAAATGCTGAAAGTAAAAACCCACTGCATGGCAGGTAAACTTCTCCATAAAAGTTCAGGAGACTCCAGTCGAGTATGAAATAACAAATAAAGGACTTGAGCTGATTGCTTTTATCCGATTGATAGATGGTGCATTGGTTGTAAGTTAGCTTTTAAATGGTCAACGGTTGGGTGACTAACAGGATATATTGTGCCAATCAACACTTTTGTTTTGTCCTCATCCACTGCATAAGAGTTCAGGCCACACACCAAACTCCTTTCTGAGCTGTTGTTGGCAGTCTCGGTTGAAGGAGAGGAACAGACAGACGAGAGGTTCTTTTGAAAAGGCTGAGAATACTTCAGTGGTATTTCATTTGATCGAGGAGAAAACAAAGAGAGCATCTTGGTTGGTCTGACCTGGATACCATCTCTTCCTGTGCTAAAAGTCCCGTTCTCGTCTTTAACCCAAGCAGAGATATTAGTCTTAATTGGTTCATTAGTTTCAAAACATAAAAACTGTGACCTCAGGCCCATGTTGCATTGTGTCTCAGGCCTTTTGTGTCGTCTAGCGAGGGCCCGCTCTGGCCTCGCTTTGCCAGTAAGGCTCTTGCTTTTCAAAACTAAACAAAAACACGCAGCTGTATTCTGCCTGAGAGGACAGAGGAACAGCGTGACCTCTTAAAATATGTCAACCCCTGTTGCAGTGAAACCTTCCCGACAACCCCACATGACTCCTGTACATTTCCTGACTGTACGTTTACAGTTGGCCTTTAAAGTTACGCAGCTGACTTGACACAAACTGGTGGTTGTTGGGGATGTCTTGTGTTTTATATAAGCTGTTTGTGGGGACGGGGCTAATAGCTCCTGCGGTTCCTGGACTCTGTTCAGGTACATAAATAAAAAGCCACTGAATTCATCAGTTTTCAACATTTTAAACACTCCCACTCCAACTGAGAGTGCAGAAAGTGACGTCACCTCTTAGATTGTTGTTAGCACATTTGATTTGGATATATACTGTTTGTTTGTTTGAATGCAAAGGCATGAAAAGTACTAAATTGGTATGATGGCATGCTTTACTTTATAACATAGAAGTGCAAGAGTCTCTAGGCAACAATGACCAGACTAGTGAGGACTAGTTAGACCGATGCGTTGCGAGCTGATGAAGCCGCTTTGGATAAAGAGGCGAAACGTCTTCATAAGTCTAGTTGCCTTGGAGTCATTGTTGCCTAGAGATAACTGTGACCTGGACAAATGAGAATATACACAGACATAAGTGCAAGAGTGTCGCCCAGGTCTGGAGCTGCTAAACTAGAGAGAGGGAGATCAACTTGAGCCGCTGAAAGACACCTTTAAATCTAGGGATTGAAGTGTGTTATCTCTGCGCTATCCCCACCCTGATTTCACAATCTGATTCTCAGATAGAAACTGGCAAACTTTATTCACTATTTGTCTTGGCCTGTATGTTCTGTTTTTATGTCCCTTCTCTCCTCTTCACATTTCTCATTCACTGTCTTTTTAGAGTTTGTTGTTCATTCTTTCTTTCCTGGAGTCGCCTCCTCCTCTTCTTCCTCCTTCAGGGTCACTGCCATACGTCTAACAAGCAGCAGACTTTTCTTGTTGTGCTTGCCCCAGAGAGAGAGAGAGAGAGAGAGAGAGAGAGCTTGTACACAGGCAGACAAGACACCCGTCCAGATTCCCCTCGGCACAACGCGTGGAGGCCGGGGTGTGATGGAGATGTGTGTATGCGAGTGTGCAGGTGCTCTTGCAGCGCTTTTTGTCTGTAAAATGACAAATCCTACTTTTCACCTCAGCTGAATCATTAAAAAGGAGATGGAGGATTTGGCTTTAAACAGAGACTGAGAGAAAGAGAGGCAGTGGTTAATGGAGATGGGGCTTATATGTGTTTATACAGTACATCCACAAAGAAGTGTACACATATTTCCATATTTAAATGGATCAACCCAAAAGGTCAAGCTTTAAAAGAAATGACATTTAAATGCGTCACGCCGTGTATGAGGAATATATAACGTCTTTATGGGGCCAACAGGTCTACAGCTTTGAACATTTCATTTTCAGAGCACAATTAGCCCGCCAGTTTAACATCTGGCGAGCAGAATCTCTAACTACTCAATCTGTTGAGCAAGGTTCAGGGGAAAAACACGTAGAAAGGCAGGTGGCGGAAGGAGAAGACAAAGCTGTAAGTGTAAATAAAATATTGGGGATGGTGTCTGTGTGTGATTAATTAGTGCATATTGTTGTGATGCTTAGTGAGTGTGGGACTGATACCGCCAGAGGCTTGACAGGCTGTCGGAGGTCACATCCATGGTAATACGTTTTCATTTTAAAACCAGCGTCCATACCACTCGGTGTGATGGGAACCGTCCGCTCCACCGGTGAGATGCAAACTCCGGTCATTTCATAAGTTATCCCTGCCAGATGTTAGTGGGCGTAGATGCAAAATATCCATCCACACAAAACTTCTGCGCTGTAGGAAGCAGAGCAGTTCCTCCATCATGTATTTCCTTTGCAATGACCACCAGTCTGTGTTTCCCGCTGCCCTTAAGACGCTGTTTTAAAATGAAGAAGTATTAGTGTGGATGGAGCCGTAGTCAGGCTCTGTTTGAGTTATCTGGCTTGACTAAACCTAACAGTGATGATCCAAGATGACTGATTTCACACAAATGGCTGTCAACTGACTGGTAACAGTGGATTTAGAGGAGTGTAAATCAAACTATGGATCTTTATGGGAAGATTATAGATTGTTGTAGTGGTTATATGTAAAATGAATCAGCTGGGTAAAATATAGAAATCTTTATTAATACAACTAATATAATACATGCATGTGGATACAATGAATATATTTTCATACAACCAGGACACAAAGATAATATTATAACTTCGAACCAAGGAAAATATGATTTTTAAACATAATAAACACAAACTAGACCTATAAGCTGGTATACCAGGGTCCAAGCATCTGACACCTATTTGAAAGTTTCCACATTTTATCAATGATATTGTAAAATAAATCGTCATTGAAATTAAAGTGGCTCTATTAGTTTGTAAGAACAACAACCTACCCAAAGGGTTTCTGATGATCTGATTGTTCATTTTTATAGCAAACTGAAGCCTCTAGTTACAGTGATCATAGTTATCCGCTTGTCGTTAATAGTAAAACGAACTTTGTGAGACTGGAAAGCCAGACTTAAGCCCAAAGTAAATGACTAGCTTGTAGATCATGTCAAGACTCTTTTGAAAATGTTAATGTATCTCAAGTGGCTTATCCTGTAAAGAATATAAAATTTGTTCAAATAATAGGACAGACACGGAGGTAATGCTTTCATTTACATTTTAATTTTGCAAGACACAAAGCAACAAAACGCCTGGACGAGGTCTTGTGTGACGTCAATGGCATCGGTGAATGGACGATGATGGAGAGCGGCAGAACAAAGAGAAAAAAAAAATCCCACTAAATGCACAGCTCCGCTCAACATTTGCAAGACAATAGTAGATAGAAAAGTGCATTCATATGATTTGCATTCACAGTATGGCCTGGTATTTTCAATAAAAGTGAGCATGAGCCATGTAAATGGGGGAAAAGTCACAGGAAAATGTATCTATATAACATTTTCAGCCCCTGACCTATAGTGTAGGATATTATCTTGGGAGACAGACTCATTAAACATGCATGTTGTTGTTTTTTTTTAGTGTGGAGACCTGCTAGTATGCATTTTGAGTTTTGACCTTTAAGTGAACGATGCAGGGACAGGGACTGTAAGGACAGAGATTTATTTTGAAGGTTTGTGGCATGAGGGCGACTGCAGAAAGTAGTTGGTGATGTGGTGAAAGTTTTGCAACTTAAACAAGAGTGAACTTTACTAAGAGTTTGCCATAAATATCCACGAAAAAAGTGCAGAAGAAGAAGAAGTGGTTTAGTGGTCTTTCAGCTGTGGCAAAAGAAAAATACATTGGGATGCATTGGTGGAATTGGAATATAATATTCATGAGTATGTTTTCATTAGTGTATAATCGCCCTAAAAATAAGAATCGTTGGGTTTTCTTTACCTTTATATCTACATCATGGATGCATTATAAGAGCTGGATTACTGGATAAGAACTGCTTGCCTGGTGCATATGCCAAAAAAGTTGGATTTACTTCCGGGGGTATGCAGCTCCATGTGCAGTATTGTTTCTCCTGTTGGCCCCTGCCAGTGAGTTCCCTCTTGGCTCATTGACTTTATATTGTGAAGACGCCGGTTTTTAAATTGCTTTTCTTGGCTTGAGGAAACTTTTAACGAATATAAAACCTCAGTGGATTAAAAACTCATGATGGAAAGAGTCATAATTGACCTTGTTATTTGCAGTTTCTGGTGTCCTGTCCACAGTGGTGGTGGTCTATCTTGATTAACGTTGCTCTGTGTTTTTGTCTCAGCAGATGAGTGTTCAGTTTCAGTAGATGATGAAATGCATCTTTTCTACTCAGGTGTTTTTAATACCTCAGCGGTGCTGTGTGCTTCTGAAGGGATTAGAAATTAACCATGTTTTGTATTCAATCGTGCTTCTCACTCTTGCCTCAGTCACGACATGATTTTTCACAACCACCAGCTCTTTTGCCTAATCTCAGCTACTCAACACCGACATCGTATAAATCTAAATCAGCAGATAAGTCAATCCTCCCGAACTCTTTAGGAAACAAGTTTCATTCACAACAAGTGTGCACTGTCTCTGATAGACAGATACTGCAATTACCTTCTCATTCTGTAGCCCTGCATACATGTAGTTGCCTAATTAAACTGAGATCTGCTTCCTGGCTTCCTGGTTTGACTGATGCCAGGCCCAACTAGACTCCATCATATCAACCCAACAATGGCCCGACCAGACAGATGCAGGATGCCGGAAAAGTGATCATTACATTCATGAACAATCATCGCTGGTGTTGTCAGGTGGAACAAAGAAGAAGTCCGTCCCCGGCACCTCCTTTCCTCACAAAAGTTGGTGCAAGACGGCGAGCAAGATTCGCCAGGGTCCGACATGTCGCTCAACTAAATGGCGGCAAGAATTTATGACCCT
This sequence comes from Euthynnus affinis, assembly GCA_029490765.1. NCBI lineage: Eukaryota > Metazoa > Chordata > Actinopteri > Scombriformes > Scombridae > Euthynnus > Euthynnus affinis. The sequence goes on from CM055838.1 coordinate 7,538,632, forward strand.
GCGATCGCCTAATCTGACACGGTGGAAATCTCAAAAGACAAAATTATTGTCTGATCCCAGAATAAGGCTTCGTAACCTGACAGAGCACCCTACCTGAAACCTCTTCTCTGCCTCTGCACTCAATAAATATAGGAAGTAAAAACAATAAAAATGCACACTTCAATTTATCACAGGTGTAGTGTTTTTTTTCGTCGAACCCATGCACTGATGGAAACTCTATCCTTTTCTCTGCAGGAAGGTAAGGTGACATTTACTTAAATGAACTTCACAGATCCTCATTGGGGATTTATTGTTGCACCAATCCCTGATGAAAAAGGTATAAACATAAAAAAATAACATATTATTTATTCTTGGCTTTTAGATTAAATGCAGGTTTTCACTCAGACTACACTGTCTTCTTTATGAATTCATTCTTCTCATCATTTAAAGATGATTGCATTTCTCATATCATACCAAATAAAATCGTAACATACGCAAAGTTAATAACCAACCTAATAGCACATAAGAGGATCTTCACTCATCACAAGTTCATCATATGCTGCATATCAAGATAATTACTGGTTACATTCCTTAATGACGATACACAGTCCCTGCATGATTAATGCGTGCCTAATGCATGACTCATCATCATCTAATGCATGAATAAATATATTTCATGAACTCCTGTGCCTTAATATTAATACACGGTAAAGTCGCTGTTAGTTGACGGGATTACTGAACATTAGTCATCATCAGTTTATGAACCTGGAGACACAGTTCACTCATAGATATAAATGTCATCGAATTAGCTGTAATCTTGTTAAGTGAAGATTCAATGAGTTTCTCTTAAGATTAATGCACGGTTTCCTCTCTTGATGCATGACGCAGACGTGTAGAAAGTTTGTAATATCGGTTCAAAATCTTGTTTTGATGTGAATTTTTTTTTTTGCCTATTTTGGTCATGCTGAGATTGTCCATCTCTTACATGTTGCGGTCCGCTTGCTAGGGAAAGGATGAGAGAGGGGCGAAAACAGACGTAGCGGAGAGATATGTGGACAGAGGGAGGAGGGGATGAAGGTTTAAAAGTGATAGACAGAGATAGAGTCAGAAAAAAAGGGGGGATGAAGGAGAGAAAGATAGAGCTATGTCCAGCAAATTGGTGAGGAAGATCAGCCATCCAGATCTAATATGGACAGTGAGGCTCTTTATTCTTTACTTGGATCCCTGTTAGCCGCCACTCCCTGGGGTCCACACACACAATAAACCCACAACATATATTACAAGACGTAGAGCACACATCACAAGGCATCAAATTGTATTCCGCTGTGTTGTCAGTTAATTAACGTGTTAATCGTCTCTTGCCTTAGTGGGTGCTTAAATGATCATAGGTGGTAACTTGTTCCATAGTGTGATGGCCCTATACATTACAGATCTGCACACTGCATCTGTTCTGGGTTGTGGTTTAATTAGATAACACCTGGTAGTGTGACTGTGTTGATCTCTTGCATAAGTAGTACAGACATTTTTTTACTATAATAGATATTCCTAAAGAAACCCATTAGATTGCATGCCAACCCTTCCTCCACACTGAGCCATGAGAGACTGGCATTCGCTCTCTCCGTACTCTACCTCACACCTAATGGACAGGGCAGTGCAAGCCTTGCAGCTTTATTCTGAGCTATTTAGAGCTTTAGATAGATCTTTTTTGGCTGCACCCAACCCAGTGACGTATGGGGATCAAAACGCAGCCCTGGCATTCGCAAACAGACCGGCCCTATCTTCAAACCCAACACCAACCCCCACCCATATGTAAACATGAAAAAAGCTCGAGATAAAACCATACAGACTGACACAATCTGAGTGCGGCAGAGCGCTAGGTGCTATGACACGATATGCTCCGCTAAAGGCACATTCAGCGCAAATACAAAGGCTCGACATTTAGGTACAGTGCATAATAATACAAGGCCTCCACCAAAACATGAAAGGAGCAATGCACAGCCACAGTGCATATTACAATAGCTTCATCAGAATATGAAAAGAGCACCGCACAGCCACAGTGTATAATAAGAAATAAATGAGCCTTACCTTCATGGTGGTTAACAAGCTATGAAGCAGTTTGCTTTTCCCCCTGCAACCCTGTCAATCACGTCAGAGTCCAGCTTCATTAGGATCTCTTTTTCTGTCGCCGTCAGCACGAGGGCTTTCCAAAAATTGTCTCGTGACATTCCGCTCCAGAGGCGATGCTCGATAAACTTCAGTGTGGAGAAACTTCTTTCACGTGCCACTTGTGTGTGTGTGTGTGCGGGAGCAGGTCAAGGTAAATTTGCAGACCAAGCCTATTGTGTGATATGCATGAGTGGAAAAAAATTCTGCAACTGCTGCAGCAGCAAATGGCAGCGAAAGTGCACATTTCTTGCACTTTTGCTCACCAGATCAATTTCTTCTTGATCTATCTCTATCTGACTGTCCTCTTATTCCATCCCTGAGGCAACAGGCTGTGACAGTCTGACTGTGTATTCATTCAGTGGAGATTTGTCCCAGTGTGTGGTGAGGTTTGCATGCATCTTCATTTGATGTAAGTAGGCATTTACTTATATCCTGAATTGCATTTTTGGGGGTAGTCCATTGGCTTTTATCATTGGGGAATTATGAGGATCCAGACATCAGTGATACATACAAAGCTCAACCATTTATGTTGTGATCCATCTTTGCCTTCTCGATTGATTAGTCAGCTGTCTGACGTTGGTGAAACTTAACAAACAATCCCAGTGTGTTGGAATTTGTGCACCTGAAAAAAAAATCATATCTAGTATCCTCTGAAGCACACCTGCTGCTTCCCCTCCCTCTTCCCTCTTCTTCAGTTGCCTCCAGCGCCAGTAAATCCACTTTCCGATGCTTTTTCTTGTTTATTGTCAGTGTCTGCCTCGAGCCCGGTGTCCGAGTCTGATTCTTTGGCCTCATCCTCTTGTTTTGTTTGTTTCCCCTCATCATCTCTTCTGTCTCCCTGGTCTGGCTCGCCACAAGTTCAACGTCTGTGTTGCCCACGCTTAATGTTAGCGCTGCCGGCTGAAGCGGCGCTGTCGGTGACCCCCCAGCTACACCTGTGGAGGCCTCGGCGGTGGTGTCTTTCAAGCAGGTTTGCTTAACATTAAGAGCGCAATGTTAACCACTGTGGAAAAAGCACACTCCTGCAGCTTTAAGGCCAGTCTCTAGCATCTACTAAAATGTCATCTAAGTATAGAAGGAGAGAATTTCATCACTCTAACTTGCATTAGCCTCTGAATTGTAGCGAGCCTGCTACGAACACCAGAAGCCTTTCCAATATGCTCATATAAGCTGAACAGTGCGGTGAAACACTGTCTTAGATCTGTCTCAGTGCATCAAAACTTGTTTCAATTATCGAGAGAGGGAATACATTGCATCTTGAACACATATTAGCACATATTAGCACATTAGCACTGTGGAGCTTTCTTGGATGACTCCCCTTCTCAACAGCTTACCTATATGCTCTCTGACTTCGTTGTACTGCGTGGGGGGAACGATCTGTATGGCTGGATCACGGGGTATGTCATCTGTAAAACGTATCTCGTGCCGCACTTGATCACTCTAACCCAACCTGAGCTTGCTGTTCACCACCTATTGAGCTCGTCTAAGACGGACTGTACATTGGGTGAAGGGTCAGGTTCTTTCACTCTCTCTACATGAGACAAAATATTCAGTCTAGTCTTTGGCCTTAAATAGACATTTTTATCAAAGGACTTGGACGGGGAAAATATAACTCTCAGATGTTATCCAGGTAAGTACAACTGTAGGCATACCCCTACATCCTTACCAGCAAAAAGAGCTGTCTGTTACACGGCATAACAGACAGGCTGTCAGGCTCGTTCAGGTGATTGCTGATGTTGGCCTTTTCATGGGATTTGTTGATGGCAACAAAAAGATAATATAACACCAGCGTTATCCTTTAATTGTTGTTGGCAGGTGCTGCAGTAAACACCTGTTTCTGTCATTCATGATTTTCTCTCCTTCTCTGATTATTTTCTTTGTGAGCAGTCAAGCAGGATTTCCTAATTTCAAAAATGATAAGAGGAAAAAGGAAAAAACCCAAACATGGCATTTTAATGATCTATCAGACTTTTAATGGTCTTCCTCCGTCTCTCTGTTCTTCACATCTCCGACTTTCTTTCTGTCAGATTTCATCAGTTGGCCGCTGCCGAGCCCGGTCTCTTGCTTGCAGATTACACTACTCCCCAAAGGCCAGGCCCTCCTCTATCATCTTCCTCTGTTTATCCCCCCACACTGTTCTGTCTTCTGCCTTCACAGCAACCAAAAAATCTTCCCCTCCATCCTGTCATCTCAGGCCCCCATCTCCTCCTCCTTTCTTTTTCTCCTTACGGGTCTCCAAAGACCAGACCCGTGCCTCAGTCCTCTGCTGTTCCTTCCCTCTGAAAAGGAAGTTAAAGTGAAACTTCTCTATGTAGAAACTGGGTTGCTGCAGCAGTAAATGGAAAGCAAGATAGGGGGGACAGTTGATGGGGGACAGGTGAAAGCAAAACCTCTAACTTCTGCTACAGCAGCTGGTGAGTTGCCAACATGTGAAAAATTCCCACTATTGATACGATCCACATCATCCACACCACAGAAAATACAGTCTGATGGCTGATAGTGTGTCACGTAGCTCAGTTAATTACCAGTTAAGTTATGAACATGCAAGCTAATGAGTGGGCATAATTCATTGAGGGGGCTGATAAATGAATGAAAGCTATTGGGATGTGTCTGGCAATACGTGTGGTTACTATTCGTGTTAACATTATGATGAAAACATATCCAGTTATGCTATGCCAAGAGGTAGTTTGTGTAACTTAGTGCTACCTAATGGTTCTTCAAAATAAAACTCCCTTTACATTACTTTGTAGCAGTCACTCTCCTAACGTAACAATGTTGAATCAATGACTATAAACAGCAATAACACAAAGTTTGAATCCCTAACATGAAATTCCACTTAAACATTGTGACCAGTCCCATTTGTCAGTTTCTTCTTTGGCCTGTTGACCCTCTACCAATTTTGCTCTTTTCTTCTTACTTGTATCGCCATTTCATGCTTTTCCTCCAACATGTTTGTCGTGGTCTCCTCTCTTCTTGGTTTTATGGTGGCTGATAAACTATTAAGTGACACATCATTGCTGCCCAGTACTGTTGAGTGTCTTTGCTTCGCCTTTGGAAGTTATGTTTACACCTTGTTGCTTGGGAACTTTCACAAATTTGCACACCGGTGGGTTTTTTCTGCTTGTTTCTATGACGAATGGGTAATTCATTAACATAATAATGAATTGTGATGGAAGGAGGATTACATTTAAAGAAAAAATCTGGTATATTTCAACCTGATGTACTTCCTATAAATGTGGCTACTGTGGCTCCATGCGTCATGCTAACTTCGCTCTCTCCAACTCTGCAACAGATACTCAGGGAAACGCACAAAAAGACACATGTGGCACCAAACAATGAGCATTGGGGCAAGCTGCTGAGCCTCCTACTGCTTTCCTATTATAAACATGAATTGTTTCCAACATTTGTTTTTGAGTCTGAATGAATTTAAACATAAACTCCAAGCCCACAGCAGTGCAACAACAACAGAAAGGATAAGGATATACCATATATCTAAAAAAAATCCCTTTAAAAAATGAAACATCTAAATCCCAAAACAAAAAAAAGAACAAGCAGTTAGCAGTAGAGTGCATTAAAGTGCATTTAGAGAGAAAAGTACATGTCTCAGTTTGATGTAGACAGCTCTTTGCATGTCAACGAACGACTAGCGCTGATGAGGGAGTTAGATAATCAGCTGATTGAGCTCTCTCAGCTGGAATTCCTCATAGCAAAAGTCTTTGTTACAAATGTCCCAAAAGAAACTGACGATCCTAGACATAGACGCTGAATAGTCAGAACTAGGAGAGGCCGCCACAGATGTCAGTCGGGCTGCCATCACACCAGTTCACGGAGAGAGAGAGAGAGAGAATACCACCAACAAGGACACCTTACTTTCTCTTCTTGCCTTCACGAAATAACTCTTCTGTTAGCTTCCTCTGCACTTTCTCCTTTTGAATGTTGGTAACAGTGGCAGGTAGCAGTTCGCAGATGACAGCTAGCTAGTTGTTTTGGTTTAAAAAAATATATTGATAATGATAATCGCACTTAGTTTTTTTAAAAGTTTCCTTACAGCCTCATACATGTAAACAAACTGGTGTTCCCAGATGGATATGCAGGGTGGTTGGGTTAGCTGGCAAGTTTCCCAGATGTACTGTAGCTCTCTATGCAGTTAATCTTAATGACTGCTACAGGTGGCTAGTTTGTGTGTGTACTTTCATTCAGTCTCAGAAAACAAACGTATGAAGCGATTCTTGTAAAAAAAATCATGTTTATTTGGAAAGCTGTAGGAGGCTCAGCAGCAGCTTGACCCTATGTCCATCAGTTTGTGCATTTGCATCTCTATAATGTAGCTGGAGAGAGCAAAGTTAGCATGGCACATGAAGCCACAATGGCTACGTTCAAGGAGAATACATCAGGTTGAAATAAACTGGAATTTTCCTTTTAACAACCACAAGCTGCACAACTTCTTTCTTCATTCCTATCCAGTGTCATTGTTTCTCTAGTCTCTCACTCCTTCCCTTTTCTTCCTACTCTCTCTGCTAATGCCATCTTGAATAGAAAGAGAAAAAAAACAGCTCAAAAGAAGGAAAGTGGGAAGGACAGAGACAAATGGACGAGGGGGAGGGAGAGAGAGAGAGAGAGAGACATTATAATAGAAAAAAGAAAGAAAGAGAGTTTCCATTTGGTGTCTCATTTAGCTCTGTGTGTGTACTTGCTGGCTCAGCCCTTAGGGCCTGTTAATGACCAGTATTAATGAAGCTCCCTATCTTTGTTACACACACACACACACACACACACACACAGACAGACTATAGACACAATGATGAACAAAACACATATATGCCCGTGCTGATACTGTCACACACACTAAGAGCATTTCAAACATGATGACTGTGAGCAGGATAAAACCTTAAAGCTTTTAAGCATCAGTACAAAACTGTAGTGTCTGTACATGTGTAGTGTTCCTATATGACTTATGAAAAGGAAGGTTTTTTTGTTGTTTTTGATTATTTTAGGAACAGAAAAATGGAAAATATGGATTAAAAAAATTATATTACAGAAATATGGGTCAAATCTAAAAATAGTAAAACAATAGTGGAATGATTAAAAAACAGGAGTTTGGCAACAGTTTGAGATTTCTCCCCATTTTTTATCTTCAGTTTATTTTACTTCTGAACTCTCAACATCACAAGTGGACTTTGTGTTTGGTGGTCAGCGGGAAACATGGGGGCATCAATTCTGGGAGAAACCTGCTTTGTTCTTGCTATAAAAAAAAAAAACTTTCAGGGTAATAGTTAACAAAAAAATAAATAAAAATAAGACTTGCTAATCAGATGTGGAGGGGATATGTTTGAATAATGGATGTACAAGGGATCCACTCATAGGGGTCATTGATACCGATCCAAATTGGACATGAATGCACATGTGCATAAAAGGAGAAAAAAAATAAATAGGATGCATAAATTCAACTAGTTAGGCAGATTGGTTAAAAGGACAGACTGATGCAGGACATTAGAATTTGAATAACTCTAGTTTGCATGTGTATTTGCATGCATTTTCTATCTAAATCTAAATTTTAGAGTACAGTATGCGAATGTGTGTGTGTGTGTGTGTGTGTTTTGTAAACCTTTGTTCTTGGCTCCGAGGTTTAACAGCACATGATCACTGCTGCCCCGAGGAAGAGCAACATCCTCTGTTCTCCTCTGTAATGGGGACCGCAGGGAGTGGACAGGCGAAGGAAAACAGAGGGGAAGGAAAGGAGCAAGGGATTCTGGGAACATGAATTAATGGAAGACGGAGGGGAGACCATGATATATAAAGAGAGAGAGAGAGGGGGAGAGAGAGGGGGAGAGTGGGAGGATGATGGATTGAAGATTCAGCGGGGGAAAGGCGAAGGAAAAGAAGGGAAGAGAGAAAGCAGCGAGGCTTGAATCTTACACACAGAAGAGAAGTGAATATTTATGGACTGACAGCTTAGTGATGGTTACATGTTTGTCCAACCTGTCACCTACAAATTATCGAACTAGTCAGCAATAATTATGTATGTAGGTTTGTGTTTGCCTTGTCCAATATCAGTATCCTACATTAGCATGTTTTATTAAAGCCATTTATACAGCTCCTCAGTTCAGCCTCTGTCTGAAACAGGCTGTTTTAGGTCCTGACTTTAAGTCCCCCTTCCTGATGACTCACTCTGTTCTGATTGGTCAGTTTCTGGAATCTCATGGCTGACTTCCAGCCACTCAGGAGGCTACGTCAGTACACTATGAAACAAACTACAGTAGCAGGATTTCATTACTTTCTCTCGATCGAAAAATGTCAATTTCCCAAATACATCGGTACATGTTTGAGCCAAAATCCGATCTAAAATAGTGAACAATGTGAACAACACATGGAAAAACCTTTAGCAACAACCTTAGCAACCAAGGCAAAGGAACAGATAGCTGTTTATGGGAACAGGCGATTAGCCAAAGTTAGCAAGGTAGAAAAAAGAAACAACGCAAAAAAATGGCTTTTTGACTTGCAGGGACCACTTCTACATACATGACCTAAACTTTTGGAACTTTGAGCATGTTAAATATCCAACATCATAACAGTATATAAATGACAGAAAACACACATAATGTAGGAATACAGTATGTAAATGAAAAACATTGAAAATAACACTGAATGTGGTATTACGGTCTCCAAAACATGTTTTCTGCTGCGTGTTTTGACAAATAATGTGACTAAATGTAACTGTAATTAATTGGTCTTGGTTGCTAATAATCTATGTAGGGCAAAAAATGATCAAACTAAGAATAGTGCATGCTTAGGAAAAGAATTAAAGCAGGGACAGTTTATTTGTTAGCATGTAGTGGCTAACTGCAATAGAGAAAGCAAAACTCCCTTAGAGCAGGAACACCTACAGTCCATCAGGCTGCATTATAAACACTTTTTAGACACACAAAGTTCAACAAAGACATAATGAAAATTTCTATAGTCCCTTAGAGGCGTAATAAGCAAAACACACTTACATAAAAGGTGAAGGGGTACTAGATCATAGAGCAAGGCGGAGAAGAAAGTATAAAGATGGAAATGTCGAGAAAAGAAAAAAAAAAAAGACGAGTGGAGCAGTAGCACAGAGGCAGCAGGCAGAAGGAGAAAGATTTAAGTAATGAGGGAATATGGCCAGAAGCAGGAAATGGAGGGAGGGACTGAGAGTAGTTGACGGAGAGGAAAGGGAAAGGTTTAGACATACTGAGACCTGGATAATTAGCCTGGGAGGCACAAGAGTCTTCTCTTAAATCACCATACTATGCCTTATTAGCTCAATACGACTCCCTTTAGATCCCTGCAGCCACAGACACACATCTCATATCCAGTCACATATAAAGTACAGCTCTCATGTGCAATTTATACTCGCTTGCTTTCACTCCGGAGTTGGCGGACCAATGAATCTCGAGGTTCCCGCACAAAGCCTGGAGTTTCAGCCTGGTTCCAGACTTCTGAATCATCACCCAAAGTTCATCGCTTCATGTAACTATCTAATATCAATAAAATATGATCTCTATATCAGAAACTATTAGCTGACACTCGCTAATGAAGTCGGCCTGGCCCTCCTGGCTGGCTATCATTTGCTCCGGCTATTACCATCAATATGCAAGCTTGCGTTGGAAAGTAGCACAACTGTAGAAGACTAAACGAGCCAGACAGAGGGACACATTAGGAAAAACAGTTTTTGTGACAAAAATATAAATCGCCTAACATTTTTAAAAATTAATATTCAGCTTTACAAAAGAATCTATAGTGTTTTAGAGAGTCGTGGATGCATCAGTCTGTACTGCTTGTGACGAGAATATATCTCCATCTGACACTGAGTAAGTCATCTATGGGTGTTTTCAAACCTGCCTTGTTTAGTTCAGTTTAATTGAACCCTGGAGAATCCCCCCCCCTTGATGTGAACACAGCAATCACACAAAGACCTTGTTGAAGAAATGGTCTCAGCCCAGTTACAAATGAACTCTGGTACTGTTTGTTTGTCTTATGAACATGATCCGACCCAACTGCAGGAAGCATTGTGCACACTTTGGTTTAAACCGGCTCCATCTGCCATCCGCGCTTTTCATTATTATTATTATACATTATGTCGTGGTATGTGCTCAGCGTGTGCTCCCATCTCCTCTTCAGTGACTGGCACATAATGTATGTACAGTGTGACCGTTGCAGTGCTTACAAAGAGAGAGGGGTCAATGCCAAAGTGTCAGTTATACTGTACGCTGGTGTGTGTGTGTTTGTGCATGCGGGTTAGGGTTAGAGTGTGCATGCGTGCACATGCATGTTGGCGTCACAGGTGTCAATTATATGCCAGTTGCTGATGCCAAAGTTTAAAACATTAATGGGAAACCCAACACACCGTTCTCTAGATGTTGCCTTGAAATATGTTTGAATATGACATTCTTCTTCCATATTTTGGCTTGGTATATCGCCCAAATGATGACCACAATTATGAAGAAATGCCAATTCTGCCGATGGTCCATTTTGGAAGAAAAACAAAGCCCTCCTTTCTCCCATATGGTTTTTGTTGATACCTTTTGGTTCACTTGAAATTTTGCTGCGTGAAACCAAAATGAACCAAAATAGCAGCTCATCCATTGATCCATTGATGCAGACCAAGGCAAACAAACTATAGGTGTTAAAACGTCTTAAGTACTATCTCATGATAAAGGAGTCAACTAGACAGGAGCAAGAGCAAACCTGACGGGTGGTGGAACTGATTTGTTACCAGTTAACTGTAAAACTGTAGGCTTATTGATACTCTTTGGGATTTAGATTAAGAATAATAGCTACTGTTGGACTTACTTGGGCTTACTGCCCATTTGTTTCTTGAACAAAAAGTTGGTATGTAATACATAAATGTTATGTCTTGTTCATTTTCGCCAAACATAAATAATAATATAAAAAAAGTATATTTGGTAAAGTGTGACACTGTTGTCCAGACAAAGAAGAAAGTGTCACAACACAGGGGTCTTCAGTCAGCTTGAAACCAACTTCAGTGTCGCCCAGATGTGGAACCTATTTACCTTATTTTAGAGACCTTTTTTGGAGTCAATGCATCTAATTATATGTGTCACAGTACGTTAGTCATAATGTCAATAGCCAGAAAAAAGGGATATTGTGTAATGTAGGTGAGAATGAATGCAGAGGAAGGAAAATATAGCAAAATGGAAGTGAAGTAATAAGAGGACAGAAAAGCATCAAATATTCTCTTTACAGAAATCTTGAATGTGACGGTGTATGTGTGTAATTATTCAGGGTTTCTAATGATTTAGATTTTTTTTTTCCAGCGTTTGTGAAATCAAACCTGTGATGATAAACCTCTTCCTAGATGACTACAGAATCACTCGAGTGAGACAATGCCATAAGTTACAGTGCTTCAGAGACATTCAATTATGTATAACAAACAAGGCAGCGCTCCCTAATGAATGTGCTTCCAAATTATATCCAACGGATGTGCCTAGAATAACCTTTTAAAGAGAAGCCATTTAATGGTAGGAGACGTGTGTGGGGGGTGTACTGGGGGGAGGACTGCAAAGGAAAGTTGATATTTCAAATCCCAAACAAGATGGGAGCCAATTATAAAGTGAAAGTTAATGAGACACATTCCCTTTCTCCTTCAGCTGCCAACTGTCCCAGCGGAGCTTCACAGTGTCCAACAGTAGAAGACTGGAGTTGTACTTTACAGGCTCCCAACTGGGATGAAGTATAAGGCTATGAATGTAAAGTAGGGTGTTTTTTTTTTTGCTGAGCTTTAGCCTCCTCCAGATGAATACGGTGGAAAAAATGTGTGATTTTTCTTTTCCCTTGGAAAAAAGCGTACGCTGTCAACTTCCTGTTGAGTTATACTTTAATCCACTAGAATTTGTCAAAGAGCCATCTAGCAATTCCAGAAACATTAAGCTTGCATGGTTAATCATTCCAATGAATCCCCCTTTTTTATTTTAGAGAAAGCAGATTTCCATAAACCAGATTGACGTATATTTTTCAAAAGCAGGCATTAACATGTTCACAAGTGTAAATGCATCAATGATCCACTGACAGAAACAGCAGGAGCAGACAAAAGACACATTAGCAGTGAAATTCATCTCTAGGTCACAGAAACAATGTAAATAAATTTAAATATTTTTTACACAAATTACCCATAGATCCTTAAAGAGAAAGTGAGCAGGCAAGCAGTAACTGTAACTGTTTTAACAAAGGCAGATGGTCGTGATAATGGCGCATAGGAAACATGTGAGTCGTAGTAATTATTGTCAATATTAAAAATGTTACTACAGGCGATAACATTCATTTGAGCAGTTCATGTTTATTTTATTTGGATCCACATAATTGTCACCATTGTAACAGCACTTCTCTCTGGGTTTGAAAGGTGTGAGATACATGATAAAATTACTAGAAGTGTAAATTGGTCTCACTCATTTTTTTTTTTTTGGGAAGGTAAGTGATATTGCTGTTGTTGATTAAAAAAAAAAAGAGAAAGTCTCGTAGCTAAAGACACGCCTGCCGTTTGGAGGGCAGATACAGTAGCTGCTGCTCAATCCAGAATCCAGCAGTCTAAATAAATTATTATATAATGTTTTATATGATCAATAAAATTCCTAAATGTTGTTAAAATTTAGCGTTTACCTACCAGATTTTACACACTGCCAGCGCCTTGACTGGCTTCAAGCTTTTATGGTAAGTATGAGGTAAGAATTATGTATGAGGCTGCCACGGTTTAAATGTACAGCCCGGGGGCAGCAACCCCTGTGACTTAAAGGCTAAGACACAGACCATGACTCGTAACATCCTCGGAGGACGTAACATGCAACAGGAGATCATTATCTCAAGTGTTGATTTGGACACATTCAACTAATCAAAAGAAACACCATACTTGAAAGCCATGCATGGGCATTGCAAGAAGACTTTATGGGATGCAAATTTCTTTGCAATTTTGGGAGTGATAGTTGTGAAACAGATCTGAGAGTAAGCAGTGCTTGCAAATTGCTTTTTGAAACAGTTCCTTAATTTGAATTTGGCTAGGGACTTTCTTGTAATCTTAGCATTTATCTCTTTATGATAAAGGCCTATGTTGATATTTATTAGATTTGCAAAAGTTGGGAGACTTGCAAGAGTCACAAAAAAAAGTGGTCAACGTTTAAGAAGAGGCTGAGATATCCTGACTTTTATTCCCCAGAATGGGTAAAGCTTTAAAAAAAAAAACTGGATCCTACATTTCCCATAATGCAACTTCATAGCCTCTTTTATTAGACTTCTTTCTAAATCATTGCCTCAGTTTGTAGCACAGGATTTCTGTTAAACATTTTAAGTTTCCAAAACCCAAAGTCAAGACGACTAACTCTGATGATGTAAACAGGGTTATTTTCCTCAAATTTTTTAGAAATCTCCCTCCGGAGCCACATAATAAATCCAACCTCTGTTTTCACAGGCTGAGTAGTTCTCTCCGCAGTGAGTAAATTGAATTTGATGTGTAAAAGCGTGGAGTGCCCCTTCATGATATGAATGAAAAATTATGTAATTTAATGGGGTATGAAGATATGTCCTGATACGATTATCCTGGCCGACGGGTGTCATTGTTTACCACTGTAAGCCAGTTTCTGGCAAAGTGAAGGCAGTCTCTCCCCACTGTTAAATGTTTGGAGGTGTCTGAACCTCCTTATTGCCTGAATGCTGGATATCTAGCCTCCAAACATATCCCATATTCAATTTTCTTTCAGTTAAAATGTTAATTTCTGTATTGTAGAAAATGATTTAATCTGTTTTCAGTTATACTTTGTAGGTCAAAGTCCATTAAGCAGCCAAAGAAACAGAATCCAACATATAAAGAGTGATCTAGAGACTTCTGTTGTCCATTTGTAGCAGGAAACATAAACTCAACTATGATCTTATGAGCGAGATCACATCCTCACCTGCCGAGACAAATTCTTTTTTATACTTGGCTAGTAAACAGATTGTGATCCGCTCACAGTGTTATATATTTCGGGTGTGTTCTTTTGATATCAGTCTTATTCAGCATGTAGCGGTACAATTTATGTGTGTGTGTGTGTGCAAGTTTATTTTTAAGTGTGTGTGTGAGCCCATTATTATTCCCCTTGTGCTGCACCTGCCATATGCCTGATTACCTTCCAATCTCCTTTGTATGTCAGGGTGACACACACACGTTTCATCCCTCTTTGTTGTGTGTGTGGCCTCTTTCTTCTGGTCACCCCTCATTCTGTCCTTCCTCTTTTTTTTTTTAAATCTTTTATCTCACCTCATCCTTTATCACTTTTGTGCCCCCCCCCTCTCTTCCCCAACACTTCTCTCTACACCATCTTTGTCTCTTCTTATTTCTGTCTCCGTCGTCTCTCCCTTTTTACTCTCTTCCACACTCGCTCGTGCTTTCTTTCCGACTTCTCCTTTATCTTTCTCCCTTTTGCCTCTGTGTGCTGTCTGGGAAAGGAATCCGGATGTATATGTGTAATGAGAAAGTTTAAGTCCCTCAAAGAGGATTGTAGCATAGTGTGTACAAAGCTAATCTTTCAGGGCGTGTGTGCTCATGTCAGTATGTGTCTCTATGTGTTATGTACTTTAAGTGTGTTTTTCCTGAGTGCATGAATTTGCATATCTTTGTTGCAGAATGTGTGTCTATATGTGCATTCACTGTCTCATTAGGTTTCCTGATGCTTAAGAAGCTGTATCATTTCAAATTTAGCATTTTTTTTTTAGTTTTCTGTCATCTGTGTCTCTAAAATCCCACCTGCAATTAATTTCCTTTGGTCCAAAGTACTTAGAGGAAAGGCAGCTTGTTTACACATGACTCAATTATGGGCAAATCAGGGCTTTTAAATGAAAGTGGTCATTCAGATTTTGTATAATTGATGTTTCTGCAGTCCATGTAGCTTTAGCTGTGCTCTTCTTCTTGTGTGCTGTTCAAACCACTTGATAATAGGAGAACGATCCATTGTAAGCGGCCATTGGATAACTTTCACATGAGGTTTTCCAAACATAGATGGAAATGGAACTTGTGGTTAGTAGCTGTTTTTGGATCCAGTCAAGTGATCAAATAGAAAGCAGTTCTGTTGGAAGGGGCAAAGACATCCATCAGTCCACCCATCCATCCATCCAACCATCCATCCATCCATCCATTTTCAGCCATTTAACTGGGTCCAGACTTACCTCTCCTCAGCCGTGTCCTCTAGTTCGTCTTTAGGGCATCCTGACACATTCCCAGCATATATAATCCTTCCAATGTATTGTGGGTTCACTGTTTGACAAGCCATGGGAAGGGAGAGGAAAGGAGTTGTCCAGGTAGCGCACTTATCTGGTGCCTGAATGTTCTCAGCTGACTCTTTTTCAATGCGAAGGAGCGACGGTTCTGCTCCGAGGTCATTAAAGATGTCAAGGCTCCTCGCTCAGTTTTATAAAGGTGAACCCATTCGCCAAGCAAAGGAAACTTATTTCAGTTACTTGTATCAGTGACATCGTTTATTACTTTCATCATCACCCAGAGTTCAACACTGTAGCTGAGCGCTGACATCTAGACTGACTGGTCAACTGCGGGCTTCTTCGTTCAAGGGCCAATATATATATATATAATGGTCGAATAACTTCAGAAACACCTTTCCAGCGTTGGATTGAGGGTTGGGTATAAATCCGACATTTACACCCAACTGGCCAGCTGATCGGAGGTGAGAAGGAGACTAGTGTTTGAACTTCTCTCTCTAAATCTCGTTTTACTTTCTGAAGATGACTATATCTGTCACTGTGTCGATCATGTGGCAATAAATAAAGGATAATTGAGAAAGAAAGTGACGTTTGGTTTGTTCTTATCAGATACCCTTCAGTGGACCTTGATTTTATTACTAACCAGTTACAGCAAATAGTTCTTGGTGGCACCATTCTGTTTTTACAGATTGAGTACAACACTATGATTCCCTTACAGGAGAGATTACCTGAAAATATGCTGTGAAAAATGTCCCATATTTAAATAATATAATGTGTCTCCCCTCTCTGTGAAAATCGGCTTTTCACCCTGCCTTCGAGTGTTCGGATCAACTTTAAATGCTTTTGATATCTGATGTGGTCGGACAACACATCTTACAAACCGCTTCTGATTGAACATAACCCAACCTTTAGGCTCAGCTCCCTTTTTTTTCTTTTTTACCAGAACAGTCCGGTACAATATCAGCACCGATGCAGATGCTGCACCAATCTCTCTCTTGATTTTACGGTCCATCTTACTCTCATTTGTGAGCATGAACCTGAGATGCTTAAATTACTCGTGACAGCAACTTATTCCTAACCTGAAGGAGGAAATCCACCATTTTCCAGCAGAAAATACCATGGCCTTGGCGGAGTTCGTTCTCATCCCAGCTGCTTCACACTCGGCTGCAAACTGCAGACCGGACCTGTCATGGTCTGATGAAGCCGGCAGAGCTACATCATCTGACTCAGACCTGCATTTCAGATTCAAATAGCTTTGTTCTAACCTAGCCAAAAAAATCAAACTGAAGGGGTGAAAGCATTTTAGTTTAATCTCTAAATGTGCCTGGTGTAAACATGCTTTTATTAGAGAATGTAGAGACTGACAATCTGTCCTTATGTTCAAGCATAAAGTTAAAACTTTAGCCATTTAAGTGCATGAACGTTACGTGGAAACCGGAGTATATGTTTTTGTCTCTCGTCAGGATGCTGTGTTTCTGACCCTTTGCACTTCTCACTAATGAGTCTTTGTAACGTTGGTAGCGGAGGAGTTTATGCAGATTCCCCGTTGTTGCCCTCATTGTAAGCCGCTCCGCAGTAGATAACAGCTTCTGCTTAATGACTAAAATGTAAATGCAATCTAAGTGAGAGGCTGTTGCTCAGATTGAATTTACAGAAGTCATTTACCCATGACGTTCTCTTTCCTGTTTCGTCCCACCTGTGGTCGCAGTGTTTTGGTTTAGTTTTATGATGGATGAGAGCCAAGAGAGAGACAAATTAAAAACAAGTTCCAGTTCCTTTATCAATAATTACTGTTTGCCGTATGTGGCGTTCACTGTTTGGTCAGCTGTTGGTCGTTTGGTTGGGAAGTCCATACTGACATAATTGAAATACTGAAATGCAATTTTGTAGACATGGATGAGTCCTACTGCCTTTGTTGATCACCACTATAATGTTGACACATGTGGTTCAGAGTATAGAATACCTAAAATATTTGAATTGAATTTTCTGAGCATGTTCACAGGTTGTTGTAAGCATTTATCTCAGAGCACAGCTTCACAGAGCTGCTTGCATGGCTGCAGACTCTTGGGCCCTGTTCAAACCTGGCATTGAGATGCATCTTGGGTGATCCAATCACAAGTGGACAGCTCTAAGTACTTCTCTTTACACCTGTTATTAACATGCGTCTCCATCCATGCATCCTGAGTGTCCACTTGTGGTCAAATCTCACCTCCCGCTCTATATGCAAATAAACCACGTACATCATTTGCAAAGAACAAATCCGTTGGTTTCAACTGGCGGAAGGACAGGGGGGCTGCGTTCATCTTGTCTGATAACAGGATAAACAAATATACAATGCATTTCGTGCCCCCTCACAAAAATCAAATGCCTGTCCTATTGATCTGCTCTAGCGCCATGTGGGAATATATATATATGTGTTATATGCAGCGATCTCCCTGCAGCTGTGTCTCTCTGTTGAGAGACGCTGTGTGCATTTATGCACGAGGCGCAGCAGCCTAACTTCATTGATTATTTAAATCTTCCCAACACGCTGACAGGATCGGTCAGGATCTAATGTTAATTAATGTTCTGTGTTCTCTGACACATCCAATAGATCGGCTGTTACACACACACAGTCCAGGTTCGTACTGTTTGGGGTAAAGCGGCCATCCTCCTGATAAATCCTAAACTCCGTCATGTTGAGCAGCACAGCAAAACTAAAATCTGTAGATATCAACTTGACAGGACAGAGGAAACTATCCAGCAACATTTAGCGTCTGAAATATATATATTTTTTAGACAGACAAGCAAAAAACAAGTAATTTTCTAGTTTTGGTTTAATTGTTGACTTGATGAAGAAAAAAGGTAGGGGGAATTGGAAAAACAGCAAAAAATGAGAGGTGGATTATTTTCTTTTAATTCACATGAAAAATGGAAAAATAAATATCTTGTTATCAAACAAATTGAACGCAGGAGGCACCGATTCAATTCTCATGCCTAGTCTGCCAGAAAATAGAGGATGTCAGTTGAGTATGTGGCCCAGGTCACATTGCTTTTCCACTGCTAAATGAACGTGGCCACATGCAGCCCAGAATACAGAACCGAATGTGGTCTGAGTAATCGAATCTCTGTGCGTCTTGGGTGCGTTCAGACCTGTTCTTAGAGCCTTCTACTTGTGATCGGATCACCTGAGACACATGTTAAAGCCAGGTATAAACAGGGGGATCTTAGTCTTGTTTAAAGGCACTGGGATGTAACATTGGGGGTGCAACCTACACAGTGAATGGGATTCAGGTTTTTCCTGTGTTATTTACTTCTGGTGTTGGCGTTCTGTCTGGACCCTGAAGCCTTAACCGTCAGTTTTGTTGGTATAAACTGTGACACACCTGATTACAGAGCGTACATTACCATGTAAGGATATCATATTGCATCGAGTATGGGAAATATATAGATAGTGTCTAGTACAAAATGTATTGAACACGAGACAACTGCACTTAAAATAATGCACATGCACATATTGTCATGAAAGGAGTTTGAGTTTGTGCCATTAACCTGACCGACTGGGGCACCCCAGACCCCCAGACCCCGGAGATATACTTTTTTTTTTTTGCTCCATCATTTCAGGTTTCCATAACTTTTCCAACAACTTGTTCCAAATGCCTTCACACCATATTTTTCTTCTGTTTCTGTTTTAATTAGTGCTTTTTAAAAATACCAATGTACTGGGGTCCTGGGGGATCCCAGTCAAAAGCACCCAATTCTGCCTATGCAGTTTTAATAGATGGAACGATTTTTTTTTTGAGATCGTGTTTGCCATGGGTCCTAATTTAAAGTTTCACTATCAGTGGAAAGATTGTACTTGGGATAAAAGCTGCGGTTTGTATTCAAGACAAGTATATATATTTTCATTTCTCATGATATGCAAATTAACTGCAACTTTCTGTTCTTTGCAGGTGACATTAATTACATAACTAATAATGTTTTAAGCAGAAACAAGGTAACATTTTGCTGTGATGGTTTGTTTCTTACAGTAGTTTATTCTTGGGGTCCCCAGAGACCCGAGTTAGTAGTCCCTGAATGTGAAATATGTTGGT
The DNA here is from genome assembly GCA_029490765.1 of Euthynnus affinis. Taxonomy (NCBI): domain Eukaryota; kingdom Metazoa; phylum Chordata; class Actinopteri; order Scombriformes; family Scombridae; genus Euthynnus; species Euthynnus affinis. The sequence goes on from CM055838.1 coordinate 7,558,071, forward strand.
AGGATGAGGGTTAAAGCACCTGCCTCAAGGCATTTAATACTTTGCACAGTGGCGCTTTGATACCAACTGTTAAAAATTAGAAATATGTTACCCCTCCATTCTTCTGCATACAAATCCTCTAACTAGTCTGGGGAATCAAGCTGCTGCCCTTTAGAGTAACATCATCCACATAATTATTATTCTCTCCCTCATTGTTCTCTTCCCTCCGGTATTCCTTGTTGAGCTTGTGAGCTGTTGCTTCCCAAAGACTTCCAATTACCACCCATCCAAATAAATTAAAAGTCATCTGTCGTGCCAAATAGCCAATTAGTGAGGCTGGAAGCTCTGACCCAATCAAAGAACAGTGGCTTCGAGAGTAACAGGGTCAGTGGTGGGGGGGATGACTGGAGGGCTATGGCGAGGGCACCCACCCCTCGGAGCCAAGTTGGCTCCGGGAGAATTACTTTCTAACAGTGTAAACTTGAAATGTATAGAGACAGAGCACCTCCAGCAGTTAATGCATGCATGTGTGGGAATGTAAAGGTCAGGACTTAAGCAGATAATGCCTCTCGAGGGATATGAATGTTTGCGCTGTCGAATGTGTTAGGAATTTTTAAAGAAAGTGTGTTGTTTGTATTTTTATCCATTAAAAAGTAAAGTAGTAATATAAGTAAATTTTTTAAAAAAATTAATCGATCTCATCACACTGTATTACAATCATTAGTGTGTATATGTACCCATGATGAGAATAGATTACATCTAAAACGGAGATGAATAATAGTTTCTTTCAATTCTGCATCACTAGTCTTTCTTCTCTTCAGTCACCACGATGAGTTTTCGCAAACAAACTTTCGCCTGTTCGAGATTTTATATTCATATTTCAGCCAATCTTTACCATTCTTCTCATTCGCTGCTGTTTCTTTTATCTCTTCATCCCTCCCTTTTCTGACTCTCTCTCTCTCTCGCATCTCCATATCTTCTCATCAATTTGTTCAAAGAAATTATTTTTGTAAAGTTTTGTTACCAAGCAACGCAGCCACTGTGTGCGGTTACACTGCACGCTGGTGTGTACAGCGAGTCCGTCCACATGTTTATGAGTCATGGCTCATGAATTCTGTTTGTTAGACTATAAATAAATGCATTAAGACTTTTCATGCGTACATATGTGTATGTATACGTTTGTGTTTTAAATGTTGATGTTGTTATGACTCGCCCATTGGCAGCCCAGCAGAGCTAATGACTAGTCATACAGATGAAAGATTTGCTGTGCTTCTTTGGACTCTATGGAGAAGGAGGGAAGATACTCTGTGTGTGTGTGTGTATGTGTGTGTGTAACAACAGATAAAGGACAGAGATAGTGAGAATGTGAAGATAAATGTCTTAACAAGGCGAGAAAACACTGTTATATATATTAGCGGTGTTTTACGTACTTCTCTCTCTGAGTGCATTAGTGAGTTGTGAGTTTTTACACACCGACGTGTGTTAATGTTTAAGCATTGTCTTTAAAAAAAACAACCTAAAAACTGTTGTTCACTGCACAGAACAATCAATTACCTTACAGCAATCCTAATTTTCCGCTTGTGGAAATATACTCAAAAGAAGTGAACTCTGAATTATGAATGAACTTTACGTGTATGAGAGATATATATGAGCTTTTTAAAGATCAGAGTAGCTGTGTGTGAATTTATCATATTGCCAGCTGCTCTTCTGGATCAGCTAGATTGCACCTGTAGCATTTTTTCAGTAATGAATCAAACTGGGCTCTTCACATCATAATGTACATCTTGAAGGGATTTGGCATGTCAACTATCGTAAACTCACAAACTCATTTAAACCTTGAGAGTGAGGGAATTTTTTTTTGTAAAGTGAGGATGTTTACTCCAGCCCTTAATTTTTCAATTTTTCCAAGTCTGTCTTAAAACAGCAGTCAGGTACCCAAATGAACACTGAAATAAGTTTTTCTTGCTATCATCATTCCTCCTGTTCATACTGACCATTTGAAGACAAAACCACAAAACCACAAGCTTCCCTCTGTGCAAAAATGTATTTTGAAAGTTTATCTGAAGCAAATATGAAGCTATAACCATATAAACGAGTCAAATCAAGTAGACACATTTAACATTTCAGTCTTTTTAGTGTGTAAGTCCCTGTTTTTGTTACTGTATTTCCACTATAGCTCAATTGGGAGAAACAGATTAAGGAAAAACAAAGAGGGAGTTTTATTCTCACAAAGACCGTAAATGTGGCAGATATCCACTCGATATGACTAACTCAGATTGCCGAAGCCTCATAAAAGCTCCAGATAAACATTTAAATGCATTTTTGAACAAAATGTCCCATCACTTACATTGAAAGTGCACTTGAAGGGGGTCTTTTAATAGCCAGTATGAACAGGAGGGATGATTACAGCGAAGAAAACTTCTTTCAGTGTTCATATGGACATCTGACTGTTTTAAGACGGACTTGGAAAGTTGTGAACCTGTCCTTTAATCCTTCAGAAAAGCTATTTGAGGGTTTAGACTTGGTTTAAGGATTAAGTTTAGAATTAGGGTTGGGGTTCGGCTGGTAGTTGCCACAATTAAAGTTAGAGTTAGGAGCAATGGACGTGCTTTATATCAGTAAGAGTCCTAACAAACATGCAGGACTAAAATTTGGTTTGGATTTATGGTTTAGTTCAAGTAGAGGGTTAAGGGTTGAGTTCAATGATAGTTCAGGGTTATGACCGTGAGGCTAAGTGATGTGTTACGTAAACGAACATCCTCACAAATTATGCATACGCAGTGTATGTAGTACAATGTGTGTAGAAGCGGCTACAGAGAGAAGGATGGAGAGTAGATGTTTGGACAAGAAAATATGAATAAGAGAAGACCGAGAGTCGAGACTCTACTGTTTATGCGTGATCTGATTTGGCTGAACTCTGAATATTCAGTGTGTAAATGTCAGCACCCACATCTGTGTGTGTGTGTGTGTGTGTTTGTGTTTGTGTGTAAATGTGTGAACAGACCTCAAACTGAAGTATGGACATGAGAAGAGGAACCAGCCCCCTCCTCTCTCTCTCTCTGTCTTTTTTTTATTTTGTCCTTCGCTCTTCTCTTCTCTCCAAGCTTGCAGCTCTCTCTCTCTATTATGGTGTTTAATTTCCCCTCTTTTCCTCTCTTCCTTTCTCCATCTACCCTTAATTTCCCTCTTCCTCTTGCTCGCCACATTTTCCTTCCACTTTTCTCATCCTGTATCTCTCCTCCCGACATTTCGCTATCCTTTCATCTTCCATTTTCAAGATCGTATGCTTTTTCTCTCCTCTCTTTTGCCTCCATCCATGTCTTCCTACTCCCAGCATTGAGCTGCTCTTCTGCTCCCCTTTGTCCTCTTTCATTCATTTATCAAAATCTCTCCCCAGCATAGCTGTTATTCCCCTCCACCCCCCCACCCTCCGCCCCTTCTCCTGTTGTAGCATATGGTCCAAGATCTCCCAGCTGGCTCCCTCTGGACAGAGAGTCGTGCTGGTCATGTTTTGGACGGAAGGTAAACGAGGGGAAGGAAAAAATGTAGGGAGGTGAGTGCAGTTGAGGAGAAGGGGGGGGCCAGTCACGACTAAAGAGGAGATGGGGTGAGGAGAGGAGAGGGAGGGATGGAGAGATGGAAGGGGAGGAGAGGATGGGAGTGGGGAAGAGCTTGTTGTGGGAGGTTGTTGATGGAGGGAGAGGAGGAAGGGGACCGAAGAGGAGATTGAAGAGATACAAGACCTTGGAAAAGAAAAGAGAGGAGCTGAAGAATGAGAGAAGAGGTGGACAGAGAGACTGAGGAGGAAGAGGAGTGGTGATCAGAGCAAGTGCAAGGAAAGGGGACGTTGAGAACGAGACAAGGTAAAAGAAAAAACAGCTGTGAAAAATAAGAATTGGGAGATGAAAGGAGTGAGGAGACGGAGTGAAAGTGATTCAAAATGAATAGATGACATGACATGGAGGTGGATAAGAGAGCTATTGGCATATATACACACACAAACACACACTGCTTTCAATTGTCTTGCTCGGTATTGATCCACCTATCAGCGGTGGTTTCAGTGGGTCACTGGTTCCCATTACATCTAACAGATCTCATCAACATCTGCACGACTTGGTCATTGCATCTCGCTCATATATATACGCTGCCCTCACCCTCGCTCAATCACACGCTCAGTTTACGGTTTAGAGCCAAATTACTCACCAACAGTCTACACGCGGGCCTTATTAACCTCGGGGTCCGCCGCTCGCGAGATGTGGGAGGGATGATCTGTGTCATCATCTTACACACAGCCTGGTGTAAACATCCAACAGACGGCTGAAGTTGGATTTGACACGGTTTGAATCATCCCGACCGGTGTTGAAATTTGTTATCCACTTGCCATTTCCTGTTTTTCCCCGCTTTTCTTCGTACAGGTTTGAGTTACGGTGGTATTTTAGCTCCATATTTGGTTAATGGTTGTTTAATCCAGATTCTGATGTAGGTGCATAATATTATATAGTAGCTTTTCTATAATTAAAATAACCCATTCAGAAGGTTGTGTAGCAGCAGTCTTATGTTCTTCTACTGAACCCTGTGCTGATGCTATTGAAAAGAAATATATCACGTTTGACAGCTAATTCAAAACCTTACAAAACAGCAATTCTCCATTCAGTAGCTGTTGTGGGGCTTTCAATCATTTCACATGATCTTCATTAGGATATGGAGTTTTCTTTCTCAGTTGTCATGGAGTTGTAGGTATCAACCAGGACGAGCTGTCCACTAGAGATTGTATTGTTAAATGTAGTGTATCTATTCTTTCTGATGCTGATGTCACAATGTATTTTATTGTGAAGGGGTTTTATTCCATGTCTTATTACATCCAAAGCTTTTCCCCTCACAAGAAATACTACTTTTACTTCACTTTATTCACCCTGTGCACAGTTTTTTAGCTCTCTTGTAACTACCCAGAGTCTCTTGTGACTTCACTGGCTTACTGTCACTGGCCATCTTTTGCGCATCGCTAAAGCTTTGCTACCATTAATTGCAGAGAGCTTAATCAAAGGGTTTATGAGGCCAAGGTGTCGGGTTGTTTCACTGATCCAGGCAGTGACAGATGGTGGCAGGTTAAAGAATCGGCTCACATCTCGCAGCAGCCAGCTTGCCTTTTTTTTTTTTATAGACTTTCCATCTGAAAATGGCTGCCATTACACAGTGCATCGTGGGCCAATTCACCTAAAGTGCCAAAGACATCTGTTCTTATAAAGGAACACATATTGCTGCTGTCCTGGGCAAACCACCTAGCTGCGAGTTTCTGGGTGGCAGAGTTAAGATATTGGACTGGTAACTGGTGTGACTGGCTGGGAAAATCTGGCTGGGCATCTGGGAACCACTGAGATGCCCTTAAGCAAGGGACTGAACCCCAGCTACTCAAAGGAAGCTGCTCAGTGTATAAATAAGACCAGACCAGCTGTAACTTTACACTCGAAAAAACAGAGAAAACATTTTTTTACTTGAGCTAAGGGTAATTTATTTAGAAATCTGTTTTGAGTTTGAGTTATATGAGTTATTTACCATTACAAAAACCATTACAAAATTAAAATGAAGTGATGCAAGCTTCAATAGCTCACTTAATGTAGAGATTGTGGCATGCATGCAGCTTGCCCCCCAACCAAAGCTTTTCTTTTTGCAGATGCTTAGGATATGCTCTAATTGGCTACTTTCTCTATTATCACAGATGTGTGATTTTTTAACCCATTGGACATTTATGAATCTTGGGTCTGCACAGGCCACCACACAGTAAGTATTAATTATGACAGATTTGGTGATGGACTCATGGCATATGAAACATTTATTAAATAGTGTTAACATAATCTTTTTGATATGTTTTGGTTTTCTAAATTATTGACTCTCTACTCTCATGTGTGGTTGGATAGTACCAAATAATTATTTCATATTTCAGAGCAGTAACAGTTTCAAAAATATGGATCCTCTGTCATGAATGATGTACGAAGTGTCCACTTAACAATGTCCTTCCTGTCTACACAGACAAATGTTATTGGGACTAGGCTGCTGATGAGTTGCTCTGGGTTTTTACTACAATTGACCATCTATTGTTCGGTTTATGTGTCTGTTTGTCAGCCTTGTGCAACCTTATGGTTGTCATTGACCTTTGACCTTCTTGTGAATAGCTTTCCAATGGTTCTAATCGATGTGAGCCAACAAACAGATGGTACACCACTTATGGTCTGAGAGATGTTCATAACCTTCCTTTGGCTTCATCTGCTGGCATTGAACAGTGAGCTCAGTCCTCGTGTTTGAGGCCCATGGGGACACTTTTTTTTTTTTAAATTCAGTGACCTTTTCTGCATTTAATTAAGTTCACTTGGGACGCCAGGTGTAAATCAGCCTCTGATTAGATGTGTTAATGAAAACTAGTAGCTCTCTGTGCCCTGAGGTCCAAGATGAACATCATCTGGCCAAGATTTGTGGCGGTGATGGTAAATTAAGAGGGAGACTAAAAGAAAAGTGTGGAGAAGAATAGAAGGAAGAAAGGGACCTACAAACAGTGTAAACATGTCTTTAAATATTTTAAATGAAATGCTACATCTACAGTTAAATCCTATATAGCCCTAAAATAAGGCACTAGGGGTCCTAAACTCCAAGATAAATATTTAATCTGGTTTTAATGGTTGTTCTGATTGTCTTCCTTCTGTATATCCCCTCCCTCTCACAGTCAAACATTCTTGCTTTTCCAGCACAGAGGAGGATTTATGTTCACATTGGACAGAACTGCATTGCATGATTTACATCCAACTGTAACATTTAGTGCCAGTGCAGGAAGCAGTGTGTCCTTTATATAGCAAGGTGGAAAGTAAGGTTTGAGAGAGCTGGGATGTTGAGAATGTGTGGCACGTCCAGCTTTCATGTGGGAGGCCACAATTTTATGTCAAAGACCTCCAATTAATCTCTGCCGTTTTAAAAGAAAATACATAACCCTGAATTTAACATAATAGTGTTAGTTGCTTAACCTTAACTCAACTCAACTTTATATAGTACCTTTCATACAAACAAAGTGCTTCACAGAGCAGTATTAAACGTACATTAATAACATTTTTCCCCCCCATAAAAATGATCTCTCTCTCTCTAACTGTAACCATACTGCAGTTACCATAGACAGATACTGTACAAAGAAATACTTTTTAGGATGGGATGGGATGGCTTTGAATGTAAAAAACATAAAAAAATTAAAAGTTTCACTGAATTTTTCAATATCAGTGTTCTTGTGTGGCAATGAGGTTGATCTGTCAACTCTTGAATTCTTCAAAAAGGGTCTTTAAACCCTTTAAGTTTTACCCAGGAGACAGATTTAGTGAAGCTGGTTTCTCCTTTCTCCTTAATTGATTCCCTTCTTCAACAAAGGGATGTAAAAATGAGAATGTGGGAAAAAAAAGTGAAAACGTGGAGAGAGAGATGTGGAGGTAAGATAATCAAGAGAGGAAAAGAGGAAGATGTTGTGTACTTGCATGTTTTGCTCTATTTATGCTTCAAATAGAAATGATCTTAATGCTTCTAAAATTGAATTGAAATGAGATCAAGAGAGACAGGGAGACAGATGAAAATATATATGGGGTGGTGGAGAAAATATGAAATAAAAAGAGGAGAAGAAAAAGGCTGAGGTGATCTGATGACACAACAAAGGATTCCATATTTATTTTAGTTTAATTGCCATATCAGTTAGCCGGTAATGTTTTCTGTGTAATATTTTGTTAACATATGAACTAAACCTGCCATGTTGATACAATAGAACTGAATTAAACTATCGAGCGCACATAGAGGAACTGGGATTCAATTTTAAAGCCAAATATACACAAACACACACATAAGGCATGGTTATACAGACTGAAATGATACTTAAAATGAACTAGTACATTATGTCCCTATTTTAATCGATTGTGTTCTTCAGCAGTACCTTTCATCAAACATTCACTTCAGTAAAGCAAACTGAATTGAGTCAAATTGAATTGACAGAGAGAGAGAGAGAGAGCGATGGAGGGGAAAGGCAGCCTAAGAGACAAACAAGATGGCGTGATGGGGAGACGGTAAATTGGCAAGAAAAAGAGGAATGTGAGGAGAAACGTGATAAAAGTGGAGAGGGGAAAGACGTTTAATGAGAGAAAGAAGAGTGAGAGACACTGAGAAGCGAGAGAGAGAGAGAGAGATGAGGGCAGAGGTATAGGTGGAGAGAAAGCTGTTCTGTCAGATATGATCAAAAGAGTCCATGTGAAGGGTTTGAAGGGAAGAGACATGCAGCAAGACACAACATTCCTTGCAGCAAAGGGAGAAAGCAAAATGGAGGGAACAAGAAAAATCTGTAAAACACAATTTAAAGATTCGCTCCTCATTTGGCCTGCCACTCTGATTGTTACCCTCTAATCTCTGTCACCCATCTCAATTGCTGTCTGTTTTCCTATGTCTCTTTTTTAGTATCTCTGCTTCTCGCTTCCTGCCATCACTATCCTCCATCTCACTCTCAGAATATTTTCTGTTTTTTTTTTTTTTTTTTTCCATCCGCAGCCAACTAACCTGCTCTGCTTCACTCTGCTCTGCTCCACGGAGGGATAAAAATTAATTCCAACTCCCATTAGAAAAACAAGCTTTTGGATGGTAATCAAGATAAATCCGGGCCAAGGCAATGTTATCAGCGGAGAATCTTGATTGTTCACTGAGCACTTAGGAGTCAGGAGAGTGTGTCACCTATGACAATAGTTGGGTATTATAGGGACAGAATCCTAATGGGACAAATTACACAGACGAGTGATAAGGAGCCGTACTGATACTGGAGCGCTCCAAGTCATGAAAGATTTGTGAAAAAAAACAGCCCAGCAGTAGTTTTGATCACAGTTTGTTTTGTTTGGTCAAAACCAGTGTAAAAGTTCACTTTTGTAGCTATTTTGCATTTTGTTTGGTTTATGTTTCCAACCCTTTTGGACACTGTAGTGTGCCCCAGTGGTCTCCAACACACTAACAAACACATCTTTTATGCAAAATCCTCAAGTTGAACTGAGATTACTGAATCATCAGTGTAACTGACTGATTTAGCTGCTTTTGGATTGATTCCTTCATGGTTAAAAGTTTACTGGCAGACCAAGAATGCTTATGAAACAATCTTGGTGTGATACCTCTGTGCGGCTCTGTACCTTTTTATGCCTATGTTTTTCGCTGTATTTAAGAAAATAGTTCAAACAAAGACACTGACTCACTGAGCTTACTTAGAGTCCAAAACTGAGTCCAAACTGGGAACCATCAGAAACTTTATGGCATTATGAAATGTGATGTGATTACTTTCAGTGATGTGCATTTTGATTATGATGTGATCACTTAAAAGGCAAACAAAATACATTGTCAGTGACTATGAATCTTCGAAGTGAGCTGCACAAAATTATTCAAATTAATGAAGTGACTCCTAATTTTTACCTCTTGTAGCATGGAATCCTTCTAAAATGGTATGCAGGCACTGCACAAAGTGGCAGGTATGATAGTCTATCAGCTGTTAAGCAACAGTGTAGTGAGGCTAAAGCTGCCTGTCCTTTTTTGGATAAGTTGTTTTCATCGCGAGTTAGAAACAGGTTATGTTAGGCCACATAATAAGCATGTTAAATTGTTTGTAATTGATTATGCAAACCGCTCAACTGTCGTTGTAGCCAAACTTGAATTTCATCATTTGACAATTAGTGTGTTGGCTAATTGTGTTGGCAAAGACAGTGCAATGCCTTTTCCATTTGGAATCAGCCATGATAAGCCATTCCAGGAAGCATTAATTTGGTGATATACAGGTCAGAAAATGTTTAGAACATCCAAGTTAAAACTGTGCTAAATTTGGTTGAAACATGAGAGGTTTTGTAGATATCTTTCTTGCATACAGCATTTAAATGACTATATTTCATTGTTAAGAAAGTCCTAACTACACATTGAAATTAAAATGCTATTCAAACAACAGCTTAATGTAGACATCCGAAATTGACATCATGAGACTGCTGATGTCTATATAAGGAGGTGGCTTTGGTGGCTTGGGTGGATGGATAGATAGATAGATGGCAAAAAGTGGACTTAGTTGCAGTAGACTGCTTTTTGTTTCCCACTACCAACTGTGACATATTTCCAACCATGAGTGGGGACATTAAAAAAAAAAAGTGTAAAAATTGTCATGTATTTACTGTTGCAATGACAATGATGGTTGCGTAATGTTAAGGAAGTAGCAACACAACATTTCAAGTGATCATTTTAACCCAAAGTATGATCATTCCCTAACCCTAACCAAGTGGTTTTGTGCCATAACCAGACCTTAACCACAGTGTTCTCACACCATAAAACACAATTATTTTCAATACAAACTGCTGTGATACCAAATGGGTGTGTTAAAAAGTAACACTACCCCCTAGTGTCCCCTTACCAGGCATCCGTATATGACGTACGAATGTGTTGCCAAATCAATGGTAGTCAGTGTTTACTGGGATGTAACAGATACTTGCTCATCTGTCTCTGATGCTGCAATGCATGGCATTTTGCTTTCTAGCCAGTTGAGTTTTCAGTTCAGGTTAGCCGAAGCAGCATGTGGTGTTTCATGTGTAGAATTTTGATTGATAGAGTGACAACTCCACCCACAACCCACCAGCGTGCTGGGCTGATTTTGTGGCACACAACAAAGGTACATAAGAGCCATAAACAAAGGTCGCATGAACTCACAAAGTCACTCATTTATTGGACAACAGATTTGTTAACCTGTCATCCTGCCTGGTTTGACATTTTCACAGTGAGGGGGGGTCAAACTCAATCTGATTCCATTTCTTGTAACTCAAGCTAAGCATGGCTGACTTACAAGCACACTTCCTTGGGATGTTAAAAACCAGCTAAAACAGAAGAAGAAGCAGATGAAAATCAGCAGCAGTCCAGATTTGAGTTTACCGTCAGTTGACTTAGCTATTTTAGGCTTTCCGAGCATGAAGAATTGCTTGCTATCTGATGTCAGCATTCATTCCCTTTTATCCTAACAATCTTTTGTAGCACTGTGCTGCTTTTTGAAAGAAACATGAACAGAATCCGTGGCTCTGTTTAAAGACATTGTCCTTATCTGCCTAGATGAACAGCACTAAAGGCAAAAAATAGGGATGTGCAGAGAGCCCAGTATTTGTATTTGTGTCTGCGTTTGTTGAGGCAGCAAAATCATTTGTATTTGTATTCAAATAAAAGTGGAAAGAAGCTTAAAACTCCTGTTTTTGTTTTTATTACGCTTTTAATTTCAGAAAATTAAAGCGTTACAATAAGTGTTCATGAATTAACTACCTTTCGAAGGAGATCCCCACAGCGGGTCTCTAACTGGAGTCTCCCTGATAATAGACGACTGTGCTGACTACTGAGTTAAAACTTTAATAATCGCCTCCTTGCGGAAAGACCTCTACCTATTTATACACCCATAACACAGAGATAGCACACTGTGTAATGTGTAGGGAAGAACTTCAAAGGCGATTCTTGCTTTGCAGTTTTAATTTGCAGTTTTTTTTACAACCTAAATGTGTGGAAAGGAGAAAGGGAACGACAGGTTATGGAGAGTCCCTTGGGAGTGCTTCACTTATGTCAGTAGTTCAGGTTTATCTCTGGGAGACACTCCCAACTCCGGGATTGAATTCCAAATGAGGAAATGTGCGTCATGTAGCAGGTGGATGTGACTCCCTTCATTGAGACCAGCCCACCAGTCTGCTGGTATTTGACATATTTTTTTTCTTCCCCAAAACAATCATTTTTTAAAATATTTGTATGAAAGAAATGTTTGTTAAAAAAAAAACAAACAAACTATTTATGCTTTGCCGGATAACTTATTTGTATTTGGGTACACCCCTAGTATTAAAGCTCAAACATTTTAGTAATCTGCAAACATTTCATAATGGTAAAGGTGGTTGTTAAGCAGTTTTTTGTACAGAAGGTACAGAGAGTCTTTACTCAAGACAGAAAAACCCACATGAGGGAACTTAAAAGTAACACTATCCACTCATATATATAGGAGCTACCCAGTGCCGCCATATGTGTTGATCACTAGCTAATGAGCAGCTCCACTGGTGTTGAGGAAAAGGAAGACAAATTGTTATCCCTTTCCTTAAAGTTTGCCAGCTGGTATTCAACGTGTGGGCATTCCTGCAGAGGTCCAAAGTACAGCCAAAAAGATGTTCAGTTTAACAACTTTAAATTCCTTGCCTCTGTTATTCCAAAAAACGGCTCTGCTGTTGCTACTTACATACACATGAAATACATCACTTTCTGTGTGGCAGACGACTTTTTCTCAAAAGGAATCCTCTCCTTTGTGTTTAGATTGTCTTTCAAAACAGGGTAATGAATCACTATTGGGTGATATAAATCAGTGAAACTGTGGCAAAATGGATAATGCTATGCAAATCTTTAAATCAGAGTATCAATCCCATTTGGTAAATGGGGTGGTGTTGTAATTACAAAGTTGGACCATGACTGATGGGAGTTTATTCTTAAAGCCATTTCTATGGCTGGACTTTTCAGCCGCCTCTTTAGATAACCCAAACAGAGGATGGCTGACATTCAACCATCCATCTTCCCTCTGTACATCTGCAGTCCTCCTCCCTTCCAATCTATAAAGGAAGCAGAAAACATATATCATTGTGCAGTATGTGAACATAAACTTTAAAGTCAAAGTTTTCAGTTATGTGATGAATGCGCAGAATACGCTTTTGTTGACATTGTCGCAGTATTTATGTCCTGACTCAAGGTCCATTTATTCAACACTGCCTATAATCTATTTCGACTCCCACCTCACCAGCTATTATTTTCTCTTTTTTGCTGCAGGTGTTCATTACTTACTTTGCTGGTGGTCCGCCCAGGTGTTGCCAAATGCTTTCAATCCCAGGTGCATGCAAGCACACAGGTAAGCTTATACAAACACATAACCATCGATTAATTCTGCACACTTGTTTATATTGGTTTACATCCCTTAAATTGTTTTTATATCTTTATTGCCTTTGGATTTGATATGTGGCTCAAAGGGAAAACCTTGGCAAACAAAGTCAAGAAAAGTTTTGAAAATTAACATTATAAACAAATTTTTACTTGATAATTTGGATAACGGTCATCAAATTCCCTTTACGTAACCCTGGCTGGCTGCCTAGGTCTGTAATTATACCACTAGTTGTGAAAGCGCCTCTTGAATTCAGTTTGGACAAAGAGGTGATGGTTATTAAAGATGACATGGCATCGACATGTTTTGGTAGTCAGTATTGCAACAACAGCAGCTTCTTTCTTCAATGGTCCTTTTGAGTTATGATGGCCTGTAATGGACATAAACAATACTGTCACATTTCTACATCAGAGACAAGTAAGCTTGCTGATAGGCCTGAGCTCACTGCATCATATGCAGGGTCTGATCCATATCTGAAAGCCATGCCAAGCCCGAATCGTGATTGTGGTTGGAGCTGGGGAAGCTCCAACATGCCAAATGTCGGATGGCATTACATTTACAAGCTATGTTGGGACAAAATCAAGTTCAGCAGACAAACAATAACGAAATCCTAATAAGCAGGGAGTTTTTCTTCCAAACAGAGTACACAACATTGGTGTCTGACAGCCAAAGATTTAACCAGCTGGCAAGGTAATCACTGACTCCTGGTATTAATCAAGAAACCTATCAAACTCCAGACAGATATAGTATTTGCTGTGTGCTGTTGGAGGGTAACAGCCTTGCTAATATCCAGGGATAAAAATGGGATTTGTGCATTGAGGTGTTTAATTAACCAAAGCAAATTTGATGATACTACAGAGCATCATCAGCCTTTAGTTTATGTTGATAGAGGCTACCTTAAACAGCCTGACATATACCGAACCAAATAAGATCAATATACTACATTATTATCAACAAACGTGCTAAGTTGTGCAGTATTCTCACATTTTTTCAAATGAAATGCTGTCATAATAATCAATCTATCATATTTTAATAGCTAAGGTATGCAGTGATATCTAGATCTCATGGTACAATGTCAATTTTCCATAGGAAATGAATCATTGATTTTGTGTTAGATGCATATTAAAAATTAAGGAAAAAAATGGACTTTAATAGAGGCTGTTTGTTCCCTTCTTCCATCTGAGAGTTTCCCCATTTCCATCAACATTGTTTTTTTTTTTTTAAAACAATGATCATAGGTGTTCCATAACCATAACCACGTTATTGTAACCAATACAAATGAAGCAAAACTGCATGGTTTGCTTATTGCTGTGTCATTTGTGTAATGTACGTGTTTAAAATGTAAGTATCATTTGCTGAGCAACCTTTACCTGATCTATCATCTCTTAAGCACACATTCTGGTAGAAAGGTACTTTCAAGTATACTGTGATAAGGTAACATGACAAACTGTCAGCTGAGTACCTGGAGAAAGTTACAGATATAGTGGCCGACATACCGTACATAGCATGACCAGTTACACGCCACCTACAACTAATGATTAACAGCATTATCTGCTCTCACCTACAGATTGTAAACATACCATATATGTAGACACAACGATCTTTAGAAATATACAATGGATAATGATACATGTTAGTAACTTGTTAATTTTGACAATTCCACAAAAAAAGAGAAAGCACTTTTGATTTTTATTTGTTGTCTTGTAAATCAAGCCTGCAAATGTGCTTTCATAGGTCATCATCTTTTAGTAACATCTGTGTGATTTTGATAGAAAATCGAACCATGAAAGTTTGTTGATCGAGTGGACGGGTGGAAGCAATGCCACTTTGCAGCACAATGAAGTATGAACTGGATTCTCAATATTGACCCTTACATTGTGTTTACACAGGCTGCATAGTGAAAGCAGCATGTCAGCAGCACTTTCAGTCCTCTGTCAGTGTCCACACAAGACAAGGCACATGCACTGGGTGTCAACAAAACAGACAAACAGAGTCCAATACACACATCACTGAAGTAATGCATATAAAATGAAAAATGTTATGGTCACAGCTAAACTTGTAAAGCAGAAGTGAAATAGCAGGAAGCCATTACACTGCTGTATTGATTAAGATAACAGCATATCATTTACATCAGATGAAACACCTCCTTCATAGACAAGCCTTAAATCCATTAACTTGAGTTGCTTAATGCTTTTTTGAACAAACAAGTGAGGTTTTTGGTTTGGTTTTAACATGGGTGCTTCTCGCTCTTACTACTTTGGAGACTTGTGGTTTTCTTCAGTTTCATCGCTCATCCATCCGTTCTCTCTTCCGGCCAATTTTCAGCTTTTCTTTCCCCTTCGCTCCTCTCTGTTCCACTCTCTTGATCCACCCCCATCCCTTTTTCCATATTAGTCTCCTACAGTACAAATTTTGTGACCTCCCCAGGCCCATTGTTTCATCTCTCCCATGCACTCTCTTAACTTTCCCCTCCTGTTTCCTAACTTGCTTTGTCTTACAGACTCTTCTTTTGCCGTTCATTTCTGCTGTCTGTGTGTCTTGCCCTATCCCTCCATAATGTTTGAAGTGTAAATATATATCGTCTCCTTGCCTAATGAAGTGGTGAGGGTTGCCTTAACCATGGCTGCTGAGGCAATAAGAGGCAGAGGAGAATAAGAAGAAAAAAAGATGTGGAGAAATGACGGAGCTGCAGTTAGCAGAATGGAGAGAGTGCAAGGCCAGTTTGAGCTTGACGAGAGGGTTAAGGAGAAGTAGAGGGAGGAGTTGTTGAAGTGCATGTGCGTAGGTGTGTGTGAGTTCGAGTATGTGTTAAGTAAGCAACAAGAGCAATGCACTGCTGAGAATATAATTTTTTACAACAAAGCAGTGATGTAGCTGTTGACAGACCTTTTATTTTAAAATTGCACATCATGATAGTTTCAATTTATTGTAGAGATATCCTCGTTACCCTTAATCACAATGTCTCAGAAGCGAGAGAGTCATCAAGACTAACCAGATGAAATCCCACAATTTGTAGAACTATTTCATTTTATAATTTTAAGAGGTGATCATATGGGTAGTTTAGATAAAATGGGATATAATAACAGTAATAATAAGCTCTGTGATTTTCTATATTTTTCTTGCTGTCAACAAATCGTTTTCGGATAACAACAGAGGCTTATAGTACAAGTGAAATATATCAGGCTCTGAAGCACAAACAATACGTGTAAGTAGGCTAAATTCATTGCTGATTTGGCTCTGTACTAAAATTATAGATCGCCAGTCGTTATCCTTTAATGGTGATTTTGTGCAGAGGATGTGCTTTGTTTTACCAATGTACAATTTAAGGCAGGAGAATGGCATAAATTTATGTCACAGTTTGTTAACAGGTTTTTGAGTTATCTTGCTAACAAATCAGAAAAACAAACATGACCTAAAATATAAAAAAAGGGATAATAAGTGGTTTTGGGAAAAGCTGAAAGAATTATGTGTAAAGTACAATAAATGGCCTCCACCGCAATAAGCAAGTAAGTACCAAGATGTTTCTGCTGTGGTCAGTGATGGATCTGTGCAGCACTGTTCTCCAAGAGAGAGGAGGATAAGTGGACAGATAGATGGACACAGGACGAGGCAGGGAAAAGTGACTGAGGCTGAGTATTAGACGTGTAGTTGGAGTAGTCAAAGCAAATGAGGGAAGGACGTGAGGAGACGTGACGGTGACTGAGGCTTTCCGGATGTACGGGGAAATAGAAAAAGGGATTTTGGCGAGATGGGAAAAGAGTGATGAGAGAGTGAAGGGTGGAAGAAATGGATAATCAAAAAGCTGACAGGCCTTGGTTCATAATGAAACCAGCTCTCTCATGGAATGACTGGACTGAGGGAGGAAAGAAAGAAGAAGTGGGTGGAGGTAAAACTTTCTAACAGAGGGGGTTCAAGAGCATCATCTGAAACACTGTTTTGATTCAAAATGAAATGAAATGTTAATGAGTTTAATCATTGTATCTAGTAGAAAGTCGACTATGGTTCAATCCCTGACAACAAGACAGTTGTTTTGCTTTTCAACATTATCCAATGTTAGCACTTTAGCAAACAGTTCATATTTTTTTTCAATCACACCGAGGCCTTGTTCATGCAGAGTGTATTCATGTAGAGATATGACGTGTATCATAAACAGATTTTTGAAAGAATCCGTTAAGTAATGTGTCACAGCAACAGTCTGTGCAAACTTATAAAGAACGGACGAAAGTTTGTCTCTGAAACTCATTTTCATACAAAAAGAATCACTAAATTACTAAAGTAGCTGTGAAGATTTATTGCTGAAGTACATTTTTACAATGCGGCTTGTACTGCGTTTTATTAATTATAAGCTGCCCTATAAAAAGTCAATTTGTACTAAATGACTTTTTACCACGAAATGGTTTAATGTTGAAGCATTAAATATTTTGCTTCCAATTACCGCGTTTGCTCTTGAAGACTATGAAAGCTATTCTATAAAAGCTAATAGAATTCTCATCAGCTGAACATACAGCCGCTTTAATTTTGTCATTATGTAACTGCGTTTAGAGGGACCGTCTAAGAAGCGAAAGTCACAGGTTCAACTATTTCAGCAGTTGACAATCTAGCCCTGTAGAAGTGGCCTCAAGCAGGATCCTCAAACAATTATACGAATATGAGGAAAGCAATCATAAGTACCATTGAATACAAATAAGACATACTGACTGAAACGCTTTAAGCTTGCTATGTAGAGAGCACTCTGGGATAAGATCGGTTTACCAGGTGCTACACCTAGGTGGTAGAGGGCTAAGCTCTAACATGACAGCTGGAGATGGAGTGAGGAATAAGAGAAAAGGAGTGAGAGAGGATAGCGAGGGGGTGGACTGTCCGGGAAAAATTATACAGTCTATAGTGTGTAATGTCTGGACCAAATGGAGGAGAGAAGGGAGGATAGATGGATTAGAGCAAGGAAAATGAAGGAGATGGAGATGCAACGGAAAGAGGAGAAAAAGTCAAGAAAGAGCAGAGCCATGACAGATTTGTGGCCGCAACGAGGCATGAAGCCAGGCTAGAAGAGGAGGGAGGTAGAGAGAGAAGCTAAAGATGACTTGGAAGGAGCCAGAGATAGAGAACAAACGTGAAGGACACAGAAGAGCAAGGCGGAGGGGATAAAGGGATGAGAAGCAAGCCGTGGAGCAAGAAGCGAGGAGGATTGAGAAGAATGTGTGAAGTCAAAAGCCGGTGGAAAAGTTACATAACTCGACCCTACGTGTCTCCTAACAGGGGGATTGTAGGAAATGAAGTAAATTGGGCATATATTAACAGTGTGATCACACCCACTGCTGGGAGGAAAATAAGATATTTTTTAAGGATCATGTTGTGAAGGAATAATCATATCATGTTTTTTTTTTCTTAGCATTACCACAGCAAGAACACCAGTACTGCTGCTCTGGGAACAAAAACAACCTATAAAGTGTAGCGGAAAGGCAATTTTATCAGATTGAATATTCCTGTATTACCAAATAATACCAATAAAACCAAATGACTTCTGGTTACCATGAGTAGGAATAAGAAAAAAGAAACACCTGCTCAGATTCAACCATTCGAACCTTATGGTCAGGGGCTTGTTTTATTAAAAATCAACATATCTATTCACTCATATGAGTCAGGTCATATTGATCAGGATGTATATGCTTTGTAATTGTTTCATTTTCTTTCTTCTAAAGCTCCTGATCTCCATATTTCCCCTGCTAGTGTGAAATTCAACACACACATATATATAATGATCCTGCACCCGTGGTACACTCCCACATGTGTTTTCACTTATCTTGCCTGATAAGACTCTCAGTACTGCATTGACATGTGCTAACTGCGCTTGATTGACACCTCCCTTTACTCTTCTGTTGCACCTGTTCGTGCGTGGTTAGAAAACCAGAAAGCGGCACGGTGGAATTAATTTGCATTTCCTCATGAAACAGGTGGTGCTGGAAGCTCGGGCTGAATCTAAATGCCCTCCGGACTTGTAGACTAAGCCCTCGCGGTTTTTCAGATACACATACAGTTACGAGTTCACCATCATCACGTCGAGTCTGCAAGATGTTCCTGATGATTTGGATATTGGCAAGTTATGCATGGTATATGCAGGTCTACTATTTTACACATTAACAGCAACAAATCTGGTCACAATGCTCAGTGAAATTTGTGATTATATTCACATTAAATCCTCAACTGAAAACAATAATAATATTATTATTTTCTTTTACATCATCACTTCCATATTGCTGTGGATTATTGGTAATTTTCCAAAGGAAGTCTGGTAAAGTCTGCACCCCAAGTGGACTCTTTGCTTGAGGCCCCTTATGGACTCAATTCTCACAGACTTCCCAGGGATGTGCCTGTTAAGTCCGTGAGTCTGCAAATGAAGTCCTGACATTTGGATTCAGGTCATGCGAGTGCTACTGCTGGTTGTGGAAAAAATGGATATGAAAAGCCTGACTGATGTTGCTCATCATTCTGCAGAACAGGGTCATGTAAAAAATTAAACGCGACGCAGCTAATAGAGAATTATAGCTTCCACCATAACATCCTCCTGTTTCTCTATTCCCTCAATGTTCAGCGCTGTCAAGATAGTTTGGTCAATGGTGCACATTTGTGTGTGTATAAGCCAACCAAAGCTGAACTCTACATGAAATCATTGCTCTACTTTTTGGTGTAATTGATTGCAGTGCCAAAAAAATGCTGTCATACATTCTTGCATGACCAAGCAATTTTCAGACATGAATCATTCTTATTGGTCGAGTGACATCTTGTAATGGACCTTTTTTTTTTTCACGGCATATATTTTGACTTGTCAAAGGAGGCAAAGCACAGGTGTAAATACTCACGTTATTGATGGCTCCATTACATTAATTGTCCCAGTAAGCCACATTAGCGAGTGAACATGCACAATACCAGAGCCATGGAAGTGGAACATCGTTAATTTGAGTGTTTACACCTGTGCTTTTCCTGCAAGTTAAAATGTGAAAAAGGGTCTATTACCATCAGAGCTCCACTCAACTTCAACCAGGGAAGACATCAAATCAAACTGAATAACCGACAACACCTGTGTACATGTGCAGGGTCATTAACTCTAACTGCAATCAGTTGAAACATATCACTGTTAGTCTTTTTGCAATAATGTGAAAAATGCAGCCCTGAGACAAATTATAATATTTCTCCATCCAAAAATAAAAACACTTTCAAATTTCAAACTGAGAGCAGAATTATTTAGATATGTACCGTACATGATGGCATCCATTCATAAGTAATCACTCCCAAAGCAACTATATAATAGAGACAGGTCCAGAAAGGCACAGGTACCTTATTTTAGTAGAAGTGCTGCTGACAAGGCACGGCGAGGTGTCATACTGTCGATATAAATGCATTGTGCGTCCATGGTAACTATCCTAATCTGACTCTGAGATGCAATAAAAAAACAATTTATAAAACACTGAGTGAGTTAAATACTTCTTGTGACAGCTGTCTAGTTAGGGACATTATAATAAATTGAATGTACTGTTTTGATGTTCGTCTGATTATGCTGTAAGAAATGATTATGTTTCTCAAATGGCCTGCTTCTAATTTATCATAATGGACTTAAAAGTATGCAGGCTGTCTGTAGTGTGTGTGTGTGTGTGTGTGTGTGAGAGAGAGAGAGAGAGAGAGAGAGAGAGTGGGTGATGATAGCAAAGCGGAGAAGACAGTTGTGTATACCATCATGCCTAAGCAGGCATTTACTGGATTTGTGGAAAGTACGTGTGTACGTGTATGTGTGTGTGTGTGTTGGGTTGGCTATTGTTTATACAATGTGCCAACATGTGACTGCAGCTGTAAGTGAAACAGTGAGTAAGTAAGCCGCTGATGTGAAATTTGCCTCTGTGGGGGGTTGTTCAAGTTCTTTCTCTTCTCTCCGGCTCAAATTCTTCCCCCCACCTGCTATGCATACCAATTGTACTCTCCCACATACAATATGGTTGCATATGTCTTCCTGATATCTATGTATGTATTCTCATTCATGATGCTAACTATTCAGTGAATACGCTACCATTATTTGTGATGCGGTTGCCATGGCAAGCTTTTGTTATTCCTCTTATATCTTCTATATGACTTGTTCATCTGGAGAGGCAGGAAATGCCTGCCCCCTGAACCCTTGAACTATTGCTATTAATGATGGCTGCTCATCCCTGCCTGCATACATCAGGAGTAGCATTGCGCAATAAAAGCATCACGTTAGAGATTGTTATCTTTATGCAGCATACAATATGCCATTTATCCCAGCCAGAGAAAATCTCCAGCCTTGGTGCTGTTATTCAAATATCATAATATAATTCTTAGCGCAAGCCGCAAGAGGAGACACCGACAAAAATGAAGGTGACATGGTCAAGAAGGTGTCAGAAGCCTCAGATCTGCACCATTAGTAAGGAATCACAGTGTTAGAAAGCAATAAAATGCTTTCAATATGAAGTTGTTGTCAGGGCGGATTGGTTTTTTTTTATATCAGCGACACAAAACACCAGTGAGCATGGGATTTGTTGTTTAGTATGAAATTTTATGAAGAAATCATAATGTGTATGTATTGGTTTGAACATGCAAGGGATGTGCTAATACACCTGTATTTAAGTCAAGTATGAAGGCTGTCAATGTGAATTTTAAAACAAGTTATCAACAACAACAAAAATAATAGTTGCGACTCTATGATGGGTTGAGCTTTGGTCTCCATCTTGAAAGCTGGACCTTCTACACACCCATCCACAAAAAACTCAACATCCTTGCTCTCTGCCCCACTACTCGTGTTAAAAGAACATTTTGAGATGCAGAATTTTCCAATATAAATGTATTTTGGGCCGAGACTGCTCACTTTAACCAAGTGTATGTGTGCAATGTCATTAGTGTAGTCCTTCCTGTCACAATGGCTATTTCTATCACGTTGATTACCTTAGAAATATCAAACACTCAAATACCATACACTTTAGTTTCTTCACATTTGCAGTCTGCATAAAATAAATTTGCAAAACAAAGAATTTAGTTGAAAAAACAAAACAAAATGTGAGTGCAGTTTTTCAGGTAAGTCTGCCTTTATTTCACTCATTTGTCATTTATGCTGTTTGTTCTCCTTTGTTTCCTCCTTTGTGTTCGGAAGTGTTTTGATGTAATTTGGTTGTCTATCATTTATGGTTTCTTTTGTTTGAGGTGAGATGTTTTAGTGAGCCCAGAGGAGTTCTCTCTGTCTTTTATGTTTGTTTTATCAGTTTCATAAAGGTAAATATACTTAACTCTGAGGATTAGGAGTCTTAAGGGTGACCACAGGAGAGCAGGGGCATTGTGGGAGAGGTATGATGATAATGCAGTCAGCAAAATGAGAAATAGCTTAAATGTTCAATGTGTAAAAATTGTGAAGTAATTTACATATATTAATCATGTTTTATTGCCAGTGAGTGAATGGGTAACATAACTTTCTTGGAGCAGCCTGTGGACTGATTTCTATGTGAAGAACTCAGGCAGGTTTTTCTGTGAAAATCCAACAGATGTGACATTTTTGCAATGAGAAACTGGAATATAAAGTGAAGACTGTGGTCATTAATCATTTTCCTTTTTTGCCAGTCACTCCAGTGTGACACACTGTTAAAACAGACCCTGTTTTCAATAAAATACCAACATCTTGCCTGGAACAACCTTATTTACATGCAACTCTCGTCTCTTTGCACCCATTCTCCCCCAACGTTGGTACTATGTGCACTGCACTGGGCACAACAATGCCAACTGATTGGCAAAGAGGATTTCAAGGTTAGAAAAATAAAAAATAGACGTAAAAAGATAATTAAAAAAATAGAGGGGAATGTGCTCTCAAGCACATCAGAGACAACATCCCAGACAGCCTCGACTCTCAGCAGTTTGCATACAGAACAAACAGATCCACAGAAGATGCCATCTCCACCGTCCTCCACTCAATTTTCACACATCTTTAAAATAACAACACCTATATCAGAATACTGTTTGTTGGTTTCAGCTCAGTATTTAGTACCACACTCTACACCTGGATATTGGACTTCCTCACAAACAGACCCAAGACAGTTTGGATTTGTAGTCACATCTCTTCCTATCTAGTGCTCAACACCGGAGCCCCCAGGGTTGTGTGCTCAGCCCCGTCCTATTCACCATGTACACCCATGACTGCAACCCCTGACATGAAGTGAACTCTGTTGTTAAGTTTTCGGACGACACCACCATCATCGGCTGGATTTAAAACAATGATGACAATTCACGTTGGGAGGAAATCAACAATCTAGCACAATGGTGCAGAGAGAACAACCTACTGCTCAATGTCAACAAAACCAAGGAGCTGATTTTTGATTTACCCAGTTCCTGGGTATCAGCATCACAGAGAACCTGTCGCAGCTCCACCCTAGTAAAAAAAAGGTCAGAAACGACTTCTTAAAGAAACTTAAGAAAGCAAAATTCCCATCTCAAGTTCTTGTTAACTTTTACAGAGGAGCAATAGAAAACATCCTGACTGAAACCATTAAAAACTGGCATTAGATGTGCACGGCCCGAGACTGGAAAGCTCTGCAGTGGGTGATTAAACCCACCCAGAACATCTTCAGTACTCTTTTACAGAGCATCAGTGGTATCAGTGAGGTGAGGGGCCTGCACAGAGCCCAAAGGACACTTAAAGACAATACCCACCCCAACCATAGCCTGTTCACCCTGCTGCCATCTGGCAAGAGATACAGAAGTATCCGCTGTCGTGCCACCAGACTACAAAGCAGCTCAGGCTGTGAAACAATTCATCCTCTGCACTTGAATATAAAGAAAAAAAAATGTTGGTCCATGTGTGTGGCATTGGGAGGCTACTAACTACATTTTGTTGTGCAACCTTGTTGTAAAATTATAATCAAAAAAGATCTTGAATCTTGAATCAGTGTGCACTCATTGAATAGTAGATAGACACAAAAAGGCAGACGTGAAGGACTTTAATAGTAAAGTGGGTCTTGAACACAGGGAAGAAGTAGTATTGGAAAGAAGACATAAAAAAACTGACAAATTCTTGGTATTTTTATTATCGAAAGACTATTTATTGTGCCAGAACGCTGACAGATTGATGTTGCTCTTATTTTTTTATTGGATGGGTTTCAAGTAGCTATTCTGGGCTTGGGTAGTCATGCCAAGGGGCCATTAAATCCATCCAGGGTCAGCAGAAATTTCTTACAGAAGGAAAATACACAAATGTCAGCAGGTAAAAAGCAAACGTTGGTGATGATGGGTCAAGAATTAACAATACAAAAAGCCACATATGTCTGAGATATGCCTTCCAAAAAGCAGGATGTTCTCTCCAAAGGGTTTCCCCCGCTTATTTCTGACAATATTCCATTACCACAGTGTAATTTGCCGTCAAACCAAATGCAAACCAAATAGACTTGTAATGACACGCTCCGAGCGATAGCTTAGCTTTCAATTACAAACAGTAGAGGAACCAAACCCCCAGTGGCTTTGTACCTTCAGGGAGGGCTGTGTTCAATGCCACCCATAATCCCGTAAATGGTTAAAAGTACCTAATCCTTGTCATAGTAAGGCCTTTATGCGGCCATTTAAACTTGCTGTTCGCTCAGAAAGAAACCTCAGCCGCGACACGGCTAACTGGATTAGACAGCGCAGCGTGTGCAGAGCGGCATAATACTGCTGCGAGGTAATAGAGATGTTACATACAGAGCTCCCATAGGCACCACTACACATGTTCTGTGGGCATGAGAGTGTGTGTGTGTGCAGGAGTAATAAAGTGATAGAGATGTTAAATACAGAGATCCCAGTGGCATCACTGGATATGCTGTGTGTGTGTGTGTGTGTGTGTGTGTGTGTGTGTGTGTGTGTGTGTTTCCACTGGCAACAAATGATGTCTTTTAAATGCGCTCTTTTTCAACTGCAGGGATTCATGATGTGACAGTGCTAGTGTGTTAGTGTTAGTGTGTCTGTATTCCCAGCATGGTTACTGCTGCTGAGAAATGTGTGTGTTCTTGCCTGTGTGTGTGTGTGTGTGTGTGTGTGTGTCTGAAATCCCCACATAGTTGTAACTGCTGAGAAATATGGACACTATTCCAGACTGTGTGTGTACGAATTGTTTTTTTGTTTTTTTTGAATGTTTGTGTGAGTGCATATGTATGTGGCTTAGATGTTTGTTTAACCGGGCTCAGCTCTAGCTTATGGTAGTAAACACTGTGGCACAGACGCGTGTGTATAATCAGTAACTACACGGACCAGCATGTCACAGACTGTAGGTTCGTTCACAGGAGAAATTAGGCAGTAAGCATTAAGTAGCAAGAATTAAGAAGACCAATAGACCAACAGGTACGTTTAAAAAAAATGTTAATGTATTAAACTATTTGCATGAAGAGAAAAAAAGTTGCCAAGACAGTGAAGTAACTCCCCAAAATATAAATAAATTAATTATAAATAAACTTATTGGTATTCTTAAAGTAGAGTGGAGAAATGAAAGTGACCTATAGAGCAGATATGTATGCTGTAAAAGACAAAATCAATGCAATTTAATAAAAACTGGACTTGAAAATTACGTTATGAATTAATTAATATTAATGACTGATGTCTTTAAGTAACAAAGGCAGAATGACATTGCTATAGTGCCCCAAATCTCATAGAGAAGATATCAAGATGGATGAATGAGTCAACAAAGCATGTGACTCAATGTTTGTGTCTTTTAAGCATTAGTTTTTGAGCCTTAAACTTAAGCAAAATGTAGCCATAGATCCTATGAGTCATTTCTGCAACAGTCAAATTCTGTTTGAAAGGCACCGACAAACACGGTCACGCCGCCTGTGGGCTATCAAATCAGAGCCCAACGCCCCAAACGCGGTCATTTTGGAGAGAAATTCTTCACCTCTTCAAAGGGGCTGTTTAATAATTAAGATTCGACTCAGGGATAAGATTAGAGTAAGGATAGAGTAAGGGGTTTATGCCGCTGAGAGTAGGAGTACAATGTTGCCTCCAACTGCGTGTCGACGACTCGGAGATATACAAGAGCTACAGAAAGCCAGGGCTGTATATTCTTTCATCACTGAGTGCATACTTGTGTGTGTGTGTGTGTGTGTTGCTTTACATGTGTCAGTGTGTGTTAGTATAGGGGTTGAGGCCTTTCATGTGTTAACATGCATCTGAAGCCTGTGTGAAAGATAAGCCCCCCGAGTCTTTTTCTTCTTTAGCTCTCCCTCTTTCTTTCTTTCCATCTCCTTGCCTCTCTCTCTCTCTCTCTCTCTCTCTTTCGCTCTCTGGAGTGACTACAGAAGAATGTTTTCTTATACCGTAACAATATCTTGAATTCGCAGTCCGCCACGCCACCTTTCTGCGTGACTATTACCTCGCTAATTACGTATCATTCCGGTTTAAGTTGGCCAGGGTTCACCAGAGAGGAAGGAGCAAAGGAAAGATAGATAGAGAGATAGAGAGGAAGAGAACCAGGGCCAGAAAATGAGTCCTATTCCCACTATAAGCCAATCTGGTGTAATGGGCTCCCACATGGAGCCGGGGTGACTCACCCACTTTTAATGACTCTGCTACATCAAACATTGAAGCTGCCAAAAAGCAGAACAGACATTTCATCCTCTCTCTCTCTCTCTCTCTCTCTCTCGCATCCCTCTCTTTCTACTCCTTATCGCCTCCCCTTCCTTTCTTGCGCATCAGCATCTTTGTTGAATGAAAGAGAGAGAGAGATAAAAGAGACAGAAAGACAGTGGTAAGGGAAGACATAGAGTCACAGGGCTTCATCTCTTTCTCACCTTTCTGTTTTAATATTTAATCCACACGTGGAATTTTTTTGTCATTCATTCGCTAAAATATGACTCCTTGAGATCGGCTCTTGACTTATCACTATTTTATTATTTTGCAGCCGAGTCCCAGCCCCAGTCGCTGCACCCTATCACATATCACATGCTCTGTTTTTCACTCTTCCCCCGTCTTTCTCGTTTATTAGTTAACTTCCTGTTATCTACATATGCACAGTTTCAGTCTGCACATTAAAATGCCAAAAAAATTCAAGAAAATTCAGTGAAGTTTGCTCGGCTGAGGTGTGAAACTTGGCATATTGAAAAAGAAATGTCATGTCATGTATTTGACTGATCTGTTTCTGTCAGCCCCTGACATTGTGGTAACCGTTTCTTCGTTTTCTACCACAGAAGAGAAAAAAAAAAAGAATCATATCCTGCTGCCACTCACTATTTTATGCCTCCACTGCACCAGAAAGCCTAAAAAACAAAGAATTGACTGAGTGGGAGTATAACGGGTGCAACTTCCCCCTTCCTCAGATGGGGGGGCTCTTGTCTATCACCCCCCTTCTCTTTTATCACTATAAAACACATCTTAAGTTCAACACATATCTGAAGTATCAGGTAGTGTTGTATGACTTGACACGCTATTAGGCCATTCTGGTTAGCAAAAGCAAAGCCTGCAGGCTACTTTAGGCAGTCAACTCCACTCTTTTTGCTACACTCACATCGCATACTGCTCTTAGTGAAACACATATCCAGCGCTCATACTGTCAGTGCTCTCCTCCATCTTTTCGCTACCACTCCTGAAAGCAGTTGCCGCCCCCGCTGCTGCTGCTGCTGCCGCTGCTGTTCACATAACAATTTTTATAGGCCCTCCCCAAACCCCAGGATCCTCTTGTAGACTCTAAGACTACGTTTCCCCAAAGGAAAGAAGTTATTATTGTCACTCCCCAACTCCCTGCTTTTGCTGGTGTTTCCTGGTGGGGAGTGACTGTGTGAAGAGTTAGATACAGAATATCAATGATGTACATTTTCTGCATTCACGTAACACGTTCCGCTCGAGTTTGCTTGACTGACGTGATATAAGCGCTGTGTTTCTAAAACACTGATACATATCAATAGGGAATAGCACGGTGGTTAGCATATCCCTGACACATTGACGTGCATCAACCGGCAACGACACGTGCGTCAATGCAACCGGTGTGTGGGCGTACACTGAAAACAATGGGCGCATCACTTTGACACATCATACACCACCTGTGTATGTTCCCCTTTATGCAGCAATGGTGCATCAGAGTAACTGCATTGTCTCAATCATTATCAGTTATATTTGCATACTGGGATTTGATGAAACATACACGGATTCACTTTTTATTTTGCAGAAATGTCAGGAAATCCATTCTGTGTGTTCTTTCTATATCAGTATCGCTGTTTGAGCGTGTTGCTCCGTCTCTTTTGCTATCCTTTGCCACCGTCTCTCAATCCTTTCCCACCGCATGTTGCTTTTGTCTGCTGTAATAACCCGCTCCATCTCAATTTACTAGCTATCCAGTCCATTGGAGACCCCCACTATGTTTGGTAGCGTTTCTCCATCCTCGCCACGCTTGCTTTTCACTATCTATTTCCCTCCTTCTGTGTGCCATTATTTGCTTCTATTTACTTTAATCCACTTTTGTATTCCTCATCTCTTTTCTGCTGGTCATATATCAATATACAGAAACACATTCGCCCCGTGGCTGGCTGCTTGCGCACCATCTCTAGTCCACATTTTATTAACTGGAGACCTTCGCCTGGACCTTCAATCTAAAACCGCTCGCTATGCTTCCCCCCAAAAAAACCTGCTGAATATATTTTCAGGACGAGTCTTCCAAAGAATACAGAATATTTTTTTTTTTTTGTGAGGTTGTTCAAAATCATATAAAGTGTCATCAATCTGGTTTTTTCATTCAAGACTGCAACAGACAGGGATTCACAATGAAATTACAAATAAGATCAATAGCCGAGATGAAACACAAAGAAGCTGCAACAGATTCAATTTGACAAAAGGTGAATAAAGGGGTAAAGTGGCCGATTAAAAGAGAACAAAGTGATTAATTGATAAGAACATAAATGGTATAATCATCCATGCATCCCTTAAATATCATTGGCTGAACGCCAGCGCTGTGTCACTCATTACAGACTGAACTACTCACCTTACTTATCGTTAAGTTCTACCAAATTGTTGGTGACTTTTATTAAATATCAAACTAAATATAGCTAACACAGCTATGTTTCATTTCTAGTGTTTTCCATTGGTAGCTGTCTACTATTGTGTGGAAGAGGAAAACAGATTTATGTCATAGCTTTTTGAAAACTGTACCAGACTCTTCACAATAAACTACAATGCTGTGATCCATACAATATCACATTAGCTTAATTAGCTTGGGAGCAACTACAAGTTTCCATTTTCTTACAGCTACAGATTAGCTATTATTAATGCTCACTATAAAACATTAACACGGAGCACTGGAGCTACGGACGCAGGCCATTCTCTCAAATTCTTTATTTCTGTTTTTGCGCTGACTCATCTTTTGTTCTTTCTTATCCTTATTTATCCAGGGAATGATTTTGCTGAGCAATTAATTTCTTTCAGTTCAGTTCAATTCATTCAGTCACATCCATCCAGCACTTTGGGGACCTGCACGGTACAACCGTAGCCTTTTGTCGACGGTAAAAAGAGAAGCTCCAGCTCGTTTCTCTTCCGTCCCGTCATGAATGTTGATGACGGATAAGAATGTGCATTGATTTTAGCCTCTATGGTATACTTTACATTTATGCAGCTCCACCGTTCCAACAAAGACCATGCTCGGTCCCCCACGGGTGCATAACTTTTGAAGAAGCCACTTGATAGTTAAAGGCTTAGCGGAATTTAGTTTACAAAACACAAAACAAAGCCAAAGCGAATCGCAGAGGAATATTTGGGTCAGTGTAACAGTTGCACATCCTGTGGCTTGGGATTAGAAATATGATGTGAAAGATGAAAGAGTGGATCCAGGCGGGTGGTTCCCAATGTGCCTTCTAGGTTTTGTTGTTGCAGTTGTTTTATCTATTTATTTATTTCATATTTTAAAAAAAGCGATTGTTACTTTTAAATGCACTAATAAGTAAAGAAAAGAGGGAAAAAGTCATTTGTTTTTGCTTCAGTGAAAGTCAAGCTATTTATATTTAAATATTTTAACTATATTATTGAGAAGACTTGCCTCTGAACACTAGATCTACACATTATTTCCCATTCAAGCTGTGGTGGCCCAGCACTGCTGAATGAATCCCGGGAACGCCTGGATGTGATGTCTGTCTTTGTGTTGTCTCATGTTACAACAGTTCCTCAATGTCTGCCAATGGAGGAGCTTTGTGGTCTATCATGGACTGCTTTGGGGAGTGTTTGATATTATGAATGAGCACTTGTCTTTTACTCTCTCTTCTCCTGGCCAAATGGATTTCTCTCAAAACAATCCGTCATGGCGAGGGGTATAGCACAAGGATAGCAGGCTTGAACAAGACATGTTGGGTTTGTTTAAATCTACCTAGACAACCAAATGATTGGAAGTTTACAGTTTCCTGTGAGTTAAAAATAAATGAAAGTTACCTTGAAATGACCATTGCACCCTGTCATCCCTGAATTTATATGCATCTGCTTTGCAAAGGTGGTGGCACGCCACGTCAGACGGTCGAGCGTGGGGTTTCGATGTCGTGGCGCTCGACAAACAGACGTCGACACCTGACAGAGCGTGATTGATGCGCTGCAGGTGATGAATATATAGGTATGCAGGTGTGGTCGCACTCGCAGAGCCGTTGTTTGTCTTTAAAAAGTGCGACCGATGAGGCACAGAAGTAGTGAATCACTTGGCATCAAAACACCACACCCCAAACTGAAGATGTGTTTTAAAGTCAGGATGTTTGCATGTGGCGTGCGCAGTAACCAAACTGCTACCAGGGTGCTCCAGGCGTCATCACGGACCAGTTTTTAGACTAGAGAACTCTCCTCAAGAGCCACAGGTGTTATACACAACTGGCTTACTGCTTGTGACATGTTTTAGTTTCAAAGTACGTTAACTTTAATGTACTAAATCGGAAGAAATGTCACAAATTGCTTCGAGTTGCCTTCACAAAAACCATAAATGTTCTATATGAATTTAACTGTAGATGTGTCAGGTTAAAGCAAAAATGAATACTTCTTCTAGACTGTTTTGAATCCATGTAGGTGTAATATGAACACATTCAAACTTCATTTTTAGCATTGTTTTCATCTCCAGCTCAGTCATTTCCACTAAAACAAAACCCCTGCTGCACAGCACCAAGCATGCAAATGATCCCATGTTTTATTGCAATACTTGTATTAAGCATTACGCACACGGTGGAGCGCTTGCAATTTCCTTTTTTTTTGTCTAATTCGCACCTACCTTTGTGTGTGTGTCCATAAATCTAGGTTGATAACCAAAAGAGAAGTTGCTGTGAGATGCAGGTTGCTCCCATAAAGCAAACCTGAGTCTCATTAGGATGACAGTACAGAGAGACGACATTACTAACACCTATCCCTCTGTTGTCGTTCTCAACCTTTGTCTGTCTTCCGTCTCATTTCTTTCCTTATCCTCCGTTTCCATCAGCTTTCCCTCGCACATCCTCCCCCCGTCAGACACCACATCCTCTCTGTCTTTTTCCCTCTCACCTTCGGCTCTTTCTCACTCACGCCTTCTGTCACATGTATTTGACTCTCCTCGTTTTCTTTTGATCACTTCTTAGCTGTAGTTTTTTTTTTTTTTTTTTTGTCACAGCCTGCCCTCCCCTCGCCGTCATATCGCTTTAGGCTCACGGCGCAGAGATGGCATTACTCAAACCCCTCTGTCAGCTGGCTCTACCTCCATCCTCATTTCCTTTCTCCCAATCTCTTTCCACTCTATTTTCTGCACAGGCTCATTATAGTTATTTACACCTCTTGTCTGATGTTACCTGCTCTCTCTTCCTCTGTCTCTTTTCCCTATCTGTGCCTCTGTTTATCACCATCTCATTGCCATAGCCAGACCTCTCTGTGTATGATGTCATCTTTCTCAACACTCCTCCTTGATTTAATCCTATCCATTGTTTCCCCGCTTTTCTCTGCTCTCTGCACTTCTTTTTTGTTACTTCCTGTTCTCTTTGTCCCCTCAATTCTACTCTCCTCTCTTGGTCATTTTTCTCATTTCCTTTCCTTTCTATTTCACCCCTGTCTTCTCTCCTGCTCTGTCTACAGTATTTATTCTCTCTTAATCTACTCCCACCTCTTGTATTCCCTTTCTCTCCTCCCTCCTGTATTCATTCTTTCCATTCCACTTCCTTCTTTATTATGTTCTCCTAGATTTATCTTCCCTTATTCTTCTCTGTCCACAATTTATCTCTAACATATCTCCAGTGCTGGAGACGAGTGCTACCATGTAGTGAAGCTAGAAGTTTATAACTACATCCCCAAGTACTGATTAAGTTGAGAAACTATTTCAAAAATCATGTAACCTTTCCAGTAGTGAACTATTTATTTGCATATCTTATCTTTGAGCGCATATCTTATTCTCCCTCCCAGTAATCTTCCTTCTTCTTCTGCTGTTGTCTCCTCTCCACTTTATCTTCTTTTATCCCCCGATCCTCTCGCACCTCCCCTTTCCCTTTCTCTTGCGAACTATTCTATACTATACTTACGTCCATCTTCTCTCCTCTTGTTCTTCTCTTTCATTTAACTCTCCTTGTCACTGTCTTTACTCGTTTCCTCTAATCTTCTTACCTTTTTTTTCCTCCCTCTCCTCTCCTCCCATCTGTTCAAACCTCTGCTCTAATCGTTCCGTGTGACAGCTTCTCTCTCTCTCCGTCACTCGATGTTGTTGCCCTCTTAATGCCCATCCCTTTGTTCTTTCATCTGTAGGGACATCTGCCTATCCATCACTCTGCTTTCTATTAATGAATTCTCTTTTTCTGCTTTTCATTTCTTCGCCTCTGCTCTCTCTAGCCTGATCTGCACATAACCTCACTGTTTATGACTCCTGTTCAAAAACCTTGCACTCTCCTTGTCCTTCCACTTCTTCTCCACAGTCTCCCCACCGCCGCCCACCCGCCTCCTCCCTTTCCACCACCTCTCTGTTCTGTCAAATGGAGAATATCTCATTTTGGAACAGGACTGTTCATGTTATAAAAAGAAAAGAGTGAACCTCTAGGATGGTGGCCATTCCTTCGTTATCAAAGTTCGATGTCACTGGACAGGTAGTTTCACCCATATACAGTTGGAATACAGTTATATGCTGACTGCAGTAATAAACCAGGGGGAAAAGATGTCTCAATATGGTTCCAGCAAACTGTCTTCCATCTAGGCTTTTGGACAATGAGCCCATCATTATTTAGTGCATTCAGCAATGGGTTGCAGGTTGTTCAGGTTGCTGCAGCGCTGGGCTTTTGAAGCACACAAGTACTCTCTGCCTCCTGGACTTGATGGAGAGATGATGTGGGATGTGGACTTCCTTTGAAAAACAAAGCTCTGGTGGGGTTTTTTTAAAAGTTGAAAGTTTTTAAAGTCAAATAATTTCTAAAGGCCTCTGTGAATCAAACTAATACTGGTAAATCTTTTCTTTTCTTTTCTTTTTATGATAGCACTTTACCTTCCAGTCGGACGTGCCACCTTTTCTTCCTTCAGTTGTAAATATGATCACACTCACCAGTGATCAGGAAAGCATATACTCATTCTGATGCTCCTGTGTCATTGATATAAAAACCACAACACAGAAACATATGTATATGGTGCTTAATGCAGCAAAATGTTAATGTTATGTTTAGGCATTCAGCATGTGGTTAGTGATGAGAAATTACTTGGTGTTATTATGATGTGCAGCAGAAGAACATAAAGGCAAAAAAATATATATACACAAAAATAGGAGGTCCTAAATAATATAAAAATGCAAATTTACAACAGAAGAAAAAAAAAAGTAAAATAAACAATAAAAATATAAAATATATTCTGGTGAGAGGAGCAGCTACAGATGCAAATTTGAAATATTAAATATTAACTAGAGGCGAATGGGATGAATGTGCAGGGGACTGACCAGGGGTAAACAGCGTATGCAGCATGCATAATTTATAATTAATTATATTATGGAATCCATGTCAGCGGAGTCAGTGCCTTGTTGATGAGGCCACGACTGCATCCGATCACCATTTCAAACAAACAGGATGCTGGTGAAGGTTCCTGCAGTGTCCAGATGCTGGTGGATCAAGCTAGATGTGGAAAAGATTGTTGTATTGGTTAAATATTGAAAAAGTCAACATGTTTCTTACCATTTAACCAAACCACAGTCTTTCCCTAACCCTAAGCAAAGAGCTTTCATTGCCTAAGCCTAACTATCTTCTGCCCACTGTCCTTACCAACCACCTCCCTAGTGTACAAAGAAGCTCTTCCTACACTAGAAAAAAAAAAACATCGCCAGGGAGCATAATCCAGGCAGCAATTACGTTACCCTCAAAATGTAATTGGCAAAACAAATTAGTAGTATATGCAATTTCTAGGAGACAGGCTTGATGGGGTAGCCTCTCAAAACTTGGCAAAGTATCCAGTGTTGACTCTGCATGGGCCTGAAATATCTGGCTCAGGTTGATACAGAAAAAAAAAATATGCACATGAAAGTGGAATCGAACCTGGCCCGAATTTGTCAAGGCTGTTTGTTCCCGTTAGGCTCGGGCCGAGATCCAGTCTGGTAATCAAAAACGTGTTTGTGCAAAACTGCTATTTCATGCTTTAAGACAAAATTGTTTCCACAGGTGATGTGAGGAAGTATGCCACCAAGAAATCTTTTGTCATGACGGGTTTTGAGACAAGTCACTTTGTGGCCTTCATTAAGTGATTGGTGAAGCTGCTTAAAGGAAAACATTGGAGTTCTTCGGGTCCCTCAATGGGAAACACCGGTCACTGGAGGTGTGATGTAAAGGCGAGGCAAGGCAGCTTTATTTATAGAGCACATTTCATTATGAAGAAACTTAATGTGCTTTACATTTTGATCAAGATCAAGACATAAAAGCATCAAACATAAGCAACACAGTGGTACAACAACAACATCAACAATTAACATATATTTATGAGTACATACCTGGAAGGAAGGTTTTGAGCTTAGATTTAAATGTAGATTGCAAAGCATTCAAGAGGGCAGGTCAACAGTAACTAAACGCACCTTTACCAGCTCCTGATCTTATTATGGGTGCTGCCAAAAAGTCACTGTCTGAGGACTGAGAGGTGATGAGGAAGTGAAGTGGAGCCATGCTTGAAAAAAAAAATGGCTAGCTTTGCTGATTCGCTGAAAACAAGCCAACCAAGCTATCAAGCAGCTGTGAAAGCAGCAGTCAATAGCTGTAAACTGAGAAGTCCGATTGAGACACAGTAAATAGTTAAGATTCAGCGAAAATCGCTTAAAAGTAGCTAAGATCGATCTAAAACCAGTTATTTCAATGGTAAAGTCAATCATAAAGTCACAACAACTTCAAACAAAGACGGCTCTCTCTCTTCCTTCGCCCCTTCCTCCAGAACTCACACACTGTGAAGGTGCCTTTTGAGCATATTATGCAGCTCTCCCTCAGGTCATTGTCAGTCAAGACTGTGCTGCTTGTCTTAACTGATGGACAAATGAACATTGAGGCACTAAGAAAAATAAAAAAGTTAAAAAGTCATGAAATTAAAAGTAAAGTTTTTATTCCCCCCCAGGGTATTTAAAATAAAAAAGGCAATTTCTTGGTCAGTTACATTAGTACTAATAAACATGTCAACAGCATCACTGTTTGGTTTTGGCACATACTTTGACATCTGGCAAGCACGCACCTCCTTGACCTGGACTAGGTTGCTGTCTGGGTGCTTAGCATCTCTGATTAAAGGCAAACGTTCAAGAGGAAAGGGCATCTACATGCTGGGTGTTGTTGTGTAATGTGGAAATGCACATTAACAAGTATAGAAGAAGAAATAATGGGGATTAGACTATAAAATATGAGGTATGAAGTATACAGATGGTACATTTTGAATATATAGAAACACATTCAAAGGGAGCAGTAGTGTAATACTGGGGCAGTGTTATAGTTGTTGAGCAGAACACTGGTTAAGACTTCTTATGGCTTGAGGCTCCTTGAGAGTGTCTCAGTATTGGCCTTATGACTTTGTCCGTATGACTTATGACAGTCATTTTCCTGTCTGCAGCTGTTGCTTGGAGGGTTTAATAACTCTCTTGGTCCTGCACTGCCTGGTGTGGACGTCTTGCAGGATGGGTAATGTGCCTCCGGTGATGTGTTTGACTCTCAGTCATGCAAATGTACAAGGTTCTGTGAAAGGGGGGGGGGGGTTGCAATCCTGAATAGCCCAAGATGTCTGAGATGATTGATTGACCACCATCCATGTGATGTAGGTCCTGAGTTATATAGCTCACCTTCTCCTCAAAGACCCCATCAAACTGTTTGGGTCTTGTGTGTTGCTTTCTTGTGAAATCCGTAATTTGTTTTGCTGGAGTTAACGTCGACGTGTTAGCCTAGCGTCCCTCTATCAGCGTTATGAGAGACTTGGCAATGCAGTAATCATCAGGCTTCACTCCAATTATGATGCCTAATTATCAACTGACACAAGTGTGATGGCTGGGAAAAAAAGGGTGTAAAGACTGAATTTGTACGCCATTGTTTCATACCACCACATAATTACTGAATTCGCCTACAGTTCTCAGGATTTTCAATAATACTCTGGCGTGCCAGCCAATGCGAACATAGTGCTCTCGTATACAGAGGATATGAGAATGCTTGTACACACATGGACAAACACATAATTACTCACACAGAGACTTAAAGGTGAAAAGGTGTAGTGGTTACAAAATGCATGCTGTTTGGTTACTTAATTAATGAAAAGTTCCTCCTTTAGTTTCCTGCAGTATTGGACTTTGTGTCTAATAGGGCTTGTTTTAATCCGCACCTCAGTCTGCTTGTTAGATTTCAGCCAATCTGGATCCATCAATTCATACGTGCCCTTCATTGGATTTCCTGTTCTCCCTATCTTTCCCTTCCTTCTCTTTCCGTTATCTCGCTCCAGTGGTTCAGCTTTGATCATAGTGGTGAATAAATTGCACCTCGCTCTGTGCCTAAAACAATGTTTAATAGCCTTGAACTGCTGCTGCTCACATAGAAAACATTGCTGTGCTGCCTCTCGTTTTTTTTTGCCAACAACGCATGGCTGGGCTGAAGCGCTTCAGCAGGCGAGGACTGGGCAGAAATCACAGGGGATCGTTTAACATGCCTAAGCAAATAACAGCGCGAGTCTCACCGATTTCCTCCGCTCCAGCGAAGATACAAATCTGATCTTAAAAAAAACTTTTACACAGACGAAGGGAGAGCTTGGAGCATACTGTCTTGTCTCTCAGGGTGAAATGTTGGAAACCTTTTCTGCACCTGTGACTCATTTTTACCTGCCAAGGTTGTACTTATTTTCAAGGGAAACGAACGAAAAAACAAACAAAAAAAACAAAAAAACGATGTGTTTGTTTGAGTGTGAGATTAAATTCTAATGATTCCCGTGGAGACATGGTTGGAGGACGTGACTCTGAGACACAGAGAAAAGACGCTGTCATCCAAACCAAATTTACCAAATACAACCTTCATGATAAATTAGTGTTAAAATGAATAAAATAATAAGACATTACGGTAAATATTTCATACATGGGGATTGAATGAGAAGGCACAAATTGGAGCATTAAAGTTGAGATATCTTGACCATTTCACATTTATGCCAGTGTGTAGTTATGATAAATGCATCTTGCTGAAGCAACGCCTCAGAACCCGCCTGCTGGGAACTCTTGCCAATTAGTAACAGGGTGAAACATAACATTTTACTCTTGTACTAATTGGTGACAATTACCAATTATTCTCTGTTTTTTTTATATACAGTAGACTGTGACAATAATTGCAGTGCAATGTGAAATTCTGACCCACAAGACAACAGTTTATTACTACAAACTTACAAAACACATTTATGGCAGTTTAAAGTACACAACATACAGTATACAACACGCATGTGTGTATACAACCCCAAAGCTTGCCATGCTGCTGAGTCACAACCATCACCCCTTACCATCTGTTGTACCACCTCGTAGACACCAGTCACACTCCCAGTCTGTCTGATTATGAAGAGTGATCAGGTCTTTAACACCAGGGCTCTTTGGGCACATGCCTTGGGGATTGTTAAATGACCTCTTCAAACTCTCTGCTAGAGGCTTGTCTATATAGAACAATACTTCATTAACTGTCCCTGCTGTGTGTGTGTGTGTGTGTGTGTGTAGCTGGCCTATTGACAGCTTTGCTCAATGGTGGTGGCCACTGTCCAGTAAAAGCAGTGAGTAGAAGCAACAGTACTCTAGTCTGCAACAGCAAGCAGTTAGCAAAGGGAATAGATATTATGCATTAATGTCTTGTCTGTATGTCGAGTAACTGTCATACCTATACTGCAAGGTTTTGAACACATCTGCCGACACGTTGCATAATGTTTATCGCATCTACAATCTATAATCATAAACATTTACATGACATTCACATACCAACTCATCTGAAACGTTATTTTCCTCGTAGCCATATCGTGAAGGAAGTTACAGCCCTCCTCTTCCCCAATCGGCTGGCTGATTGTTCAGATAATGTTGATGTTGATAACAGGTTTTGCTTCTCCTGTGCACAATCAGACAGATTGGTGGCAGTGATGGTGGGCAGGCTTAGGAAATGACATTTACAGCATATAGAGTCCCGAGAGATGCGTTCACCCAAACCTCATCAACATACATTGATTACTGAGATGAAATGCATTGATTTGGATGATGGGTGGGATGGTACACACACATGAACAAACTCACAGCCACACACACACACAGACATCCTGTTAATACACTTACATGCATAGACACACTACATATAAACAATGCATGCGTGCACACACACAGAGGAATTGCATGCACAAACACTATTCAGTCAGGTGTTAGGTAAATTTGAGCTGTCAGTGATTATGGGTTAGCCAATGTTTTTTATCAATACTTGCTCCCTCTGGCAACTGCTATCATCGAACCAAAACAACCACCTCTACTTAGCAATTATTTCCCCTGAGGAAGTAAAGTGGAAATGCATGCCTGGATATCTGTCAACCACCTCAGTGCAAGGTAAGCCCAGCAGAAACACATCTGACTTATGGCATGTGTTGCCTACAAGTTTAAAAAGACTTTCCCTGGTTGGTCACAACAATGACCACCGCACCGACCGACGGTTTTCTATTCTTTAAAACGAGCCTGTTATGCTTTCCCTTATTTTCTGATAATATTTTATCAATATTTATTTAACATGGCTGAAATGTCAAACAATGAGGTAAACATATGTAGGAGTAATCCCTGTTAAAACTGCTCTGAACTCTCAGTTTCCCATTTTTTTTTCAACTTTCTGCCTCTGCCGATGTCACCTTGTGATGGATATCTTTCTATGGTCATCTGCTCCATCCACAGTGCACAAGTTTAGTACTCTGCTCCACTAACATCATGACATTTTTCCATTGTTTTGGGGGTAGTCACGCTGAGCCATGAGTCAAGTTGAGCTGGCACGTAGAGTGTTTTTCCATAACATAGCATGGTAAAGTAAAATAAGTTGTTCTCCTGTTGTAGGTGTGCTGGTCCCTGCATTATTTCTAACTGATCTACTGAAAAAATAGCTCCAAACATCCCTTTATGTTGTTGTGTTGACTGTTAATGAAGCTCTGCTAATTTCATGAGGAGCACATTTTATTTCCTGTAAATTCTTTACAATTAAAGTCTCCTATTATTTAGTAATTACAATTTTTTTTAATATGAAGTAGTAAAAGCAGGACCTTTGGGGTTTTCATCAGTGGTAACTTTATAGGACTCTGATACAGCTGTCCCTCAACAGGTTTTGGCCAATCAGAACTCAGTTGGCTCATCGGGAGGCCTCATAGAGACATGCAAAGCTATTCTAGTGGAGTCCTAAAATAATAATATAGAGCTGGAAAAGAGCGTGATAGGTCCCGTTTAAGTGCCCGTGAGCAAGACGGTCTCTTATCCATTTAATCAATGGATAAGAGACCATTGGTGTAATGCTTTTACATTAAAACACTAAAAGAGAGATATTTGTTAATGTGTTATCCCTTTTTGAGGGTTGTGAGATCTTACTATTATAGCACAAAATATAAATGCTGACCTGATGGTTACAGAGTCTGTCAGTGCCTGAAAGCATTT
This sequence comes from Euthynnus affinis, assembly GCA_029490765.1. Classification (NCBI taxonomy): domain Eukaryota; kingdom Metazoa; phylum Chordata; class Actinopteri; order Scombriformes; family Scombridae; genus Euthynnus; species Euthynnus affinis. The sequence goes on from CM055838.1 coordinate 7,598,066, forward strand.
ACCATCAAACCCTACAATTCTCAGCATGAGAACAATGCCTTACATGAGTACAATGCCTTTAGCAGTGTGCTAATTTGCACTTGCTTCCACAAATCACTACTTATTTTGTTCCTAAGCAATGCTAAAGACACACATTTGTTCACAATGATCAACTGTTTAAGATGGCATTGTTGTAAAACAAGTTCATTTATCACATAAGAATGTTTGAAGTTGGTGGAAATAATACCTACTTGCTCCTCTTGATAATGCAAATGGGTTTTCTAAAAACTTTGAATGCATTCTGGAGAATTTATCACACTGATTGGAAACAGAAAAGGCACAGTTGGTCTAAGATTTGCAATGGGGGTGTGCATGCTGTAGGTTTGTTGTTGAAATTATTACTTCATTAAGGTTGGGGGACCTTCATTGTCATGGTTACATAACAACTGCATGGTAACATTTAGGATAAGATTGTGGTAATGGTTTAAAAAGACCTATGTTGACTTGATAAAGGGAAACAGACTGTGGTCTCCTGTGTTAGAGTCCAGTGTTTGGATGCCCCATTCTGACCTCCGAAGTTGACTTTGTTGTTTTTTAATAACATCACCTGACCTCCTTGTTTGCTTCTGATAGACAAGAGGATTTGTCTCTTGAATGTAAACATATGTTGTTTTGGGGCATTTGCCGAAACAACCGATTCTATCCTTTTTCTTGGGAGGACAGTTTCTATGAAAATTAGATTGAACTGTTTTCGAACTTTAAGACTATACCTTGACTCATGGGAGTCCAAACAAAGACACTATCATTCCACTTTTAATATCAAAATCAATATGTTTGCTTTGGATGCAAAGCAATTATTTATAGAATACAAATATAAGACCCACTAGCAAAAAACACAAATGGCTTTAAATAGCTAATATTCCATGTGAATCTTCCAGCAATGTGCAATGGAATTGATCAATGATCTGTCAATCAGTGTGCTCCAGTCCTTTTTTTCCCCCCTCTGAAGCTAATATCTCATTTCTATTACATTTTCAGTGCCAATAATAATACAAAAATCACAGCTGACTACCAGAATGCAGTATGAAACTTAAGTATCTTACAGTAACTATGTTATTACAGTTGATATGCAGCTCAACTCTGTCTAGTTAAACTTTCAAACAGTCTGAATCCAGAACTGAACGATGCAGAGGCACGTTCAAAGGTCATACAAGGTCATTATGTTCCCACAATGGAGAAACTTCCTTTGAATCATCGGGGGATTTAAGAAGCTCACCTTTAAGTTTTTTTGCTTTATTTCATCAATTACTGAGCGTTAACTCACCAAGTTAAGGCAAAGAGCTCTTCCTCAGCCAGCAAGAGTAAGAGGAAAGTGGAGAGAGATAGGAAATTCCTTATAAATTAAATGTGAAAATATCTAAATCCGGCTCAAAGCTTGAGCTTGTACACACTAAAACACTGAGGATCAAACCCAATACTTTGTCAGGGATCTAGGAGAACTCTGGGTTGCAATAATGTTTTGTTGTTAGTTTTTGTTTTCATCATAGCATTGCAACTCAGCGTCAACCATACCGCTGATACCATGCATAAGGATACTGTGTCTTTGGTGTAGTGTCTTCCAGTAACCTTCTTGAGCTTACTGGTGATTCAGGCATACAGAGCACCCCACCTCTCCAAACAGTAAATGATAAAAGTTCATGACTGTATCAGAGCAAAATTATGCTCAATACCGTATGATTGTCTTTCTTGAGGTTTAGGTAACAGGAAACCTTTGGTAGCTTAAAAGGAAACTTCTTCTGTGAGTCTATCTGTAGCATCACAAACATTGTAAATTGTAGTTTCTATGCAGTGCCAGCACTAAAATACTGATTTTGGTGAACAAATGTTTCTTCTTTATGTGACGGACTTCCCTCGCATTCTGTTTTCATGTGTGCCTTGACAATTGTCATTTCTATGGAAATGACTGAACTCAATGTCCGAGCAGTGCTTCATCCAGCCTTACACCTGCGCCATACTATGTGTCTTTCCTATAGAGTTGTCTTTAGAGATTTGATAGAATGTGCAGGAGCTGCTTCGAGAGACGGCAGCGTGTATAAATGTCCTTACTTAGCTGGTGCTTCTGCCTATTGTGCTTACTGAGAATCTTTGCAGCATAAAGAGGAGAGGTGGAAGTGCTTGCTCATGGGGGAATTGTTGGGTCTCTGCAAATTAAAGAGTACAATCTTGCTCTATGTGCAAAGTGCCCTGAGATAACTTTTGTTGTGATTTGGCACTATATGAATAAAACTGAATTGAATTGAATTGAATTGAATTGAATTGAATTGAATTGAATTGAATTGAATTGAATTGAATTGAATCGAATCGAGGTGGGTGGCATGTATAAGCCTCTTTGATGGACAACAGAATGAATAAAGTGGAAGGATATAATGAAGAGAGAGAAAGAAACGAGTGGTTATTCAGTGAGGAGCTCCCACATGCACATTCACAGAGGAGAAGCAGAAACTGAAGTTTTTTTGGTGGGAGGAAAAATCAATAGATGGGGCTATGAAAAATGAAACAGCTTCCAAGAAAAGTCCATTTCTTCTTCTTTTTGTTCCTCAGACAATAATTCCTTTTTTTTTTTTGACAATAATAAAACTGTATTTTGAGCAATTTTGAAACATGTCTTACATAAGATGTGTAATATCCACTTTTTTTGGATATTGATCACTCAATATTCACTCAAGAAATACTTAGACACATGACAAAGGTTATCATAATGTCCACAGATCTTGCTGTAGCGTCTATGTAAATGTACCTTTAAGGAAAACTGCTGAGTCACATTACACATAAATAAAAAGGGGAATACATTTAACACAAGGTCATTTAAGCTCCTGTCAATCTTAGTGTAACAGACTAAAATATGTACAGAAGTTACTTGTTTGGGTCCATCAACTAAATCCAAATGAAGACAGGCAGAAGTAGTTGCTTATAAAAGGAATTAGACACAAACCAGATTTCTGGAACTAATTAAGTACCCAAGTTTGTGTCATGGCGCTTAGGAAAAACCTTGAAAAGTATGACGTTCAGTGTTAGTTTTTCCTTTTGATGATGTGTTTTTAATTGGATACAAATGACAGTAATAGATATGATTAGAGGGTTATAGATCATCAGGTATACCAGAAAAGACATAACCTGGCATAACCTCACAATGATGACAGCTGACATAGAGTATACGGACATATTGTGATATAAATAAGTGCATTTTCAGCTTTGTAAACAGATCACCATGTTGGTTCTGGCATTGCACGTCTTAGTTCACAGGGTCGGTTACGTCTAGCCTGTTGACCTGTGTATGTCCTTAACCTCTTGCCTTTGGCCTCATTTACAGTTATCATTTCAGGTGATTGGTATCCAGCTCCAGATGACATTTAAAAGACGTGTTTAACCTTTACCACACATATGGCACGATCACCATCTCTCTCTCTCTCTCTCTCTCTTGTCAAGTTAGGGGTTCGATAGACAGGAAATACTAACCTCTGCAGAATCATACAGTACAGAAATGCAGTCATTCACAGCAGTTTCCTGTGTTTTTTGTCAGGTCACATAGACACCAAACTGCGAGAGTGGGAAATATTTATAGCACAACTTTCAGCATGATCTGTTTGTGTTGTCCTTATAAGCCTTGTTTATCCTGAAAAGCGCAGTGAAGCAGGTAGTTGCTGAGAAATCTGCTTCAGTTTTGACACCATTTTTTTCTTTTTTTTTTTAGGTCCAAGTAGAGTGTGGTAGTTCTTAACCTGTCTGTCTAGCTGTCTCCCAACTGCCTAGGTTGTGTATCCAGGGCTCAGGCGCTTTATCTTTACTTCATGTTTTATCTCGCAGTCACAGTATGAGGGAATAGGATAAATATGTGATATATATACGCAGCTGTAAAGTAATGCTCACACATTCTGTCACATGTGCACACACACGTGCGCTCGCAGGCCAGGATTTAATGCGCTCTGACATCGGTACCGACATAAATCATAAATGTGGAGAGCTATTAGCTGGCCGGTAGCAGTCTGACCCCGTGTCAAGACGGCTGCGCGATAACGTGTGGGTGAACAGACACAAATGAGAGCGAACAGAGTGAGAGCTCAACAAAAGGAGCACAATAACCAAAACAAACAGTTCATTATTTGCAAGGTTAAGGAGGCTGGGTGCTCCAAATTTCATCAGTGATGCCTGATGAATGTTAAAAGACAGAGTCAGAGAGAGAGAGACTTGCTCTGGACAGCCGCTGTCGTAATGACTTCTCCAGGGTCCTCGCTTAAAGGAAGTCAGCTGTCAGATAGCGGAGAGGGATGGATGGAGGGAAAATTTGCTGCAATATGCTAAAGTACGTCTTGTTTTTGTGAAACACGTCACTTAGTGAAAAGATCAGTGACAGAGAGCTGCACTTGAACTCAAAGATGGCAGATGGTTAACAGGGATAATCAATTTCTCATCATTATTGTGATCTCATTTGTATCTGTTCCCTTATTTTTTCCCCCACTACGTATTATGTATTTAATAGGTATGCATTATATGCAATCTGCTCTAATTGCTGCTGCTGCTGCTGCTGTGGTCGGGGCACAGTGAGGCATTTCCATGTTAAATTATTAAATTAAAATTATATATATATATATTATTCATGTCAGTCTTTAGGACATTGAGTGCTACTTGTTTTGTTAGTGAATTGCACTTAATTTACAATTTTTATATCCCGGGTGTAAAATTGTTTCTGATTAGTCTTAACTTAGTCTCTCAATACTTTTGTTTCCTTTAGTCCTTGATATGTTTGACTTATCATCTAATTTCCAAAATAATACTAAAGGAAGAACCCTGAAGTTTAACAGCTTAAGACTGATCAGATGGTAATAGTGGTAATAGTGGTGGTAAAAGTGGAAAGCCCCCCAGACTTTTAAAATTATTCTAACAATTTTAAATAGTTGTTTGTTTATTTGTTTGTTCCCTTCCCTCTCAGCTCCAAGTGAGTTTAAGTATCATGGGATCCTTGTGAAGATATGATGGAGTAAGACTGACAGGTGTATTACTGCTGAATCTGCACTAATGTGGTGGCTGTACTGGACTTTTGTCATGAAGAAAATTAGATTTATTTATTGATCTAAGTCCCAATGAGATTTGGGTAATAAAAAAGAATGAGATCACACATACAATTGGCCAAAATGGGTTTAGCTCAGGATCTTAGTTGCCGTTGGTCCTCCATGTCCTTCTGTGGAGATATTCCAGGCACAACCAACCAGAAGGAGACCCCTGGGCAAACATGGGACACAGAGGAGGAATTACATATCCTGGCTTTATCCAGGCTATAGAGAGCCCTTCGGATTCCCCATGAAGAGCTTTTAGATGTGGCTAGAGAGAGGGATGTACAGGCTTTCTTGTCTTGATCCAGATAAACCATGTGAAATGGATGTATGGATGGATGAAGTAATTAAAAAGAGTGGTCCAGTGACTTGGTTATCTTTTGAGCTCCGACTTTAGGTTACAACCCCCACCCAACCTCCAACCCAAAGTACAAGATTTACACTATATGACCTCATATAATTAATCTGGGAAAAAAAAAAACTGAGACAGCTGAATGTGTTGAACTGGCTGCAGAAAGCCAGTCCCTGTAATTCCCCCATCATTTATCAGCGTCAGTTAAATGTCTGACATACAAATGCCGCAGCAGGCTATCCTCTTACTCTCTAATTAGGCTGTAATTATGAAATGCAGTGGCTGTAATTGAAAGTGTCAACTCATTTTTTTTCTAATATGAGTACAGTCGCTATTCTAAACGTAATGAGTGACACTCTTTTTGAGCCTCTCCTGAATGTGATGATTGGGGATACTTGTGAAATGCGTGTTGATTGACGCCCGTTAAAGGCACACACGGCTTTTGATGGGACTGACCTTTGATTTGGTGATTGTTAGCAGAAAACAAATACACTACAGAGTAGCATCATGGTGCGTGAGTACTCTCATACATCTAGACCGCCAGAAGATGATTTACGGGGCTGGGGCTGCCCGCTGTAAAATATATAGTGAAAGCAACGTGTGTTGACCCAGCACCCAAACACCAGTTTTGTATAAGAGGGGAGCACCGTGTAATGAGGAGTGACAGCTGATAAGAAAGTGCAATAGTGAAAGAGAGACTGAGAGATGAAGATTGAAGCTCATTTTAAGAAAAACAAACAATAAAAAAATTGTTTTGCACATCTTGTTTACTGCTTTTTTTTTTAAGCTCCAAGGTATGAGATCATATATGTTGCGGTGCAGCAAAGGCTTAACGTGGGAAGGAGAGAAGGGAAGGAGGAGAAGAAGAGGAGAGCAAGGATGGTACAGTAAATGCTGTCAGAAGCAAAAAAAAATAAATAAAAAGTGTCAAAGGCTGCAGAGTTTAATGTACTTTGTAACCCCTGAAGGAGAGACACAGAGTGTTACAAGAGGACGGGAGCAGAGGGAGGTCAAGAAAAGGTGTGTGTGTGTAGGGGGGGGGGAACATCAGCGACAAAAGAAAAGCAGAGGCTGAGGACTTTGATGGACTATTAGTGCAGAGAAGAGGCAGACTGTTGTCAGATAGGAGAAGAGAGACACAGACTATATGGGCTATTTGTTGCAGAGACAGAATGAGAGGGCTCCATTTACCTGTCAAACAACTCCACACATACACACACACACTCACTTCTACAACCGTGTTCACAGAATCAGTCAGACACTCACAGTCTCTCTCCACCATCCACTCCAGGAGCGTGGGCAGCCTAAGTGACTGAGAGATTGTGTCTCAGAAATCATCGGGGGTTTTTTTTTTTTCGGGCACCAAGAAAATCAAACATATTGGAAAACTGTCATAATGTATGGGACAGCTCATGATGAGGTTTTAGACACTTCAGGACAAGTTATAATGGGTGCTGATTGTGCGCTGACTGAGGGTGTTTTTTCTCGAGGCTTTGGGATCCAAGAAATTTGTCTGGGACAGGAATATTGGAGCCAAAGTCTAGTTCGCACTAACTCTCGCCATCGCAAATTAAGCAGCTGTTGCTTGCAAATAAATACTTGTTTGTCTGCTGCTGGATTTGATTAGAAACATTGAAATGTGTCAAAAATTAATAGGAGACAGAAATCTTGTTTTGCAGAATTCATTTTTGAAAAGTAAATACGACCTGCGGGCTTTCCTCTGGCCAGTATGTCTACATTCAGACAATGACGCAGGGACAGACGGTGGCATAAAGACATGCATGCAAACTAGAGCTGAACTGTGATTCTGCTATTCACTCTACCATCCTTTCTAATCAAAAATCTATCTCTTGTCTCTGAGAAGGGTGACTGCAGAATCCTATATTTTTAGGATGTTTATTGCAGCATGCATTGAAACAAAGAAGTCTTCTCCATACCGCCACTGTTCCACTGAAGTACGAAGATCAAACAGCAGCTGTACAGTAATCAAACTTTTCCACCAAGCTGCTGCTCCTTCAAACTCCGTCTCATGCTAAAATAGCAGCGTACAGTCAAAATGAGGTGTTTGAGTAAACGGATGGATTGATTTAAAATATACCTATGCTGTCGTTTTGGTATGAGGATGTAAATATATCCCTGGAAAGATTCTTTTTGTGACACTGTTCACCTGTATACAGTTCATATAACAAATAAAACTACTACTAGTGCTACTACTACGACCTCCCTCCTCCCAGACAGCATTCAAAATGGTGTCATCACTGCTTGGTTACACACACACACACACACACACACATATATATATATATATAGTAGACTTTTGTGTCTCAGGGTGAACAGCTACATTTACTCAGTGAGGGTACTGAGCTGAAACAGTAGTAGAAAATGCTGCCCTGAGGGAAATACACCGCTGGCTTCCCTTCTAGACGGCAGCAGTGATTAATGTTTGTGTGCGTTCGGCAAGTCTGCGTGTGTGTGTGTGTGTGTGTGTGTGAGAGAGAGAGAGACTGTGATCATCATAGTGGAAGATGAGTGTGTGTGTGTTGTTGTCGGGGGCATGACTCGCATGTGATCTTTCAGTCTTTAAGAGAACCAGACAGCTAAAGCGGTGAGTTCTTAGGGAAAAAAGAAAAAGAAAAACAGACATGTTTTTTTTCCAGTCGCATCCATCATTCTGCCTCATTATCTGTCAAAACTGTAGCCTCGAATCCTTCCAGTTACCATCTCTCTCTCCTCTCTTTCCATTTCTTTGTTTCATTGACCCATGGATTGTGTCAGTCCCCCCCCCCCCTACTCTCTCCCCGCAATCTCCCGCTCTTGCTTCCTCTCATTGATTCACACTTTAAACTTTCACTCTCGCTCACTTAACTAAGAGGTGAAGTTGAATTACAGTCATTACCTTGCTGTTTCTCTGCACACTCACTCACCCTGCGCCGAGCTTTTCTCCCTTCTGCTCGCTCTTCAGGGGGTCCGGGACACCATAGTGTGCCAGTCCACTGCTGTTTTATTGTATATATCGGGAGGTCAGAGCTACTTGTTGTCATGTGGCCGACTCATCACGGAGCACATCTCACCCTCTGCGTCCACAGAGGTGAACCTGTTTTTCGCCAGCAGCACTAAACAAATGATTTGAGGATGAGCTGTTTTTTGAGCCGCTGTTGCTATGCGACTAAAACCTCCATAAACATTGACCAGTCTTCTGGTTTTGACACACTCTCTCCTTTAATGGACTCAACTGTAGAGTGCAAATAGTGTTAACATGGAACAACACAATGTTTCTCTCCACTTTTATGACTATTGCATCCGAAGTAGAGATGTGCTGTACTTAAAGTTTATCATTGATGTGATTAAATGTTTCAGCAATGTGTCCTCAAAATATGAATCGGGTACCAGATGGTAAAAAAAGTGTAAAGCTCTGCGTCCACATTTCAAAACTTTTTGTACAGCAGCAGCAGGAGGCAAACACTTCCTTCCACAAACCTGCTAAAGATATCTGTTTGAAATTTGATAGACGTGGCACCAGCAGGATGCCTTTTTTTTTTTGTTTTTTTTCAAATAGACTGAATTAAAATGGCCTTGATAGGCTGATCTATCGTGTTGAAAAGCTGCATAAGTCTGTGGTGAAGCTGAGAGGAGAACATGCATACCTTTATCTAATGATTCGGAGACAGGTTAGGTAATCAGATATCCAGCATGAGCCACTTTGTAGTTTGTAGAGAACATATTTAGGCAGCCTTATCAGTAAGGATACAGATGCAAGATCAGGGAAAGCCAAGGGTGCATTTGACCAACTCAACAACATTTGGAAGTCCAAGACATACAGCATAAAAAGTCCATAAATTTGCTGGAAGGACTCCAAAGCTAGATATAAAAAGGTTTTTGATATTCCACAATGGATGCCTGAGAAGCCTTGCCTAACAAGACCATAACCCTGAAACTATAGAGACAAAAAAAAAACCCAAAAGGAAGAACATCATTACTGGAATAAGGCAGAGGTGACTGGGATGGATGGCCCGTGCACTTCTATTGAAGGAATATTGCTTCCCTAGGGTTGTGCTGAGATGAAATGGGATTACAAAGGAGGACCTGGAAGACCAAAAAATGACCTGGCACAAAACTGTAACAGAAAAAGTAAAGCTAAGATTAACTTGGGGAGCTCATCGTGGTTTTATATCACACAAGCCATGAAGAAGAAGAAGAAGAAGTTATCATCTGGGGATAACCAGATGACAAAATAATTTCCCCACAATCCAATGGGTTTACACATTATTTTATGGTACTCTAACTACTTAGGCCTTAGTATTTCTTCTGTCAATTTTGTGAATGGCTGGTTGGTTGGTTTTGTTAGTAATGCCATATAGGAATAAAGTAGTAGGGCTTAGTATTTGTGGACGTTTTAAGTTTCAAAAACTGATGACGATGAGGTAAAACTATTGTACAAATATTCAGCATTCTTTGCAGCAGGACACATTGTTTGGGTGCATGGTGATGTAAAATATGGGTGAAAATCGGGTGAAAAATTGAGTGAAATGATGTGAATAAACCTAATCCGTCTACAAGCTTAAGGAGCATAAGGAGGCAAAGGCCTGGTTTTTATCATTTGTGGCTTTATCTAATGCCAGATCCTTGATGAGACACTCTCCAATTATAGAAGCCAGATATTCATCAAAGAGGAGATTTTGGCCGGTGCTCAATTCTTCAATTCGAAGGGCTACTAAGGATTTTTGGTTTCTGTTTAGGGTACATTAAGGGTTAATGTTAAGAGACGATTGCTAGAGAAATATTCTCAAAAGTATTGCAATACAAATTGTGTATTTGTGTGTGTGCGCTGATGGCTCAGTGAGGGATGAAACAAAAAACCATCGCCCTGTGGGGGTTCGGCAGTTTATGAGTTTGACACAGTGGGAGTCATCTGCTGGTGTCCGTGTGATGTTTAGCTCTGTGGGAGATATTCTATAGCTGACTCAAAACTTTTGTTTCAACGTCTGAGTTGTTTACAGTGAAGTCAAAGGGTGTTAGTCAGTTGTTTTAAATTTTTTTTTTTTTTTTTTTTAACACTCTGAAATATTCTTTTGAAATGAATAAAACACACCAACACATGAGATGAGTCAACAGAGAGCCGTAACGTTTCATTAAAAAGGTGCATTAACTCTGGAAAGTAGATGATGATGATGTGTGTGGAGCGTTTTCACCACTGTGTAAGAACTGTGTAATTCTTCACCGTGTAAGAAGAGGAAGAAATTGGATACTTGGGTTAGCAAACTGATTTTGCAACTTTACCTCAACTTTACTTTAGTTTTTAGCTGCTTAAACCTACAAGTGATTGATTTTGTTGTTGAGGTATAAGGACTTGTTCATGGGTTTCACCATGATGACGTTAACATAACTTACTCTGAATAAGGTATGATATGCAGCGTTACCTTGGTGACCTCGGTCCTGTGCTTGCTATTCTGTTAACCTTCCTTTGTCAAACATACTCCTGCTCACTACTTATTACTCATGAAAACTATAAAATTATGCTAAACTTTTATTAATTTTATGTTACTTTAGTCATTGGCTTGGTAATATTATATCTGATTTTATAAAAATTTTTAACATTTTAAATTTAGTTCTTTAATAAAGCACGTAGCAATTTGGACTGAATGAGTAGCTTTTTTTTAAAGCTACTGACGTATTGCACCTTACTTAATAAGTTTATTGATGTATGTTTCCTTTGATTTCAACAGCAAATGCATTATTGCAGGAAATGTGATGCTGGATATTTTCTCTCAATATAATATAATGAGAAAATGTTCTTAATTTAAGTATTTAGCATGAGTAACATGTCAAGCTACAAGTTATTTGTTTTTATTTCCCGCCAAAATATCAAATCTTGCAGTACAATATCTGCTGGTAGTAACTATAGCAACTTTTTTATGGTTATGTTTCAGTGATGGCAGCACTTTAAGCAGCGTTAAGGTTAGGGAATGATTATGATCTGGGTTTATTACAGAAGAAAGTCTACAATGACTTGAAGCACAACGTGTTTTTCAACATATAACTGAAATACCTGTATGATAGATTAATGTGTGTGCTTCATTCATTCATAAACAATGTTGCCTTTAAACATAATTGATGCAGTGATTACATATGTCAACGCAACATAATTGGGTTAACCTTTTAGCAGCATATAAACATAATTTCTAGGAGACAGGGTTATTGATTTTCAGTAGATTATAACTTCTATATCATCATAATTTAGGGAAAACTAAACCCAAAATATATTTGAAAGCCGAAATTGGACAACATAAACATCTGCCGCAACAGTTCATGCCACATGACAGTTAAAGCACATGTTTCATGAATCAATTATACCCTTTAATCAATAGTACCTATCAAAACAATCTTCAAAGTGCTTGTAATTTTCACATTTCACACTGTGCTGGAGATAAATAATGGGCGTAAGTGGTCTTGTCAAATGAGCTCAAAGCTGAACTTTGTTTGAAAACAGGTCAGCGATTTACATAATTAGATACTATGAGCGTATCAACATTAATAGACAGACATGCGAGTTTACTGTAGCTCTGTCCACATCTAGGGATAAATATGTCTATCCACACTAATAAATGGAGTGAATTTCATAGACTTTAATGGTCGAGGGAAAGAATAAAGTGCTAAAAGTAGCAGTGTTTGAAAGGGTTGAGTTGAGTTTATGAAGGCAGTTTGAGGGTTTTAACATATGGAAACCTGTAGAACGTAATGCCATTTAATGCAACTAATCTGCAATATACAGTACAAATCAAAAGTCTGGACACACTTTCCCATTCCCTTCAATGAGAATGGTTGTCCAAACTTTTGATTGGTACTGTATATGGAGAATATGGTTAAAAAAAAATGTTGTATTCATTTGAATCCCATTGTAAAAATGTTGCTGTCCTTTTTTTTTCCTATTTCAAATGTTCATTTAAGCTTTGCTTTATTTATTTTTCCTCCATGTTTTCAGTGTCTTTCATCCAGTTCAGCTTTGTTTGCTATCTTGACTTTCATTAGTTTGGTGTTATTGAGACGAGATCATTTTATATTCCCTTCACGCTTTTCATTCTCGCTCGTATCATTTTCTTATTTTCATCATTTTATACAGTTACATACATTTTTTAAACATAAATGAACCTAAACCCAGCAGAGCTCTCTTATTTGTCCTTCACAAAGACTTTTGAGACAAACAACTCTAAGGCATTTATTTCAGCAAAACTCCAGCACCACCCCCTTTTCAGACGTATCATTCTTTTTTGTCTAGCCTTTTATAGATGGTCAGATTGCTGTCAGAAATACTCAGCCTGCTGCTGTAGTGAAGTGGAGTGGCGGTGTGTGAAGAAGTGGTAGGATGTCCTTTGTACTGTGGATAATAGGCTATGATCTAAAGCATCACCTTACTGGGTCGAGTTATTCCACACCTCAGCCGCAGCCTGACATCTTCAGTTGTTTCCCCTTCTGCTGAGAAAATGATCCTTGTGTCTGCTTTCAACTGCAGGTTTCAGAATAGTACTTCTAAATAGCAGTGCAACATTTTCTTGTGTACATCTCCCTTCAGCACAGAGGCTAAATACAACAGGCTGTAAAGAGTGTGTGAATATGGGGATTTGTTGCACGGTGTTGTTTTTCTATCCCTGTGAGAAATAGAAGTTTTTCAGTTGGAAACATTGTAAAATAACTTTACTTCATTGCGGTTTCTTATTATACTGTTTGTTTGTGGCAGGAGTTTGTGGGTATAGAGTTACATGCCAGCACTTAATGGAGTTAATGGAGACCAAACCAGAGCTAAAAGGTGAGTGAATAGTGGACTTACATTCACTGAGAAGCCAGAAACAAGACTCCAAATGAATGCTAATGTCGGTCTTTATCTGCTGGATCGGCATCTGGCAACAGTTTGCTAAGATCTTAGCCATAATGACTATAAGGCAATAATGACGGGGCTGTGTCAGCTTGTTTTGGAGATTTTCTTCCCCCAAGTGGCCAAAAAGCTATGAATACAGCTTTAAAGTTAGGATTTGAGGAAAAAAGCAGAAAATGAAGGGCCTGATGCTGCTTTCTGGTCCCTTTGGTGGTTCTGGAAACAAAATACTCCAGTTGTTGATGTCCTGCGAATTGCCCTGTGTATAGGGCTCGGCTTTGGGTAAATGCATTTTTCAAATCGTATGATGGTTTTTGAATGGTCTATTTAGGTAAAGAAGTCGGAGATTGGTCTCAATCTTCAAAGGATAACTGCCAGTGCAAAAGTGTCGTGTATAGTTTTAGCATCAGCAAGTGTTTATATATATTACTGTTCTGCTGATTCATGAATAAGTAAAATATTAAAATGTGCACTCACACATCTACAGTAGATTTATAGGTATGGTTTTCCACCTATGTGATAGCTGCATGTGTGTTTCTCTGTATGTCTTCATGCTCAGAGATGGTGTGCACACCACATACGTACATGCTAAGCTAAACTCAATTCTAACTGTAACTCTATAATTAAGTCGGGCTCATGCTAAGGTAAGAAAAACACTACTATTCTTATTTTCAGGTGATTATACACCAATTAAAACATACTTATGAATATTATGTTTTATTTTTGCCAAGTTGGTTCCGCTAGATGCCACTAAATTCTACACACTGCATCTTTAACACCTTTAGCAGCTCTTTGAAAAAAAGTGAAGCCCATACAAAAAGTCCTCACTTACTGAAAATGTCTTCAGAAGTACAAGTCTGCACGCACACGCTAACATCTCAAGGTCCTCACTGATTAGCACGCTTACACAAATAACTTCAAGGTTGAAATACAATGACAGTAATTGTAACAGACCACCTGCCAATGTGAGCAGTAGTTCAGCTGGTGGTGTGTGTGTGTGTGTGTGTGTGAGTGTGAGAGAGAGAGTTTGTGTCAATGTGTGTCTTTGTGTGTATGTGTGTCTACGTGGTTCCTCTCCATTCGTCTCCATTCATCTTGTGTTTGCTCAAGTCGCCGGCATGTCCAACTCCCATCTAAGTCCAGTGAAGACAAATGAACTCAGCATTTACTTCCACTCAGTCTAACTGATGAATGAGCTGACAGATGGTTGTTGATTGATGGCTGATCAGTGATTCCAGTATAGACCCATCCATTTCCAATGTCCCTTGCTGATAAGCTGCTCTGTTCCAAGGCTAACCTTGAGGACGATAAATTCGGATGACTAAATCCCCAACTTTCAACAGAAATCTGCACAGAAACACAATCAAATATGTGGTAAAACCGAGCTGTTAGGCATTTTGACCATTTAGGAATATGTTTAAGTTATAAACAATTAACTTAAACTATGAGGATGTGATGTTTTTCACTACAACATAGATATTGTAACTTTTTCTGGTAGTATGAAAGGATATGGCTATCTGAATTCCTTGGCAATTTGATGCATAAGTCACTTATAGCACAAATCATCTGAACTGTTGGAAAAGGTAATTCGCAGAAAGCAACAATTTGTACTTTTTCAGCTGAGTAATGAAACTCACTTTGATGATTAATTTCTGTTGTGTTGCTGTGTAGGACCCAAATCAAAAAAACTTTATACTGACATAGCAGAACCAAAAATAGAGAAACAAGAAAAAACAGGAAAGGTTATTGCTAGAAAGAACAAAAAATACATAACTAAAACTGGTCATAGACATTCACATCCTAGTGGGTTTCCAATTCACCTGTTTCAGAAAAGCTCCAGAATCAGCACCCTGGACAGCGCTCATAAACCTTTTATGCTTTTACACTTTCAACTAGCATCCTCTTTATCCCAAATAATGTTCGGTACTAGTTGGAGATCAACAGTGAAGTGTTTTCAGCCTTTTGTGTCCTCATGCTCTGTGTCACACTGATCCCATTACATTGATTCATACTCAGGAGCTGCTCAGTGCTGCTGCAGCCTCACACTGAGCAGTCTGATGGCGCTTGTTTTGGAAAGTAACAGTCAGAATTATCCATTCGCTCTCTCTCTTCCCATAGCTCCCCAGCATGCCTCAGAGTCCAACCGATGGTCTTTTACGTCATAAGGCCATAATTCTAACCACTCAGCTACAGCCGACCCTCAACTTTTTTTTCAGCTTGACCTAACATGTTCCCGATAATGAACATCAGACTGTTCCTCTAAATGTCACAGGGTACTTTCAAGCTTCTGGCTTTCATATGAGCTGAAGAAAGATCTATTTGCTCATCACGGCAGTTTTATATTTTTTTAAAGGCACCCTTGTGATATCTCTGTGATTGTGTTTTGCTGCTTTGTTCCTCTATATTCAGCCTGTCCAGCTGCTACATTTCCTACTTAGCTCTCTTTGATGTAGACAAACACACCAATCAGGGACATTCTCTTCTAATTATTCTCTACTCACCGTTCAGCGTCAGGCAGAGACCTGCCCCTTCTTTCACTGATGACATTGATGGTGAATTCAACTTGTTCTTTTTTTTTTTTGCTTTTCCATTTATTGCAGGCTTTCATCGCTGACTACTGGCAGACGATCTGAGGACATCAAACTCACGGTAATTATTCCCATTGTCTCTGTAGAGGCATGGATTGATGCATGAAGATGACACACAACTGCATTACAAAGAAGCACACCTCAGGACCTCAGTTTGTCCACCGTAATGAACATACTGTAACATCTGTAGGAGTTTGTCTTTAGAGTGACATCATGTTTCCATTAGTCACACTTAACAGTTACAGAAGGAAATTTGTTGTGGCCAGTAAAGTGACCATCCTGCAGACTTGGAGATCATCAGGTCAGTTCCCATAGCAGCCAGAACATCCATCTTTGTCAGCGCGCCCTTGACGAAAACATATGGGACCACTGCTGATCCTGCAATCTCTTGGGTGACGTTAATAATGTGCTTATGAGAGTTGATACTTAAGGGCACAATATGCAACCTTTTTCACATTAACATAACATATACATAAATGCTCACATACCAGGTGAAATTGTGGCACAGTTGTTAGTCATGTTGTCCCGTTATATGAAGGCAGCATGGATGGTATGCAAGTATTAACTAAAATCTTTTTTTTTCAGTGCCAGGTTATGTGGAGGAAAGTGTTGTCAATACTATTAATGTTTTTCTCCTTGAGAAACAGGGTATTTGCTTCAAAAATATATTTTTCTTACAAAATAAGACATTTTTTTTCAACAACTGAAGTTGTCTATCACAAGCAGAAAGGAAGAGAGAAAGGAAACTCATTGATGAAAACAGTTTTGAAATAGCTCACTTGCAAAATGTCCTTCACTTCCCTTACACTGAAATGCTATCTCAAGTCTTGCACTCTATCTGTGGCACTTTATTTTGTGAGTCCGTGGCCAGCTGACAATCTCTTTTACCCTTAGTGGAGGTTTCTTGGATGTAAAATTGTGATGTAATGTTAATATCAGCTGGGAGCAAATACTCTGTTGGGAGAGACGCAAAGGTTTATATTTTGACAGGATGAGAATCCCGACTTAAGTGATGCCCCAATTGTCATGTCATGGAAATGTCACAGAATTCGCATGCTTCAGTGTCGCCATATCTTACTCAGTGCTATAGAGCTGATTGTACTCTGAGAAACTGATTAAAATTACATGAAAATTACATTCTCAGTAATTGCAAAAACTGCATGAACTGAATGATGAGATTTTTTTCTTTCAGTCTGACAGATTCATGGCAGGGAAATAACAGATGGGTGGGGGGAAATTCAATGATTATTTTAATGTGAGTCTTGATAGACATCTGTAGCACTGGGGCACTTCAGGGGCACATTTCCCAGTGCATGCAAAACAAACTGACTGTTATTCTCTCTGGGAATTGCTCCTAAATTACAACCACAGATGAGGACACTACATCGATTTTAGCCCGTTGATATACTGCAGTGATACATTATATGTATGCATGTATTGTGGGCATATCGCATATTTGAACTCTTGCACCCAATCTAAGTGGATAACAGTATAATTTGAGTTAAATGCTTTGTAGTTTGCAATAGTTTTATGTAAATACATTTTCATATATATTAAATTTTATCAACTAAATCAATTTCGATGCAACTAAATACTGATTTGATGTGACATGTCTGCTGATAAGCGCCAGCACATTAACATGCTCACAATAACAATGTTGTTGTGCTGATGTTTAGCAGGTTTAATGTTTGCCATGTTTACCATCATAATTTCTGGTGCTATCTTTCTAACATTTGCTTAATGGTACTTAACACAAAATACTGTACAGCTGAAGCTAATGGGAATGTCATTGCCTTTGCAGTTATTTGCTCACAAACCAAAGTACAATTACAATTCACACTATGGAGAATATGAATGTCTGTATCAGTTTTCATGACAAGACATCCCCTAGGAACATTTCACTCAAAACATTTCATTCATGGCGGCACTGCAGGGAAAATCAAGGGTTCGTCAAAGTCAACGGGATTCATGATTTGGACACCATAGACATGTGCAATAAAGTTCTTGGCAATCCATCCAATGGCTGTTAAGATATTACAGTCTGGACCAAAGTGGTGAACCCAACAACCAAAAGACTGATGTTGCATCCCCTTCAGCCATGCCACTAGCATGGCTAAAAATAGAATAACTGGTCCATCACAGCTACAATAGCTGAACAAACGCATTTCTGCAGACAAATCCAAAGAGAAAAGAGATAAAAGGACAAAGTCCATAGCGGCCTCAGTATTTGATTGACAAGTAATCTTTGGGGAGTTAAGTACAATGTTGCCAAAATGAAAGAAGCAAGAATCTCACAGATTACCACTTTAAATGTCAAAAGCAAAAATACAAATGACGTATAAAGACCCCCTGCCCCGCCAATAATAGATATGTAGCATTTTAGAATGAGTCTCTTTATAAATTGATCTCTATAATTTTCTTTCTCCTCGAAGTGGTGACAGCATTTGTCACCTGTGCTGACAGGCCTTCTGTTCTGTCATATTCCCCGGTGTGACAGATGTGCGTATCGGCCCCTAGTGTGTCATTCCCAGTAGGAGGTGGAGCCCCATTGATCTGCCACTATTGAGCCACGATTGCACTAATTAGTGAAGGTTTTGGAACACCATCCAAACTGAAAAAGACAAAGACAGAGGAAAAGGCAGCTTTCAACCATCATTCAGCAAAGGCAAATCAAGTGTCACTGAATTAGAGAAAGTGAAGTTATTCTTCAAATACAGACCTCAATACGTGGTTGAACAACTTAACCTATTTCAATGTATATAAGGTGCCTTCCTGCAGTCTTGTGGAAATCTTGGGGGACAGGTGCATAAGAAAAACCACCATAGGACAAATAGTGAAGATAAAATCCTGCACTGTCAGATGGTGGGAAACCAGAACACATTTTAGTCAAACAGACAACAATGACCTTCCTCAGCTCTTTTCTTCAAGCTATTTTACCTTAAAAATATAACTTCCCTTACTGCCTTAAAATAGCGAGTTCACTGACCTAGTTCAGAATCTGTCCAAAGTTTGTTCATTTAGTGTTGCAGTGAGATCTCCATTGACTTAACGACTCAACTTGCAGAGGTGTTACAGGACTAAAAGCAAAATAATAACTTGGGCTGGGTATCAGTAATCTTATCTTTAAAGGTATTGAAATAACCCAGTACCAATTAGTATCAAAACTTCTCCAGTCCAACAATACCTGCATCCAATCCTTTTTGTTCCCAGATCTAGAAAAAAATGGCTACTTGTATGGTTTTGCTCACATCCAATCACCACAAGCATTATTATTTAATGTGATGTGTGATTGGCCCTCTCCTACAGGGGCTATAACTCATACAGTTTGTAGTGATAATACTTCATTATTTATTAAATATTTTTTAAAAGATACATAGCCTTAATAATCACCAGGTGAATAATAATGAAGGTGAAATGTGTAATATATAATGCTCATGAACACAGCAGCCGATGTGCAATTCAGCAGAACTGCATCAAAAATGCAATTATCAGTGACCAGTGTCCTAAATAGCTGACTTTTTTGGGATCGCCTTATCCATTCAGGTTCCAATGAGGAAACAAGGCAGTACTTGATAAATACATGTAAAAGCCTGTCTTGTTGCATTTGTTTGATAGAGATGAGCAGTAGATTTTTGCAACATACTGTTAAAAAAGTATTGAATGGAGTGGACCAACACAAAACAGAGATGTAGAATCTCAGCAGTGTTTTTGTCCCCTTGGACCAGTTTACTGACATAAAACTAGAGGCCATTAAGTTCAGATAAGAGCTATTAAGACATATTGACAAATGTTCTGTAATCAGAAACCCTTACACAATCAAGACAAACAAGCAAGGTTGGTCATATGAATGTAAATATGAAGGCTAAAGAGTAAGGGTATAGATTCCTATTCAGGTTAAAATTGGTTTATTTTTTATCTGAAAATCAAAATAGGGATCTTGTATAACAAGAAATCTCCACCATGTAACTTTCTTCAAACTAACCAAAATAAGACTTTCTAGAAAGGGTTCATTTAAAACCAAACCTGCCGCAAACCTGTATTCTAATAAACTTTGAACATTTGTTTAATAAGAAACTTTATTTGATGAGCAGGACACATTAACTGATCGTTTCAATGCTCAAACTTTAAGTCACAAGACGTACAGAGTTCTGAAATTCCTCTGAGAATTATAACTAGAAAATTGAAGTTGACTAGAAAGTGACAAACCTATGTGTTTACACTAAGTTAAAAATAAAAGTCTATTTGATTTCACTAAATTCAAAGACTAAAGGTTTTATAGTGTAGAAATGGACAGCACTTACTAAGTATGTACTTTCACAATTAGACAGACAGACACTTTGATGGTAAGACAGGTCAGCAAGATTTGAGTAAGTTAAAAGGAACCAGGGGAGACAAAGAGAGGAGAGATAGATGGAGGGAGAAAGAAAGAAAGAAAGAGACAAATAGCACACAGAGAAAGGAAAGAGAGAGAGAGTGTAATTTGCTTGTCGTGCTGCTGTCATCCTGCCAAGGCAACTCGGAATATGGCTTTGTCTATATTTAGCAACAAAAGATAGCAAGAACCTAATGCACACACACACACACACACACACATACACACCCACGTTTACTCAAACACACATACTTGGAAGAGCAATGATTTGCAGCAGACCTGCGATCAAAACGGCGTGGTCAGCTGTATCTTTACACACACGCGCACACACAGTGGCTGGTTGTTGACAGTTAGGTCTGAAGTGGATTGTGCTCATTAGGTGGGGTTGCAGATTGGTTTCTATTTATAGAGACAGCAGGCAGCAGCCTCAGCAGTAGCAGCAGCGGCAGCATGAGGTGTTTGAAGTAGCGCAGGCCTCCAGTGGGCCATGCTAACGAGATGCATCCGGAGCTGAAACGCTCTCTGAGCTGCAGGAGTTCAGCTCTGATAGTTAGCATGGTGTGGATTAGCATGATTCAGGTCAGTTATTTATAGGAATAGCTTTACTTGACGTGATTTGGATTGTGATATATGATATGGCATTGGTCAGATAATCCATCTTGAGATCCATTGTGTTGTGGTACAATGGCGCAAATATTGTGATATGTTGTATTGTTGCTATACAGATATACTAGCAAACATTTAAACTTTAAACTTTTCTGCTCTCTGGTAGTTCAGCTTTCTGCCATTTTGATATTTATATGAAGGAATATGTTCTCATGTTGATTTGCATCTTTTGGAAAGGCTTGATTCCTGCCATTAAAAAAAAAAAAGTTCTGCCTCTATGAGTTTTTTTCTCTTGAGAGATGCACAGATGGTGTGATGTATGGACGGCTGTAAGACGGGTGACAAAGAAGAAAAACAACATTAAGTGTCTTAGTAGGGTATTATACAACCATGAACTGCCAGATCAGCTTCAGCACTCTTGGCGTAGCTTCTCCAAGTCTCTGAATATTAAAAGATATTCCATCTTTATTTATTTATTTATTTTGATGATGCGCTGGCTAAGAGAGTCGTCTAACGCATCGCTTCACAATCTCCCAGAGGTGTTCGGTTGGGTTGAGATACAGTGACTGGGAAGACCATAGTATATAATTCACAATATTTTTTATATTTATTCAGCGATGATTCATGTCTTGTATCCAAGCTACTGGACTTGTTCACATATTCAGGTTTGTCACTAGCCTGTAGTCTGTCAAAAATGCTGTTGTCACACCATTATTATCATCTCAGGCAAATATATGGAGGGGATAAGGTAATTAACTATAAATATTTACAAGGCTAAAATATTGTGAGAAGTAATATAAATGTACTGTATATATATCAAGTTGCCATGGCTACCAGTGAAATGACGAAGGCTATGAAGGAGAGGAAAGAGAGAAAAGTAGTGTAAACTTTTGCCAAAGCTGGACATTTAATGTTCCTGAGAAGAACCCAAGTGCACAAAACAAATCACAAACATAATTCTATCATTGGTCTTCAAAACTTTATAGACTCAGCCAAAGTAAAAATATTTTAAAAAATGACTGTTGGTAAAGGCTACAGATAACTTACACATAACACAATAGATAACTCCACAAACCGCTAACAAAAAGCAACCAGGATCTGGAACAAACTGGATATACTTTATAACTGAAGTTAACAGGTGAGATAAATGATGAGGCAGATTAGTCAGGGCAAAGTACCTGGGTCCATATGGTCCACCAACAGGAAGTCGACCTGCTTGAATGAACACCAAGCACCTGATAGATGATCACAAGAGACCAATTAGATTTTTTGTCATACATGAATAGGGGTAGTGGTTCATTTGAAAATTGCAAACATGTTAATAATAGACATCCATTACATTAAATCCTGAAAAACATGGTTGCACTAGTACTAGCACTACCAGCTGTGCACCATTTTCAACCTGGAGCTCCTGTTTGGTTGCCAGTTATTTATGTCTCAAGTTGTTATTTTTTGAGCTAGACAGCTCCTCAAGATGAGTGAAAAGTGTTGGATTTGAAGTGTTGGGGACAGGAGCTTGAACATCTTACTGAAAGAGATGAAAAGTGAGACGATGAAAACATTATGCTGACTCAAGGTGAAAAGTTGAACAGTAGGAAAACACTGCGCGGCGGCAGCAAAAGAAAACTGAGAAGAAAGAGAACATCAACAGAATATAAGGGGGGGGGGGTGAAGATATGAATCAGAATAGCATGCAAGCGATGTGGCATACTGATGTGTTTTGATCATATAGAGTAACTACACACAGGTTAATAATCACGTCTGTTAAATAGGAAAGTAACGTGGAACCCAACCCTCGTTCAGATGACTGCGATCACTTTTCAAACGCCATTAATCATGAAAAGCAGAAGGTTTATTCATTATTTTGGTGATCTCGACATAATAGGTTCAGCGTGAATATGACATAAAGCTCACAGACTGAGGAGACTGCAATGAACTTTTTTGTCGAGAGAATGCCCAGCCTGTACTTTTCACACTCTTATCGCCAGGGTTTTGGCGTTTCTTCCGGTGTGGACACCCACAGGCGGCAGGTCTCCGTAAGTATTACCTGCTGACAGGATACATCAACCACACAAGTCAGGAAATAGTTCAAAGTTGTGAATCAGTCCAAAAAATGGGCAAAAAGTTTGTTAATTGTGCTTATTCTTGACAATAGTTATACACGGATCGGCTCTGACGTCATCCGAGCCCGCATAAATCCACCTGCCACCCACCCGAACAAATTATTTCCTCCGATTTAGAGCCCGGCAATAGATCACCCATTACCATTATTCCTCAGTGGAATATATATATATAAGTGTGATGATGATAATGTATTACGCTGAAGTAGGCTTGTTTAAATAAACAAACATTTATTTAAAGTAAAAGTGCTGCTCAAGACAAATGGAGCCCGCAATCGCCGTAATGAGAGTCCCAGTCTGCTAATTCGTGCCTGACGAAAAATGAAGCTCCAAATATGTTCACATTTTAGAGAATGTAATTAATATTTTTCTTCTGTAATGATGTATTATTTCACCCGACCGCAACCCATCTGCTATTAATCAGAATGTTAATTTTTATGACTCGGCCTGCCTGATCCACAGATTAACCGCGGCGCCCGCGGATATAACTGTGATCCGCGCATCAATACTTGACTCCTACAAAAAAAAAAAAAGTTCGCCGAATGGAGCCAAACACAAATAGATGCTCATTAATCTTGTTAAATAATAATAATAAAAAAACAATAATCTGGTCATTTAACATTTTAGAACCAATGAAAAATACAATGAAACCAGATAAAACTGACACAAATTTTTCTAATGTGTCAAAAAGTCTGTCAGATTTCATCATGTACATGTTCTCTTTCTGAGAGTACAATTCAAGAGCACTCTACCTGTTTGGTGCATGGCTTGTCTGCTCTATTCAAACTTCACCATTACCTGTAAAATAATTACAAAGCCATCCTCATGTTCCCTTGTTCGTTATTCTGAAAAGCATTTGCACTATAATGTGTATAATTTTAGTTAGAAACAAGAGTTTGAAAGGTATTCCTTTTTGCTGTGTGAATGCATCTGCTCGATGTTGCCGCATTCTCACTTCTTGGTAGCGGTGCCGACGGCTCTTCTGTAATTCCGCTAATTAGCTTGTTTTCAAGAGAAGAAAAGCAAAGTTCAGTTATTCTCAGTGTTGGTTTATAGATTTCTATATAAAGTCCAAATATATTCTTAGAAACACTGTGTATATAATATGCATTTTATACTGTACTCTCTAAAAAGTGTAACATAAGTGATGGTGGTGTAGAATTTGAAAAGTGGCCTTGAAGATAAAGGCTGAAAATCTGCATGGACTATCGCGGAATAATAAGCAAAATGCTCTATTAATCTTCTGTCATTTAAAAACTGAGCCAGACCCTTTTGAGCAAGATTCATTTGTTTATTTACTTATTTTATTGAACAAAAAGGTTGACTTTTTTTTTTTATTTTTCTTTCAGTGTGACTTCAGTGTTAACAACTCTTTCCCGTCTCAATGACTCACTTGCACCGAAGCACTCGAGCTTGAGTGCTCTTATTTTTTGCACCCATCATGAGGTCTGTCAGTGCTTTCTGGGTGAGGGCCCTTTGTGTGCTCAGCAATATTTTATTCCAGCATTGTTAGTCTGACTAAAAGGCCTGAAAGCGTAAAAAAGAGAAAGCTTTTGTCTCAACACTGTCGTTTGGAGTCTGGGGGGTACGTCGACGTCAGTAAAGAGTCGGTGCTCTGAGAATGAACGCTTGACATCTCAATCATTGCCATCGCACCTTTTTTTTTACATTTCTGTAATTCTTGGGTTGTCTTCTCATCCTTTCTCATCCTCTTCTCCTTTACTCCTCCTTTACCCCTCTCTTTACATCTCACCTTTTAAGGGATCTTTTTTAACCCACAACCGTCGCTCTCCACCCCCCCCTTAGTCATCTTTTTTATCATGTCACCTAATCATGTAGGTTTCCTCCTCTGTCACCGCTCTCCCTCTCGAAATAGTTGGTATCAAAATAAATCACCCGCGGTGTGCAAACTCTCAATCTGATACAAAGCTAGAAACCAGATAAGAGTGTGGAATTTACAAGGTATTAAAGTTTTTCCCTCCACCCTTTCTCCTTCTACTGCACATACCCTCTTCTCTCCAGGACTTGCTAATCCCTTCTCTGCCTCCGGGGCCGATAAGGGATGAGATAGGAGAAAGGATAAGAGGGGATGAAGCTTTACACTCCACCTTTGCACAGCGATGGCTCACTACATATAGAACAAGCGGATAAGGTTACATACTTTTTCATTGAATCCTTATAGCAAAAGGGGCGAGGACGGAAAGAGTCAAGGTCGATGAAAAAAGAGAGAGTCAAGTCTTCTTTAGGAAGTCATTAACAAATCAACTTCAGTAAGTTCATGCTGTGTTATTGTTTTAAACAGTCGTGTGCTTGCAGTTTCAAACATCTCTCATTGCTTTTAAAATAATTGGAATCACAAGTCATGACAAAATATTTTTTTTGACAACATTCAACTGTCACACAGACTAGCTTTTTAATTCCTTTCAGCCACATTTGACAGTCTTTATCTGTGAATTGAAGTTGGCTCTGCGTGCCATAATATATCATTATTTTTTAACAGCAATTGAGTTTGTGTTTAAAAGTCAAAGTCAGTCAATGTCATGCTTAAAAAGTTTGTCACACTGTGCCTACATGTGCCAGAATGCATTGCACTCAGGTCTCCAAAATTCAAACTCTTAGATCAGCCTAATTTTGGCACTTTTCATGTTGAACTCGGTTGTTAGCTGCAAGCTACACTCTCTTCTGATTCTGATATAGCGCTTATAGTAAATCCCACCAATCTGGTTCACTGTAGAGGTTCAATATCTTGCTTAAGTTTTAGAAAATCAACCATGAAAATGAAGGAGTTTGAAGTCTTTATTGGGCAGTTTAATAAAATCAAGGACTGGAAGTTTTGCTTTATTTGTGCTTGTTCCCAACGGTTAGTTTTCTGACACAATGAATATCTACATATTAATTCTGCATCTACTGTAAACAGCTGTACGAGCATAGCCTCGAGCCATGGCCTGATGTCCTTTAGTTTATTATCCAATCAAATTTTCCAAGCCGCCTTTTGTCACACATATACACATCTATACTTCCTATGCACTGGCATCTGTGGAGCGCACACACACACAGTCAGCTCTGTGGCTCCCAGCGAGTCCAAATTTGTCCTGGTTTGTGGCGCTGCCGCTGCCAAAGGGGGGTAGCCGAGGGATTTATGGGTGGTATCAGTGGCAGCCTGAGTCTCTGTCTCAATTTGGTATATTTTCCTCAGAGGTGGACTCCGGTTCAAACACACACACATGTACCCTGAGAATATGCTGCAAATATAAAGTAATCCAAAAATATCCAAAAAGTGCGTGCTTATACTGGTATACTGTTTGGTTTTCCAGAAGTTAGTTCTTAACTCCAGTGGCGCACTGAGCTGTAGCCTGACCACAGCAGGAGAGAGGAAAACAAAATCTCAGCCAAGAAATGAATATTTAAGCCGCATTCTGCCTTAGCGCCTTACATCACCCACTGATGTCAAAGTGTGTCAGTAGACAGCAGAAATAAACAGAATGTGGAGAAGTATCGTGCATCTTTTACGCATACCCTTTGACCAATACATCAATGTTTAATTTTAAAGTTAGCCAAGTAAAAGTGTTGCATCCTTACGTGAGGAGGAATAAGACCGGCGATACCTTAAATGCAACTGTACATCATCCATATTTTCCTCCCATAGTCCTCCCTTCTGTTCCCTGCTCTCCATCATCCCAACACCGCCTGCAGACACACACTGGCCTAGTTCGGTACAAGTCGTATCCCTGCTCCAGATACAGCCGCCATAAGTGCTACGGGGCAGGAGGAGAGCACACCGCGCTTGGCAGTTGCCTCACAGCGCTGTGTTTAGACAAAGAGTCAGAAGGCAGATGATCTATTCTGTGTCACCAGTACTGCTGGAAGGATTTGGGCCATTTTACTGTGTAAACAGGCCTCTGGTCTTTCAGTCTTCCTACACTACTTTCTAAAGTTGTGCCTAATAAACTTCAACCAGTTAATTAGCTATAAATCAGAAGTACATCATATCAAATACACTTTCATGTAGTTTTTTTCTTTTTTCTTAAAAAATACTTTTATCAACTGATGCGGTGGTAATCAAAGATAAAATAAAAAATAAAGGAAATAGTATATATATATATAGGACAGCAGAAATATAAGAACAAAGAAGAACAAAGTGAGGTCAAAATGTGAAATTAATCAAGAGTTTTTATAAGAATGGAAATGGGAAAAAAAAAACATTTTTGTAGGAGGGGAGGAGGAAAAAAAAATCAAATGATGACGGTGTAAGTAATGATGATAAGGGTGAGATCCACCGTATGCACAGAGAAGGAGAGAGAGGAGCCAAGGACACTGAGAATCAAAAAGAAATAAAAAAAAATGAGTTGTGAACAAGGAAAAGCCAGAGAGAAAGCCAAAGGTTTCCTCCTGTGAGATGAGTCCAGTGGGAGAGACGACTAAATGGAAGAGAGAGGAATGAGAGATGGACTGAAAAAAAAAGGATATAAAAAGGGAGGGAGGGAGGGAGGGGTGGAGGGCACAGAAGGTGGCATAAGAAGCCAGGAGGAGGAAGAAGGCAGCGTCAGCCAGAAAATGTCAGTCGCCATTGTGTAAAATACCAAGAGGGAGGAAAGAAGGAGGGATGGACAGAGGGAAGGGGATGTGGGATGAAAGAGAAGAAGAAAAAGACTACAAGAGATTTATGCAATTAAAGTGTTAAGAGTGTTAGATTGGTAGAGGAAAAACTGACAATTACAGGATGATGAAAAAAGTAGAGAAGAAAAAAGAGATTTGATGGAAGGAAAGAATAGAGAAGAGGGCAAAGGGAGAGACTGAAAAGAGATGAAGGGAGAAAGGGAAAGGAGAGAGAAAGAGAGAAAAAAAAAGGTGGATAGAAAAAAAAAGGTCAGTAAGCGACTGAGAAGAAGATTAAAATGTCAGGGAGGAGAAAGTAGAAAGAAGAGGGCACCTCTCTGAAACCCTGAAATCCCAAATCACCTTCACTCACTTGAGACAGAGATAGAGAGAGAGAGAGAGAGAGAGGGTGCAGTGAAGAAGAGGACAAAAGATTGAAACGAGTGGAATGAAGGAGCGGGGAAGAAATAGAAAAGACCCTGAGAAAGCGTGTGTGTGTGTGTGTGTGTGTGTTTTCATGAAAACTGCCATTTTAAGCCTGGTATAAATCATCCTGGCACCATTACAGCAGATTCTCAGAGAGCAGGCCACCAACCCAATCAGTCCTACACAGCATCCCTGTAGGCACACTGGCCATCACACACACACACACACACACACACACAGACGAACATACAACCCAATTACCTACACACAATGTTCTTGCAGAGAGTGATAAATACTGACAGTGTTACTTAAGCTACTTGGAAAGTCTAGTTTTACATGCTTCACACAGTTACTTCACATCGGTAGACATCGAACCGCAGCAAAAAGTTCAAGGATCAGACTGCATGACAGTTGAGATGGTCAGCATGTGAGAAAACATTATCATAGCGTCTTAGCTTGTAGTGACACCTCTCCGTTTGATCGTCTCCATGTGCTAGAATTTTTTAAAAATATGTCCGGTATTGACTAAGAAGAGCAATTTTCTCTGTACAGTCAAGCAAAAATGTGTTCAGAATTACAGGAAACGATATGTTTCCAAAACCTGACACTCATCATTATAATTGAAATAAAGGTTAGCACATAAAGGTTGCTACAACAGTTCTGTGTGTTTTCAAAAGAGTACTCCCCCGATTTCGCATTTATAACTCTGTCAGACTCACGATTGACAGTTTTTTTTAAAAAAAAAGAACAAAATTGATGCAGCAGAACCAGGGATATCACCTTTTTTTTTTAAATTCCACACATCTCTTATCCTTGTCCACATCTGTGCCTACGATACCCACAATGCAACTCCACTGGTGACAGTTCAATGAGAGATTCAGGTGTGTTTACGCAATTATAGCACCTAATCTAAGAGCTGCTAGCCATTCTCCATTTTCTCTTTTCTATCTTGTATAGTCTTTAGACACAGCTGATATTGTCTCAAGTGACATCACTTGGAGAAGTTATATCAGATTGCACGCAGCTCCCTCTGGATCAACAAAAGTCTTCATACGACGTTTATCACTTATGCGGAAGTACTCCACGAGACCCGTAAATAGACTTTGATGTGTAAAATTCAGCTTTAAAAGTACCCTGCAAAAAGGCTGCTTAATGTGTAAATCTGAGATGAAGGCGCTGCTTCCAAGTGAGACTCTAAGACTTACACTTAATTGATAAACTCCATTAACCTTAAAGGAAAAAAAGAAGAAGAAAGTTTTTTGTCACTCTTTCCCATTGCTCAATTGCATTTCATCGACTCTGTTGATTATAATAAATAAGAATGGCATTAAACACAGATGCATGGTAATCTCTCTTTGTCTCCTTTAATTATGCTCTTTAATCTCCCCAGCTGCTGTCTACACAGTAATCTAATTGTTGCATCCGTCTGGTTGCATTGACTTGGTGTCTCCCCGTCTGTTTTATGGCTCGCTACAAGTTCTAGTCTAACAGAGATGAAAGGTAACTGAGAGACAGATTCCCAAAACCATATGAAACGGCGAGTCTACAGTTGTGCACTCCTCTCTTCCATCTTATTAACTGCCCACTAAAATCTTAAAGTCTTCCAGTAAACAAAAAAAATGTTTATTGGACACGAAGCCAATGTTATCGAAAATTACACTGGCTTATTGCAGAAGAGGAATTGTGTTCAGGTAACTGCATAAAATGATTACCATCGGCGCTGAAATACCTGTAATTATAGCAAATTCAATTCTCATATTGCATACAGCAGCAAATACAGTTCAGCATTGGAAAAAAAAGGAAATCTGTAAACATGGGGAGGTTTCTAGCTCTTCCAAATGAGAGGTATTGGTTTGAAACTTGGAGATAGCTGAAAGGTTGGAGGTGGAAATTAGAGGGGGATATAGCATGCACATTTTCAGTGCACTGGAATATCTCTGCATGCTGACCATGTCCACAGCCCCTGTCTGGAACTGGCTGTTTTAATTCCCATCTATTTAAGGCCCCACTCCCAAGGAGCCCAGTCTTGTTTGATTGGTCAGCTCTCAGAACCTGGTGCAGAACTTATACACCATGTTTAACATAGATATCCTTCACCATAACAGTATATAAATGACAGAAAATCACCAAAAGCAGAATTTGTCCCCGTTAACCAAAGACGGTTATGAGTTGCATTTGATGTTGTGACCAATACCAACACACAATGCCAATGTTAGAGTTCTTAGGATTTGTATATGAATAAAACACATTTAACAACAAATTGAGTCACTCTTGACTTGAACACCACCTACATGAGGCATTGGTCTGTAGAAGTTTGCCATTTTTTGTCCCCACAGTTAAACCAAAGGTCATGATTTCAAGTAGCGCTGGACATATACATCCATATGGGTTCTTACGTTAGATAAGACTTGGTTTATTGCAACAAAAATATTTTATTTCAATAAGTCTTTACAAATGCTGTATGTTCAGGTGCTGTTTGAAGATTGTGTCTCTTTTTCTTCTGTTTCTTTGTTTCCCAGTTCCATCTGTCACTACTTCTTCTTCTCTACCCCCTCTCACTTTCTCAAGGTCAGCTAACAAACACAGGTAAACACATGTACTGTGAGCTACTACAAGGTTTTGCTGCCCCGCCATCCATGCTAGCTATTCCCAGACGGCGCACACTGGAAATATATAGACAAACAGGTTATACTCCAAAGCTTTTCACACTTCTTCCACTTTACCCAAGGTGAGAGAAAATATGAGAGGAGAGAAGTTGAGTAGTGACTAAAAGGGACAACAAAGCAGCGTGTGAAGATAGCAAAAGGGCAGAAATGTTCAAGATCCCCTCCAGACATAGCTTTAAAAGATATAAAGAAAAAGTTCTGCTTTGAATAAGTTGCGTATGATATGATTCCACATCCCATTTGTGCAAGTTGTACATAGTTTAACGCCGTTGTCTGTGAATATGCATTATGTCAGTTAATTTTTAAGGCCCCTCTAGGGATGGGCATTGGAAATTAGCAGTATCTATAAATGCTGGGATGCATTGCATTGGATTCTCTATGTATACTGTACCTGTCCTTACCAAATAAACAAATAGAATGACATGTTTTGACATCTTGGCATTTTGCACTTCCATTTACTATTTAACCACAGAGGAAAATTGAAGTGTATCCTACCTGTAACCTAGTCTGATAGGATTAGAAGGCCACATTTGATCGTGTTACCAACAAGCACTGAAAATCTATGCTAAAGTGTTTTTAAATTGCTGATCCATTTAGAGTAATTCTTTGGGGTTGTTCTCTCCTTCTCATGAAACCTCTGCTCCGTGTGGACAACCTCACCTTTTGTTTAACTTCACCTAGACGATTCACACCATTATGTTTTTGCCCCATTATGTTTCATCACGCTTTGAATCGGCCTCTGAAATTACACGCCAGGAATTTCCCTTCAACTCGAGTCGAATCTTTGAAGTATCTTGGGCGAATAGAAATATGACACACTGCTGGCAATTATGTGTCATGGAGGACCAACAGCCTGTATGTATTAATTTCAACCAAACAACTTAGCGGGTTATGTCACTGATTGTGTTCATTTGGTCCCCCACTGGCATGCCACTTGTTACGTTGCGGCAAATATGGGGGAACCCAGTCCCTAGCAGCTGGTGGAGATGCTGTGGTAAACTTTAATTCACCTTTTGACGACTTTCATGTGTTGGCAGACACACTGCAGTACTTGGATTCAGCCACTTCAAGCTGTGTTAAATATGTGTTTAATTGTCTATATTGGCGCGTTTTGTTTATGTCGCAGCATAAGCAATATGTGAAATGGAGTGGAGACCACGAATCAGTGAAATCACCTGATTGCCCATACCTTCCTCTCATCCCAATTGATATAAAGTCAAGCAATAATTGTGTTCTGCAGAGGTTTTCAAATATTTTTCTGCCTTTATCCCGAAGTAAACAGGAATCTTCAGCCTTTTTTTTGGTAATTTACATTGCATTGTTGAGTTTGCATGTGTTCCATTATTAAAGTTTAAAGTCCATATCTTGCAATGCTGTTTTCTTAAAATTACATTTACAGTATATACTACTAACTGACGCTAGCAAATACCCTTTGAAAAAAAACCTGAGGCCACCTGGATTATGTTTTTGATCAACACAGTAAAGAAACACTTTGAATGAATTTATCTGCAAAGTCACAAGATGTTCATACTCAATGTATCTACAAAATATTCACTCACAGCATATTTAATTTGTTTTCCCTACAATATTCTTGGTTAAATACAGAAAACAAAGTGTTTTAGTGGCCTAATCCAAACCACACACATCACTAGGGATGTGAACCCTGGTCTCCTGTGTTAAAGACCTGCACTTTCTGGACTGGAAAAAAAAACTGCCGCTCAGAATAACTGCAGAAAAATCATGTTTACTCCAAAACATATATTTTGACAAATGTTTATCCAGCAAGGTGGATTGGGACAAAGGCAACAGAGAATAATCCACAGACCTTGCTGTTGGCAGTGTTCATTGGAACTGCTTTTTACTAAAGAAATAGCCCCGTAAAAGGAAGAACTTTTGACATTGCTTGAGAAAAAAAAACACATTTCTGTTAAGCTCGACAATTTCTCCATGCTTGTAAAAACAAATTTTATTAAGCTCCATTATAATGCAATGAAAGTAAGCAAAGCATATCTCAAAAGCCCAGCAAATACCTTCATGTCAAGGGTAAGTGAGGAAATATGTTTTCTATTTTCTCCCGAATTTGGGTGAATTAACATTTTAACTAACACACAAATCGAAAGGAATTCATGCACAGTTTTGTATTCGGATGTCTTTAGCCTCTGACTGCAGGTGTGTTGAAGGTTGTGTTCCTCCCTGATTGTCAATATGACACACCTGCTCAGGCCAGGATGAAAACCTGCAGAGGGGGGGGACGGACGGTGTGTGACATCACACATGTGCTCACAGATGTAAAACGAGCCAGTTCACAACTCCCTCTTGAATGATACTCCATCTGAATATGTGTTTGATCAGAGTGCAGTAGCTGCACTAGATTCATCCACTTCTCTCCCATCAGTTTGTCTGAGAGCTTGTTAATGACTCAGGCCCTCATTAGCAGACACTTGTGTGCAGGCCAGCAGCTACCATTGAGGACACTGAGGTCATGCCCACAGTACCTTTTTTTTCTGGGTCTCAGTTTTTGGATCTAATTTTTTAAATATACAATATGTATTTCTTAAAATGATAAAGTGATGAACTGCTAAAACTACTTAGTTGTATGGTGTGTTGTCAACAAAGGGTGATATTTTTTTCTATTTAGTTAGATGATAAACAAAACTTAAAATTAATGCCAGGCTGTTTCTGCTACTAAAGCAAAGAGTTGAAAAGTAGTTAATGACTGATTAGATCTATCTGACCCAAATGATTTACTTGTAATTATGGCAACCAATTAACAGTCTGTGGATTCTGTCTAATAAAAGACAAGCTTTCATTTTAATTTTCAGTTATCATGACACAGTTGTCTGAAAATCATCCACACTGTCAACTCAAGGTATAAAATAAACTCAGCTAAAATCATTAGTGTCATAAACGATCTCTGTATGTCGGAAGAAAATATACATAAAAAAATATACACAGTGGAAATATATGTAAAGCCTGGAACAATAAAATGTTTCTACTAACCTATAAAAATATATATTTTACCTTTTTTACTTGTCATTTTATTGTAAAGTTTTTCCAGTGATCTGATGGGTCAGCGGTCAGGCTATTGACAAGTTGTGATCCAATCCCTGCTCTGGAGCAGGAGCAGATTACGTAACTTGTTTTATCTGTGAAGTTACTGATTGTAGCATAAATGCGCCAAGATCTGGGTTGCCCATATCGATTGTCAAATGAATAAAATCCTAAATGCAGCTCTTGGGGTGCCAACTTTTCCTCTAGGCTATTTCTTGAGAACCTGTAAGTACACCTGTGGTTAGAGTGTCAACTTGATATCTATTTCTCAGCCTGTATATTATAAATAGCCTGATATTGCTTTATGCAACTCATGAGTGCTTACAAACTATTAACCTATATGCTTTCAAAATGTGACTTTTGAAACTTTTGCACACATAATCAATTTCTGCTCTGACATTTTCAACGGGAAAAAATATTCACTGTGAGAAAAAGGCTAATACATTATAATAAAATTACACTGCATGACACCGGCTTTGAATAAACAACAAGCCTATTTTGCTGCAGTCTTTCTGTCTGTTATTGCCTTCTCCAAAAGTGACCCGTGCTGGACCTTGTGCAAGGTTTGTGGTGATGGATCACATCAGGACATATAGACTATGCTCAAAATAAATGTTTGCATGTATAAGAGAGAAGTCAGTCACTTATGGGTCAATGTGCTGCTAAAGAATAATGAATGACAAGATTTCCTAATTGCTTCTGTTCTCTAATGCTGTGCCTTCATGTATCAGAATCTTTGCAGACAGAAAATATACATGAAATGAGGCATAGATAGATAGTAGAGAAATACTAAATTGTAAATAAGAATTACATTTACAGTAATTCCATTTTTTTTTACACAACTTCCTTGAATCTGTGGAGCATTTAAGCATTAAAAAAACAATACAAACTGGGCAGTAGGATATAGTACATTAGGTAAGCAGTGTTCCTGGCTCCAAAAAGCCCAGCTGTGTTCCCACTGTGACATCATCAAGGGCAGTAATTCTGAACAGCTTGTTTAGGTTTGTTAATCTGAAGACTTTAAACCCTGGCCAAACACTGAGGAGTAGACATTTCCCCCCCAAGTGCCTAAATAACATTCCAGTCAGCAAAATCCATACAAAGACTACAAAATCCATTTTCCATAACTGTACCCTGTGCCACTGCTGCAGTACCCTCAAAAGACCCCTTCTTCCCACTTCTCTACCCACGAGTGAGCTATGTTTTGCAGGTAGATTGCCTTCAGTACTAATAATTTGACATACTATTTAAACAATGAAAGATATATTTTTTTAAACATATCTTTTAATCTTTTATTTCTATGTTGTGGTTGAAGTCAGGGGTCCCGGCTGTAACAGTCTCCTTTTATTGAGCTAAAGCTTCTCCCTTTTGTTCTACTGTATGAAAGTGAGTAATAAGTGTTAGAGCACTTGTCAGGTAATTTAGGGCAAAACCTGAAAGATGATGAAGTTTGTTTGACACAGATATTGATCTTAAAATTGGCCATATTTATGACTTGTCTTGTCTAGTCCAAATATACATCTATGTGTTGGCACTGACTTGATGTCTTAAGTGATTATGGTTGCTTTAAAAAATGCATTAAAATGCCCACACCCACGCCCACTAACCCCCCTAGTGGGTGACCTGCTTGTGCACTGTATTGAAGAAAAACTGCCATGTGTTCAAACAGCAAAATCATTTCAATAATTTATTTTAGTCTCATTAAACCAAGATCCAAGTCTGTTATCTCAAATCTGGTTATCCTGCCATCCCCGCTGATGATTGGAAAATTAGGTTATCAGGTCAAGTAATAAAAACATAAAAGAATGAGACTTATCTAAATAAACTCTTCTATCAAACCCACAGTGATGTAGATGTTTAGTACAGCTTTTTTTCTGTCATTGCATTTCATGGATTCTGAGCTGTCAAGAGAAATGAAAATCTGACACCTTTTTCAGCTGCATTATTTTGAGAATGCTAGGAGAACAGCGCCACTTAAAAAAGTTTGACATGCCACGCAATCAGTCCAGGAAAAAGACATTTTAATAACTCCACTGAGAATATTTCAAAACACATTTGTCTCATTCCTCAGTATGATTTTTTTTATTTGAAATTAGTGGCTTGAATGCCCCAGAACTCACTAAATGCAACCTCTGATGCACATCAGCTGATAAACTTATTTGAAGCTTCTGTGGTTCACTGTAGGTGAGAGATTTGAATCCTCAAAAGAGGTGCACTCACAGAGGAAAGCAATATCCTGAATCTTCTACCTTTCACTCAAGTTTTTATTTGAAACCAGCATGAGATTTTAAACAACTTTTCATTAAAGCTGGGAAATTTGAATGTATGAGTTGTCTCAGTGCACTCAAGTCCGGACTTCTAAATGTATTCAATATTTCAAGTTTTCGCAAGCCGCTATAATGCTGGGAACTCTAATCAGGTGTGTGTGTGTGTATGTGTTCATCCTCCCAAAATATTAAGCTGTATTCTTAAAACAGCTGATATTTTATTAAATCTATTTGTTTATTTTACTTACAATAATAATTGTGTTGATGCTACATTGGTATCATTTAAATAAAGAAAAATACCAACTCATATTTGCATCATGACCAAATAAGAAACGACCTGGAGAAAATGAAGACATTTCAATTAAATTCCAAACAATGTTTAGCTTTCGTATCAACCAAACAGTCTGTACGAGAGCTGGTGTCAGTATCAGCAGTCAATTTGAGTCTAATATACAGGTTTTTATTACTGAAGAAACAAACATGTCAGTCAGTCAACACCTGCACTGCTTAAAGAAACTAAATATCACACTGTACTTAAATAACTTTTTAACACAATTTACAATTTTATAATGCTTCAATTTGTATTTCTGGGAGCTAGTCTGATGAATACAAAGGCTTTTGTTAAAGGACCAGTGTGTAGGATTTAGTGCCATCTAGCGCTGACGTTGCACATTGCAACTAACTGAATACCCCTCCCTTTTCAAACATATAGGAGAACCTATAGTGGCCACGAAACTCATGAAAAACACGAAAGGCCCTCTCTAGCTCCAGTATTTAGTTTGTCCGTTCTAGGCTACTATAGAAACATGGTGGTGCAACATGGCAGCCTCAATGGAAGAGGACCAAGCCCCCAGGAACAGCGCCGAGCTGTGATGCAAATTTGACATAGTGGCCAAACCGTAGTATGACGACGTCACGTGACGCTACTGGGCCCAGAGAGACTTTTTCCCCATAGACTTACATTGTGAAAAAGACTTCCGTAAATCAGTGGATACATTTTTTTGAGAATCACAATCCCTGCGAAATGACTCGTTTCACTGTCGGAATTTGATCCGTTCAGTCCGATCACATTTCAAAAGCCTAAAAGAGCCGCACGATTGAATTGTTATATCCCTGTTCAAGTTAGCCGGAGGGCTAAACCGGAAGTAGCCGACTCGGCAGGCGGAAGTTAACAGTGTGCATGTTCCACGGGCCCAGTGTTCCCGGAAAATATGGGTACTTTCAGACCCGAAAGATTCTCAGTTTCATGGGATTTTACACTAATTAAAACGTATTTATGAATGTTTTGTTATATTGACGGTCGAGCTCTGTGCATTGCGCTGTATAACTGGTTCATCATGTCCCATGCTGCTTTTTTGTTTGTTTGTTTTTTTTTTCCCCTAATAGGCTATGATTTATTGTCATTGGTTGTGATAATATATGGGAGGCAATGCATCAAAACAGTGAGCCTCCACGGGACACCCCTCAGTACGGATTTCACCACAGCATAAAACACAAAGCTCTGACTTAGTAACGTGAAGCAATATCTAGCTGGTATCTCATTCTATTCAACATCCCTCTGGTTGTCTTTCACCCAGGGTGAACTCAGACACCTGCCGAGGAAACTCATTTCAGCTGCTTGTATCTGCAATCTCATTCTTTTGGCCAATACCCAGAGCTCATTTGAGGAGCCTAACATGGACTGACTAGTAAATCGAGAGATCTGTCTAAAAGGCAAAGCTCTCAGTTGAGTTATGAATTATCACTTGAACAGCTTGTGTATTTGTCCACTGTT
This sequence comes from Euthynnus affinis, assembly GCA_029490765.1. Lineage (NCBI taxonomy): Eukaryota > Metazoa > Chordata > Actinopteri > Scombriformes > Scombridae > Euthynnus > Euthynnus affinis. The sequence continues at coordinate 7,635,838 of CM055838.1, forward strand.
GTACCTGCTTTACCTTCTAAACCCCATTTGACCTTGTGTATTTCATTAGAAGGGAGTCTTCATCTGAATTTCATTGGTGTCACTTGTCTCTTTCTGCATTTGATTTATATGTATTACATGGATGTTACTGCCACCGGGTTAGGACACATCCTCCAGGTTGGAGGACAAATTATAATTTTCCCTAAGGAGAGGGTGTTTGTGTGTGTGAGTTTTTGCCTTACCTGTAAGTATGTGGAGCCAAGGGGTGCATTTATGGTCCACAGAAGTGGTTTCTGACACACTGTAAAGATGTGCGGACCGTCAAAGCTTCTCTGAGCTACATCCCACTGCCTGGCCAATCTCTCCGATAACTTTTTGCGTGTCTTTGTAGTTTAGCCACTATGAATTGTACAAATGGGGGTACTGTCACAGTCTCTCTTCGAGGGCATTTGTAGTGTTCCACTGAAAAGGGGTGTTTTTTTTTGTTGTTAAACCATCTGACAAGCACTTGTTTGGAAGCATACTGAGGCCCCATTCAGACAGGAGGACAAACACTACCATGTATTTTCATGGAAAGATGTGAGAAGTGCAGTGCAATGAAAAATTGAAAATGGTTTACCAATTGAGAGCACTGAACGCTGATCTACTGCCAAACTGCAGTGAACCGCCTGTTAGAGACAAGAGTTATGGTAACATTTTAATTGCTGCCTACTTTTTTATATTGTGGTCAACCTTACCCAGCTTTTCTACAGCACATTGCATTTTTCTTGTATTGTTTTGTAAGTATTTGCTCCCTTGTGCATTTAAATATCCAGAGAGCCATTGTAGTGTTTTAATTTCTTTTTGCAGGTCGAGAAACAACCTAAAACATTTTCTTGAGCATCCAGTACCAGTGAAACGTTGGGAAACACTTTCCCATTGACTTGAATGAAAAGACTTTCAAATGCATGATTGAATTGGGTTACTTGTAGACAAAACATGGCTCCAATACTACATGTCTACTCATGCCTGTTTGAGTAGAGATGTAGTATTGGAGCCATGTTTTGTGGCAACACACACTGTATGTATCAGTAAGTACACATGCGTCTACATGAATGCTTATAAGTGGCTGAGTGATTGTTTGTGCATATATTTATGGTAAACTGTAATCCAGATCTTGGATATTATCTTATTATCATCATCACATTATGTTTGAATAGTTGTTTTTGATGTAGCTGCAGTTTCACTGAATGTGATATACACCTCTATGGAAGTATCAGCATATGTAAGCGATTTAGTGTGAGTGAATAAATGTATAAGTGTCTGTTTTAATTTAAGTGTGTCCCTATGTGTGTGTGCACAGGCAGGCAAGCCCTTGAAGGTTGGTTGAACAAATGGATGCATGGGTGACTGATGGATTGTAAATATGGACAATGACAGAGATACATGAAGATTTAATAGGCTACTGAGATGGATGGATAAACAAACGTTTAGCTCACCACGGGGATGAAATATGGATGGATGGATGGATGAATGAATGGAGGGACGGTTAGATAAATGTGTGATAGTGCTGAGATAGACACATGGTGTTGATGCTGCTTACATGTACAGTAAGGGGAGACTTTGTGTGGGTGAATGAAAACACTAAACTTGACTAGAAATGCAAGAACGTGAGTAGCGAAGAAAGACATATGGGGGAGAGAGATGAAAGTGTCAAAAGAGATGAAAAGGGAGGACAAAGGGTCAGGAGGGAGAGAAGAAGATGAGACAGGTGATAAAGAAAGACAATCCAGGCCTGTGAATGTACGTGCAAATAGAAGAGACTGATTATTTGTTAGTTAGTTTGTTAGTCTGATTTGAAGGAGAATGTTTTCTATAAAGTTGAGTCACAGCAAAGGTAAACCTGCAGCTGATTTTATTTCAATTCAGTGTGAACTTCATTTTCTCTTGCTGCCACACTCATTTAAAAAAAGAGAGCATATTTTACAAAATGAAACATAACATAGTACAAGACATCAAGTCATAACTTAAAAAAATAATGGAAACTCTTAAACTGCATCAATACTGGCATCTTAATTATCCTCCTAATGAATAAATTAATAAAGTAAATTGAGTTAATGGCACTGGAAGTGAATAAATTGGTCATATTTTGGTAGTCTGAACCGTCTGAAACTTTATGTCAGACGAACTTTATTTGCCACAAAGTTGATGAAGGGAAAAACTCACAATGCTGCGGTTTTGCTGACTCCGGTCAGAGCAGAGTGACCCCTCAATCCTAAAATTCTGCTGGCTCCAAATATTTTTTACAAAATCATCTACAGCAAGGCCATCCTCTAGCAGACTTTCTATAGCATTATTATCTGCAAAGTGAATGACTTTGACACTTAGGGCCAGGTTATGCTAGAAAAGAAGTTTGTGCAACTTGATGAAAAGCTGGCTGTCATAGAGAAGGGCAAGTTTTGATATTACATTTTTTGAATATGTGATTAAGTGACAGATACAGCTGTGTAAAGTACACAGTTATAACTCATCTTTTTGATGAGTTTTGTGGGAAATCGGACCATGGAGTTGCTCAAACTGTAAAATAACCAATAACTGTCTTCCCAGCTTTAAAATAAGAGCAAGAGTTATGTAAGAGGGGGAGCAGAAAGGCAGACAAAAGGAGGGGGAGTAATGGACAAAGATGAAATGGCTGCTGAGTTAAAAAAAAAAAAAAAACAACAAATATTATGGCTGCACAGAACATTAATGATGGAGTGAGGTGAGGAGAAGAATAATAAAGTTAAAAGGATGAAGAGCAGCAACATCTTTTTATCTCTCCCAAATCATATTCATACAAAATAAATGTAATGTTTCAGGCTTAACTGGGGAAAAAATAAATTGGCAGCGATGGTAACTGAAAGTACAGCATGCTCATTTTTACCTGCCTGGAATCTAAATGACTCAATACTCACTACTATTATTTGATTTGTCACTTATTGATTTTAATTGGGGGAAAATATGGCATACGTGGCTTGTACAGCATTTCAATTAGAAGGCGTGGGATGCTCTTTTCTGTTGCGGGGACATTGTGTGATTTCATCTTATAGGACAATTTTGAGAAGGAAAATATTACCTTCTTTACTTCTAAACATTGCCATTCAGTGTGTGTATATATGCATATGTATATGTATCTCCAATAATGTGGAAAAGTCTGCATACACGCAGCCTCCCAGCCACTCATATATATATTTTTATATATATCTCCTTTTTTAATGAGCTTGATTCAAGGACACACAGAGCATCATTAATTCTTCTCTCCCACCACATCTGACTCTTCATGAACATACAGTATTACAGGGTCACTGTGTGGTTAGATGTCAGAGTGGTTGTATTGGCATGCAATGCCAAACAGAAGTGCATCTGAAGTTCAGCCATCATATCCTATTACTCTACAGGGAGAGAGCATTCATGGGTAAAATTCTGCAGGATTTCAGCATTCTGCTTTGAGCTGTATTTTTCTTTTTATCTTTATGGATCCAGCAGGGAGTGCTGGGCTTTTATTTATTTATTTTTTTTGAGAATCATCTTGTCTTTTCATACTTTTTTTTTTTTTTTTTTTTTTAAAGATGGACACAAGAGCTACCCGGCTCTTCTGCAACACAATGATTGTTTTTTGGAGAATTTTTAACTTGCTTTAATTTCAGCCCTTTCTCATTCTCAGGTCGTCAAATATTGACTCTTACTCTGTCATGCCCCTCCGCATCTTATTGCCGACACACAAGGTGCCCTTTAGCATCTGTATGAGATGCACCGGGTGCTCAACTAACTCCAATGCAAACCCATCCGTATTAGATGCTCAGAGCAACTGCTTCAGCCATAATGTTAACCCTCCGGTGGCACAATACGGTGCTTTGAACATCAGGTCAGTGGGAGGACATACAGAGCTATATATATATATATATGGGGCTCAGCGTTAATTGAAGACTCAATGTTTAAAGAATGATGATATCAGTTATTGGATATATTAAATATCCTCAGTCACATATTCTTCAGATTAAATGAGAGAATTGTACCATGGCTAAATAAAAGTCAGTCAGTCATCCAGGGGCCTCATTTTGACATTTTCTTTTGTCGTACAATACCATTTCTTCTTAAAGTGACTTAAGCAAAATCCTTTATCAAATAATTGTATATTAATTGCTTTCACATGGAAATAATAATGACAGCCAATTAAAATATCTACAATAATAATGTTTAGTGTGCAATATGCACACAATAACCAAACCTTTTCTGGTTATGTCAGGATACTGAATGCTTGGAAGCCCTTTTGACCCTCTAGCTCTGGTGACCTCACAGAGCACACATGCTATAAACAATAAATTACAAGCAATTTAGCTAGCTGTCATCACTTTATTGGCTGAGGACCTTCAGCTGTGGGGCTACCCTTTTTATAAACATCTGGAACACAATAGGCCCTATTTTATACTGACGCAAAGCGGATTTGGACAAACCCTAAATACGCTTCAGACCAGGAGTTTAGATCACTAAAATGGGGCCCAATATGTGCAATGAAGATACAAATGTACTTCTGACATCTTTTTTCCTAAGCAACACATTACATTTATCTGTAATCCCTTTATGTATGATTTGTGTCTTTGCTTAACTGATAGTTGTGTGCAAATAAACAAAAACAAGCAGTATGACTGAATGATTTTTGCATGAACTTAAGTTTTGTCATTTATTATTATGAACTTTATTATCCCACTTTACCTATACCGTGGCAACTTGTTAATAAAATGCCGTAGGCTATGTTATCAAATTAGAAGCATTAGTATCAGTGTATAAGGCATGATGATCACATTAATTTTTGCTAAGGGAAGAAACAAGGCTGCAAAGATGCCTCGGTATTTTTTATCTTTATGATTCTTGGTTTTGGGATTATATGTCAGCATGACACAACTCATTCAATCAGAATCTGTTTTATTAGCCAATGTAAGAAAGAAATGTGTCCTGATGTTTGCTCCCAAAAAAACTCAATACAGAAGATATGAAACTTGAAATGAAATATTTACTGTACAAAGGAAATATGGACTGCACTATAGACAAAGTAATGAAGTGTATGACATATATTAAGGTGACAAGAACAAAAAATAAAGTTGACATGTGCATAAACAATTCAATTATGTAGCGGTGGAAGTTGAACACAATGCACACTGTGAACGCCAGTTTGATGAAATATGCAAAAAAGACAAGTGCAGGGATTAAATGAGGGATGTGAAATGTGAAGTCCAGTTTGATAACCCCGTCTTCATCTTGTGTTATGGTCATGGTACAAGATTTGATGCAAAGGTAGGGACACAAAAATCATAGTAAATAAAACTTAGTAAGTAATGATAGTTTTGTAACGCAACGCATCATGGATAATGTAGCCTTCTGCTATCCAAAACTGACTATCTCTCAGAATTGGAGCAGAAATAATTAAAACTGATGGCCATAACATAATCTATCATATTGCTGAGTTATCAAAGACACTGAAAGTGAAAGTGTGAAGTGTGTATACAGTGAAGAAAATACTTCTGGGCATCAGGTCTTCCGGTCCTCCCGCTGGACTGATGCTCAAAGCTTCATATAGCGCTGCGGGAGAGTTAAGATTACGGTGAATGTACAGCTGGAGCAGTTCCACTGAGCATCTTATATTGCTGCGGATGGGTTTATGTTGGAGTTAGCTGAAAGCCTGGTGCATCTCATACAGATGCTGAAGGGCACCGGTAATCAGACACCAAGGGGAGTGACAAAGTGGTGGTATTTGACAACCTGGGAATGAGAGCGGGTTGTTAATTTTCATACTCCCTCCAGATATATTATGCTGCTGATCATCATCTGTGTTTTTCCTCCTGCAACCATATTTTAAAGCTTCATTCATGAGACTGAGTGTGCCTTCTTAAAGAAAAATACAGCAAATAGTGTGTTCTTCCTGCTGTTGGAGAAGATTATTGACATACATGCCGCTGCACTACAGTATGAACTTTCCAAACCACAATGAGGGTTGTGTGTTCCTTTCAACATCAGATTTGTGCTTCTAAAATGTGACGACTGACATAAGCGATAAGCCAGGCTATGCGTGACGACGGAGAGCTGCAGTAGGTGGCCACTGCAGGGAACAGAAACAGCTCAAAGAGTGATGAAAGGATAGCAGAAGGGATGGCGAGAGAGATTAAATACATATGAGAGTCCACAAGAGAAAGAGGATTTGTAGTTTTTGTAGTTACACAAGTATGCACTGAGTCATACAAAACCAATAAGCACACAAAGAATTGCATGCCCACAAACACTAATAAACAAATTCACCCTCCCAGTTGGTAATTGGCCAGCAAGATGGTGATGAGCACTTGTACTGGAGGAGGTTTTGTCCTAATTAGCTTGATAGCCAAATCAAAACAACACTTTACTCATTAATTAGTCTGTGCCAGGCTCCCAAATATGTCTGAAAGCAGGATGTGAAAACAAGAGAAAGCAAGGGAGGAGAGCGAGCCTTTCACAAAGCATATGAGATTGCTTTTAGCTTCTTATTGTGGTATGAGAGTGTTCCCTTTATGATAGGAGTCAAAAACATTGGTTGAATGGTAGTTTTGATGTTGTGTTTAGATGGCAAAGATGTGAAAGATTTCCCACACGACTTGGGAGCGTTGTATGATAAGAGTGTGCTGCTGCACTGTACATTGACAATATAACACCATAGGCATTGAATTTTGTTTAATTACATTCAACTGATACTGATCATATTGATGGTGTGTTTACGGGACGTGGGTGGCGAATACGTTTACCAGCAGAGCAGCCGGTTATCAGAGACAAAGTTAGTAGTGATCAGATATATCTCTTTACTTAGGGTTATTTTCATTTACAATTTTTTTTGTCATTGAGTCCACATATTGAGACCAGTGTGCATAAAACAAAGAATTACTTATGTGGATCAACTAACCGAGAGCTGCACAGAAGCCAGAATTCTGCCAGAGCACATTGGTGCTAGTGGATAGTTAAAAAACCCTCAGACAATCGTAACTGAATGGGTGGAAAAACTACAACCAAACACGCAAACTGGCACCAATTTGTGCTCAAACTGATTGTAGCCGGGTGCGTTTTCTGTGGGAAAAAATAGTCAGGTTTACCAAAGCACCACAAGGTTGGTCAGAGCACAAAGTTTTCACTTCTGCCTCCATTCTCTCTGAAGATCCTCACCTGTCACTTGTTGATGCTACAAAGCCACTCTGGCCACCTCTCTTTCAGCTGTGGCTGTAACGTAGCTCCAGTGGTCACTTCCTCCTCCATACTCTAATGTGTCTGATTCTACAGCATGATTTTCAGTCTCAAAGCAATTGAGCCATATCTATGATTCTTATCTATTATGAAACTTGTTTTCTTCCAAATATAGTGTTTTGGAAGAACACTTGTTGACAGTCCTTGAAGGCACCACTACCAAAATTGAGAAAAATTAGTTTGTAGTCCAGTGCAGATCTCCAAAGTTGTGCAGCTCAATGAAGAGGGACATTTTAATACAGGGAAGACAGTGTAAAGTTTAATGTAATTCATATATATAGGTACTACACACATTAGAACCATAGGAACTTGAAAGTCGGTGAAGTTGCCCTTTAATAAAAGCCAGATGTATTGGTGCGTTCAGAAAACTCAGTTTCCCAGTTGTATTTACAACTAGGATGTTGATGTAAATGCAGAGTTGTAAAGAAAGACTGTCTGGGGAAACACAATGAGGGATTATCGCACTAAACAGACTAACTCTGGAAGATCCTCAGTTGATTTGAACAACTCAGTGTTGAAGCCTCATTAATTTCAGATGAACTTCAGAGTGGGAATGCGTTCAAATTACTTTAAGAAGGGAACTCTACACAGCCAGTATGGACAAGAGAAACACCAACCCAAACCTCCCTAAGTGTATGGGCATGGCAATATTGTTTGGAGAAAGAAAGACCTATTTATGAGGACTTCAATGCCATCTAACAAAATTCTGACATTTTAAGCCTAATACTAAGATCACCACCAGCTGGATCTCTCACATAACATAAATTTCTGAGCTTCTCAAAGCTTCTCTGTTTTCTTTAAAGAAACTGCTTGGCAAGTACAACCATCTTTATTACAATGATGTTGCATGAATATTACTTATGTCGAGATGTTTAACTGTAGTTTAGCAATCTGTGCAAAGATGTACTGCAGCCACAGTATTCTAAAAATAGGAGATTTAACTTGTTACCAAGAAGATTGATATATTTTTCTTCCATTTTTGCTGTATTTGTAAGCTGTATTTGCACTTATTCATCCATGTGTTTTCTAAACTGCTTATCCTGTTCAGAGTTGTGGAAGAAATTTTTCAGTGAGAACAATACTTTCTTACTGCACCTGCATTATCCAGTACTGCTGAAGGAATTAAGGCTGCACCAATCTTGTACCTAGAATTAGAAAAGATTACTGCTCCTTTGGGTATTATTGCTGCAGACAAAAATAAGCACAATGGAGCCACTTATGACGCAAAACAAAATTTCAAGACACTAGACACTAATTGGATATTATGTTGCATGGCTATGAGTAAATGGAATCTGACATTTTATTGGCTGCTAGATTTTTGTTATTAAAAAGGTTAGCTGTACCTGGAAAAAATGAGACGAAGGGTGGAAAGATGAAGGGAACGAAGGTGAGACAGCAGGGGGAAAAGATCAATCTATTGTTCTTTATTAGTCACGGTTCGTCTTCTGTACTACTTGTCATTACGTGTCTAGGGAAACCATAAAAGTGCTCTCCATGTCTGCCCTTTCTTCTTCCTTTACTCACAAAATCCATCTACTGCAATTGACCAAACCTCAAACTCTTTCAACCCATCTCGTTCATCTTGCCCAATAATGAGATAAGGGAGCTCCGTCACGCACCAATCCCAAAGTCGGAGACCTTGACTAGGAATAGCATTCCCACTGGTCTCGCCTTTTTTTTTTTCTTCTGTCGTCTTCATTAAAAAAGAACCCATCTCTCTGTCTTAACTCCCAAGTGTATGTCAGGTCCACCTTATCCTTACCCTATTTACTGTTAAATATGGACTTTAGATGAAGAAAATTATGGTCACATTGATTATGGCAATTTAAGATTTTTCCTTAAAGGTTAAGCAATCTCAAAGTTCTTGTTTTTTTTTCTATATCAGCCTCTACACAACTAACTCATCTTTCTCAATCTAGATGTCTCATCTCTGTCTTTCTCCCAAGTGTATGTCATGTTCACCGTCGGCAGATTTACTGTTAAATATGGGTTGCGGATGGAGAAAACAATGGCCATGTTGATTATGGCAATTCAAAAATTTTTCTTAAAGGTTAAGCACTCTCAAAGTTCTTGCATTGTCTTTTTTTTCCCTATATCAGCCTCTATAATTAGCTCATCTCTCTCATTCTCATTCCTTTCTAGGATGCTAAACTCAGCTTCATGGTATATCTTATTGTATCACTCACTACCAAAGCTGTTTAATAGCTTATTTCTCCCTCTTACCCGCCATCAACCTCTTATACTCTCATTTTCCTTTCTCCTCCATTCTCATTATCGCTCACTGAGACTAATCTCTTGCAATTCTCTTTTTCCACAACAGCCTCTTCCACTGCACTTTCTTTCCCTGGCCTTTTTTTTTTCTTTCTGGAGCCATTTGATTACTTGTTTCTACCTCTCGCCTTCTAACAGCCTCTTTACCCTCATTCTCCTTCTCCCTCTTTATTTCTCTGTCACTCTTGCCATTAGTTTGGTTTGACAGAGATGGCCCTGGCTAGTGAAGCATTCAGAAGTCAATCTCCACCGGCTGAAGACAGACCACACCTCAGGGGATTTGGAGAAAGGGGGCGAGGGATGGTTACTTTTATATGAAGCTGTCATGGCACAGCTAAATTTAAGCACTGTGCAGTCAATATGCTCTGAATTTAATAACTCTCTAGGAGCCAGAAAACTAATGGTCAACACTCTGGTCTGTAAGTAAAGCTCTTGAAAGCACTATTATAATTCACAATGTGCATATACTTTGGACAGTCCACAATCTTATGGTTCTATACTGATCATTGGAATGAATTGGATTATGGATAATGGATCATAATGTCGCCATTACATGATTCCTTTCAACATGTAAGTGAACATTTCAGATAAACAGTGTTAGATATAATAAATATACTCGCTCATGTCTATTTGCTATGTTTCTGCTGTACTAGTAGCACATTTAAATTAAATAACTGCCATAAAGGCCAACAATTAGATTAGTCTCCACCCATTATGTGATAGATAAAACCAAAAGTAAGTTAGTGGGCATTTAAACAATTTTGTGGCATTTTATGCCTTTTTTTTTTCTTTTGGATCGCGAGATGATGAGGTAATGATCTGTAACTGGACGCAAACTGGAGATGTTGCAGTTCATGGAAGTTACCTTAACCCATAGGTCCAAAACAGAACAAGAGCAGGACTGAGCCAAGTAGTGCTGCATTATCCACCTGTTGAATACACTTTTCAAACAATTGTAGAGTTAGGTTTTTATTGTTTTTGCTTTGTTTTTGAAAAAAATATATCATCTGTTGGATCAATATATATCCAACAAATAGACTACAAGTCATTTTCTAAAACTGAATTGAACACTAAATTGTGGTATCATCTGCATATAATCTTATCTGTCTGTTCTTAAAAGGCACTGAAAAGAAAAGACAGCTTCCTGGTAAAACTCAACAGACAAGCATGAGTCAGAATAGGGGCCGTTAATAAACTCTGTATTTAGGCTGTTTTTACTTTTAGTATGGCCTTGGCCTTCTCGGTACTATAATTCTGCCAAGCCTACACTACATTCACATTCAAAAGCATGGTCACCACATAACATGTCAATTGTAAGACAAGATTGGATAAGACTTTATTTATCTCTGAGGGTAAAATTCACATGTTGATGTTGCTTTTTTAAAGCATTTCAAATAAAATGACAAACCAGCATATGCACAACCAAACCTTGAGTATAAAAAAATCTATTTTAATAACAATTTCTGCCGCTTTGTAGTTTTTGGAAAACAGTAATTTACCTCTGATTAACACCGCAGTGTGTGGTACAAGCAATTTAAGTAATTTACTGGATTGATTACTTATTTAATTTGTTTCATTTAGGCAGCTGGGAACCGTGCCATTCATATCAAATAGCGGTACTAAAACAAGCTATCTCAATCGCCCGTCAAATCAATTGCAGTGCTGTTCATAAGGTTATGTGGGTATAATGAAATGTCATCCAATAGCCAGCAGTTGTGCTTGAAGAGCCTTTCATAACAAAATGAACAGCAGTCTTGACTGATGCTTACAGTGTTTATTTCATGCTTAAGTTAAAGGAAAGCATGGATCAGGTTTGTTTTGACTCAATACCAGTGACTCTCATGGGGCAAGGTGTCACGTTACCAAAATCACATCCAAATGACCAAATATTTGAACTATGAGAGTATTGTATTACAATATATATCATCTTCCCATCGTAACTGCCAGTCTTTTGTCTTTATTCATTGGTGTGGCTTAGGCTACGTTCACACTGCAAGCCTTAGTGCTCAATTCATATTTATTGCTCCGATATATTTTTTTTTTGTTTGGTTGTTCACATTATTTTCTAAACGTGGCCAATATCAGATTCAAGTGTAAACTGGTCACGGTCTTGAACTGACCCACACGCACAAAAGAGCAATAACAAAGACATCGCATGCAGTACGCTGTCAGGAAGTAAACATGGTTCCCACTGAAGTCAGTGTTTTCAGTTTAATTTGTTGTTGTGCAGTTGAAGCCAGCAAATTTGTGTGATGATAATGAGGATAAGGAGGAAGAGAGCCAAATTTGTATTCACTGAGTGATACCTGCCAACGCAGAATTTATGTCATTCTAGATCGACGAATGCAAAAAAAAAATCATATTTAGGCCGCGTTCGCCTGCAGTCTGAATGTTGTGATTTTGATTGCCTGCTAATGAGCGTCATTTGAGCTGCTGTCTGTTTATCGCTCCAAGAATATTCATTACACTGGCATGAATATTCAACACTGTCCTCTATCCTTGGAGCACTTGGATTATTGATAGGCTGCTCATTGAGTTTTCTCTTTCTAATGTGACAGCTTCATAACAGCCTTACCTGAGCTCTCTGATAGGGGAGGAAAAACAACTGAGTGATTCAGTTTGTCAAAGACTTGTGATGAGGTACACAGCAGGAAGGTATGTAGTCTGTGCAGAGATCGTCCTGTAAACTAAACGTCACAGGTTCTGTTCCCTTCTACAGCAAATGCATCAACAGTCAACAGTTTTTCTGCAAATCCTGACCCTTTTCATTCTTTATTTTTAGATTTGCTAAATGTTGCCTCTTTAAAGAAATTCATCCTTACTTTTGGTGTGTAATTGATCCCCCTCAGGAGACGTTTTTGCTGCAGTATTTAGCTCACATGATAAATTATGAATCAGCTGAGTGAAATGCCTTTTTAAACAGTCTAATGATCTTTAATGAATGTACGAATTACCCTCATTCACTGTTGGTATGAATGAATTTGGGGTATTGTCCACCTGTTGCCTCAGGCAGTGTCTTTATGTGAGCCATTTGCATGTACTTCCAATAGCAGGTTGACTTTGAAGATTTCATGCTAGCTGGATAAGATTTTAAACCTTTGACTGTTCCATCTATGATTCACTTTCACAGCTCTGAGGCATATGAGTGGAAAATGCACGTGTGTGTGACTGTCTGAGGGCTGGTGTGTGCATGCTTGTGTGCATATCTGATGCCTGTGTTCATGTATATGCGTCTGATGTGTATATGCATGCTTATGAATAGATTTGTGTGTGTATAGGTTTTTGTGTTGATGGGGGACGTAAACACGATCATCTGTCATGCAGCTAACATCTCACTCTGTAGTGCACACAAGCAGTGAATCATTGCCATAGTAATGATGGTGCTTGCTATGATAGCTTGGCTCTTGGATAAAGCACGTCCACTGAGAAAGAAATTCAGATCATACATTCACTCAAACTGTGTGCTTGTCGGAGATGAGTATATTGCCGAGACTGCTATTTGTATATAACCCTGGATACAAAGATTGCCTCTAGACACGTTAAGTATATCCTGTGGAAAGTGGATGCCTTGGACACACACAGTAACACATGCATACAGATACACTGACCTTACAGATGCTAACACCTTGTAGGATTGGTGTGTGTGATTACTCATGATGGGATGTAAAGTTTTCAGATCATGCATTGCAGAGAGGGTTAGATATAAATATGGGTGGAAGCCTAAGGTTCATGGGGTTTAGACTCAAAATAATTTGTAATGGTTGCAATGGCACCTCTGTATACACCCGAAAACAACTCAGCACATTTATGACTTTACTGAGCAAGCTTTTGGATGTGGTTCCATGTTTTCATCTCTGTACTTTTAAAAAAATATATCTCCAATGCTTAATTTTTCATGAGCTGAGAAAAGTAGGAGTGTAAAGCTTTGTGACAATGCACATTTAAAGATGCATGATTTTGAGATATATGGTTTTTTACTAGACAGCGACATTTTGCTAGTTTGACGAGTTGAAAGGAATTCCAGTTTTTATTGTAATGAAGGCAGCATCCAGTGCAATGGCATGGCTCTCTTGCTACTGTTAATAGTTATCAAGCAGCCCATTCCTCTGTTCAATGCACAGAGGCATAAGCTGAACCAGATTTATCGGGGTATATATTGTAGGTAATGTTTGCCGGCAGCTGGCAGGTTGTGCTTTTACATAGGATTTGTTGAAAGTAATAAAAACAAAGTGATTCCAATCTCATTCTTTTAGTGCCACCACAGGAATACAGAGGAAAAAGTACATTTCTGATTAAACTATGAGAAGCTATCAACACTGTCCAAAAAGTCCTCCAGAATGATCACATAGGTCATTTGTACCTGCACTCCAAAATAACCCATTGGAGCATTTTCAGAATGACCCACTGGAGTGTAATCTGCAACTTTCCAAAACGGTTACGAAGTACACAGTTAATATTTAGTCCTTTGGTGTGACAATGCTGTGGTTAAGGTCTGGTTAGGGTTAGGAAAAGATGATGATTTGGGTTAAAATGATGACTTGAAACGTGGTTACTATTGCCTCAAAGTTAGGCAACCTTCGCAGTCATAGTGAAGTAAACACCATGTTATGGTTTATGACTTGCAGTTGAAAACATGTCACTTGTGGTTGGAAATGGAAAGCAAACAGAGGTTGAAACAGGAAGCAAACAGTGGAGAATAAGTCCATTTTTTGCCATATAAACAGGAAGTGGAAAGCGAACACCGTTTGAAATGAACAGTTAAGAACAGCTGCTGCTAAGTCCAAATAAGGAAGTCACCTTATATTGTCATAATCTGAACTGCATTACTTCCCCAAGTCATAACAACACAGCCACTAGATGTCATCTGTCATTCAAACATAACCACAGATCATGTTTGGCGACTGAATTTACAACCTATACGATCATTTCTCTTGGGAGGAGAGGGCTCATACTGTCACAGTGGGGGTACCACTGTGACAGTAAACAGACATATGGATACAGCTCACTGAAACATGCAATCTGCCTTAGCCTGACGTGACATACAGTTTACCCCCTAGGGGTGAGCGATTCAATACCAAGTAATACAGGGTCAGAATTGCCAAAATCAATACCAATACTGATACTTTTAGTATTTAGAGTACTTATTCAAAAATTTTGCCAAAGGTTAGCAGTCATTGCCACCTGTGAGACCAGACTTTGATTCCCAACTGAAGCATGTGGTATGTTTTGTTTTTTTCAGTACCATTAAAATAATTAATTTCGATAACACGTTTCAATATTGTGAACATCTCATTTGAATGTCTAAATATAGTCTATATTTAATCTGTCTGCTAAAGTGACAGCTAATGATGATCAATTACAGTTTGGAAATATAACATCAATCAATGCTGAAGATCCAATTTCACTGAAGTATTTATTTCACTACTGTATATTCGTATACCTGGATAGTCCCGACTCTCTGAAAAAACTCTGTGTCAGGGGTCTGTCTGAGGTGATTTTTTTCTCCTCCACCCTTATTTTCTGTTGCAGCTCAGAGTTCTCTCTCTCGTGGTTTGTCATGTGTATAAACAAATTGGTGGTGTTGCCACAGTAGCGAACAGCCTTCCTACATACATCACAGTTTGCAACGTTTTCATTGACAGCTGTAAAATGGCTACACACAACGTGCCTCTTTCATTCAGCCCATCACTGCATTTCTTATCGAAAATTCAAACTTTAGGGGTTAGAGATTGGGTTACACTGGGTCAAGCATGGGCCTTGAGGTCACAGAGTAAGCAACACTAAATCTTACAGAGAGAGACACTGTCTCTCTCTTTGGGTGCACAGCTGTCTGGATGTTTGGGGAAAGCACGAGCCACTCTGATACAGAGTGAACCCGGTGTTGTCCCGGTAACCAAGGTCAGGAAGATGGCCCCAAGGCTCCCCAGACACCACAGATAGGTGATTGTGCGGATTTCATTGCCACAACCAGACTGTGCTGATTGTGACCTGAGGCTCCATGCTACATGACCTGAACTACCATGGGTAAACTGCAGTTCCTTGTTTAGAGACTAGTGAGCCAATAGACTAACTTTGCATACAGTCGATCCATTTCTGGGCATATAATGTTTATAGTACGATCTGTAGGGGTTTAAAGACCAAAGTCAGATCTGAAATCCTCAGCATCAATGCACATTCCACTCTGATTGATAATGTTTCTGTACGCCGCTTGGCCAAGTGTTCAATAAATATTCTCAGCATAAGACATCAAAGGCTCCTGGACGCTTTCTTCACTGATAAGTCGACCATTGAAGAGAATTCCTCCGTAACAGCATTCATGTGCTGGATTGGTGCCATTAGTCAGGGTGCGTGCCGTGTATATTCATTGTTTGAGCGCACACATGACACGAAAACAGCGAGTAGAGAAGCAAAGAGTGCATGCACTAATGTGTTCACTGTTCACAACAATAGAGCGCTGCACTGACGGTTCTCCTCTTTGATGAAACGGGTACAGTGCAGAAGACGTCAATCCTTTTGATGCTAGAATCAATCTTCAAAAGCGAAATGTAGTATCTGTAGTATTGATATTTTGAGATCGATCCACGCTCCCCTACTACCCTCATTTAAGAACTTCACAAGAACCCACATGTGTACATGATGTGGTGCGTAAATGAGGAATTCTGCATTATACAGAATGAATGTAGCATATATGTTGTGTAATGTAGCTGAGTGATACTATGTCAATCATCACAAGACATTTATTTTAACAAAAATACTCCCCGTATGCATGATTGTGATATTGCTTGATTAAAATGAAGGTCTAAAAGGGTTAAATGTAAAAAGACGGAATAAAAAAGATGTAGTTGGATGAAAAGTATACAAATTGCTAGAAAATAACATCACCACAGTCCTTGGATTGTGTGTCACAGTGTGCTGCCCACTCAACCCTCAGCAGTGATATTTTCAGTAATCAGATGTGTGGGGAAAAAAACTTCCCCCAGTGCTCTGACATTTGAATGGCTGGTTTATACAGAGAAATCCCACCTCAGGCAATCCAGGCAGCCCTTCAGCTGATATGTTGTAGAATACAAACTCACACTGATAGGCACACATATACACACACATTTGTCGTGTTCACACAAACACACTCATACACACAGCCTTTCGATAGCGGGCGCACTGACAGATCCAAAAGGTGCATGATCAAGCACAAATCATGCACAGACACACACACAGGTGTCCACTTATCATAAAAAACACACACATTTGTACATGCATTAATATAGGCATAGTCACACACACATCTCATGCGCACATTAACACAGTGTGCAAAACAGACCGACACATGCAGGTGCATGCACAGACAACTGTTTAAAGTAATTAACCTCAGAATTAGAACCACTGAACTAGGGGACTCAACAAGTCAGGTAATCTGCATTTTCTGGAAACAACTGCAACTGCATTGCAAATGACTGTGAAACCACTGCCTGTAATTATGGTGTTTGATGCTGCTTAATATTGGAAGAACTTGTTAGGAAAATTGTAGTGAGATATATTCAGGCAACTGTGAATAATTAATGTAATCTACACACCCTAGTCTTAAACAAGATAAACAATTCCCAGCCTTATGGATACTGACGTAAGAAAAACTAAACAATTAAAAGATAAAATGATTATTATGGATGTGTTTCATTATTTTCAAGATTAAGAAAGTGTTTGTCTTGATACAAGATTACATCTATGCATGAGGTACACATTATGGACATGATAGCTAATATTTAAAAAGCAAACATTCAATACAAATGGAAACAATAACGCAGAGAAAGTATAGAGAAAACAGTTGGCTGCAGCTCTTCCACCTGTAGGGATTATTAAGACGACAAATCACTGTTCTAAATTCACCTCCATTTCATTTGTGCTGAGGGGTTTGCAGTTTAAGAAAAAGCTTTTTAGTCTTTTGCTTGGCTGGATGATTTCATGGAAAAAAACCATAAAGACTGAGTGAACAAATGACTTGTAATATTAGCCTGTCTTTTTTTTTATGTGGAAATTGTTATTTTTTTGAGGTTTTTGTGAATATTGTTAATGGATTTGCACAAATTATTACAACTGCAATGTTGCCGATTCCTGGAAGGGTTCTTATTTCCTTCTCAGCATGTCAGAATTACAGTTCATGCGTGTATTTGTGCAAATGACATTTCTGTGTGAGCAAAGAAAGTAAAAAGAGACTGCAACGCACACATTGACATTCTCTGTGCATTTGCATATGTATGATAGGAGGGGCGCACAATCGCACGCGCGGTAAACAAACACACAAGAACAAATATGCACACACATTTGAAATTCTCACTCGTGCGTCATATCCGTCTTGCCCCCCCTCGCCCCCCCCCCCCCTCAGCCTACAGCATCCTCATGATGACCTGGGTTAGTAATGTAAATCAGTGTTGATGGTGCAGCTCACACATGGCTTAGAGATAAATCAGTAGCCTCCAAACACACATACACAAATTCAAATGTTCATACACCTCCCCAAATACACACAGACACAACTGATATCCAGACATAAACAAACTAACTATACATACCCTGCTTGAAACAGTGCAGTTATTCTTATATCATATTAATATCTCATCATGATTTGGAAGTAGGCTTGTACTCTGTGTTAATTACACGATAGAGTGCAGGGAGTCTGGCGCATTTTCTTTCATTTGAGTTCAAATGTAGAGGCCCTGCTGTCTCCTCTGTGAGTACAGAAAGCGGACAGATGCGACGTTCGGCAGACGTTTGTTGAGGTCTTTTTGACGGAGAATGAATTCCAAAGTTTCAACTCATTTTTCAGGGCTTTTGTTCTCCAGATAAACATCAACAATTATCATCAGTCAAACCCACTTGTTTTTTTTTTTTAGACAGGATAATTAGGGATGTCCTGATTTTAAGATTATTTATTTGTTTATTTTATCTTATCCTGCCTTGAGTCATTTAGTAGTATCTTCTCATAAGTACAGAATTTTTTCATTTTCCCATATAATACAGTTTCCACATATCCCAAAGTGTTCCTTAAGGATGCCAGTTTTTGTTTAATTTTGCTTTCAATAGACAAACACCCATTAACCACAACTAACTGGTTAATTTCAAAGAAAGCTGTGATGTAGCTTTTATTTTGGAGAGCTGTCCAGTAGTCAGTGATACTAAGCCCTAAAGTACTGAATCCCTCACCCTCTATCACAATGATTGGCAGCATATCAGTTTTAATCATTTTGTACACCAACTGGGTGATGGCCTTATAATAAATTTACACCTATGTTGTTATTACAGATAGACCGTAGGATTAGCATGCTAGGCTAACAGTTACTCAGCTGTGTGACTTTATATCCATGCCGTAAAGTCTTTCAGAGCACACAAACACTGTGAATATCACCTGCCCAGCATGGTGCTGTTAAACTAGAGACACAGCAGCTACACTTTATTTTTATATTCTATAGGCTACACACAGCATGGCACAACTATGCTAATGATGCTAGCTATACTAACTAGCTACTAGCTGCTGTGCAGGTTGGTAAAATTGATCCGTTACATCTCTTTATGTCTTTGGGTTGTGAAGAAATGAGTTGAGTACTAAATCCTAGTATGCACATTAACCTATAAGTGACCCTGTGTAACCAGTAAAAAATATTCTTTGCGATTGACCAATTAACGGGTTAACCGTTGACATCCTTAGTGGGCCTACATTAGCAATGCAATTTAGACTGATGGCAGAATAGCTCTCTAGGAGAATATAACCTGCAGATTGATTGTGAACATTTTAAGACCAAATTGACTTGATTTTCAAGTCTTGAATCTAAGTAATGTAACATGTAAGAGGTGTTTGTATTTTAGACAGGGTTTACTTGTAGGTTTAAACCACATAACATAATATTTTATACATTCCCTCTGTGCCTTGCATAGACATATTTGCATACAGACCAAAATCCACATCCAGCAATACATATGCTCTCACTCAACCATGGGCACAGCAATATTACAACAATTTCAGATGCAGAATATATTCATCTGTGGTACACGTTCACGTACCGCTTTATTTATTGGTGTCTTACTTGTGAGCTGGTTTATTTTACTGGGCTACAGTGCAAAACAAACCTCAAAGGGGGAGAGGGAAGGTGGAGAGAGGAAAAGTGAAAGTAGAGGACAACAGAAAGGAGTATCAACACATAGGAAGAAAACAGCAGGTAAAGCAGTGTGAACAAGAAGTGAAGGATAAAGGTAGAAAGACAGCAGGAAACTTAAAAAATGGGGAAAGGGATGTGAAAAAAAAGGGTAAAGTATAGAGGTGTCAGGGTAAGTAATCTTCAGGACCACTTCAGCTTTTCAGCTCCACCTGACTTGCTGTCATCTCCTTCTGTCACTCAGTCCCTCACTCCATCACTCCCTCCTTGCACACACACACACACACAACTGCCTCCTCTGTCTCTCCCCAGGCCTGTATCCTTTTCTTTCTCGAGACAGCTTTCTATTGTTAAGTCTGGCACCTCTCACTATCTCACTCGCTATCTACTATCCATATACCCACCGGCCCCCAGCTCGCCACCTCTCACCAGCCAACCCACCTACACACACATAGATAACAAGCCAATCAAACATCAAACAGTCAATCAGAACCTGAAGCCTCCAAATCCCCACACAACCATGAAGGTCTCCAGGTTATCAGTCACTTTATAATAAGCATGTTCCACCCCGAGCTGAGCAGCCAGCAGCCCCTTCGTGTTCTGGATGTCTACCCATAGCCCTCTATCTGTTTTTAATCTTTAATCTTTTAGTTGTTAGTAATAGAAATCGAATTAATCCTAATCTGATCCCAACTGTCTTTTGGACCTAAATTGAGGATGACAATGAAATTTTTCCAAATGTTCAACATGAAACCTCATCATCCTTACCAAGGCAGGATTCTATACATCACTATAAGCATTGCCATTGGGGACTCATTGACAATCCTGGACAGTTGCCTGGAGTACCTGATGTTGGTGACATCCCTCAGCACGTCTTATTACAGTCAGCCTTTCAGTCCCGCTGACGGTCTCCAGGAAACTGTTGAAAAGCAGCGGCTCCTCAAAGACCTCCATCATGGGATTGATGTCAGATGCATGTGTGGCTTTCAGAGTCTGCCAGGCCTCAGCAACAGACCAATAAAAAGGTACAAGTCCAGTCAGGTCTGTTTCCTGTGACTGCAAGAGGAACAGCTGTTCATTCAGTCTGGGTGGTTTCATCAGGATTAGCAGAGTTGTATCCAACCAGGACAGAACACAACTGTGCAGAAACATCTGGGCTTCCAAGCCCTGATTAAAAATCAACACAGGATCCACTACCACTGGGGTATAGGGTTGATATAGGTTAGATTTGGGGCTCCATTAAGCAGTCAAGCAGTCATAAATTATATTTTGTGATTCTAAATCTTTTAAAATATTTGGACCAAACACCCTCTTTGTCAGCAATCAGGCAACATTATTACAGGTGGCAAACATTTTCAGTCTCCCGATCTGTTTTAAGCCCCATGAGCTGATTAGATGAAGAGGTGCATGTCACAGATTCCCAGTCAGGGTGTGTGAAGTTCTGTGAAATGATCACCACACTTTGAAGGAATAGCTTTAGCCCATCATACTGTAAATGCACCAAATGCTGAAACAGAGACCATGTTTCTTAGTAATGAAAGTGATTGGATTTTTAATGGTTTCTTAATACTTAACCCTACTGGATGATATAAGGAAAATGCTAAGATCCAGTGTTGTCCATACTCCTCCACCTCTTGTGGTGCACATGACCGATCTATGCAATAGAATCAAGGAAGGAAAACATGGTACATCCTTTAGGTTTTGTCTCTAAAAGCCCTTTGAACTCACTGCCCAGGTGAATTCGTAGAACCTTCATATGACTCTTGCCCCATCTGAGACTGCAGGTACACTTTGGTGGATCAGGCTTTTTCATAGCTGTCAATCAAAACCCTGGGGGGTGTGAAATGGAGAGGGAGAGAGAAGGAAAGAAAAAGAGTCTTAGCAAATGTGCCTGTGTACTAAAGCCTATGTGTGAAAGAGAAAAGAGAAAGCAAGAGAACTTCTAAGTGTATGATGTGTCCAGGCAGCCATGCAGGAAGGGTGAATATAGGTTTTTGTCGATGGAAAGATGAGGTGTATACAAGAGGAAGGGGACAAGAATGCAAAAACTTACGACACAAGTATAGCTGTTGTTTGACAGCATAGCAGTTCAGATGCTGATGGCCAAATGGGAGGAGAGATGAAGGGAGAAAAGAGAAAGAGAAATTTTGTCATCAAGGCAAAGAGAAGAATGTTTTCCTGTGGAGCCATGAAAAAAGAAGAATAATCAGAAAGAGGAGGAGGAACAGCAGAACAGAGGAGGTGTCTTGATTTGCAGGCCAAGAAAGTGAGGGAAGATGCTTTCGTGGAAGCTGTAGAGGGATGAAAGGAAGAAAAGGGGAAGGGAAGGCGTTGTGAATCACAGGGTCATGATATGAGCAGAGAGAGGGATGTGCTAGATGAGTGGAAAAAAAAAGAAAAGAGAAGGAGATCTAGAGTCACCTAAATTGAGGCAGAGATGAGAAGGGTGATTTCCTCCAAAGCTTCCAAAACACCAAAGAAAAAAAGTGAGGAGGAGATAAGAGAGTCATGAATTGTGAGGGCTAAGATGCAGACAGGGTGGTAATTATGGAAGCTGTAGAGGAATGGGAAGAGAAGTGGAAAAAAAAGTCTTCAGGCCAAGATGAAGGATGCTGTTGAGAGAAAAAAGCTGGAGCAGTGAATCTTGAGGCCTAGATGAAGAACAGCGGGGTGTTTATGGAAGCATACAGAAGAATCAAAAACAGAGAAAAACTGGAGTAACCTAAAATGAACTAAAAACACCTCACTTCTCTAAAGGTACACTTGAAAAGAATAAGCTCTTACGATATGTCGTCCGACCATGTCAGAAGGCAAAACTGTATATAGCTGTACAGAATGGCCACACTTGAAAGCAAACTGAAAAAGCCTGACATCATAGAGAAGGTTGAGACACAATATCTTTTGGGAATTATGCCACTCACTTTGAAAAAGTCTCTTGCTGAAGGCTTTCTTAATGTTGAACTTGTTCTTTACATTCAAAAAGTGGCAGGAGTTGAAGAAAGAATGAAGAGAAGCGTGAACTGTGTGATGTGGGCGGGTTTTGTCAGATTGTAAGTTTCTGAAAGTTGGTGCAGGGGTGGAGGGTTTTCAGGCTGGTTTAACCATCTGCCACTGTTCAACCATCAGATCCAGCACTTACATAGAATCATGGTGCTATCCTAAGGCCCTCTAGTGCTAGGATCATGTGGGACCACTTTGGCAGTGGTGCACTGCTTTGATTTTACACCATACCACCACTCTGATTGTACAACATGCTTCTGTATTCAAAGTTAAGTCAATTTCTTCTTCGACTTTGTTTCCCGGTGACCACTGAGTGCGTGACCAACAAGCTGGCAGCTTAAGAAGGAAGGGTTCGCAGTTTTTCCAAGTCGGTTTTAAAACAATAGTGAGGTGCCCATATGAACATTGGAATAGCTTTTTCTTTCTGAAGTCATTTCTCTACAAGCCTCCTTCTGCACAAAAGTTTATCTGAAGCTAATATGAAGCTTCAGCCATCCAAATGAGTCAAATCAAGTAGAAATATTTCAACGTTACAGTCTTTTTAGTGCAAAAGTCCCTTTTTTTGCCACTATACTATGGGGAAACACTGTCCGAGGAAACACGATGAGGGAATTTTATGCTAAAGAGACTGTAAATGTAGCTGATATCCACTTAATATAGCTGACTCCGACTGCCGAAACCTTACATAAGCTTCAGATAAACTTTTAAATGCACTTTTGCACAAAATGACTGTGTGGATACACTGAGGTTTTTTTTGCTTACACTCACTTTCATTTCACTTACATTGAAAGTACATTTGAAGGAGATCTTTTAATAGCCAATATGAACAGGAGGAATGACTCATTTAAGATGGACGGAAAGCTCATTCACCGTGTCGGCAGTTCTGGAGCTATTCAACACCACGGTAAAAGTCATACTGTACCAAGATCTTGACCAGAAGACGTTAGCATGATGAAATGACAGATGTTAAACAACAGCAACTGCCTGCTGGTTGGTGCAGATTGGTGACAACAACCTATTCTTTTTACATGATGTTTTGCGCACCACCTTAAGAGGTCATGTGTCAAGAGCTTAATGGCACCCAAAGAAACTGAACTGCTGTTTCATCAGGATTTCAGTTCCAGTCAATTAGCTTCAACTCCCTACACAACCCATATTCTCCTTTCATTGTTTCTTTAAAGACCTAAAAGTAGAAATGGAAAAATTACTGTAAAGTTAATAATTAATTAGCTCATATAAGTCTCGGATCCCACCATGCAGACAGATTTCTGTGCAATTCATATTATAGACAAAACAGGTGAGGATTAGTAGTATAACATGGATCAGATCTGAATCATTGAAAGATCAACTTTATTTTCTTTACCATTAAATCACCTGTTTTAATTTATCACCTGCTGTCCATCTGGTGTTTCATCTGTGATGTTCAAACAAAAATAGTCTGACTTTATGCTTCTTTAATTATTTTGGCTGCCAAACTTGTCTTCAAGTCAGTTTCTGTAAGCTTTTACAAGTTTAAATGTGCTTTTCTGAGACCTGCAGATGCTCCGTTTGTATCTCTCTCTCTCTCTGTACCTTTCTCTCCAGCAGTCACTCAATTAAATTCACTTCAGTTCAAAGCTGCTACATTGAATACACAATGCAGAAGTAGGTTTTGCAATCACTAAAACAGCCGAGCATGAGGATTTCTTTTTCTTTCCGGCTGTCGATATGTGTAGCCTCTAGTCAAGTGTGACCTTTGTCACCACATCTGGGGCCTTGACTTACGCAATGTATTAGTGCTTTTCTATGAACATCAAACATGGATATACATCTCCTGCAGCCTTCACTTTATGAATCTGTAAATCAATGCCTTTCGGGCATTCCTATCCTTTTGCACCCTTGTACCTAAAGCCCTGCAACATCTACTGCGATGTTCATATATTTCCTGATGTAAAACAAATATGATTCTTGTTCTAATGCATGCTAAAAACATTATATTGTATATGAAATGTTGAGTTACAAGAACTTGAAGAACAGGTCATGGACTGATTTTTTGATTACACCTTATATCATTAGATTTGTGCTGCAATTAAAAGAACTTTACAACAAAATAATAAAGATGAGTCCTAGGATTTATGTGGACATGGTCTGGAGGGATCATCAAAGCAGATGGCACAGCCAGGACTTGGCCAAGGGCAATAAGAAATCATTTGAATGTGCTAAGTTTAAGTGCTTCCATTTTTGTCATTTTGAAAACGATTACTTGCACAAGCATCATCCCTCATGTGTGAAAGGATGACACAGTGGATCATGCATCACCATAAATACCAGAGGATGCCACTAGGAAGACTGATGATGAAGTTATTAATTGTAATGAGGAAAAACAAACCAAGAAATACAGTGTATCAACAGAGTATCGCTCACAACATGCACAGTTTCCATGATGTTGTTGTCTGTATAGATCTTGGAATTGATTACACAAATCCTCATGATGTAGCTGTTACAATTGTTAGCTGAAAGTTTTAATGAGATGGGAAACACACTCATAGGTTACCTTTGTCAGTGACTAGAAAGATTTTGTCATAGCTTTTTCTGATATATATAAAAAGTCAGATAGTCTAACCCATTTCAGATCTCGTACTCCTGCAAGGCTATTTTTCCAGCTCATGTTCTAAATGAAACAAAAATAAAATACAGCATTTAAAAGCAGTGCGTCAGCAGGAAGACATTAAACACAGCTTTAGACCATGGCCTGGTTTAATGAAGGACACAGAAAACAAGTGTTTTGAATTTGTTTTGTAAAAGAGGAAGCATGCCAAAAACCCCTCACTGTGCACTTGAAACTGCTCCAACTCTGAACAGGAAACAACCCAAATGTGCATTTCAGAGAAGACCTGAGAAGTATTTCTATGCTGGTTGACAATCACTTTGAAAAACCTGATGCACATTTACCCCGAATACAAACATTTTCATCTCAACACACATGCTTTTGGATTGCTTCAGTTGGAGTTTCTCTAACTGTGAAAGAGACAGTCCGGCATCCATAATTCTGTTTGTGCTGTTGCAGATGGGAATCTGACAGAAAACTGCATCTAAGCAGAAGCTGCCGGTGTCCTCGAAGACATTCCTAGTAACACCAGAGCTCACAGCACAGCTTCAGACTGACATAAAAAGACCAGCAGTAAAAATCAAAGAGATCGGAATATGTTTCTCCTTTTTTGTGTGGGTCATGTTGGATTTCTGCTTTCAAAGTCCTCTGCAGATTTGTCTTGGTTCCTCTATTTGTCTCTCTTCATCTGTGTCTGCTCATTTCTCTATCTGCCCCTCTTTTGCTCTTGTCATTCACACTTTCACACAAAGACACATGCATGCACATCCTTCCCCCCTCATACTAAAGCTGTGCAATCATATGAAATCAAAGTATGAGTTGGAGCATGCTGCTTTAATGGTATTTTCATGTTTAGACAGTAGTCTCTTGTTGACTCCTTATTATTCCCTCTTGTCCTTTATTAAATTCATTTTGCTGACAAAATTTCACTTTACATTCATGTCTCATTAGAAGTATTCAAAAGCTTCCAAATGCTACCACATCCTTGGACTGCATTCTACATCAACATCTGCACAAATATCTTTCAAAGTGATGAGAAAGTGCAGGGACATCCTTCAACAATTGAATATGAAAAATGAAAATGCCCTGAAAAAACATTTTCTTTTTCTTCATAACTCACTCCCCCCCTCTTGGCACATCTTTCCTTGACATTTTTCTCTTGTAAGTGACAGCTTGTTGGTTTTAGTGAAGTCATGTTAATTATCACTGTAATTATCATGCACGTTTTAAACAAAACATGTCGAGCAAGGACCTCGACAGAGAACATTAAAAGTTGTAAACAAATGCAAGGTACACACAACATTCATGTAATTTAATTAAGATCCCAAAGCCAAAATTAAAAAGATGAGTCTAAAGATCATATTGAAGTGTGCTGAATAAAAAAGGATTCACCTGTACATTAAAAGTACACAGATTTTAACCTGGATTGCGGCTCATATTAGAGTACCTCGGTCAGAAGATTTAAGTGGCCCTTAAGACCACTTCACCATGTGAATTTTGCAGTATTTCCAAAGCCTTGAGGCAGGGTTGGCTTGGCTCTTGTACTACATCAACAG
Organism: Euthynnus affinis; assembly: GCA_029490765.1. Taxonomy (NCBI): domain Eukaryota; kingdom Metazoa; phylum Chordata; class Actinopteri; order Scombriformes; family Scombridae; genus Euthynnus; species Euthynnus affinis. The sequence continues at coordinate 7,662,648 of CM055838.1, forward strand.
GTTAGAGAGGCCAGTACAGGGAAGATAAAGTGTCTCCTCTTGGCACTAGCGAGGAGTCTTGTGGCTCCCAGTTTGGAGGCTGTCAGGACGATGATGCTAAATGACTTCCTCCTTCGTAAAGAGTTACCAAATTTAAGATGGCAAGAGATAAAAGTATATAAAACAGTCAACAGATCCCTAAATGAGAGGTTTTTATTTTGCAATGGATCCAAGGTGGGAAAACCCAGTGCTTGAACCACTGAGGTTAAGGTAGAATTGAAGATTACATCTAGATATTAGTGTATATACATGAAGACAACAGATGGAGGAATTCTATATTTCCTTTAGCTGAAAAGTATTTAAAATCCTATAGAGATAGGACATAGACATAAAGCCTAAAACAACAAGCATAACCACGTCTCAAGGGGAGGGGAGCTTTTCTATAAATAGAACACCAGTAGCATATGGAGAAAGAGTGAAATAAAGCCTAAACACACCTAAATCCCCACTCCTTCTTCCTAAAGCCTCTCTCTCTCTCTCTCCCTCGTTCTTTTTCTAATCCATCTCACACAGTCTTGTGAAGAATGATGTGTTTGCATTTGTTTCCGCCACACGTTTAGCAGGACAAGACGAAACACCTCAGTCTGTTTAAATGCAATTACAGTGACTGATGACTCTCAACATGCACCCCATTGTGTCTCTGTGTGTATCAGTGTGTCCCAGTGTATCAACATGCGCTCGTGTCTCTTCTTTATATGCGCTGCGCTTGTGTATTTGAAGGAGTGGAAATGTATATCTGTGCATATACCTGCTGATTTCATTGTGCGTTCCCCACTTTTTTTGAGTATTATCTGTGGCCGATGCAACAGATCAAAGCCATCGTTTCAATTTCTCTGTACCTGGATGACTTGATTTGTGACAGTTTGAGAGCAAATGAGTGGCTTGCGCTGTAGGACTGTGTGTGTTCTCTAAAAAAGTGATGTTTTTTTTCTGATATGTGATCATACACCACTGGCAGAATACTGTACTTACACAGAGGGAAGCCAACTGACAATGCAGCAAACCTTGTACAGTCTTGAATAGTTTATCTTGTCTCTCCTCATACCCGTCTACGATGGTTAGTTTGTTGTAGATATTTTCTAGGAAAGCAATACATGGTTGGACAGCAAATAGTCTTCACACTTACATGGCAAAAATAGATTGTTTGTTTGTACCTTTTTAAACTATCAAGTAACATGAACTTTGTCCGATCTGCCACCTGAATGGTTGACGTCCAGTTAAGTTTAGGCAGCTCAAGTTAAGGCTAATGTCAAGGTTGCCTTCAAGGTTAAAAGACACCAATACTGACTGTTGATAGGACATGACAAATAGTGTCCTAATTAAATGACAACATGGTTGACACCACAAATGACACCACAATAGTTAAGGTTTAGGCACAAATATGACTTGGAGGGAAAGAAAGACACATGTTGACTATTGGTAAAGAAAATGGGAAGCAAACAGCTGTCTCTGAGGTTTTATTCATCCATCCAGCCTCCTCCTGCTGTGGACTTGGTGGCTCTAAAACAGTTCACCCTATTTTCCTGACAGACAAATCATAATTCCTACCATCTACTAGAGGACTTTGTCACTTGAGGCATTTGCCAAAATGACTAAAGCTGTTGTTTTAGTCATTTAGTCATGATTCGTGGGCATGAATCATTGTTTTCAATGATGAAGTCATGAACTTGATACATCCTAATATCCAACCTAAACTATAATTTGCTGCAGTTGTATAACAGTGTCAAACTACTTCCAGGTTGCTTGATAAAAAATGTCAATATCAGTTGTTTTAAGCATTTAAATGAATTACCTTTGCATTTGTTTTTCTAGTGAGGACAGAAAGTGGCAAGTGATATTTGTTATTTTTACATAAAATGGTCTTTAAAACTTGGCAGTCACCAAGGATTTTTTTTACAGCCAACAAGTCAACACCAAACTGTGCAACATTTCACTCTTGAATAAGTTACTCTCTAGTCAGGCACTGAGCCCTGTGCCCTGAGCTGCCCCCATTTTGCCAAAATAGAAGAGGACAACACTTCCACTGGATATGTGTGAATGTGTGCATATGTGCTACAATTCCCTCCTGCTGGTATCACTGTAAAATCACAGAATAAAGTAACAGTTCACAGTGAAACAGTTGATCTTAACAGTGACTACATTTACATGCATTAAATATTCCAGTTTTTGCCCTTATTCCAAAAAACACATGGCTAATAAAAAGGAATATTTCACCAATATTCCCATTTACATGCAGACGGTTTTGGGGGAACAGGAATCACAAGATCTTTGCAAGCAGCAACATTAGTGAGCTGCTGCCTGATATTTAAGTGATATTGATATGACTGATATTATAAATATATAGTTACAGGCACTTCCAGTACCGAGGTTGTCCCATGATGTTTACTACACCGCTGACTGTTTTTGGTGCATCACGCCGAGATGTCACCATCAGTCCATGGCCGCATGTCAGCATAATAACCAATCCCTCTCCGTCCTTGTTGTGGAGTGCTCTGTTTTTCCAGCTCGCCCGAAACAGCTCCCCATTCTCTTCTCATTCCTCTCTTCTGTCTGTCTTCCAGCTAGAGCACATGTCATTTTGCCTGCGCAGGGGTATGTTACACAACCAGCCCATCATACATCTCTATCCCAGCCTTTGCAAACTGGTGGCTAGTTGGTTTGTTAACAATGTACAGAGCTGAGACATGAAGCTGTGTGTTGCAAACGGTGGGAAAAACCCTGACTGAGATGTATATTCCAAATGCACTGCATACATGTCCAAATAATGCTCATAAAACTCGGATAATATTGGCATATCCCACATGGAAAATGCTACATTCAGAATAAGGCCTAATTAAGAATATGCAAGTGGATTATGATGTTTAAATGACTATCAAATTTAGTGACACTTGTGCTTCCTAGCTAGAGTCTGCAGAAAAATGTGTTTTTATTCCAACTTCCCTAGTTAAGTAAAGGTTAAAAATGAGTCCACCCTCCCCCCTTTCATCATCATCTTCTCTCTCTAATTTCCATGTAAAGGTCAACCTTGAAAAAGAGATTCAAACCCCAGTGGGGTTTACCTGTTAGACTGACTGAGAGGAAGAATTAAAAGAGAGGAATTAATTCAAGCTACAGTCCCTCTTCCATCCCTCCGAACTCACTCTATCTTTCTCTCACTCTATTTCTTCCTCTCTCTGCCTCCTTTTGGGCAAGGAAGTGCTGCTCCCATAGAGGGCTGTTACTTAACATACCTGCTGAGTAGAACTGGAGGGGAGAGCTTCTGCATGGGTTTAAAAAGTAATTAAGACACAGAGGTATAACAGACATGCACACGCAGATGCACAAGAGCACATATACACACACAAGGACAAAAACTTACTGTAATGCAGATGAGTCTATCATAGATACATAAATTCTTGCTATGATTTGGTACAAACATGGCAGACAACATGTTCCAATCATAGCTTACCATCTATAACAACTTGCGTGATGAACATGCAACGATTGGTGATCGGAAAGCCTGTGGCAAGGACTGACTTTACAGTTCCACCTGACACCATCCATAACATCATTTCCTCTATATTGCGTAAGAGCATCACAGACCATGTTGTAGAATTGTCCAAATTGGTGAGAGAGAAGGCAGCAAACTTCCAACATGCTTTTCTTTTCGTCAGGGTGTTATGAGGCAGCTCAAATGCTGTGTTGGTTGTCTCCCTCTATGACACACTACACAGGATAACATGAGCAACTGTCACGCCCAATGCTCATTCTTGTTCTCTATGCCCTGTGTCTGTGTTTATGCTATATCAGAAAGATATTGTGGAGTCTGGCAGTAGCTAAAACCAAAACTACACTTTGCTAGATTCCAGCCGGTGAAAAAGATGTCAATTTGTAATTTCTTTGAACCCACATTTTCACTAAAAAAACTGAACCATACCTTAATAAAGTTGTAAATCTCAAAGAGCCCTTTGAAGAACTGAAGGTGAGCCGTCAATGTCTAAAACTCAATTGGTCCACGCAAAGATAGAAGTAAAAAAAAAAAAAAGAGAGAGCACACATATTCTACAGTAGGATGAAACTGTACACATGTGAGGCACTCCTTCTTTGCAGTATGAGCACATACTCATATAATCAGACAGAAGTCGTAGAGGAGAATGGCCTTGGGGGTGCCTGTGGGTTGGTTTTATGCAAGCTGAGTATCACACAGAAATACACTCAAACCAGGACCAAAAACAACATCCATGTTTCAGATTCATAGTGAGTAAGCAGCTGGAAGAACCTGCAGTGTAGCTCTGGTGTGGGTGTGGCCTCAAGAGTTCAAATTCCAGCTAAGATCTTACAGTCTTTCCTTGAATGAACAGTGTAAAGACAAATTAATTGAAGCTCATATTTATATAACCCAGTGCTCAATGTTCATGTCTGGTCTCTAGGGGCTGCTGAAAGTTTTTCTAGGAAATTTAGGAACTCACTGACTGGAGTAGATGTAAATGAGGCAGGTTGAATCTGAGTGGGTAAGTCAATTACGTAAATTGGACATCATTGCAAAATTGGTGATGTTTAATAGTCCATCCAAGGACTTTAAGGGTCAGTTAAGTGGGACTATATTTTTTTTCAGCCCACAATGAGATCATCCAGAATAACTGGGACACTGTTTGTGGAGAAATATTCTTTTAATTTGTGAATCCATTCACCCTCCATGATATTGGGTGGTGGCAGAAATCTCAAAGCCTGGTATCTCAAAAACCTCCAGCAAATGAAACCCAAGATATTTGGTGATTTGGGTGAACTGACCCTAAAAGACCGCCCTCACCGCTAAACTGGATAGACTTGTAGCCACACACTGATTGTAAAACTAGATATAGCTTGTGTGGGGAAGAAAGTCTTTTTTTTTTTTTTAAAGGAAAAACATTAGTTAAACTGACTCCTACACAGTTAAGAAATCAAATTGTGTGGGTAGCATTTTGTTCATGTTTTTTCTACCTAGAGGCCCACTTTGCCATCCCATGATGCTCCACTTGTCTAGCAGTTTATGTTGGGCGATATCCACACAGCTTTCACAGAACACGGGTGTCTGAAAGCACTCAGCAGCTGAAAACTACCTCTCTGGTTTGTTCTCCCTGTGGGAGTTTGTGTGGTAAACAGCAACAGATGTTACATACTGTCTAAACAAAGGTGGAGAGAATTCAATGTACAGGGAAAAAAAGCACAGAGAAGATAAGATAAAAAGGAGGAAAGAGTGGGCTGTGGAGACTGGAAATGAAAGAAAAGTATGAATGAGATTAAAATTACTATTGTATCATTTGTAAACATTAATGTAATGCTGTTGATTAATTAAACACTCTGATGTAATTATCACAAAGAAAACCATGGTTAAAAATCAGAACTTTTATTTTGTGGTATTGTATTTCTTCAAAATTAATTTGCAATATTATTATTTTTATATAATTTACAGCTTACTTCAATTTATACCAATGATAATAAAACAATAACGATAACATTTCAAGTTTCCTGAAAAACCCAGCATCTACAATTAACTGTTACCATTAACCAATGATTACCCATTGCCATGGAGGTGAACAATTGTTATTCTGCAAACCAGTGCATATAATCCAGGGAGGGACAGTAAGAAAGCAAGAGAAACAAATTTAGTGAAAGAGAAGAGTAAAGAGAAATGCAAGCTGGGAACTGACAGAAAGAAATTACATAAATTAACCTAAGAAAAACTGAACGAGACGTGGAAAGAGGGGGGAATACATGTGAAGATTCAAGAAGGGGCTGAAAGGAAAAGGGAGAGGAGAAAGGAGCGAGAAATTGGATTTGAAGCAACAGTGCAGCAGCTTTTGAAGGTAAAGAAGGCAGACTGGCTGGTTGGCAGGCTGGGACTCACAGATAGTGCTAATAGGCATAATTCTCAGCTCAGTTCACACGGTGCTTCAAAAAGTGGTACCTGGCTGGTTGTCTGACTGACTGTCTGGCTGGCTGCTCCACCGTTTGACCTGCTGTCTAGATGGCTGGTTAGGTTGGTGGTTATTTGATTGGTTGACTGCTGGGCTGGATGGGTGCTTGACCCTGCTGACTTGCTACCTGACAGACTGAATGGACTGATTGACTGGATGGCTGGTTGACTGATGACGTATTGTCTGGATGACTGACTGGCTGGCTGGTCTGTTGGAGTTCTGAATCACTTGCTGACCATTTGACTGGTTCACTGACAAACTGTGGAAAAAAATATGTTTGGCGTCATGTGCCTTAGCACTTCCCGCTGTCTGTACTGTCTCTGTTTCCTGTGGTCCATCTGTCTCTCTGTCTTCTTCTGTCTCTCACTCAGTGGAAAGATTCATGACCTCATCTCCAGGGCGGCTGTGCTACTCTTGGACTGTCTTGTTCTCTGCTCCTCAGTTCTGGCGCTCATGCTGTGGACAAAGACTGAATTTCAGTAAACACGTTGTTCTTTTGTCTTGTGAGGACAAAAGAATTGATTGTATTGAATTAATTATTTTCACTTAGGCATATCTTAACATCAACCATACCCCTTACCCTACCTTTAATATAAGCCTGATTCCTAACCATAACTCTAAAACCAAATCTTAATAATAAAATATAAGGTAAGGCTAATAAGACTAAAATATAAAATTAAGCTTGCAGGAACCAGATTTTTGTTCTCAGATGAAGGACATTGTGACTGTTTTAACAGGTTTATGTTGCTGGAGTACTGATGTAGACACATTGTCTATGCTACCTTCTATCTCACACTCACAGCATCACCTTAATACTAGTCTATTTAATCACTTTTTTACATTTTTTGGCTTTCACTTCATCTTAAACTCCCCCAGGAAACTTAATGAAGTCATTTCTGTTTTGTTCTTCTGTGCTGTCAATCAGGACTACAATAGTCCTGAGTGGAACAGGAGGATAGAGTTCATTTAATATGTATAAGAAAAAAGAGGGTGGACATGAACAAGCGAGTGAACACGTCAAAATTCATATCTCAACAAAGGTTTGCACACCGTTAGAATACAGATGGTGAAGGTCTATCCTGTTCTGGACTAATAGTCGAATTAATACAAGTCAGAGATATTTAGCTGGAGAATCCAAATTATTTTAATGTTTAATGCAAACAACGTGTGATTCTTTAACTATTTGGAAGGTAATTGTGGCTCATAAATAAATGCCTAATTAAGCTACAGTATATGACGTGTCTTGAAAGTTGCCGCTTTGAATCACACGCCGGAGCCAGTGGGAGTCATTCCACGATGAATCAGTAAACTGTTACTGTAATGGTAATTTCCCTGGATGTTAATGTGTGTAACTGTATGCATGTTAAGCAGGCTGTTCTTTTTTTTTTTTAAAGCACATGCATCTTCAGGTCAGTTCATTGAGATAAGGGTTACAAAAACATTTAAAAAGGTAGTTAAAGCACTGTGCTTTCTGTTTCAGTACAATTAAGTTGACTGGCAAACTGTTTTATCAGTTTAGTGAATTAATGGAATTGTAGACCGCACGGTTTGATGTTTTAAACTACTTTTTATGCAGAAGAAATAAGAAACTTTGACACTTAACTTCATTGGCATGATGTTTTTACTCTGACTTTCCAAAATTTTTAGTGCATGTCCATCAAACGGTATCTTATTTTCTGTAGTGTAGTGTTGTCAACATGGAGGCTGTTATCAGTGAATAAATACATGAACATTATATTTATTAAATGCTCACTGTTAGTAGAACATGGAGGAAAATACACTTAGTCTTAAAAAGTTACAAATTATTACTTCAGCATCTCTCTGAGCTCTTTAAAATCCTGCATGTACAACGAGGACAATACATTACTTGTTGTTTCCAGAGTCCCTCCCCCCATTCTTACTTTAGGAACTTTCCATTTGCTTCTGTGACTTGACATCATTAGTGTTGTTTGTCAGATGCAAAATTTTAATTACAGCCCAGCTATCAGGGACAATAATTAAACACAAAGAGAGCCCCATTTGGAGAAGAAAGGGAGGGGGGAATATAAGGCTGTCTCTTCCTCTGGCTTCTTGTCAAAATAAAACCAACGGCAAGAATGTGATAAAAGCGGCGAGGAGGAGATGTGATAGCACACAAAAGGTGTCAGGTTGTGTTTTGGCGATGAAGCATATTCATTTGTGTTCCTAGATGAAAGGCAGCAGAGATAAGCAGGATTAAACAATGCAGGCAGGGGTAAAGAGAGGCACAGAAAAGTGGAGAAAGGAGTAGACAGACAGATAAAAAGAAATACAGATACAGGCAGAGATTGAGAGAGAGAGACAGGAGACTGACCCAGATGATAAAATAGACTGCAGTAGTGTGGTCAGGATCATTACAGCATTATAAATAAAGAATATTGTGCTGATCCTTGCTGTTATGACTGGACTTGACGGTAAACAATTGGCTTTCAACTGTGTCTTGACTGACTTGTCTTTCATGTTTGTAGAACACAGTAAAGACAAGAGATGTGCAGAGAGCCCAAATGTCGTATTTGTATCTGTATTTGTTGAGGCAGCAAAATGATTTGTTTGCGTTTTTATTCAAATAAAAGTGAATTTAGGCCTAACAATCCTGTTTTTGTTTTTAATACACTTTTAATTTTAGGATATCAAAGTGTATTGTACTATTGTAGTGAAGGAGGGTTCCCACAACCTACCAGACCACTGCACTGACCACTCAGCCAAAGGGCTCGGCTCCGCCAGACGCACAGACCTGCAGCTATTTACACATCCATGACACAGTGACAGACACGGAGCAGAGCAGCGATGGAGACAACGATGTAACCTCACTACAATATGAGTCCTGACCTGTGCATTGTTACTTGACATGATTTTTTTTTCTTTCCAAAAACAAGTAATTTTCAAAATAGATGTTGTGCTTTACTATATACTGTATTCTGATTTGGCTCTACCGTGTCTGGCTAGCTGTCAGATGTGCTGCAAATATGCGCTACCTACAGGGAAAAACTGCAATCACAAGCACAACATGGTATTTTTGTTGGTCTCAAATTGCAGAGGTGTGCCTGTTGCTAAATCCCTTCTAACCCCAATGAAAACAAGAATATATCACGTGTTGTATCAATACATTATCATGACACTAGACTTGGAGTTGTCTTCAAAGAGTGAGAAGAGAAGGAATAGAGAAACAGGATGAAAGAATAAGAGCGTGTTTCTGTGTCAGTGTGAGCGTGGCCATTATGATCAATGGCCAAATTGCTGTTTGATAAATAATTCACTTTGCTTGCTTCTTTTCATCACCATGTGCAATGTGCCAATGCTCACATTCACATACATGTGCTCTACTTAGCAGCAAATAAAACTGTAGAATCAATCCACTTCAATGGCTAATGAATGACTTACATAATTATTCATGTGAAAAGGGTTATTTGAACTGTTGTCTCAGTTGTTCCAGCTGTTGTTCCACCGGGCTAAAGCCGGTAATTGCTTTTTTGCGGTTGTTTTATTTTGCGCACGTAAAGATGACAACAGTGCTGGGTCAAAGGCAATAAAGGTCCGTGGCGGAGGAATTGAATTGTCAATATCAATATCATGGAACGTTTTGAAGGGAGGACTGAGAGCTGCTCAGGGTGTGGCATGACAAAAATGAGAAGTGACTGGGAGGCTAACCGAGGTGCAAGGCGGCACCGGGGACAAGAAGGAAGGGGAGGAGGATGACGGCCTATTAGGAACAGGCCAGTTTGACACAGAGACATTGCAAATTGGCTTCCATTAGTCCTGAGCAGATTGCGTTGCACCATGTCATTGCGTCATTTCTTGTAGCAAGTTATTCCTATCATCCCTGCTAAGACAATGCCTAAAAAGTACAAGAGGAATTTATTTGGGATTGAGAGAGAGAGAGTGCTTAGAAGAGTCTATTGCTCAGTTGTTCTTACTATCTATTACCTGTCATTCATGTTGTGGCTAGATAACTTCTGGGAGAGAATCAAAACTTTGGAAACAAATTAAAAGAGTCGGAACTGTGGTGATGAGATACATAATATTTTACGCTGGATTAGAGCCTAATCCATGGTTAATCCCCTGAGAAAGGTAAATAGCTAAATGTCAGCTAGTATCCTGTTAAAACATGCAAATTACAACAGCCCTCCTCTGTTTTCCACTTAGCCCATCTTCCCATTTTAACCCCTATATAACTGCAGCTATTAAATTTTATTGTTTCATTATGTACCTCAAAGTTGAAATAATAGAACTGCAGCTGCACACTGGCAAACCTTGTAAACAACGACAAAAACACGAAGGAAAGTGGCATTGCTTTCATAGTCTTGGAAATCTCCATTTTTATTGGTGCATCATATGCTAATGTCTGAACAGAGCAGCTGCCATTTATTTTCATACGGGGCCATTATTTTTTATGAACGTGAATAATTAAAGTGCATAAAAAGCCTAGTTTCATTTGAAAAGTCAAAATATATTTCTTTGGGCTTTATTAAGACTCAATGAAATAATCATGCCAGTTAATGGATTTATTACTGTGGTGCATTACCTTGAAGGGATTGGGTTCCATGGGTATTAGATTCATATACCTTTTTTTTTTACACAGTGCTCTTAGAAATGAGACCTAAACGCAATTAATTCAAAACCATCTGGGGATATGTGAACTGCATTACAATTTTCTGCCTACTCTTAATCATTTTGTCATTATCACTATTAATGTTAATATTCTCCTTCCCCTCTCCCTTTCTCACTCTCTCTGTTATATAGGCCTTCTGTCATTCTCTGCAAGGGATTACTTCCTCAGCTGTGCTGTCAAGACGTACGGTTGTCAGGGGCCATGAGTAGCCACTGTGGTGACAGTCTCCAAAACCCTTTGACGTGGAACACCTAAAATGGGGACAGGACTTGGTGCCATGCTGCAAGCTCAGCTCTAATCACCGTGAAGACACCCTTCCGTTCACCTTTCTCTCTAATTATATTTGGCCTGCTTGCCCCTGACCTGCAGCCCTTCCTGATTTGAAACTGCTTCCGCTGCCCTCCTCCCTTCAACTCCTTTCTCCTTTCTACAAGGCACCCTCAAACACTCCCAATGCAAACCATGGCCAGCAGACTCTGTTCCTCCACTCTCTCTCCTACCCTGTTTCTCTCCCTCATGCTCCCTGCACTGTTGCTCCTGCACCTGCCTGGCATGGTGAAAGGGGACTGTTGGCTGATAGAGGGGGATAAAGGCTACGTTTGGCTGGCTATCTGCAGTCAGAACCAACCTCCATATGAGACCATTCCCCAGCATATCAACAGCACGGTCAGTATGAATCTATCAATACGCCTTTTACACCAGCACAGCCACCTCTATTAAACCATATGCCTTCATGCACTCTGAGCTATGATGGTGTCATCCAAGAGCACATGTTTTTAACCGTGACAGTGACTTTTGCATAGCTGCAAAACAATGTAATCTTCTCTTCACTCTTTATCATGGAAGTAGTTTATTGTGTGATTATCATTTGTTGGTTGTTATAAGAAGTATGATAATGATGGTGATATAATAACAATTGTATTGTTTTTAGATACAAAAAATGACTCAATCAATTTAAGCTGTAAAGTTATATTCATGTGTCCAATGATGGTGACAAAAGCAGTAGTAATGGTTAGAATTATTATGTGGATGTGATAATATTATTAAAGCAAATAAATCATTGCTAAATATGTTAGATTAGTTAGATAGAAGGGCCAATTAAACCAAAAATGGTTGTTTTTTCAGAATTATTGGCTACCAAACTATGATTTACTGGCACAACCAATATATATATATATAATTGTGTAGCATTGGTAGCAAACAAGCACAGAACATCAGGGCTGCAGTTGACCATCCAAATGAGTCAGTGTAAGATAACCACACTGAAATAAACTGTAAAAGAACTGTAAGATTTTCTTGTGCACATCTCCAACATGCTCAGCCAATCAGCTAATGTGCTGTGCGTATGCTAGTGATTTATGTAGTGGCTTCTTGTTGTCTACATTTTTAAATATCAGTGCCAAGAATTTCAAGTAGTGCAATCTGTAATTTGCTGCATAAATGATTAAACTCAAAAGCTTGATGATAATTTATGACAGCACCCAAAGGTAATGTTGACATGTGACTACATTCATACTAGCATCAACATTTACCTCAGCTACATATCTTGGAATGGGTGCTCCTCTGCTTTCAAACAGGCTGTGATTAACTTAACACAATTTTTCATCGGATGTATCAGTGGGGAAATTACTCATTAGACAGCAAATGTGTATGTTTGTGTGTGCTATATGGTCTAGGCAGAAATCTTTGGTCAAGAGTTTAGGTCTTCTTCTATGGCTACCAGAAGGTGCAACACATCACCTTGAAGTAATCTTTCCTTTCTGTCTCTCTTAGGTCCACGACCTAAGGCTGAATGAGAACAAACTTAAGGCTGTGCTCTTTATCTCCATGTACCGCTTCACAAACCTTACTGACCTCAATCTAACCAAGAACGAGATTAGCTACATTGAGGATGGGGCCTTTGCTGGACAGGCCAACCTACAGGTTTGCAGCCTTGTAACACAACTCTGTTTTTATGTCTTCATGTCTGATTTCATTCTCTTTACATTTCATTATCTGTATGAAGTAGAAGGCAAAAATGATAAGGGACTTAACAAAACGTCGATAAGACTTTAGAGAAGTCCATACTACTTTATTATTTACAATATTCACACATTGGTTGACTTAATTTGTTATCTCGCTGTTTCAATTTGTTGGTAACATGCTGTTGTAAATATCCTACATTCACAGAAAGGTGTATAATTATTTGTGCTGGCCTCATAATATAAATCCCATTGAAGAGACCATGTTGAATGATTATGGTAATGTAATCTGATCTGGATAAGGGTACCCCCAAACAATTTACTGTGTATACTGTTATTTGTTGTATAAAGAGATCAGACTATTTTCTGAAATCATCCAGCCATAAACTTCAATTCTCATATCGTGTTCATAGATGGTGGTTGAAAACTTTCCAAGCCGATACAGTTTTTGAGGATATCTCAAAAAGATCCATCAAATGATAAACAATTAGTTTTGCTATATTATGGTATATCAAAAGTTTCAAAAGGATACTTTTTGTTTCTGTCTAAGGTTCTTCAGCTGGGCTACAACAAGCTGACCAACCTGACTGAGGGCATGCTGAGAGGTCTGGGTCGAATGCAGTGCCTCTTCCTGCAACACAACCTCATAGAGGTCATTGCCACCAATGCCTTCTGGGAATGCCCCAGCCTCAGCAGCCTGGATTTATCCTCCAACAAGTTGGCCCGTCTAGACCCGTCTACCTTCACTGTCCTCAACAGGCTGCTGGTGTGTGAACTAGCAGGAAACCCGTTCCACTGTGGCTGTGAGCTATATAGCTTTCTCACCTGGCTGGAGGCATTTAACAATGTCACACACACCTATGACCGCCTCCAGTGCGAAACCCCTCGCGAACTGACTGGTTATCCTCTACTGAGCCCGGTGCCCGGACATGGAAGAAATGCCCGTGCCATTCTTTCATCTGGGTGTCCAGATGGTGTGAGAATTACAGGGATGCCCTACACGGGACAAGATGTAGATGGTTCAGGGATAGGTTTTGAAAACCCAGACCAAGGTCTGTACCACCAGCCAACCATGTCATCCACTGCTGATCCCATATATAGCCATCAGATTTCTATGACGCTTCAAACAGTCTCTCTCTACACAGCTTCTCTAATGGTGCAGATCCCACAACCATACAGTAAGATGTACATCCTCTCCCAGTACAACAATAGTGTTGTTGCAGACATCATGCCTCTTAAAAACAAGAAGGAGATAATAACTTTGGATAAGCTGAAACCACACACCAACTTCACCTTCTGTGTGGCTTCAGTAAGCAAATCTCAACGCTACAACCACACTTGTCTGTCTTTTACTACACGAGCTATTGGAACAGAGAACCCCCGAACCAATCCATCTACAACCACCCACTACATCATGACCATCCTAGGATGTCTGTTTGGCATGGTCATTGTGCTTGGATTTGTCTATTACTGTCTCAGACGACGACGCATCCAGGAAGAGAAGGAGAAAGCTATAAGTGTGAAGAAGACTATTTTGGAGATGAGGTACGAGAAGTTTGATGTTTGTTAATGAAAGTCTTAAGGGCCACAACAGACCCATTTTTCATGACTATGAATTACTGAAGAGCCACTACAGTGACTGCATGTGGATGTTTTAGCTACAACGATTATGTGTGTCTCATGGGTATAATTGATTTCCTGGAAACAATTGTGCTGTGTCAATCAGTTCATTTGTTGTTTTTCTGCATTGTTTTGTTGGAGAAAAAAGCCTGATTTATTAATTTAACTAATTTTTTTCCCTAACCACACTCTGAGACTTTGGGTCACATTAAGCTATGGGCTATGCTATTTTTTATAATACAGTAGAGCTTCATTTAAATGAGGAAGTATTCTGTCATCCCATGGAATCACTGAGAGGACAGGATATTAAAACTAATTAATTTTCCAATAAAGTATATGGTCCAATCAGATAATGAAACTGGATGTATTGTTTGTTCTGAATCTTTCATTATTCAGGTATGGCCCAGAGGCGGCTGCAGCAGTGGCCAATGACCCTGGTGCCATGCAGCGTCTCCAGGAGCAGGCCCACCACCAGCACCACCATGCAGGAACAGGAGGCAAGCTGCCCCCATCTGCCTCCTCTAGCACAGGCATGCTCCACGGCTCAGCCAACACCAGTTCTTCTCGCCTTTCCACCTTGCCACAGGTGGAAAAAATGGCCTCTGCTTTCTCTGAGGCAATGGGCACCAAGGGCAACTACATGGATGTGAGGACTGCAGGAGTGGCAGGGGAAGGCAGGGAGGGAGGGGTGGCCACTGGAGGAGCAGGGGTAGGAGGAGAAGTAGTTGTGGATATGCGAGGTGGGGCTGAAAATGGGACAGAGGCTGGGGAGGATTCGGATGATGACGGCCGTGGCTCAGCATCAGAGATCTCCACCATCGCCAAGGAGGTGGACAAGGTGAACCAGATCATCAACAACTGCATTGATGCCCTAAAGCTGGATGCCTCTGCTAATGTTGTGACCACGGCTGATAATGCCAACTCTGTGTCCTCCTCCCAGCCTCCAGCCTGCATCGCGTCCCTTCCCCGCAACCTCCTGCCCCTCTCTCCAGGCCACCCTGGAGATCAGATAATGGCCTCCTCTCCAAAGGTGCATCCTAAGTCTCACCCTCAGCCTCAACCCCAACCACATCCTCAGCCACATCCTCAGCCTCATCCTCAGTTACATCAGCAAGCTCATCCACCTTCAATGGCCCCAGTGCCCCTGGTTGTGCCCCTATCTGAACGGCCAGGCATCAGTGGTGGGGGGTTCCTCTCCCCTCCTTACCGTGACCCACCCCCAGCCAATGCAGTACGGCCCCTTCAGCGGCAGTTGAGTGCTGACACTGCTGTGGTGAAGAGCCGTTGTGGTGCCAATGCTGGGGGATCTGTAAAGAGCACCAGGGTGTTCAGTGTGGATGTCCCTGAGCAGCGCAGCGATCCTCCCAAGTATCCAACAGAAAAAGGCAGCCCTGTGGGTTGTAGTGGAAGTGGTGGAAGTGGAGGAGGAGGTGGAGTAAGTGGCTGCAATGGGAATGGAATGGGGAACATAAATGGTGGTGCTGTAAGCATAAATGGGGGTGGGATGCGGTGTAATAATGGGGGTGGAGGTGGAGGTGGCATGGTTGGTCCTGGACAGCAGCAGCAACACCACTTGGAGGTTCAGCCAGACTACCACACCTCCGAGCACCGCCACTCCTTTCCTGCACTCTACTACGAGGGTGGCAATGAATCACCGTCACCGGCCCAAAAGGCTTCATTCCTCAAGCCGCTGGGGCGCACCAAGAGAGATGCCACAGCCGCCTACTCCCAGCTTTCACCTTCTCGTCACCACAACTACAACTCTGGCTACTCCTCCAGTCCAGAGTATTCATCTGAGAGCACACTGCGAATCTGGGAGCGATTCCGGCCTTATAAGAAAAGCCCCCGAGAAGAAGCATCCTATATAGCGGCAGGCCATGCCCTGCGTAAGAAGGTGCAGTTTGCCAAGGACGAGGACCTTCATGATATTTTGGACTACTGGAAGGGGGTTTCTGCTCAGCAGAAGCTGTGAGCTGAAGAAGCAGAGTTGAATACAGTGAGAGGAATTGTGAGGTTGGATGCCCTCAGCAGACTAAAAAAGGGGATAGATGTTCATGTAGCAAGACAGATAATGTGTTTCCTCTGAGGTGTCCAGTGACATGGGTCATTCTGCTGGATCCAGAGCTAAAGAGGTATACTCTCTGGGTGTTTCCTTTTGGAATTGATTCTATGATAATCCACTGACATTTTAAGAAGTTGTTTTAAAATTTGATTGATTTCACCACAATACTGAGCGATAATCTATAAAAATCAAGCTGTTCACCAGACTGCCTCATACTGGGCATTTTGGTCCTTGCAGGCTTCCATAGGCCTGCTGAATCCCAACTAATGAGCAAAGCAAAGGTGGTGACAAGCAAGTGTCTTCTACCTCATTATTTGCACAGTGTAGCTCAGCTATCTCACCACAAGCAGCCCCATTCATGACTTAAGCCCCATCCCTCTTTTCTCTAATCCCATCAAACCACCATTCACAAAACAAACATTCCACAGCACCGCCAGCACCTGCTCTCCTATAGAAGCATCATTTAGGGAGATAATGAGGGAGCAGGATGAGGAATTAAGCGCGTTTGTTTTAGAATAGCCTGAATCTCACTCTTTGGGGGAGGACATTAAGTGATACTTATCAGGCTAATTGTTCTTCCTGGCAATTAGCCAGTGTAAGAGTAGGTCGGGGAGGCTTTGTGTTGAGCATGCTTATCGATTCGAAACACCTAACTACATATGTTCAATGGTGTGTGGGCATGTATATACAGTTTGTGCATGCTGGTGTGAGTGTGTATGTGTGGGTGGGAGAGAAGGGTTGGGGTTGGGGTTGAGTTGTCCATTATTGTTAGTCTCCTTCATGGTAGTAAAGTGGATAGCTTAGTGGAGATGCTTTGCATATACTGTAGATAACAGTCCAGTGGGAGAGTTGAGTGTGTGTGTGTGTTGCCTATCTATTCAGATAGTATGGAATAAACCCTTTCAAGACCTACAGGCATTTTTGTCTCCTTGCCCATTTCTTATTTACAAGTGTAGCATATTTCTTTTGATAAGGGAAGCTATGAGGTAGGAAATTTACATTTCAATGGTGTGAGCTATGCAGAAATTACTTTAGGATGGGTAACACAGGTTGGCAAGACAGGTGTTAGCTCCTATATTGAAGAACCCAGTAATCACATTTAGGAATATAGGCAGATTGAGAGCAAGTTAGAGGTTTGCTGTAGCTGCATCTCGTTTTGAACACGCTAGTGTTATGGAGACGAGATAGAGTAGGCCACAGTGTATTTTCAGCTGGAGATGTATCAGCTCAAGGCGAGGCTGCATAGAAACATAAAATATGTCAAATGCTCCCTGCACTACACAATGAGATAAAATGAATATAAGTGGAGTGAAGGCCCAAGGGACAAACTCTGCTTTAGACAGGATGACTCCCCACTCAGTATATATGACCCTGCTCTGCTCTGGGTGGGAGCTTGCTATGGACCAAAGTGCCCTTGGGAGGTATCGTATTTATCATATTTTCCTTTACTTTCCAATGTGTTTTAATAGAGAATAAGATAGTCCCAATGAGCATGAAAGTATCTGCCTTGTTTTTAGTTTGGTTTATTTTATTATTGAATATATGGGTGTTACAATTAAATTTGTTGACACAGATTGGAGCAAGGCTTGGTGCTATTATGGACCAAACAAGAGACTTTGATATGAGACAGATGTTTTTCACAGGTGCATTTCTACATGCACAGAGCATTCTGACACACAAATGCTGAAAATTCTTGACTATGTGAATGTTAATGCCTTAGCTATTCAGAATATTGCCCTCACCCCTGCATCAACATCCACGCTGTCAAAACATGAATTTCAGCTGACTGTCTTTCTTTCATTTTCTTAATATTCTTTCTACCCTCACCACTGGTATCCTGACCCCTCTTCCTCTGCTGCAATACATCTCAATTGGAGAGGTATAAATTCTGTTTTTAAAATGTCTAATTAATTCATTCCCCTCTGTGTTTTTTCCCCTTGCCCACCACTTCTGTCCAACTTAATGGGGTAAATTAATGAGTAATTTGCGGAGGTTGATGTTGTACCATCGTCTGAGGTCAGAAGAGCGTGCTGATATTATTAACTCTGCCAGACTGGGAGCCTAATTGAAATTAATGATGGCTGCCTTTGTCTGCTTATCTTACTGTCTGTCCTTGCCTCCCTCATCAGATGCTTAACCATGTTCCACCTCTCTTTGTTGCCTGTAACTCTTGTCAGCAGGAATGTTCCTCAGACAAACAGTCTGAAAAACTAAGGTCGAAATTATACTTCACCATGACTGTGCAGGTTATGAGCAGGCTGAGGTGAGCTAGTCTGAGATCTAACCTCTTGGGCATTTTTACATTCCTTTTGAGTCTGATCAGTCAGGAAGGACCAGTCTGTCGGGCCTGGAAGTAGTGCAGCCCTTTTTGATTTTCCGCAGGGTTAATCCTGATGTCATCATTTTGACAGGGCTGGAATTCACCCACTGTTTGAGGTGTGAGTTTGAAGGGGAAAGTGAGAGCGGAGGATGGCATTTACTCTTTGACCTATAAAGATGTCTGTCCACAGAATGGACTCTATTCAAAAGGTCAGTTGGCAGGGGATAAATCTGTTGTGAAGTAACAGAAGATTATGTTCATGTGCATGTAGAACATGCCTAATTGGTCTTACCTTATCAGACTTACATAAACTGTACACTCAAATTGGACTGTTTCTTCATTAGAAAGTATTTCCAGTGAAAACTGTTCTCGGCGAGGTCTGTCACCTTGTGTAGCCAGGACACTGTTTCTGAAAAGACATGTTGCTTGTTAAAAAATTTAAATCATAATATCAATGCTGTGGGCACCACAAATAAAATTCACAGTGTCTCAAAACTTTTGCAAATAAAATGAAGAGTATTGGAACAGCTAGATGCCCTGAGGGCTAAATGAGAAAATTTATTTTCTTATTTGGGTGAACTGACCATTTAATTATACCTGTAATGAAAAGCTGTCAGTTTTTATCCTCCCAATTTACCCACTATTTTAGCATTTAATATTCCATTGTGTTTTATATTGAGTAATGACTTTCCCTCTGACCTCTCTATGTCATCTGTGGCAGCCAATCCAATAGACCCACTAGCATTCACAATGGAATATCAAAGGCATGTCATTACTCTCCTATCGGATCAATAGAACTTAATTTGGGTGGGTGGGACCAAATAAAAAAGCTGAGCAAATTTCCTTGGGCACTGAGTTGGACAGCCTCCATGTCTATGAAGGGCCCAGTTTTCTATTTTTGTTCAAATTCCACTGGCAACTGCCCTCCATGTTGGAATCACCAATCAATTAGCTTTAGATTAGTACCACAGGCTATGCAGAGTTGGCAGCTTTTTAAAAATAATGGCTTCATTTGGCGAATGGGGGGAATCGAGCTGAGGTTACCTGCATATACCCTCAAGGCCTTTCTCTAGATGTAAGGAATAACATTAGCTCAGTAATTCATAAGCACAGTGTGTCCAATTGTTATAATTTACACCGAAGAACATTACTCATTTCTGGCTAACAGTCCAGTGTTCTCATTATTTGAATCTATACACTTAATCTTTAATTGACTTGCTCTCCCAAAAGACTTCTGCACTGTTTGTATAAAGGCATATGTCACTACTATAATACATTTTAGTTTTAACATTCAGTCTGCCCATGGTGGCCAAGCCTTGCTCCTCTTCCTCAGGTAACATTTTCTGTCCAGCCCATCCTCACAAGAAAAACGACAGTATAGGTCTAAAATTCAGGCTGGCAAAAATGACTTGGTTACGTTTACGCCCCCAAACAGCTGTTGTAATTATGACCTAGAGTAGTGATGCTCTTCATGTGACGTCAATATAAAGTGACTTCCTTATCAGGAGGAGGCAGGTAGGGGAGATGGCTGGAGAGTTAGTTGCTGTAGAAGATAACTGTTTGTGTCTTTCCCATACTGCAAGTCACTGCAGTTGGGTGTGTTTTTCCCCGCAAGAAGCAGTGTATGTCACCAGTGTTTACACTGTGTGTTGCCGCTTGGGTGTCCAAACCATGATCCCTAACCCTAACCAAGTGGTTTTTGTGCCTAACCACAGCACTGTCACACCATAAAACATCATATTATGAAACGGTCCTTGGGGTCATTTTTCTGGAACCCATCTGTCCTCTAGAGGGCACTGAATACACCCCTATAGATCGTTTTGAGAGTTGCTGGAATTAGACCTGTTCTGTCGTTTTGGTATGAGGATGTGTTGTCTCTGTCTTTCCTTAACTATGTAATCATCCACAGCAGTTATTTTCTCTTGACAGCAGGTTTTTTTGATTTCCCTCCCTTACAAAGAGGGGTGTCTGACTCCAGTCCTCAGGGGCCAGAATCCACCAGTTGAGCCTGACAGATGTACATACACTGTACCTTAGGGATTGTCTGTGTGTCTTCTCTCCAGTCTGGCCAATTAACAACAATGACAAATCAATGTGAACGGACTGACGTGTCACACTACAGAAGAAAAGCTAACAGGGAAGAATTGAGACAGCACAACTTGTGGCAGTCTCTGAGGAGTAAAGTCAAACCCTCTCTGTCCAGAGCTGTGAATCCCAGTGGTACATTGAAATTGATAATCAGACATGGCGTCTGCTCTCAACAAAACAATAAAATCTTTCACTGGGCCTCTTGTTGTCCCAAGTTGGGGTGACAGAGAGTCTAAGTGCCAAGAAATTTGAGTTATTGTCAAGATTACGGTCTTTGTGATTAAAAGGTACTCCGGGCGAAACAGCTCTGGTGAATAAGCTTTAATCTAAGAACCAGAAGGGTAGTTTCTATATACCCCAAACTAATTCATGGAGGGTTTACACTGTTCTAGACAATATTGCTGGCTGCCTCTGGGACTCATTGCTTAACAAGTTTGGTTTCTCATTTCAGTTTTGTAAGTTTTCGAAGTTCGGGCTTATTGAAAACCACAAATCAATAGTCATGGAAAATCAAGGAACAACCCTCCTGATTGCCTCCCTTTGGAGTTGTAGTTGCTCTCAATGTGAAGCTCTGGCAGAGAAACTGTTGACTTGCAATGATTCCCTGGGAATGGCAGCAAGGTCCCTGTGCTCCTCTTTAATTAAACCTTTGAATCCATACAATAAGGTCTGCTGTGAAAACACAGACTTTGTTTTAAAACTGTAAACATTAAAACATTGTATGGATGGAGGCTGGCTTCACTCTTACAGGATTAAACCCAGAAGCATTCCTCTTCCTATCCCCTTATGTTCCTTCCTCCTTCACTCGTAACAGGTTAATGGACCATAAGAACCAATGCTGTGAATATAACTTTTTTGTCACATCTCCCGGAGTTCAACATCAATACAGAAATTGGAGTCTTGGGACAGAAGTTTTGCGATAAAGGGAATTCAACAAAATGTCCCTAGATTATAGAATTTAATCTCCAACTTTGCCCTGGTGCATTTATTTCCCCTTACAAAATTGTGCATTCTGCTATACAGAATTATATATATATATGTTGTAAACATGTAAAATATAACTTTTTACATCAGATACATTTCAGAGGCTGCAGTTTGGTGCAATTTGAAGATTTGAAGAAGTATTTTTGTGCTATAGTGTGACAGGGTGGGACAGTCCTGCTTTCCACTACAGGGCTAAACAGGAGCCAGGGCTTAATTTCACAGTTTCACAACTTTCTCTGAAATCCTGCTGCTGTTTGAGATGAGTGATCAGAATTCATGAAGTTCAATTTGTATATTTCAATATATTTGTTTATGTAGACACAATAACAAGGAGATTGTTGAACACATCCAACTATTGCACAGGAACAGCAGTGACAACACAGCGGCATCAGTTTTTAGCGGCATGGCAGTACTCCGCCCATTTCACCACCCACATGCAATGTTAAGTCTGTGTCAAGCAAACATGCCATATATACAGATCTGCTGTATAGGCTTTTCTTGGGTTGTCATGGACCTTGATGGGCAGAGTCAAAGGCTTTGAAGGCTTCTTTGTATTGTCTCCAAGGCAGACCTTCATCTCAGGCTGTATAGAAATGCTGCCTTCTTGGACTAGCAAACCTTCACCCTACCATGACCACAATCTGTATCTTAATCACGTACATATAACCTAGATCATGTATTTGACAGAGGTTGCTGGAGGCAATACACAGAATCTGAGAAAGTACTGCTTGAAAGCCTCAGTTCAGAGCACAAGCCTCCACCCTTCAAGAAGCACAGATTTTGTCTAAGTTCCATTCTACTGCAGCTCAATGAACAAGACAAGAAATTACAAAGATGGTGGTTCAATATAATGAAGCCAAGAACTTGTACTATGAGCTAAAAAAAACAACAACAAAGAAAACTGTACAGATTCAGTGTAACTGCTCAGTTCAGCCAAACCTGTTACTTATTTGGCTAGTTTGAGAGGCTAACTAGCTAGGCTAGTTACCTAGCCTGCCATCCTTTTAGCATTTATGAATGGTCATTGTATACCTCAGCCAAGGACTTTATGTTTTTATTTCTATTTAGTTGGACCTGTCATAAACTCGTTTACAGAACGGGAAAGAGGAACATGTGAACAGTTTTGGTAAAGAGCCACACACGCACACACACACACACGTTCATATAGATATAATTTTTTAAAAGATTCTGCACATTTCTGCACTGTACTTGAATGAAAAGCCGTAATTGCTGTAATTCTCAAGCAACATATGTACTTTATAGGAGGAAGAAGGAATGATAAATTTATTTAATGTTTTCTATGATTTAATTAAAAAAATAAGCCTTGGCGGAGGTATGCCCTCCTTAAGTATGCTCTACTTTTATTTAGATTTTTACCAGAAATCCAGTGTCTATCACCTTTTTGCAAGTCGCTAACACACAAAAACTCTTGGCTTTTTGGCTCTGCCCATTGAGAGTTGACTAAAGAAATATTTTCTTTTTCCTCTTTGGAAATGTTATGCCCCTGAGAACCATGTTTGTGTCTATCTGAAAGCTATACAGGGATCTCAACTCCTAACCCCTATATGCTCTAGGTTGTCTTTTTCCCTAGCTGGTTTTAATGGCTCTAAAGAGGAAGCAGGACTGTGGTTTATCTGCAAACAATGCTGTCTGTCTGCTGTTGAGGTTGAGTCGTTAATTTGTTGATTCATTTGTTGGATGACCCGATCAGTCAGTGATTCGACTCATTGTCAATCGAATGAGAAAGACTGACCGAGGGAGTTCCTTTGTGAATCAACACACAACAAAAGTGGTGGCGTTTCTACCGGTGGCCAACTGTGACAAACACACAACCACACACACACACACATACACACACACACACACAGACACAGACACTAATGTAGAGAATCAATGAATATACTGTATGTGTTTGAATAGATTAGAGTTACACTATATGGACATAAAATGTGAGAACACACACAACATATACCTTCCCACACATACATACACTCAAATACACACATATTTATACACACATGCACCTTCCCACACACACTTAACATACTATATTCACACCTGCCTACACAAAATATGGACAGAATATTTCTATCCACGTTTACAGACACAAATGGTCTTAAAAAGTGCCAAAACGGCGAGTTTTGTGTGGAGGAGTGGAACCAAACATCTGTAGAAATGAACTTAACAACCCATGTTTTTTTTTTTTTTTTTCTTGTGATGTATTTACTTCCTTGTGTAATTTATGCATTTCTTTTCTCTACTGTTTGTACTTTCAATGTTATAGTTCTCATGATCTGTTCTAATCTTCGTCAGCGATAAATTAAATTGCCACTTGTGAATGTTATATTTTGGGTTCTCATGGGTCCCTCTGATCTGTCTGGTTTTAAAATTACAACAAGGCGTAGTCACTTATTCAATTACACATTATAATTTCCCCTTAACTGTGGAGGACCTTCGACTTATATTACAAGTCCCTTGATTCGATACAAAGATTAATCAAGAGCACAATTTTTAACCAATTAACATAACCAGATTTATATGTGAACATTAAGGATTAGGTTCGGTATTTATTCAGCCTTTTCCATCGTTGTAGAGAGTTGAGATTTTTGTTTTTCTTCAACTTTAGAGATACAGACACATCTAACCATCCACACACACACTCAATGGGAGCTGAAAACATGCCTGTCACACAGAATCTGTTGATAGTCTTTTCAAGGATCTTGTTTCTTAACGAAAGGCAGAGAAGGAAGAAAAAAAACAGTCTGAGTGTGTCCTTTTGGAAGATTGAACTGGCTCTGCTGCAGGAATTAGTATTATAATATGTGTTATATATGTGTGTTTGTGTACTTTTGTGTGTGTGAATGCAACTGCAACGTGCATTTTATTTGCTTTCGAATAACCTGTCGTGTCTGACAGTGCAGCTCTGCATGAGTGCGTCCTCAACATGAGACTGGGTAGCATCTATAATGGTATACGTGTGTGTGTGTGTGTGTGTGTGTGTGTGTGTGTGTTTGAGGGATTTTGTTATGAAGGTCTGTTCTGTCGAGGGAGTGATGGCTGAGTCTGGGTATCTGAAACATTTTTAATTAATCTGCCTTTCAGTCTGCAGGGCTCTTCAATAGCGCTGTGCTCATTTACTCACTTGCTGTCACACACACACACACACACACACACACCCACACGATACACAAACTCTCTCACTCTGTCACACAGGCATAGGTTGTAATTGCATGCTGTCCATTTCATACACACTTTTCTTTCACACATTTGCACTCAGAATGGAAACAATCAGCCAAACACATGGATTGCATGTCTCACACATGCAGTGATTGTAATTACACACTGCCACGCCTGCATACACACTGCTCACCAACACAAGAATATCGTCTCCTACACTGTAATTATTCATGCTTGCACCACACACACACACACTTAAACACAACTTATTCTCCTCGGCACATCACAGTCATCTCCTCATCCTCTTGGTTGAGTGAATTCCCTTCCTTCCCTGCCTTTAATGCTTTCACTCCTGACCTTCCTGTCCCTTGTTGCCTTATTAGCATTAGTGCAGCAGGTTAGCTTGCACTCTGATAATTAACATGGTGTGCTAGTTGCCCCGACTCCTGCCCTGTTGCAGGGAGCGGGGGCAAAATAAAATGTTGTCTGACCCCATGCAGAGATGGGTTAAGTAAAGGGGGTCTTTGAATTTTGGCTTTTATGCCCTGGTAGGTGGACACAAGACTGCAGAAGACACAGTAATGATGAGTCATAAGAGACAAAAAAGTACAAAATTCAGAGAAATGAAGGAAGTTTAGAGAAGCTTATCCAGCGCCACAGTTCTCTGACACAAGTCCACAAAGTAAATTGCAACACCTTAGCTTCTGTGCTACTATTTCGCCATGGTCATCCTAATCTCCCACTGTTAAATCCCTTTGTGTGAATGACCTTGACACAAAGCACTGAGGAAGAAAAGCAGAATTGTACATAGAGAGTCTTCAGTTTGACTGGCCGGGAACTGACTATCAAAGATGCCCTTAAGCAAGGCACTGAAGCTGAAAACCCCACTGGTGCACCTGTGTTGTGGCCATACTGTGGTTGAGCTCGGCATTTCCTACATATGCATTCACATACCACAAAAACATACATATAAATGATAAGACTGGCATTATTCTATTATTTTTCATCACAGCTAATCCCTTGAAAAGATCTGTTAGTCCATCTCAGCCTGTAAATTACTTAACTTTTTCTTAAAATGAACGTATTGTAAGAAATCATTAAGTATTTTTTAATAATTTCCTTAAAAAAAAGTGGAAAAATTGGTTTAAAGAGTGTAAAACAATGCCACTCGTACATTTCAGAAGCATTAATTCCATCAGTAAAACATAATCATACCGTATTGCATTAACAGAAAACAGCAGCAAAAGCAAATCAACTCATCAAATAGGATGAGATTATAAAACAAGTAAGAGTAGTAAGAATAATATACCTATTAGAAGGTGATATACATAGCACAGGCAGCAGTGCCACTGTTGTATAACCCACAAATGAGTGAATTATATGATGCGTTTTATTACTGCCACTTTCCTTTAGCCTTTGAGACAATTTACCTCAGTGAGAAAGTTTATGTACATTTACACTGACACAACTCAGACTTTTCTTGTTTCCAATGCAGCTTCTCCTGACTACAGTATAGTTGTTTCTAAGCTGAAGTGGGTGTAGCAGTATAGTTATGACTCATATGGCTTCAAACATACCCCTGATCAGTTGTAGATGACATCCAACAAAAGACATAAAGGTATATTCAGGTATATATTTTAGGTATTGACACATGTTCAAATGTATTTCAACAAATTACAATGTGTGATATAACATTTGGAAGCAACCTCTCAAACTGTGCCTTAGTGTTTAGTCTTTAATAGCAAAGTCTCATTTGTTGTCGTCTTGGTAAAAAAAAAAAAAAAAGAAGAACAAGAAAGAAATAATAGTAACATGAAAAAGTAACAATTCCCAGCTAAATTGTTTGCTAGGGGTGTGTCCGTGTGGTGCAAACTTCAGAGACAACACGAAATATCAACAACAACAAAAAGAAAAAAAGTTTTATCCCAATGTCTGACAACACCAGAGTTACATTCAGTCCCAGCAGAGTGAGTGCAGTGTATTAAAATATTAACAAAAACATCAGCAGTATGCCACCCCTTGTTCTTGAGCATCACTTAAATAACAATTGCTTTAGCAATTACTAACTCCAGAACATGATCTGAGGGAAATGCATTTATGCTTTTGGTTGCTCCCCGGAGCAAAAAAAAAACGCTGCAAATTTAATACCAGGCATCCAAATAGAGAGAGAGAGAGAGAGAGAGAGTGGTGGAGAGCAGCTCCAAAACAAGCAGCTGTCTGGGTGCAGAAAGCATGTGAGATGTTAGGAAATGGGCTATTGTGCAGCAGAAGAGTGCTGTGACTGCCTTGATATGCCTTGATTTTGTGCATGTTTGTCTCTCTAGGGGTCGATTATATATTGTTGTTATTTGAATAACCTTAAGTCTGTGATGTTGAGTGGATACCATAATGTGTCATGGGCTTATATCTGGTGCTGTGTAGGTGGTAAAACAACATGAGAGTAACAGTTTTCAGTCGACAAATAGTGAGAGTTTCACCTTGTTCAAAATGCGCCACTCTCTGTTCTATGATGGATTTTTCCCTGTATGATTGCTTGGGGTTCCCTCAGGAAATTTGTTAGCAGAAGTGGTTAGTGGATGTACAGTCTGATCGATCAATCACTGTCATCTGATGAGCTGAGTCTGACAGGTTCTGACACATCTTGACTCAAAATCAATTGAGTTACTATATAACGGTCTAAGCAGTTGCTTCACTCACTAAATATATGGCTTTTTCTGTGTGATCTAGCACCCCGGCTCATTTTCATTGAAGGTTGGTTTTATTTTTATAAAAGTGTAATAATTTCTTCTGACATTGTGCAGTCAGCTTTCATTTCAGGAGAAGAGACCTGCCTCATCCATAAAAATGCTTCAGGAAACCCTCTTTGGTGAATGTTTGTGCAAAACGGTGCCTCTAGAAAGAGGCCCTTGCTCTTAAATTATAAGCACTGACCCCAAATGTGACATTTACAGTTGGTGTTTTAAATCTCTGAAATGTCCTTAGATCTCAATCTGCGACTAAACTCAACTGCAGCTGAAAATACCGCAACATCACATCTGTTGATTATATCAGAGATATTTTACTTCCTCATCCCTCACAGCGCAGTGGGTCAGTGGTTCAGTGTGATGTCATGGCGCGGTCCCCCATTGCCGAGCAATCGGTTACAGGCAGCAGCAGTGGTTGCTGGGGGCGACAGGCGGAACAGTCAAGGTTGCTAGGTAGCAGATAAGAACACAAGCTCTCGTTAATTGCCTTCTGCCGCTGTGGCAGAGAAAGCACAGGATGGTTGGATATTGCCGCAAGATGCAGGTGCACACGCATGCTTACACACATCCAAATACACATGGGTATACATACAGATATATACACACATCTAATAATTTAATGACCTTTCTACCCCTGGCATCTATCAATTTGGCGACAAGAGAGGAAGGCTTGGAGCAGAGATAAGCGGTAATAGGGAGTCAGCGGTAATAGGGAATGGTTACAGATGGAAAGATGGAAAAATCATCTCAAGTAGAAGGAGCTAGATGATTTTTTTATGGTGAAAGTAGTGGTGGATTTTGCCCGTAGTGGAACTAAAGTGTAATGTGATATCTCTGTGACCATGAACAAGACATGTAGAGCAGGCAGCACATTCACATCCATTATTTCATGGGGCATGTTCTGAATTTACAAGTTACATATGAGCTGAGATGAGCCATGAAACTGTCGGATCAGATGCTCAAAGAGGTAAACATCAAACCTTTAATGTCTGGGGGGATCCTGTGAACATCATTACTTTTTACAGATGAAGGCATCTTTTCCTAATCTCAACCAGTTGAAGGCTAATAAAGACAATTTTGTAGAAAAATGCATCCTCTAGGCGGTGATGTCATCCCCATCAGCTGCAGTCAGAGGCATAATCTGCATGCTGCTCTGAGAGTGGAGCTTTGAATCATTTGATGTGATGAGACAGTCTTCGTGTTAGCGTGCTATTCCGACTTCATCAAAGCTGCACTATGAAAAACAGCGTAGCACCACTGCCACTTTGTTTGTACAAGGCTTTAATTTACAAAGCTCTCATTAAACTGGCAACTGTATACATCTGTCTTCTCTGAAACCCGTATTATGTGAAAGGAAGCTTGTTTACAGAATTTAAACATCATTTATCCAAGTACTTCCTAATCTGTCAGACTTTCAAGTACTAGACCCGACCGAAAACTGGCAGAAAACTTGCTTTTTTTTTTCTGTTGGGCGTGGAGGCAGTACAGGGGTCACTTGGTGCAATCATACATTTCTATGGTTTCTCGTACCATTGCTATGCTGATGATATCCAGCTCTTCCTATCATTCCCACCGGAAGTCTTCAGAGTCTTGGCATGGATCTCGTCAAGCCTCTCGAAGACTGAGCTCTTTGTCGTCCCAGCCAGTCCCTCTATATAACATCAGATAGATATCCAGCTCAAATCAACCCAACTCATGCCCACAAAGTCTCCCCAAGCTCATTGCACTTTGACTACAGCAACTCTTTACTGGCAGGCCTCACCCGCATGTACGTTCAAACCTCTGCAGATGATCCACAAGGCGGCAGTGTGTCTGGTCTTCAACCAGCTCAAAACAGCACATGACACCTCGCTGTTCACATCCCTCCATTGGTTCCCAGTTGATGCTGGCATCAAATTCAAAACCTTGACACTTGTATACAAAACAGCAACTAAAACTGCTCCCATCTACCTGAACTCCCTCATTCAGGTCTACACTCCCGCTTGCTCACTCTGCTCCGCCAATGAAAGGTGCCTGATGCCACCACCACAACAGGGTCTTAAGTTACTAGCCAGATTCTTCTCTTATGTAGTACCCCAGTGGTGGAACAAGTTACGAAACTCCATTCGTTCTGCAGTGTCCCTCTTGATCTTTAAAGACCCAGCTCTCTTGTGAACACCTCCACAACTGAATAGGCAGCTGTCTTTTTTTTTCTTTTTTCCAACCCTCTATATATAAACCTGCCTGATTAAATGCAAAGCAATATAGTCGTATCTCTCTCATCTACAAACTGATGAAAAGTGGAACACTGTACACCTGACTTTTTAACAGTCCCCTAGCGTGGGCAGAACAGGTTTCAGTTTTCCGAGCTTGCCTTGCTGGCCTTTGTCTACTCCCATCTTACCCTTACAACTAACCTCAAGTACCAACTTGTTGAAAGTGAATCACTGGTTCATGGCCCCTCACATAGCTTATTAAAGATCCAGTTGTCTTGCACATCCCAGTGTTACTTTGTGTCTGGATAAAGGCTTAATAAAACCTTTTAGCTTGAGCTCATAGGGAGAGTGTTAAGCCCCCAAGACTCATGTTCTTGGCTTACAAGAGGGGGAGTGTGTTAAGCACTTTGTATACCAGTATACGCACATACACAAGCAAGGTTTTGCTTGAGTGATGCTGTTAAATACGGTTAGGCTCGCTGTCTTTCAGCCTGTCTCACTCCCTCAACTTGATTAAATCGTCCCTCTTTATTTGCAGTGAATCTCCACCAGTTTTGGTTACAGAGGCCATGATACTATCCTTCACATAGACCTGAAGAGGAGGAGATGAAATGTGGACAAAGGAGTAAAACAGAGGAAGAAGTGTTCAATGGGTCAGTAGAGGGAAATAAAAGGATAGAAACGGCACGTAATGTGGTATGTGCTGAGAGCAAGAGGAAGGAATATAAAGCATTTAGATTGAAGCCCAAACAGAGAGAGAAAGAAAGGTTAGGGTACAGAACATCAGCTGAAGGAGAGTTGAGAACAAGAGGAGCAGGGAAAGGAAAGAAAAAGAAACTGAAAAGGGAGAAAAGTAAAGAGGATAGCACTGTAAGCATGAATAAGGACTTAAGATCAGGGTCTTGTTGAAATATGTGTGCACAGCAGTACAAATGTACCGGTTCTGAATGGCCATATTTGAAAGCATAACAAAAAGCCTGCCATCATAGAGCGAGACGAGAGGATTGTACAAATGGGGATAATGGGGCGGACTTTTGAACCTGAGCTTGAGAGAGAAGTGGTCAATCACTGCGTGAACCGGTGCGCTTGTCAGATTGTCTATTTCAGAAAGTTACAAAATTCTAACTTTGGAGAGGTGAAAGGGAGAGCGTTTCAGATGCCTTTGATGTTCCAATGAGCACTTAGTTTGAAGCATACCGATACCTTTCTTGACCTGTCTGAGGCTCTGTCTTAGCCATATTTTCCAGGTGAGAAAAATTGCCTGTCTGACTCAGGCGGCCCCAGTACCTGCAACTGTGGAGATAACAAAACTGTGCCCAGCAAATGAGCTCCATGTGAGTCCCTAGAACTTATATTATCAAGCCCTGGTGTCCTTGTCATGGATCAAATTTAAAAAAAAAATACAACAAAAAAACAACTTTTCCATTGTGGGTAGATCAAAGAAAACAATCTGTAGGTGACATGCATCCTGAAGGCAAAGGGAGGGGAAGATGAAGGTTGTGAAAGAAGTGGGAAAGTAGAAATGTGGAGGTAATGACAAAGAATGGCTTGGAGAGAGAGGAAATGAGGAAGTAGACAGAGGGAAAGTGACGATAATTTGATAGCTGTGAGGAAGAAGAGAGGAAAACGGAGTAGAGGAGGACAGAGAGATTGCAAGGGAAGATACTGAAAGAGTAACCTCAGAGTCAAGGCTGCACACTTGGAAATTGCTCTTCTAAGATAAGGGGAGGCGGAAAGAGAGGAGGAGAGGATGGAGCAAAGAAAATAATAGGGAGAAATGACTGGAGGATAGCACGAAAGAAGATGACTTAATGTGTATCCTGCTGGATATCTGTTTAGAGATGATTACTTACAGGAAGTAAGCGAACAGAGGGTTATGGAAAGCAGCATCAAGAAAGTTCAACAATCCTGTTTTTATATCCTCGGAGCAAGAAAGATAGCAGAGCATGAGAGTGTACAGCACATCAATGTAAGGAAAAGAAAACTGAAAGCAGGGTAGAGGAGGAGAACATCACTCCCCTCCTTTTTCTTTGTCTTCTGGAGTAGGGGAGAGGTAAGAGATTTAGGACGTACAGTATACAAAAGTCTTGGTTTCTCAATGGGACATGAGCTCGAAACATGAGATTGACAGATTTTTTTTTTCACAGGTCATTGTACATGCTATCCCTTATCATTTCTGTCATTGCCTCTGGATTGTTAAGTAGTTTAAGTAGCTGTGATATTTCATATAAATCAATGTCCATTTTGCAGCTCTTTATCTATACAAAGGCTATGAAAGCCAGTTGTGTTTGGTTTTCTGTGTAAAAATGCTCATGACATACAGATAGTCAAGTCTGACTTTAATGGCAGTGGCAACAGCGTTATAAAAAATAGAGGGCAGATACGGAAAGTCACGCATACAAGTGATCCCCTGGTGTCTTAAGTGGATTACACCTCTGCTGCGTTGTGTCACATCTCATCATTTATCATGTATTTATTGATGCCCATAATACACACCTTCTGTCATGAAGACGGAGGAGGTGGTCATGGTACACTAGTTGGTATTTGCCAATCCTGGTAAGGAATGGTAATAAAACTGCAGCTTTTGTGGAGACTTAGTGCGCATAAACACTGGGGAAAAACCATGGATATACTAAGAGAGCTGGATTTGGTGCAGAAAGTCAGCCTTGATGGCCAACTGTGGTACCTCAGCAAACACCCCCCACCCCTCCCAAATTATTTCCCCAATAGACTGCCAAAAATCTGCGGGACTGATGACAGGACAACTCCAGCTCCAATCACGGATTGGATATTGTAAAACTTTCTGGCGTATGTGCCAGGTTAGCAATTTTCATTTCAACAAATTGGTTTCATCTTGTAATCTGGCATCCAGTATTCATAATATATCAATAGTTGACCTGCAGTAACTGCTAATGATGGGCATGAAGTCACGACAGGTGTGTGATACTGTCATTGGTCATTTGTCCCACACACTGTTTATATTTTCCTGACAACTGGCTTCTTGTGGTTGTATGAAAAGCAACTGTTTTCTTTCAAAAGCTAAGATAGAAGCTCAAGCTTTGTTAGAGTGTTTCAAATATCTCAACGAAGAGGTCAGGGAGGGTGGTTTGAGTGTCTGACACCGGAGACTTGGTTTCTTTTTACTATGCCCAAAAATCTTTCCCTAATTTTAGCCAAGTAGTGTTAATTGACCTAAACTTCACTAAGTCTTAACCATAAAAGTAGTAAACAGTTCTTACAGCTTTTGCATGTGTTGTTTTAGTATACATACAGGCCACACTGTTTCAACTGGCAATTGATCAATTGTAAAATTCTAATTAATTCCTCTGACTACATGGATTTACATATTAAATTGCATCCCACTGTGCAGTAGGCGATACAAAGATGTGGAGAGATAGTGAAGGAAGCATTCAAGAATTCCAGAAAGGAAAAGAGTGTAACGTATTATGAAATATGATAGAGGCAGCCTGTCATGCTCCAGGCAGAATAGTACACTTAGCATGCAGTAAGATGGTGGGTGAAGGGAGAGGAAGAGAGGCAGAGAGAGACAGACAGAGACAGAGGATGGGACAGTTATTTGGAGACAGATGGAATGAGATTTTCCTGAAACAGTTGTGAGCGCCGGATTGGATGAGAATCAACTTCCCCCACGTTTTTTCCTCTCCCCCTTTTCTAAACGTCTATCCCATCTCCTTCTCTTTCACCTCATCTCTGTCACTCGCTCTCTCTCTGGCTACCCCTCCTTCCCCTCCCTTCCCCCTCTCCCTCCCTGCTTTTCAGCTGAAATGACACCATGTTTCTGGGGTTTCATCAGAATGGATCTGGTATCTCTGGTGGGAACTGTGTGTGTGTCTCTGTGCGTGTGTATATGTGAAACTGTGTGTGTGTGTTCCTTTATAGAAATAATAGGAGCACATGGACCGATCATATGCAATGTTTTGTTTGCATCAGAGAAACAGACATGCGCTAATTTATGGGTGCACTCAAAAAATACAGTGATGTGTGCTCGTTATTGCTTGTGCGCACAAAGTATGTTAGTTAGTCTAAATGTAATGTAATGTGCATTTCACATCGGGATGTATTGTACATGTTTGTGTGTGTGTGTGTGTGTGTGTGTGTGCACTTTTCCTCCTTTTTACGAGTGCATGTGGGCGTTTCAGTTGATCAATGATCCCCCCCTCCATCCTAACATGGGGCTTGCTTTGAGAGCCACTTATCCAGATTGGACTAAATGAACAGAGAGAGAGAATGAGAAGGAAAGGGTGGGACAGATGCATAGAGAGGGGGCTTGAGATCAAATGCTGGTAAAACAGCACAGCACACACACACACACACACACACACACACTCCTGACCACTTGAGACGGAGAGACAAACAAACACATTGAAAGTGGCAGCATTACACTGAATCAAAATTTATCTTATACTAAATCTAGTATAAGTCCTCCAACATTTAATGACAATATAGACCGTTATTGCCTTCCAATACAACTCTTGTGAGCTTTTTATGATTTGATCTGCCTCCTCAGTGCTTATTGTTTGAGCTAAGTTTAGGCAACTACAACTGCTTGCTTTGGTTAGGGAACAACAGAAGTCCTAGTTAATTGAAGCAAACATTGACTTTTAGTCGGAGACACGATGCAAACAGCATTCTCTGGTGTCAGAGTTAGACATATTGTAACTATACACCAGGACAGTCTCTCCTGTACATATATGTATGATATATATAATATCATATATTCTATTCCCCTGCAAAGATGTTAAATTTTATTTTTTTTATTTGAATTTGGCATTAATTATTAAATCTTTTCAAACATAATGCCTTTATGTTTGAAAGGTTCTATACATGTAAGTTTGATTTCACTGTCATTTCCTACACAAGGACAAGTTGAGATGGTATATATTTAAAGTATCCGATCCTCGTCATAAAACTGAGATTATTGTCCTGATATCACCATAAATCTAAAATCTGTTATGAGAAATGTTGTGCTTGGATGGATAGATGTTAAATCTTTTACATGTCACCGTCTGTGAAATACTGTGCAATAGTAACAGTTGACACAGTAATATGCAAAGTAAGCGCACATAAATAGAGATGGTAAAAAAGCTATGCCTCAAAAAATAGAATAGTGAGGTGCAAGATATAGAAAACAAAGTGAACTATACTGTATATATATCTTAGATAAGTGCTGCATAAAAATATGCATTGTGTTTGCACTATATAAAAGAGAGAACAGTAATTTGGCCCAGCTGTCTCAGTCACCATTAACAGTGTTACCAGCTACAGCTGTCACTTGTTAGGATGTGATCTCTCGGCTCACCACTGCGATTCCTCCAGAGGCATAAAAATGGGAATGCAGCAGAGACAAGGGGGTTGGATGTCTTTGTAATTATTAGAATAATCATCTATTTGGAGAAAATCCTTAAATTTTTCTCTTTGTAGTAACCTCAGTCTTTATTCATCCAACTGCAGTATCATGAAAATTTCATGACACGGAAACTTCCTCAGATTACAGGCTTTCTCTTCTTTATTATTTGAACTTATACTCGAGCGAACGACTTTAAAGCCCACATGTCCTGTTGTTGTAAGTTGAAACACTTAAAAATGTATCAAACAGAGAGCAGGAAGATATTTCTTCACACAAGTAGTTTCAAACTATGAGGTCTTGACCACTTTTCATGATCCAAAAAAATATATTTTTGAAATATTAGCTGAACCTAAGAGATTTACACATTTTCTCAATTGTTATTTTGTGATGAATGGTTTCTTTTTAAGAAATTAAAAAAGTTAAATTGAAAATTCATTTTTTTAATGGTGCTGCACAGCCTCAGAGAAGAGAACCCACTGATTCATTACAGATATGAATTGGTTTAGAGGCGCTGTATTGTCCTTGGAAAATACTCTAAAATTTGACCTAGTATTCTTACAACCACTTAACATAATAATAAGGCTTTCCTCTACATACCTTGTTAAATGATTTCTGTCTTCACAGTTACATTAGGTCCCTCTCCATAAATCAGTTCAAGAAGATACACAAAAGCATTCTTAAGAGGTATATGGATGAGGAAGGGTTGTGTTAATTGATTATTTTATTTTATTTTATTGACACAGGGTGGATATTTGGGTTGTACATACACTTGGGATAGTTGCTTATAAATTGTATAAATGAGTTTATGGATGAATAGTTGAGAAAGGGGTAGGTTTAAATAGGTTTATACTTCTTCTGTCTCCTTTTCGAATATTAAATTTGTGTTGTTTATGAGGATTTGTTCATTAAATTTGTTGTGTAGGTTTGTTTATTTAATTTTATTGTTATTCTTATTTTGTTTTTATCTGTTTTTTTTATTTTTTCATATTTGAAATAAAATTGACTAACTAACTAACTAACTTTTATCATATAACTCTAATCAGTCCATTTAGTCCACATCATGAACTGTTTCTATGGCGACAGCCCCAGGTGGCACACTGGTAAACTCACCACATTTTCTCACGCTGCTGAACTATCGTCCCAATCTCAATTAGTGGCCGACAATAGTCTCTCTGAAATGATCATTTGCTGAACGAACCAATCGACATATTTCCCGCCCTTCGTCTTAGGGGAAAATTGTCTCTCCCTGCCAGCTATTCACAGCTAATTCTGCCTTTTGAGTGACGAAGATAGATGCTTCCCCCGCCATACTCAAGTAGTGTCACGCTCTAGCCATCCTCTCACCTCCCCCTCATTTCCTCTCTTGTACTTTTCTGCTTTGCACTTGATTTCTGTTCCTTCAACAGTAAGGCACATCCCTGCCAGTGCACTGTACTACCGTTTGGACATAAGAAATAAAAAATTTCAGTATTTTAACTAACTTTAATCATATAACTCTAATCAGTCCATTTAGTCCACATCATGAACTGTTTCTATGGCGATAGCCCCAGGTGGTACACTGGTAAACTCACCACATTTTCTCACGCTGCTGAACTATCGTTCAGTATTTTAAAGCTCAGTGTTTATTTTCAAAATTGTGCATGTGACCAGTAGTTGGGATTTATTTACCGTTTAAATTCTAGCCTTTTCAGAGATGTGGTGTGTGACATGTAGAGTCAAGCCAATGCCTATCACACCAAACTTCCACACCAACTACAATGAAATCATTCAATTATCACAGACACTTTCATGCTTAAAATACCTTAAAATGGAGCATTGCATCAGTTCAGGCAGAGTTTGGTTTTGTCTCTGTAAACTTTGGCGAGCTTGTCATTTTGAGCCACTATTTAGGCTGTTAAGAACACTGTCAAAGTCCTGTGAGGAACAAAGAACTGCATCAAGGCTGCCTGAAAAGATGGGTCTCGTTTCACTTTGATTCATGATGATAACACAAAGCTGATAATCCAGTGGGGTGTATGATCATGGATGTGGCACATTCATGATTAAAAAAAAAACGAAACCTGACAAATTTCCTTGATTTGTCTGCTTATCAAGGCGACTACTTCTCCCTTTGTGGCATGACACAGGATGCTTTGTTCCTTCATATTTCTTGGCGTCATTATTTAGTCCATTTGTAGTCTTTACTATTGTTCACAGTCAACTCTTCCAGCAAGACGTCTTATTGACCATCTGATATATAATAGATGATAGATAAAGATAGATAAATCCCCCAAACACAGTGAAGGTTGACCTCACTGGTCCATGTAGTACTGATAATGCAGTGCAGGTCATCTGAACCAAAGAATGAGAAATAGGTTGCCTGTCAAATGATTACAACACTTGGTTTGTTTGAAAGTAATCAGT
This sequence comes from Euthynnus affinis, assembly GCA_029490765.1. Classification (NCBI taxonomy): domain Eukaryota; kingdom Metazoa; phylum Chordata; class Actinopteri; order Scombriformes; family Scombridae; genus Euthynnus; species Euthynnus affinis. The sequence continues at coordinate 7,700,172 of CM055838.1, forward strand.
TTGAACACTACCGTCCCATGTCAGCTGGAGTTGCCAACAATTGCTTGTACCTGATCAAAAGGAAAATTGTTGTTGTTGGCTACCAGGATGATGGATATGATCCAGTCTCTGGTGTAAAACTCTTTGGATGCCCAACCATCCACCCTAACTTGGGCTCTGTAGCTTTTTGCTACGCTGTAATTGCCCATTGAGTGGCACAGTACTCCACTTACATGAAGGAAAGGTTTATGTTAATATTACACTTGTCAACCATCTGTCAGTTTGTTAGAAGGCTGATCCAGTTTTGTGGAAAGTAATTGTTGGCCGTTCCCACTGACGGGTGGGTGCCAATTACAATTTGTCATTTGACTACATGAGGGAACTATGAGCAAGCAAAATTTGAATTGGTAAGAAATGGCTTTAACACTACAGTATGCTGAATCTACATAACCACCACTTCCTGTTTTTGATCGATCCTCTATCTCACTTGCCTTCCTTCGTCCTATTACTTTCATACCTGTTTTCTTTTTTTTCATGTTCTTACAACATGTATTGATAGAAGGCTTGTATGGCTCCTGTTGCAAGACATCACAAACTGCATCAACAAATGTGTTTTGTACAGCTGACTGGCAGAAGAGATGGGTGAGACGGTCAACAGAGCATAAATGGAGAGAGAGAGAGAAGAGAGGGGAGTACATTTTAAATCACCTGAATGATGATAGTAATGTGTGTTTGGACGATGGGGGGCTATTACAGGCAGTTGCATTGTATTGATGGTGTACGTGTGAGTGTGTGTGTGTGTGTGTGTGTGTGTGTGTGTGTGTTTGGTTTAATTACCCTATTTCTGATGATTTCTGTGTGTAATTGCATGTGAAAGCCATTTTGTGGGTGAATCTGTGTATGTGCCTGCAGTCTTCTACACACATTGCTCTGACTTTGCTGTAACCTCATATCAGTGTTATTAGTAATGTCAGACTTTAGAGAAGTAACACACACACACACACACAGTGCAGTGGTCTTTACACAGGAGGAAGGTGAATTAGTTTCTCATTGTTGTCATGCAGAAGATTGAGATACACTCCAGGACACGCACATGCAAACAATTTCGCACATTTCACATGCACACCCCACGCAATGCCTTGTTGGCTGTTTGTCTGCCTTCATTAACATCAGAGTCCCTGTGAACAGATTTAGCGGTGTTAACCATCTGATACACAGCCAAATGTTTCAGCTGTTTGTTCATCCAGCGAGGCAGTTAAAGTCGGGAGTTTGAACATGTTTAATGCTCAAAAGCGGCATAGTCGGAGATGAGGGAGGGAAGAACTAATTTTACCTGAGCCCCTTCTCTGATATCAGATTATGTTTCTCTCTTGCAGGCAAGAGTGTCTAATCTACTCAGGAGGTTACAGTTTATCTCTTGTTTGTGACACAACACAGAAAACAAGTAAATTGTAACCCTTGCAGACTACAGAGGCCATATTTTCATCTAACACACACACATATATACATTTGGACCCAACTCACTGTATAGCCTACATACGGTGAGGTTTGTCTGTCCATCTGTTCCTCCATTGATCTATCCGACACTTTGGTTAAGAGCAAGATCCACTACACAGATTGTGATGGTTTACTTCCAACCTTTCCTTTGATGGAACAATAATTTCTACATGTATATAACAAATATCAGCTCAATATAGCTCCCCAGAGGATGAATCCTTAAAATGTGGACAATCAATTTCTTTTCCTTTTGTACCACCCTTAAGCCAAACATTCATACACAAGACATCCCATAAGGTCCTGGATACAATGCCATTACATATACTGAGCACATCCATGTTCCCCAGTGGATATACCTAAAGAATTTCCAGCTTAACATTTTAGTGCAACAATTGGTAGGATTGCAGTGACTGTGTGACTTTTAGTTTAGTTTTGTTGTTGATCATTTTACAGTCAGAATCACTGCCTGTTTGATACAAGAGGTTTCATTTTTTTTGTTACAGCGATGCTTCCTGTGATTCATATTTTAATATTTCATAAACACAGATGATTGAGTACTTGAAATGATTGTTTTGTCAGCGGAGGTGAATGATTCTATTATTCAATGATGTGTCTTTTTTTCCAGACAGTTGATCTCATTTTGGAACATCCTTTCGTTCTAACATCCTCCTACATTAGCCAAATAGTGTCAACAGATTTGTGGACTTTGATCTCAATACAGTTTTATTTCTTTTTTGATGAATACAAACCTTTCTTTGTAGAAAAGGTCAACCCAGAATCCCCACAAACCTTTTCAGTATCAGGCCAAATAATGTAATAAATTGTGTTGGGATGTGTAGACGTCACACAAACAAAAAGTAACTGCCAGTTTAATAACCTTTGTTTGACTAGTTAAAAGGTTTGACCGAGCATGTTCTATGATGTTTAACTATTCTCTTTTTTCCAACAATTCTCTGCTCTGAATATTTAGTTTGGATTAGTGTCCAAATCTGGACCTCCTCCTTACAATGTACACATTCTTGTCTTTAGACATTTACTGTGTCTCTTATTCTAATGAGCTGTCATGAGGCCAACTTTGTCAGTAAAAAAAAAAAGAGCAACTTTAGGCAAATGGAAAGATTTTGACCCATGTACACAGAAAAACTAAAACAAAATGTATGATATAACCTATATATTATCACTTCAATGTCAGGAAAAGTTGCATGTTGTCGTCTTGAGATTTTATCTATAATTATCCAAGTATGCATTGTGTTTCTATATTTTTTTCTCTTCTTGCTCATTATGCTTTCCATTCAATCTTATTTTTATAAACCTACCCAAACCCAGCAACTCATTAACACTGACATACCCACACAATAACAGAGTCACAGTCGACACTAATAAAGCCTTTTATTAGCATGCCAGTTGTTTTAGCTTGTTATGCGGAGCGACAGATCAGAGGGGAACCATGACACTGTAGTGTGACATGCATGGAGATGGATGAGATTCAGACAATGAGCTGAAATATGAATGTCGTCTGTCTCCACTGTACTGCACCCACTAACAGACTGCTGTATTATAACATTCACAGCCCCATATCGGCAGCGGTAGCTATTTCTATCCAGCCTACAGTCTGTTCTTTTCTGTTCAATGTTGTTTGCTTTATTTTGTGTACTTTGATCTATTTCTGGTGTGATTTTACAGCAGTTTGGTTGCCTGTTTGGGAGCCGGTGTGTAAATTTAACGAAGAAGGCAAGCAAACAAGATAAATCTGTGAATTTTGTACAAACTGTAGGAACAAATGACTGTTTTTCTACTGAGCCTGTTATCTCTATATGTTTCTTTGGTGGAGGGGAGGGTGGGAAGAGAGGGATGGCGCTCTATGTGTTGAGGGCGGGGGGGAGGGGAAAGAGGGATGAGATTTTTCTGTAAACGGTCGGGGATTGTGCAATGACTACTTGTAATTATTAAGAGAATCCAGAGTATAGAGGTGGAAAAAACGTCCCTTATGACAAATGAAATAAAGTGTTATATTTGCATGATTTCCTGTATTTTCATCGAGCAGATATATTGTGTATTCTGAGTGGATGTACGTCACATTAATAACTGTTTAATTATGGAAATGGAAAAATACTGTCACTTTCTTCTGTGAATATAAATATACAGTTTTCTTAGCTCTTTTATTACTAACATAACTGTTGCTGAATGTTTCTTGTTGCTTACACTCTCCGTTATCGCACTCATTCTTGTCATGCCACTGCAGTATCTGATCCTTACATTGACAAATGTGATATCTTTGATAATTCCAAACCATGCAGCACTCTTTCAAAGTATATTTATTCTCCAAGGCACTGGAAAAGCCTGTTCCTCTGAGCTTTCAAATGACACCGTAACAAATCCCCCTTTCAGCCCTCTCCCATGAGAGACAGATTTACATTTCTGAATCGAAGCTTCAAACGTCACCTCAATGCCACCAGAAGAATATAAATGCATTACACCCAACCCTTTCCTTTTAAAAATGGCTGCCACAGGGGAGGAGTCCGTCTTTGACATCATTCAGCTCCTGCATGCTAACAACCTTACAAATTAGTCTGACAGTATTTTTGTTGTGTTAAATTTGCCAAAATGCAAAGACAACCATGGAACCATGGGCTCCTAATGGGCTCCATAAATCTCGTCTATGAACCTTGTACTGAGGGAGAAGAGAATCAGGGGGAAAAAAAATAACAGGTACGTGTGGGGAGTGATGTACAAACTGAGTTAAACAAAACAGAAAGGAAGGACACAGGAAATAGAATTAGTTTTAAGTTTTAGTTAAGTTTTAAGTTTTAAGTCTTTAGTCTTAGTCTTGACGTCATTATTCTTAAGTTTATTCAAAAAAATGATCAATGGTACTGAGCTTCTACTCAGCATGATATTCACTGCAAAACTCTATAAACAAAATTTCCACTGAAAAAACAAAACAAAACAAAACATAAGGGACTGCATTGTTTGACACAATATAAACTGCATAAATGTGATTGGACTATGCATATTGCTGAAGGATTTTGGGACCCTGACATGCTAATGCAATCAACACATGTCATTGAAATCAATAGGGAACCTACTTTTTTGGCAGAAAATGAACCAATCTGTATTCTCATCTTGTTAACAAACGACTGAGGTTACCAATTCTTATAAATAATTTTGGTAGTAAGTTTCTCACTTTTTTGCAACAGTGCAGGCTTTCATTTTAAACACCTTATGAAAATCTTCTCTGAAGCCAACACAAAAACTGAACAGAATTGACCACAAACAATAGGAAAGTGAACTAACTAAATAACTCACCATATAACCCTAAAAAAAGGTAAGCACTAACTGGGTCAAAGGCAGCTTGTCATTGGCTGAACAACCAAGATCTGAAACAACAAGGTATGTATAGTAAGTAAAAGTGGGGCAAATGATAAGGCTGTGAAGTAAAGGCAAACTATTGGGCTTCAGTCCCTGGATTCCAGCGCAGGCCAACTCTATGATCAGCACCCTGGACAGCGACCGTGACACTTCCAACAAATGGTTTACATCTCATTTTGGGAGGATACCCTCATGCACTTTAAGTGTAATTAAATAGTAATGCTTTTGCATAGTACAATTTGAAATGAAAGCATTTACTGAAGCCACATTTAATTATAAAATGAAAAAAAAGTCTAATTTTGTTGAGAGTCTCCTAAAGGAATGAACAGCTCTACCCATCATACAACAACTAAACATGTTGAATATTGCAGCTCATGTACTCCAGTAATCTGAATTGCAGTTCTGAGTAGCCACAAGGCTTTGAGAGTTTTGTTTTGCTGCTGTGAAGCTGCCTGCGGTGGAAACGACACTGGTGGCCTGCAGCATTAAACAGAGATGGGCTGGTAGATGTGAACACTTGACTCTGCCCTCTTCCTTGATGGGAACTCATTGTGTTCTGACCTTTAAGTTCCCTCGATATCTCCCTCCATGTCTCTCTCGCTGTTTTCCTCCCTCCTGCTATCTCGCTGTGAGGGCTGGGGACTTGACAGCTGATTTGAAGCACTGCAACGGCACCAGCATTTTGTTTAATGACCCCCCCCCCTCTTTCCTATCTCCCTTTCTTAGCTGAGTCCATCTTAATATGTTATGTCTTTCACCTCACTCTCTTTCTTCCCTTTTATGCTTCCTATTTTACTACTGCCAATCTCCTTCCCTCTGTCCATTGTTTTAATGAGAGTGAAAGAGGGAGCGTGAGAGTTGCATATCAGTATGCAGAGCGTCCACCCCCTCTCTCAGCAGAAACCTGGTATCTGGGCCACAGAAACAATGGCTGCTCTGGGCGATGGGGCTAAGGATTGGAGACACAGACAGTCCACTGACATTTCATATCAGTTCCTCATAAAAAAATGGCAGAAACAGAAAGAGACAGAGAGACATGGAGAAAATGGTACAGTCACAGAGTAATTTTGAAATATCACTCAAGTACTTGATGTAAAATCATCATAACACATAATTTATTTATTTTCTGCACATCTACTATTGCTTTCTTAACCAAGTAAAATCAGCATGCTTAGATATATGCCTTATGCTAAGATTATAAAAAACACTTTTTTGGGGGCATTAGTTGGGCCTCTATTTCCATCCCCTTACTTGGACGGGGACCAGACAGGATAAGGCCATATTCAGACCAAATCAGGCATTGCGGCCCACTGCCAAAGGGTCGGTTGGAGGTATGTGGGGGTGTGGGCATGTTTATCAGTGCTCTAGAATGTAACAATGTGAAACAATCAGAAAATGATGTTTTATTGATCTGATTCACGCACTTTCTCACTACGAGCACTCCCTCTCTTCATTCACTCTCTAGCTCGCTCAAACACAGCTGCTCTCTCTCTCTTTCTTTCTCTCTCTCTCTTTTTTAAAATGAAGTCAGAAGCCGACAGCAAAGTCTAACTTTACTTTTAACATTATCAAATGAAGAGAACAATCCTCCCCTCCTCCTAGTGATGTCTTTTTACTCCTTCATGGCAGAGTTTACAGTTCTAATCAGTCTGATCTCCAGCTGTGATTGGCCACCGCAGCCTTCAGCCACAATGACATTGGGTTGCATTTCTCCAAAAGTTGACTCTGGCTCAACTATTCTAGCTGCAGTCTTGTACGGTGCCACTGTAGCCAAAACGCCTGCACACAAAACACACTACCCCCATTCAAATGATTTGGAGAACTGGCATTTTCACTGCACTGCTTGATTGGTCTGAATACAGCCTAATTGTGCAGCTCTTACAAGCCCCATGTATTGGTAGCCATGTGAGTTAAACATGCAGTATGTTACCAAAGGTAAATGCAAATTTGTATAATAAATATTTCTTTGTAAATGTACCACTTACATGGGCTTGCCACACGGGATGATGAGTACCTGTGTACCCTACTTATCTGTACCTCCTATACATATGTACGTTTTCCCACCTGTCTCATTTTACCTAACATTTGACCTTCATGGGGCCCACAAAATGTGTCTAATTCATACCTATTCCCATTTGTCTATGTAGATTCTCAATCAACCAAATAATAGTATATCTAGAAGTAAAAATCAAGGATATTAGATTTTATGTTTTATTTTTTATGTTTAACTATTCATCCAAGAAGCTTCTTCAGGGTTGGGGAGTCCAACCACTAGGCATTCGCATTGATAGATTGATGATCATGAGATAATGATTTCTCCACCCAGTAAATTACAAATCAAACATTTATGAAATAAATACAAAATGTCTTCAAAACAAATAATGCTGTGTCTTTTGTCTCTTGTATTATTTGTTGGTAAACATGCATTTACTGTACTGATGCCACCTCATATGATTTCTAAATGATAAAGTTCCAATTTTCCCTTTGGCTACCATTTATAATTTGCCGAGTTGCCTACAGCTCTAAAGTTTATATCATGCTACAGTTACACTTGGTAATTAAAACCAACACTGCAGTTCAGTTTGCCCAGACATTGAGTGGGACATATGAAGAAGTGAACATTCCTGGGTGAGTACATCTAACAATGTTTATTGCCTGTTGGATTTTGCTCATGGATACACTTGCTCCATGGCTGTTATACAATCCGTGCAAACCCCAAAGCAGTTGGCAAAGGACATGAACTTATCATGGAATTTAACTGGAGAGTTATCCTGCTTTCCAAGTCTTCTGACTTTAAATAACTACTTTGCATTCAATGAGAGTTTTCATTTGGATTTAACAAATGTCAAAAGAGTCGTCATGTAATATTGCTACACAGAGATGGCTGAATGTTTTACGATTACTTCCATCTGATAATGTGCAATCCAACCCTGGCCCTGAGCTGCAGTGTATTCAGACACCATCTGATTTTAAATCTATGTCTGGTCTAAATATTGTTCATCTCAGTATGCACAGCTATCATGGATATGATTAGAGTGTGGGCTAAATCAACAGATGCAGACATTGCTGTGATATCTCAAATTTGGCTGACAAAATAAGTATTAATAAGGATATTAATGTGGACGGATACAATGTTTATTGTGTTGAAAGGTGGAGGCGTTGCTATTTATGTGAAATCAAAATTCAAATCAAGGTAGTTCTGTCTGAATCAATCTGCAAGCAATTGGGATTTCTGGCAGTGAATGTAAAAATTGCTCATAGCCTCTGTGTAGCTGTTGTTGGGTGTTACAGGCCTCCATTGCCTTAATTGACATCTTGCAGTCTTTATTCAGACTGAATTATAAGTAATAATATTGTTTTAGTTTAACTGGGACTCTTTCCCAGTTGATTAAGTCACCCACTCATCCAAATCTTAAATGCCCTGAGAAGTCCACCTTAATTGATTAGATTCTCATGTGCGTCATGTAGCAGATGGATGTGACTCCCCTCTTTGAGACTGCTGATAGACGTATTGATGGAGCAAAGGACAGAGATTGAGATGGCGATGTAACTGACCCGTGCACTGGTATTTGACATTCTTCTCGAAAACAAATCATTTGTAAAATAATTGTATGAAACAAATATTTGTAAAAACCCCACTATTTGTACTTTGCCAAATAATCTATTTGTATTCAGGCACACCCCTAGTGGATACTATTAATGAGTGTAACTTGGCTTGGGCTAAGGCAAGGACAACAGGTCCTACTACTGATTGGCAAAGAAACAAATGTTCCTCCTTTATCAAGAAAGTCAAATCAAAATATTATTTGTCTGTCACCACTGAAAATCCAAATGACCCTAATAGATTTTTACAAAACCATAAATTCCCTTTCTGTGAACAGAAGCTCAAACTATACCTATCTTTGTTATGAAGAATTCTATTGCTGTTCATGATAAAATGGAGATAATGAATTGTATAATGAGCACTTTAAATGTTCTGGCTTTGACTCTACTTTTTCTGCATCCATGAAATAGAGGTCTTCACATCCAACTGTTGGACTTGACCTGAAACTGACCCATGGAAAACCTACCTGAACCTGACGTGCATAAATTCATTTTCAACAAAGATGTGCTATCAATTAATTTGATCATTTAACAAGCAGCCTCGGTGGGAACGAGCAGCAATATTATAATGAAACCAATGAAAATAATTTGTTTATATGCTTCAAACACAGATAACATATAATATAATAAGTAAAAATCCTATTCCACCTCCTGAACCAACAATACAACCTTCAGTAGCAAACTGGATGATAGACAAAAGACAATGTTCTAACTTATTTACTCTTTAATTTATTTATATAAATTAATAATAAATGTAATATACATTTATTACCTAAAATAAGTTTGGCTTCACTTCCCTTGTCAGAACAAACAGCTTATGTTCCAGTTGGTTTTAACTTTTACCTTGTTCTCCTTTTCCTTTCACTTATTCCTTACGTCATTTCACATCACTGTTTACAGATTAGACTGAGTAGAATTTGGACCTGGTCTGACTCTGGTCTTGGGTCAGGTCTTGATTCCTCCAAATCTGGACCTCTGCCTTTTTCTGTGAACAAAGGTAATAAAGCTAAAATAAAATAAAATCTTTAGATCATGGAAAACCCTCAAGACCTGATCTTATTGATCCTTACTTTTTGAAATTAGCAGTTGATTTGATAGCCTATCTTTTAAACCTTACGGTGGATTTAGTGAATTTAATTTTTATGCTGATGACACTGTTATGTGATGTGATGTCATGTGATGATTGCTGTTTGTCAATTTTGTGCAGGCCATTGAATACTTGCAAAATGCTTTTATTGTTGTCAAAAATACCCTACCTGAAGTTGTCCTTAATGCAGATAAGACCAAACTTATGTTGTTTACCAACTCTAGGAATAGGCCACAAATTTTCCCCTCTTACTTTTGAGGGAGGTGAAATAGTGGTTGCTGACTCTTATAAATACCTGGGTATTTGATTGATGACTCCCTCACTTTTAAGCCACATATGCAGTACTTGGTGAGAAAGCAGAGGCTAAAACTGGGCTTTTATTTTCTAAATAAATTGTTTTTCTTGTAATGTAAAAAAGCAATTGTATACCAATTGTAAAGCTCTGACTGACCTCTGTGAGTCACGCTCTCAGGTAGGATGGCCTGCTCTGGCTACTCAAAGGCTCTTACATTGGTACACTTTTATGTATAAGGCAGTTTTAGATCTCCTCCAATACTACTAATGTGTATCCATCATGCAGAAACATGCCGGACAAGTCTTGCATTCTCAGGAATTCGTTATGTTTTCTGTCCAAAATGCTCATACGGAAATCTGAAAAAGGGCATTTATGTATTATATACCTTGAGGTAAGGTTGCTGAATGACTTGAAACTCAATGAATTAATCTAGCTAAATGCTTTTGAACTTCTTTTTTCTTCTTCTTTTGACATAGCCTCCTGTTTTCTTACAGTCCAGATGCTTTGCTGCTTGCTCTTACCTCTGCGTGAATGGACCATGTGGGAATGACATTACTTTACCATGGACTCAAAACAGCAGGAAAGAGCATGCTAACACATAGCTAATTAGCACTACTAGGAAACAGGAGGGCTGTGCATCAGGTAATACATTTACAAGAAGTAGTCCTCCCTGGAACTCTCTTGGTGCAAAATAATTTCCCTGGGTAGGACAAATAACAGGCTGAGCCCAGCGCCCTGAGATTTGTGATGTGACTGGCTGGCCTGCATTATCATCCAGGCAGAGCACCTCTTCAACCCCTGTTCTTAGTTGGACACAGCCGTAGACAGCTGTAAAAGGGAGAGCTAGCAACAACCCTCCCTGACAACCAAGTGTGCAACTGGAGAATAGATTAGCTCCTGGATCTCCATCTGATGACCTGGATAGCCTCTCATCTTCACACAGCAGGGTAAGGACCGAGAGTAAATCAGAAAGTAAAAGGCTACAGGGAAAGCTAATGACTGGGCCTCAGACTCTGATTGTGGGTGACTTTGCTGTAAAAGATGTAAGATGCATGTGCAGTAAAATCACCAAACTACTCAAGGATATGGTCTCTAACTTGGCAGAAAGAATCCTGCATATCGTGGCTGCACACCCAACTGAAAAATATCATAATGCACATAGGGAACAATGATTTTATGAAACAGTCTGAAGTACTGAAAAAAGGCTTTCAACTGCATGTAACATCCATTCAGTGCATTCTATTGACAATTTCAACTTTTTCTTATTCTACATGCTTCCACTAGTTCAGATTATGGAAAACAACCAAATAATTATGCAGATGACACACAAATTTACATAACCATATCATGAGGAGACTATGGTCCAATGCAAGCACTGAGTAAGTGAATTGGACACTATCAGCGATTGAATGTGCTAGAATTTTCTTCAATCAAACAAAGACGAAATTGAAGTATTGGTTTTGGAGCCAAGGAAGCACGATTCAAATTCAGTGCTCAGCTTCAACTGGTAATGTTGAAAACCACAAACCAAGCTGGAAATCTTGATGTAGTCATGGTCTCATACCTGAATTTCAACACTTACATTAAGACAATTACAAAGTCAGCCTACTATCATCTTAAGAACATATCAAGGATTAAAGGACTTGTGTCCCAGCAAGATTTGGAAAACTTGTCCACACGTTTAACTTTAGCAGAGTAGACTACTGTAACTGTGTCTTTACAGGTCTCCCTAAAAAAATCGATCAGACATCTGCAGCTGATTCAGAACACTGCTACTCAAGCTTACTAAGGCCAAGAAAGTGGATCATATCACTCCAGTTCTCAGATCTTTACACTAGCTTCATGTTTGTCAAAGAATAAATTTTAAAATACTACTGTTGGTTTATAAAGCACTGAATGGTTTACAGCAAAAACACATTTTCTTAACTTATGCTACATTATGAACCATCCAGACCTCTCAGATCGTCTAGGACTGGTCTGCTTTCTGTCCGCAGCGTTCAGTTTTATGCACCAAATATTTGGAAGAAACTTCTTTGCTGCTGCCTTTTATTAAATCAAATAATTGTAACTGTAACTTTTATCTTGTATTTTATGTCTGTCTTATTCTATTTTTGCTTGTTTTTGTTTTCTAGTCCCTTAGCTCTGTAATGACTGTTTTTAATTGTATTTAAATGTCCTTTTATAGTGAGTTTCTTCTGCACTTTGTCTCAGTGCTTTTAATGTTTTATGTAAAACACTTTGAATTGCTTCGCTGCCGAAATGCGCTATATAAATAAACTTGACTTTTCTTTCCCATCTGTAACTATTTGTTTTTCTTCTTGCTGCTGAAAAATAATGGTTACATAAAAAAAAATAAGTTTCAGTCTTTCAGGAGCTGCAGTTCTTTCACTGAAAGGTCTAAAGGCTTTCACTCTCCACATAAACTGTTTGCAATAACTATATTTTGCTGTGTCTGGGTTTCTTTCTTGGTCTGGCACAAATTGGTCCTTTAATAGTCCCCCTTTTGACGGCTAACAACACCCCTAAGAGGAACAGGGAACCAGACAACTCTAATCATGAATCCTTACACTGTCATCATCACACTACCTGTGAAAAATATAGTCCCCAAGACTTAGTGTGTGCAGCGGGAGGCCAGACATAACATGTCTATCACTGACAGTTTCAATTAAAGGACCTGTCATTTATTTGGCATTAGGGGGCTGTATCTTCATCATGGAACCAACAAATTATCAGGACAAGCAGAGGAAGTGCTTTTCCAATGCCTTTTAATTTAGTGCTTTGACCTCTTTGACCCAGAAGGAATTCCTCAAAGAGTTTCCTCAGTTGTGCCAATTGATTGGAGGCTGGCACTCAATCTCAGAATTAGGACTTTGTTCAACTCTTATTGATGTAACAAACTATAATAGGGGGAAGCAACACAATCAAACTACCCAGTAATTTTGTTTCAGTCAGCTAGAAGGAAAATACGACGTGATAAGCAAATAGTCTATAAAACACTAACAGACAGAAAGGTTCATAACAGCAAACAATTGTTTGATTAGTTTTATACTCATTGTTAATTTTCTGCTGCAGTAATAATTTCAAAAAAGAACAGCTCTTGGCATTGTAATTATAAGTACAATGACATTTAATCTTTCTCTTTGTGTACAAAAGATCTGTTTCTATATTTTCAATAAATTTGTGTTGAGAAAAGCCCATTTTCGACTGAGTCCCCTCTTTATGTGCAAATATAATTTTATGACGAGCTGTAAATGTGCTGAGAATTTAACTCTGGAAGCGTGAAAGCTAATGTGCAGCCCTATTACATGTTGATTATTCCTCCATTAAAGGCCAGGCGTTGTTTTATTTGAAGATGACACATCACCAGCCTCTCTCTATTTAAGTGAACCGTGTCAGTCTCATTTTATGGGAAGTGCATACCTGTTCATTCACAATGCTGTGTCAGCAGCTATAAAGCCAGACACTGAAACATTTACTGTGGCCATCCCGCCACAATGACCACACACACACACACACTGCTCTCTGGAAATTGCCTTCACCGTGAAAATAGGCAAATATGAACGGTGTCATTTCTAAATCCATCTCGGGAAATAAGCTGCACTTTCTCTCACTCAGCCAGTTATTGGTATGAAAATAAGCAATTTCTGCATAATAGAGAGAAGGTACATTTCCTTATTTAAGCCCTTGGTTTAGAAAGTGCTCCACTTTTTGATAATAGGGTAAGATACATTTGAAATAGTAAGCCATGGATCTCAAGAACTTGATATTGGACAATTCTGCAAAATGTGTTATACAGTTTTTGAACATTAATGCAAAGTTGCTGTTTTTTTTTTCATTCAATAGGAATAGCCCTTTAAGACAACAGACAACAGCCTCTATTAGACACTACTAAACAGTTTAGTTTAGTTTTTCTCCATTAAAGTGAAATACAAGACATATTCGGTACATACAGAATATACATATATTCTTGTTATAGACAAGAGCAATGTGCAAAAGTTAAACGTGAAATCTGTTTTAAAATAAAACTTAAAATAACCTAAAAAGGCATATAAAAACAACAAAAAATATTATCTACCATTAGATCAGTTAGTACAAATTTACAATTATTTTTTTAATGAGATACTACAAATGATGAGAAAGCTGATGAGACAATTAAAGGTCCAAGACATGATTATGGTAAGTACTTTAAAAATAAATCATTATACTACTTATATTATACTAAATTATCATTATACCTAAACACCTAGTAAGATGCTGTAATTAATATAAAAAAAAAAAAACATTTCCATATGTATTATATATCAAAGTCAAGGTCAATATCCAGGCAGACAGCCATATTAACACCTTGTCTTTTTCATTACAGCAGTGGGGTGATGGTTTCTTAAGGTGCAAATTAAAAGTCAATTTTCACCCATCTGCACATTAAAATTCTGAATGAGTATTATAAATATGAATGCAGGACTTGCTTCCAGTGTAGTGCTTTTACACTGGTGTTTTTATTTTTTGGCCATCATTAGTGGAACAAGCTTTGAACACCACACTGACATAAAAGCTTGATGGGGTAAATGAATATCAGCAAACAGTTGCCTGTTTACATGTCCAGAAGACACAGAAAAGCATTAAGATTTATTTTGTCATGTTTTTGGCCACCCAACGAATGTATTAAATTGCTTTTTTTTAGCCTCTGTCATCTTCTTAGGGAAAATATCTGGTTCTTTAGTTGCTAAATGCTCCATTATGTCGATCAGCTAGCTGCTAGCTTTGTGTGTATGCTGTTTGGTGCTGGGCAGGTAGCATACAGTGAGTTTATCACCCCCATTTCACCAAAAACAACCTGGAAACAGGATTAATGGCGGTAAAGTGTTATCTTAATTTCAAATAAGAAACTTTTACTTTCATTTATAGCCTTTATATTATGATGTTGCAACTTTCAACTCATTATTTCTCCCGCTAGTTGTCTGATCTTGAGTCAGTCAAGTCAGTAAAAGACATTCAAACTTGTGGACTAGCCCACTGGTTGTCCTGGCAAAAACACAGTAGCAACTTGAATATAGCAGGAAAGTCTCAAAGTGTCCTTCCTGGAGGCTTTTCTAGGTCCTGACAGTCACTCTGTCTCCTAGGGGACAGTTTTTGGAACAGGTGGTTGTCAGACTGTGCAGGGTCAGTGGCAAACCTCTCTAACCTCTTTCATCACCCTGACCATGATGCTGCGCTTTCATTGACAGCGGCTGACAGGCAATAACTGCCCAGTGACGTGGACAACAGCAGAGCTTGTCCTTGGTGTGACAGGAGGCGGAGGAGGAGTGGCAGGAGGTAGTTTCATCCCCAAAATCCTCAAAAAGCCTTTCACAGACGAGTTTCACACATAGACCACATGAGATTACTTATTATTGTTATCCTCTTAGAATAGTATGTTAAACCCCTTCCCACCTTTCCTTTTGTCAAGAATCTTAAGCACACGATGATATTTTAGACATTAGTGGTCTTCCAACTTTGTAGTAGCAGTTTGGGCAAGGCTTTTACTGTTTCAACATGACAATGCCCCCATGTAAGGTCCAAAGGTCTGTAAAGGTCAACGAAGAAATAGCTTTCTGAATTTAGTGGAGAAGAACTGGACTGACATCCCTGACCTTACCATCATCCAACACCTATGGGATGAACTGAACTGGAACGCTGACTGCGTGCCAGGCCTTATCACCCAGCATCAGTGATCAACATCACTAATGCTCCTGTAGCTGAATGAGGGAAAAATCCCTGCAGTCAGGATTCAAAATATTGTGCAGAGGCCTACCAGGAGAGTGGAGGTTGTTCTTGTTTCATATTAACGCCCATAGTTTTGAAATGAGATACTAATTAATTACACATTTATGTAATGTTCACATGCCCACACACTTATGGCCATATAGTGTAACTTTTTTTTGCGTATGTGTGCACGTTTCAGCACTCTACCCACATTCCAGGGAGGTAGCAGTTTGATACACACTCTTTAATCTTCCCCTCACACCCGACACACTCAGACATGCTCACACACACACACACACCTAGCATTTCATTACTTATTGGTATAGCCGTTGACCTGACTGTGCGATCAATTCTGCACACAGATGCTACACACACACACACACACACACACACACACACACACACACACATAGAGTCACAGAGCAGGGATTAATCAGAACTTTGACCCAAACACTAATTGCAGACCCAGCAGTATTTCCTGCTGATTTGTTATCTCTTTATTGTGCAAAGTCTGTTCTTTTTCTCTGAAACAAGACTCTCCATGCTGAGAGAGAGAGAGAGAGAGAGAGAGAGAGAGATACAGTGAGAGCGATACAGTGAGAGTAATACCAATCAGGGGAAATCAGTTTGGAGTACATCCTCCTATCTTTCACTCCTGTCCCCTCTACTCGTCTACTCTTATCTCTCCTTTTATTATCTTCACCCTGCACTCACCTACTCTTCCTCATCCTGACTCCACTTTACCTGCAATTTCCTCTCCTCTCTCTCTTATTCTGTCCAACTCTGCCCTCCTCTCCCCTCGTCTTTCAACACTGAGAGTGTTTCATAGAGTCAAGAGCGTTCATGGAACCTCTTGTATGGTTTGCTGCTTGGATGAGTGTCCTCCTATATCCAGCGATTCAAGGGTTACAGACCGTCAGTTTTCTTAAAGTCCAGGTGTGTCACTGTGTTTCTTTTACTCTCTTTACATGTGCAAAAGTAGGTAAACGCTTGAATATATGGTTCCAAAAACCACAGGCATCAATATGCTGCCATAACAGCCTCCACTGCCATGTGGAGGCCTTTCCATATGATTTTGGAATCCGACTGGAGGGATTTTCTCCTATTCAGCCACACAAGAGCATTAATGAGGTTGGGCACTGACGTTGGCAGATGAAGACTTGTTTGCAGTTGGCATTCAGATTCATCCCAAATGAGTTTTATGGGACTGAGGTCAAAGTCTTCTGCACCAACAATATGGAGCTTGCATTGTGCACAAGGGCACTTTCATGTTGAAACAAGGGCCTTCTCCAAATTGTTGTCACAAAATTGGAAGCACACTTTTGTCTATAATTGTATCATGTAGCATTAAGATTCCTCTCAATTGGAGCAAAGTGGCCCTAGCCCAAATCAGACCAATCGTACACGAAATAACACATATTTTCATGGAGGATTTTTTTGGTTCTTCCACAGCATGTGAAATACATGGGTTCCTGTAAAATGGACCTAAAAACCAAGCTAAACCACTGAAAGCACCACTGCACTGTAGCTTCGTATTGCTGTCTTTGTGCCTGATACACTCTGACTTGGTAATCTTTGGATTCCAGAAACAAACTAAATAGCTAAAGCAAGAGAGTTATGTTAAATTAAAGGTTTTGTGGCTGGAGAGCCAAGGCTAGCCAAGGCTACAACCTACCTTTTTTCCTAGCTGTTTCCTGTGATTGAACAATATCAACTTTAATGAACTGACATCTTGGTAATTTAGTTTGTCATCCTAAAAAATTGAGGACATTATCTATCTGGTCAGCCTGAGAAGTGTGCTCTTTTTCTCAGAGCTTCTTATCTGTGCTTTTTTAAAGGTAATGTAGATCTTTATATATATATCACTGTTACAGATCTTTTGTCTTAATTATGTACAAGTTGAGGTGTGAAAGCAAAGCACTGATACATGGTGCTGCATTTTTCTTTTAAAGTGCAAGTTTATTTTCTTCCCCAGTGACATTTGAGATGCATTTAGAATACAGTCAACATAGCTTTGGGACAAAGGCCAAAAGAGAGAGGAGAAATGATACATAGGGGGATGTATTTCAGTCGTTTGTGCTGACAAAGAAAAACTCCTTGCATGTTTCTCAACTTGGACAAGCTTGAAGTTTCCACAAGGCTGGGAAAGGAAGCCTTTGTTCAGAAAAAGTCAGAGGAATATTCTGCTTTGGGATGTTTTGGTTTCTGTATTCATAAAACACACCTGGTCATACAGACACTAAGTCTGACAAAGTTTTTTTTCTATCCCCAGAATGCCCCCAAAGTACACCTCTTTTACCTTCTTTTCACATGAAAAGCACACTGTCAAGAAATGAAGTGCTGATATCTTCAGAAAAATCTTCTCTTAAATGCTGACATGAGGTTTTTTTTTTTTTGATTGACAACTAAATTTTTAATGTTGTATTCATTATTTGCATGAAATATTTATATCAAGTAAATAAAAAATGGAATCTGATATATTCTCCTGTGACAGGCGCAATCTGTAAAAGTCAGACTGAAACATCACGCAGGAGCAGTTCTGTAATAGTCTCTCTTTGTATCTCACTTAGATGGTTTTAGTTACCAATACACTACTTTATTAGAGTTACCAATGTCTAATTAACATAATATTTAGTGACTGACACATACGCATAGTGATATGATTCAAATTGAAGGGGGGGGTCAGCAGTTTACAGTCTTTTATTTTGAATTATGCTGGAGGGGCGACTCTGAATGCTATATAGTCGCAGTATTTTAACCCTGTCCGTTTCAAGAAACTGTATCCGATTTTTTTTTTCTTTCAAAGCCAGTGGGAATCCTGCAACAGTGGAGCTTTTGTCATACTCCCTCCCTAAAACATCAAACACTCAATCCCCTGACAGGTGGCTGTTAAAACTTAAATTGTTTCATCTTTGACAGAAAAAAAAGAAATTCTGATTAGCTGGATTTCATGACACTTACAACAGACATCAGTAGTGACAAGTTTTCAAAAGGTTTTTCAAAAAAGTAGAGTGTCAAAACATCCTCAGAAACTTCTCAACGTGTCAATATGTTTCAGTCATATTTTTTTGCCATGAATACAGCAAAATACTCGGTATCCTAGGCAAGCTGTCCACTGTGGAAATGTATTTCTATCCACTGTGACCGTCACCGACTGAAGAAAGATGCTGTTTAAATGACACATCATGATGATAATGACCGAAACATAAATTCTTCTTAGTTCCATTAAAACCAAATATGTGTATAATTTGCAAATGTCTGATTTTTTTGCCACTCCCAAGTGGAGAAGTAACAAAAATCCCTATAACTTCATGGAGCATGAAATTCACAAAGATTGTCTCAGTTGAAAATGATAATTCTGTATATGTAGTTGAATTGGGTTTGATGTTAAATTTCATTACTGCTCTGAGCAATCCACACCCCAGTAATGACAGGTGATGAGAGACAGCTTAAATGAAACGGCCTCCATCACGTTAAGTTAATCATTTAGATTAATGCACATCTGTTTTGAGTTGAGAAGAGTCCTAATTACAAGTTACAATCAAATTATGGTGCATGGTGTTGGAATGAGGAAATCCTGAATATGCATCAATGAAAACAGAAAAAACGAAATCACTGCATTCCCCTTTGTGTAGCTAACCTTCTCCATTATGGACATATGGTTTATACCAATTCATCATACAGACATATATATTAGATTGCAGGAACTATAGTAAAAATACAACACAACTACATACAACAACACACATATGTACACACAGAGGGAAAAAAGAGAGAGTGGGTGGCAACAGAGAAGTGGTAACATAATGTCCATACGGAAAGCATCACCTACTACTTTCTCTCATAAATCTTCACCCTTAACCCTCCTCTTCTTCACTCCCACTTTCAACATCACTCTCCTTCCAGAGCATCTTTACCAGTCCACTTCTGGTCCCCCACCACCACCTCTCTCTCTCTCTCTCTCTCTCTCTCTCTCTCTCTCTCTCTCTCTCCCTCTGTCTCTATCAGACTAAGTCAGTCTAATTGGTGTTTGACCATATCAATGACTTGGCAGCCAACTGCTCGACCCGCCCTGAGCCCCACTGGAATAAACCTACCAATTAACTTCTTGTTATCCTGACAAAAAGATGCCTTTTCTTTAGATCGGTCTGTGCGAGAAAGTGTGTGTGTCTACTTGTGTATCTTAGCGTAACAAAGGAATTGAGAAAACCTGTTTGCTTTCATTTACTGATGTGGGTATACATGCATGTGTATTTCTACGTATTTATCCATACTGTAGGCAGGTGTTGAATAGTTGATGCTACCAGCACCTCCAGAGCTTACTAATTAACACATTAATTCATTTATTTAATCTATACAAAAACTCAAGAGAAAACTAGCAATTCATCTCACAGATAGATAGATAAGTGAGACAGCAATCACAACAGGAAACACTCAATTTAAAAGGCAATATGATGTTGTTGAAATAGCAGGTGGGATAAAAGAGACCATATACCTGTTAACGCCACCTCTAGGGAGGTAAAACCTCTGCTTTGATGGAAGCAGGAAGTGTGTGATAATGTTTATCAGAGGGTGTTTGTGAATGAGTGTTGGTATGTAAGGATGAACGACGAGTGTGTTTATGTGCGAATGTGGGTGCCTCGTGTGAGTGTGATGTAGCGGGAGTGTGTATGTGTGAGTTTGTGTAAATCAACCAGTCCACTGAAGCTATCAGCCCTTCTCTCCGAGGTCACGATCCCTTCATCACTATTTTCCTCCTCTTTTCTTTTCCTCCCACCTGTCCTGCATCACTTCCCTGAAGGAAGCATCGTCTGTATATGTGTGTGTGTGTGTGTGTGTGTGAGAGAGAGAGAGAGAGAGAGAGAGCACATCTCTATATAATGCAGTAAAGGTTGCATTACACTAAGATAAAATGAACTGTTTTACATACCAAGGGCTCTGAATTCTCCTCCTGCATGTGAATGTATTTTCAAGAAAGCGTTAGCATAAATTTATCATTTATCAATCAGTATGGGTTCAATTTAATTCATGCCTTTTTTGTGTGTTAACCAAGAATACAGCAGAACAGGCTCATGACGTTGAACACATGAAACAAAGTGAAAAGTTTGGTTTTGGTTTGAATAAAAGTAAAAAAAATAAAAATGCCTTAAAAATGCCTGGTATACATTTAATTCTAAAAAATAAACTCTGTGAAATAAACATGTTGTTGCATGACCATCTCACTCTTCCACTGTCATTTCTCAGCTGATGGTATCTAATAAAGGCGTACCATGCTCAAAAATATTTAAACGGAACAACTGCTGTGCATACAAATGTGGAACTATCAGGGAAAGTAATTTAATGAATAAAAGTGCCAAATGTGTCATTTTCCAGTTGCACCAAATTTAGATCCATATCACCTTCGTGCTGGACCCGCAATGACCTGAACTGCAATTAAGTTCACAGGTGGGTACTGCAGAGAAAAAAAAAATATGCTCAACTTCAGCCCCAGTTACCTCAAACTTTTCAGCTCATTTGATATTTCTAGTCACATAGAAAAGCTGCTATGGATTCAGTTCATTCGCTTAAGTTTCGAATACTCTTTTTTTTATGTGTGTCTTTGGTAGAATGTTGCTGATTTGATGGACACCGTAGTGTATTATTAAAGAAACACCGGCAGACTACTTATACTGTCTGTATCCCTGTATCTGTATTACTGTGCATATACTATATACCATTGGGCTACTTATTAAAAACTCTAGTAGCAGCTTCTGTCAATTAAACGTCTAGCAAACTTTTCTAGCTTGGTCAATATATTGAACATCTAGGTCAATTTTTTAAGAACTTGGAGACTTTTTATCCTTGTAAAAACCCAACTAAACTACACTCTGTTGTAATCTAGCTGTGGTCCAAACATCAGAGCAACAACGACAGCGGCTGATAATCTAACGATTTACTGACTGCATACATCTAATCCTGTCTGAATGAGGTATTATTCTCTTTTTCAGCTCCTGCTTTGTCGGGAGCTGAAAATCATTTTCATTCATTCATTTTTATTTCATTTTCATGTCATTTTCATTCTTTCAATCCCTCTCCATTTCTGCAGATCTTTAGACTGCATTTCTTTCTTTCTTTCTTTCTTTCTTTCTTTCTTTCTTTCTTTCTTTCTTTCTTTGTCCCTCTTTCTCCATCGGTCCTGTTGTTTCTGTGTCTCTGTCTACCTTTAAGTTTTATGCAATTTCTTCTGTGCACACTGATATACTCTACTTTGTTTTCGCTCCCCTTTTCCCCTTCTTATTGTCTCGTTCTGCCTTTTTTTCCTTTCATGCAGCATTGTCTCCTTTCCTCTTTGTCCTGTTTTCTCTACCCCTTTTTTCTTTTTTTATGGTTTCTCTTTCTCCCTCTCTCTATCTTTCCTTTTACATCTGTCTCTCTACATTAGTTTTATTCGAGGCTTTCCTTTTTCATCTCATATACATCTCATACAATGTCAAACTGTTAAATAGGTGTTAACAGATTCCACATTTATTGTGGTATTCCTTGCTATCAGGTAGTATATATTGAATATGATCACTTAAGATTATGTTAACTTCTGAAAGACCTTAGCAATAGAAAATGACATACATGGATTTTCTGACAAGTCTGTCAAAATCAGATTTAAAAGCCTTTACTAAATGCCTCATCTCTGTGAACAAACCATTTTGGCATTTGTTATTGTCGAGATCAGTGCTTGAACTGGGCCACTAGCCAAGTGCTAGCACTATTAGTCTGTCAGCCTGAGACACTGAATCTCTTAATTGTATTTTCTTAACAGCTGACTGTGGCTTATACATCCATAATATCCTTTGCATGGATAAAGGAAGTTGTTTTGATGACCTAAATGTAGTTCTCAACTCCAACAGAAGACTGAGTTGCAGTGTTGTCCTCAGGCAGAGAGGAGAATGCTAATCTCATCCATAGGTTCCTGTAGATTTTCCTCTCTAAAGGATTCCTTTGATCTATTGAGATGTGAGTACAGTATGAGTGGATGCTGGATTTAAAGGATGCCACAGCTGGATACAGGTATTGTGAAAGTAATGCTGCATGTTGAATACCTAGAAGTAACACGGATGTGATCTGTGCCACCAAATTAATAATTTGTGACTACGAGTGGTCACAGAGACTCTAACCACCATCAAACCACAACAAAAGGCATCTATAGATGAATGGCAGATTATGTTCTTGCATACTGTGCATTTCACACATGAACAGTTCACGTCAGTTCATAATGTGTGGACTACATAGATTGAGAAACTTAACTCAACTCTGCAAGCAAAAAAATGATGTCTTTGGTGTGCAAGAAGTAATAGAAACAAAGATTTAATCACTTGCTTGGTTTCATTTCAATTTCTTCTGCATAAAATTGGATTTGGTGCGGAAATAGCATTGCTAAAAAAAATAGCTTTGTGTCTTTGAATTGCTTGATATTGGACGTTCTTCACAAACCCCCTCTTTTACTCAACATCTCCACCACTTGCTCTAAAGAGGTAGCAAACAACCATTTTATATTGGCTTGGGAGCTGGAAGCAGCTGCCTGTGGTTTTATGTGGGTGTTTTATATGGACCGGAACAATAATCTTAATGCAGTAATTTCATTTTAATGGACAGGTATGGACAGTGACTAAATTGAAGTTCTGAATTGAATTTTTTAAAAACACCGCATTTCAAACAAGTAAAAGCCATATAGTTTGTGATGACAGCTCAAGGACTGTGATATTTGATAGCCAAGATGACAAGGTTGTGTTATTGAAATTAGAAATGAGTAAATATATTGTGGTTCTGCCAATAATGAAAAACTGACAATGAGACAATCAGCCTCTCGCGACACTAGATTGGTTTTAAATGTCAGCAGTATAATGTAAATGTTACCTTACCATGTAGATAAAACGTTCTATATAAAGCCATATTCTGTTTAAATGTTGATGATAGCACATTTTATTATCATGGGAAAATGTAAAGATAATGACTTAATTCCAATGTGACTGAAGGGCAATATCTGAATGTCGGAACATATGAATGAAAAAGCAGAATAAATCGAATGACCACACTTCCTTCTCCTTTAAGAGCAATGCACTTGGAGCGACACGCTATGATATTTTTTTTTCCAGTCAGAAGCAGTTTCACCTCAAAAACCTATGAGAGGAAACCAATGTCCTTGTGCAGGTAGCAGAGAAGTGAGCCAAGCGCAAATACCCATAATCCTCAACACCAAAACTGTCACTGTGAATTCAGAGAGGCCCCAAAATTGAACATGTGCAAGGAAAGAAAAAAAAGATGGCCAGTCTTTAGCCACATGTGAATCCCATTTTTGATACTATTTATGGTGTGCATTTTTTTCTGCAATAGCCATTCAATTCATTTACATCCAGTAATTACCTCTCCATTTAGTAGCGATATTGGTGGTGGTGGCGGTGGAGTCAGCCATTCCTTATTTAGTAAGGTAACCATCTTTACAGTGGCCTACTGTTGTGTGGAAAACTACTTGCGCTACATGCAGCATGAAATTAGACTGCGGTTGCAATTGACTGACTTCTCTATTAGCACAATTAGAGTTTGTTTGGCTTCACTGTAAACTGACACACCAGTTGCTCTTTGCAATTAAGCTACTCAAGGAGTGTTTGCTGTAGTATTAAACTACAATTGCTGTCACCATCAGTGGCTACATGTGTTTCCAAATCAACCAGGACAACATATTTAAGGATTACACCATGTGCACTGTATTCCTAGTCCATATATACATATACATATTTCTGTTAAGTTTGCATGTTTTTTTGTTAGTATTTCCTCTGTGATTGCACCATGGTGCACCTCTTCTGTTCTTTAATAATTAACAGCACAGCAGACCACTTGCTTGGTGAAACGCTACGCTTTGTGTAACCTTGCTCCTCCTGTATTTGATCATTCCTCAGAGCAGGGGCGTTTTGTATGAGGATGATAGTATATCTACTGATTACTGGGTGTCTGGCTGGCCAATAATGGGAGTGGCAAGTAGCGTGAGCATCCACAGTGGCTAAATAGTGATTGATGAATAGGTAATAAAATCTTGCATCAATTATTAATGGACTCCCTTGTTATTAATTACCTGTAAGGCGGTGTGTTCGCCTCTTTATGTTTATTGTGTGTGTATGTGTGTGTGCATGTGTGTGTTTGTGTACTGAGGGAGGGCTCTTTTCATGAATAATGAACGTTCAATTCTCACCTCAACCAGGGATTTCACACCTCTCAAACTCAAGGGAAAGGTGGGTGTATGTGTACGTGAAAAGGACAGATAAAAAATGGGATACGTTGTGTATGTTTGTGTGTGTGTGTGTGTGTGTATGTGAGAGACAGCGAAAGAAAGAGAGACCATGTGCATGTAATAGAGAACGAATGCGAGAGAAAAATGCATAAAAATGAAATCAGTCTTGGTCAGTTATTATCCATTTGTGTGTGCATGCGTATTTGTGCAGTACATGCTCCAGTCTCTAACGACGCGCTACTCTGAAGTATTGCATTATTCAGGTGGAGGGTAAGAGGCGGGATGAGCTGTTACCTACATCATGCTTTTGCGATTATGTTTGGATTTGCGTCAGAATGATGGATTCCCAAATGAAGAAGCGTCTTCTCCTCATTTCAACTTGTTTTTCTTGCCTGCAGAGAAAAATGTACACCACCGCCTGCCACACCGGAGCCCATTATGGTATCAGCTACTGCTGTTTAGAGTCTGTCAGGGGGGTCCAAAACATTCCCATTATGTAATGTCATTGCATAAAAATACCTCTTTCCTTATTCCCCTGTACACCATTGCTGATTCTTTTCTTCTCACCTGCTGCTTTGTTTTAATCTTTTTTTCCCCCCTTTTGTTTTTGCCATTATCACTATAGTATATTAATATGTTAACTTTATTTTTTGATGGAAAAATGTGTTTTATGTTTGAAGTATGGTATTAAAGGCTTCCAATTATAACAGCAAATCTTCTGTGACAACACTGGCTGTGTATAGTTTGTTGTAGAAATTTGTTGAGTACACCATAATATCACAATATCAGTGAAACTCCAATTAGGACTGAAAAAATGTAATTGAGACAACCTTACCATATTATTACACTACATGCTGAAAAGTTAATTTAATTTATTATTATGTTTTTTTAACAGACACAAATTCAAACAATTGCTGATCTCTTAGACTGTGATGATTCGCTGCTTTTCTCTGTTTTACATCATTGTAAATTAAATAGTTTCTGTTTTTGGACTATTGGTTGGGCAATTAATTTCTCTAATTACTGTTTAAGCTTTCAATCTCTTGACTGACATGTAGTAAAAACTTCAAGGAAAGTCTAGCAGATTCTTACATTTCTTGCACTTTAACTTACTTGCACTTCTCCAATAACCACAGTCAGAAGTCCAGCTAAAAGTATGAATTAAATTATAAGTATCAACCAATTTAAGTTGAATTTGACATGCCGGGGTCAATTCAATCTCCTCAGGTTCGAAATCCGCTGTTTCACACCACTCCTGACTTTTGCACTGAAGAAGCAGCATCATATCTAGATCACATTATATGATTGATAATCTCTGTGGATGAACTTTATCCTTGCAGCAGCAAAAGCAATATGATTCGGTATGAATGTGGAAAATGACACGAAAGCACGCACACATATAAAAATAAGCAGAACAAGAGATGGTGAAATTTGAAATGTGGCACCAAGGAAAATAGAGAAAATAGTGGAAAACAATGCAGAATATGTTGCAACTAATGTAAAAAATATTACAGAGCCACTTGAAAAGTGTTTTACCGGTTTTGTTGTGCTTGCCGGTGATGCTGTATGGCACATTATCAATGTTGGGTGTCTGAGTTACTACAGTCTCCAAGGATATACCCCCAAGAATCGTTAGAAATGTCCTCTATGTATCACATTACTACTAAAATTCAAACTGAGATGGGAGTTTGCAGATTCTGATAATAAATGCCATAGAATAGTCTGTTTCTCTCTCTCTGAATTACTCTCTTCAATAAGTATCACCAAACATATTGGGTTAATAAATACAAGGAACAGGCAGCCCTTATGGTACCTTAGCAACATTGCCTCCTAATTAAAACCAGCCTATTCAAGCAGCTCTTACAATGGCACTATGCGGTACACTAACACACAAACATCTCATATTCTGCACCCTATAGTCACTGGAGAATGCTAACATACCCTAACCTCCAAGCATCCACCATTAGCCACCACATTAGCCATTAACCCCATGCTGAAATTAGCTGAAGCGATGCTGCCTGCAGCATTTAGTGGTTAAGTGGGAATAATGGTCCTCCAAATAATCAGGAGACTAGCTTGATTTAAATAAATACTTTCATTCTGTAGGCAATATAAGCCGTAGAAATAAACATAAAAACATGATTAGCTTGATCGTTCTAAACGCACTGCTGCACAGGAAGCAACTGCAGTGTGGAATATTAGACAACACATTCATTAATGGGTTTCGGCACCATGTCTGCTGAACATACAAAAGTATCTCAAGATGCCATCATGACTGAAAGGAAGTGTGTTTGTGTTTTTCAGATGGAATTTACTGAACATTGCGTCAGTATTGCAAGAGCTGATCTGAATAAAATCCATTGTTTCCTCACAAAGTTGCTTTGTGTGATGGTTCATATTCTTTTAAATGTAAAAAAAAAAAGAACCACAATGTGCAGTTTCTGTCAAGCAATTTAATCTCTAAAACAATCAATCCAACAGTGTTAATCAATCCTGGAATATAAAGCTATGAATGTGTAATTGGTTGCTAAGCAAACTCTTGTTGTAATGAGGTAGTTCCTTGCAAAAGACTTTACAGTACACAGTCATGCTCGGTTCCTGTGCATTAAAACTTATTTTTGAGGTCTTTCTGAATTGATACAACCATATTTGACTATTCTTATACTGAGCTTCATAATCACAGAGAAAAACAAATCCCCTGGGTATTATTTGCTATAATAAATAATGTACATTACACAGTGCACTAGCTACACCGCTTCAAATAATCTTCCAGCTCTTAGCTCTGCCTCACGATACAAACCCATGATGATCTAATGAATTTTTATTCTGGAGCGAGCCTAATTGGCCACCAATCCAAAGTGAATCCAGACTTCCCCTTGTTGTCGTAAAAAGTTTCTTATGGAGGACAGTCGCCTAAAAAAAATAATAATAAAAAAATCGATGTTCCACAAGGAATTTCACACACTTCTAATATCATGGGGAGGTACGATATCAGATTCTGTGTCTTGGGAAATAATTGATAATTTAACAACAGAATTAGTAGGATAACCTATTAAAGCTTGAAGTATTATTATTCTAGCTCTAATTCTGCTGCAACAACTCTGCTCACATTCGGGTGACGCTGAGTAATAGGACTGAAGCTTTTTCTGTGATTTTAAAATGATTCTGTGTCTATCAGTAACTTCGTCTCTAAGAATGTTGACATTGTTTGCAAAATCCCTTTTTAAGGAGTCAATACTTGGTCAATTGCTCTTCAGTCTGCACTGTACATGCCGCCTCTTGCCCACATAATCCAGAAACACAAGTGGCACCTGTTTTAATCACAGGGCTACTTGTGTTTATGAGCACACTGGCTATTTTGGCTCATGTATTGTATGTGTAATCAGCAAAAATGCTGGGTGAAGAAAAATACAGATTAGAGTGTGTAGCGATTAATAAATGCACTTTACACACATTAGCTCAACAAATGGAAAGACGGAAATCATATTTTTGTCTGGAAGGTATGACGCATTGCAGTGTGAACACCACAAATCTGCAGCCAGAGGCGGATATTTTGAGTTATTTTAACTGTTAATAATAGTTCAAAGATGACACAAATAAATGATTAAAAATGTTGGTGAAGATGTTTCTATGACACATCATATCAATCTGACACTATTTTAGTATTAATTATTTTGCATTTCACACTGTAAATGATTACATCACATTGTAATTGATGTGGCAGAAGTGTTTCTGCTGTGATGCGTTTAAAGAATAAAACATGAGCATTTTTTGATAAGAATATAATTGGTAAGGAGGCAATGACGCACATGGTTGATGAGTTATACTGATCAGTCTGATGTGCGTAGAGGTGTCTACGGTGGTTATTTTCCTATCAGCCCGCTGTCATTTGCATGTGATTTAATTAAAGTAAAAGCAGCGGACAGCCATGCGTAATGGCACTGTGATCCTCTTAAATCGGATGCTGCGGATTGATCAACATATATGTCCTGCTGGCTTTAGATGCTGGAAAGATTTAGTGAACTGAAGAAAAAGCTCTTCATACAATGGCTGTGAGCAACGGATACTGTAAAACTCACCCATGTTGACTTCTAGATAAATGCAGACTGCTTTTAACACATTAAATGTTTTTTAAATGCTGATTTAAACACATTTATGGAAAGTGTTGAATTATCTATTTATATTTTAAGCATGATTCTGCAAATTTGCTTCAAGTAATAAGCCAGCAAAATGACATGACTCTGAGATATCTATTGTCGGCCAAAGATGCCAGTTCCCACTGAAACACCAACAACACTCCTTAGGCTGCTTCATCTGAATGAGCATCCCTCAATAATTGCACCTTTCCACCCACTTGTGCACCATGCGCACTGTCTTTGGCACCAAAGTGTCACTCACATGGGGAAAGCGATCTTCAAGGTCAGGAAAAGACTCGCTTGCGCTAGTCATTGTGCGCACGCACAGTTATACCTCTTATCATGGAGATTTAATCCCTGTCAAATCACATGTCTACTGCATTAAAGACATGAACACCTTCACCTTCACAAGGCAGAAGTCCTTGTTACTGGTGCCTGTGCAGCACAACATATGCATTTAGCCTATTTTCCCCTGAAAAATATTACACAGGTGTCATCGCTTAGACTTAGCATTGCAGAGCTGTATCACCAACATCCTAAAAACTGCCTTTTCTCATTTGAAGAATATATCCAGAGTGAGAGGATTCTTATACTATACTCGGACAATTACAAAACCCTCCTCACTGGTCTACCTAAAAAGACTGTGGGCAGACTGCAGCTAATCCAAAGTGCTGCTGCCAAAATCCAAACAAGAAAGAACAAATTTAAGCACATCACACCTGATCTCTGCACTGGCTCCCAATTAGTTTCAGAATTGTTAACAAAATGTTACTCCTTTTCTATAAAAAAGACATCAACTGTCTCGATCCACAGTACCTCTCAGACCTACTTATTCGATATGAACCAATAAGACCTCTTAGGTTTTCTGGTTCAGAGAGTTACGTTTTTTTTTTTTTTTTTGTGGTCGCAGCAGCTGCCAACTGTAGCCTCAGCATGAACATCCCAGGAGGTCAGCGGTTTCTGAGATACTCAAACCACATTGTCTGGCACCAGCAATCATTGTCTGTCTCGCTGATATAATTTGCTTTTGTTTAGAATTCAGCCTTTGTACCTATCCAGAAACTCAATACCTCACTTACTCCAACATGTCTAAGAGCCTTGTCTCTGATGAGTTGTCCAGTTTAGTCTTTTATATTTGTATTTGAGAGCATGGTCTTCTATATGAAGAGTTCATCGATCCCTCTGCAAAGAAGAAGAAGAGTTGTGCGGTATGAGGCCATTAAAGTGTCTCTCGGTTCACTTTGTAAATCACTGGGACACATATCGCAGAGAGAGATGCAAACATTTCATGGAAACTAATAAGGGTACAAGTAAGAGATGCATAGGCAGTGTGTGCATGTGTGTGTGTGTGTGTGTGTGAATGCGTGTGTGTGAAAACTATAGCTCCTGGCTGCTACGGTAGCTTGAGGATAATCTATAATAAAAAAAAAAGAATTGGTCATGTGAAGAAAATGGATTTTCCACCATGCAGTTACACTGTAATGGTTGCTGCAAGGTATACCTTTATGTTGGTGGGTGTGCTCTTTGTAATTGCATGCATGTAAGGTTAAGATGAGTGTGTGTCAGTCTGCTTGTGTATGCGGGTTATGAGTGTGAGTCTACATATTCCTAATTGCATCTATGGATTTCTTTAAATGCACAAATGTGATGTTATGTGTGCGTGGGCACAAACATGCCTATGTGTTATCATATATGTGAGTAGGTGTGTACAAGCGGAAGAAAGGTAATTGCTTCCCTCGCTTAATTCCTCCCTCCATCCGTCCATACAGGAGCCGCATCCAACAAAGGAAGGAGGGAGGTTGGTGAGAAGAGTCGTTTTTGTCAGCCATGTTGAAACTTTCCTAATTGGATTTCCTTGGCAGCAGTCTGGGGTGGCAGTGAGCAGAGCTGGTGAAAATGAAAGAAACATGACAAAAGTTAATTTCATGTCCTTGAGATGAACTTTTTTCTCCTCTTGTTTGATTTAACACTAGGCTATTTGAATTCAAATGAAAGACCACAAGCAAGGGGGGGAAAAAAGCATGTCTTGCCAATTTGATGTGATTTTTCGATGTACAAAATTTGGAGGTGATGAAGCATGTTCCTCTTATTATGACAAGTCAACCCGACCAGTGTAAGCAACAAATACTTGCTAGTCACGTTTCATATGAGTGATTCTCAATCATGGACTGATTGACATTTTAGACACCAGAGGAATACAGTATGTATCTCATTTAATCGAATAACAGCTCTTATCTAGTCTTTAATGACCTGCATGAGGAATCAATGTTGGTGTGACTGCAGCAGTCTACATGAACATTTAATGACCTTGGCCACTTGGAACTCCTTTAAGTCTGCACTCTAAAGCTTCATTTGTACTTCAGTGTTAAGGTGTTACACTGTACTTACTGCAGCTATGTAGGTTATATAGCCTATAGTTATGCTGGCTTTTAAGCTAACTACATGTTGGGGATACAGTTTCTATACCACACAAGGACTGCAACAACTGTGATTGGTTGGCATGGTCTTGGCATGCTTGTTTTTTCACCTACATGTGTCTGACGGTGGTGAAGATTGCTAATAATAAATACAATATTAAGGAAGTTGAAGAAAGGTTCCATTATCTTCTTCATTTATTGGACATTTCTACTGCAAACTCTAACCCTTTTAACTGGGATAATAATAAATCAAACAACATAAACATAATAATAGTCCACCTTGTTCCACCTTCCCACCATCACTTGTGTCACAAAGTAAAAGAAAGAATCTCAATACAGTAATATAATAAGAGCACAATCCAGTCTGATCATGTATTATACATTTATCTAGCATTGTGGTGGTGCTATGAATGGGAGAAATCACCATAGATCAAAACCTACCCTGTAGGTATGTCCGGTTGGACTCCCATTAACCCCTTGCGTCATGTATAAGCCAAGTTCATTTTTCTTCTTTCATACCGAACAGGGAACTCTGACCACAATGGTTTGTCCTCCATTTAGTTTTAAGTACTTTTACATGATTCAGTTCCACAGGAATCAACATGAATGATCGCAGTAATGTGTAATGTAAGACATTAAGAAGGAGGGAGGAGATTTGCTCTCATTATCCATGGCAGGAAGTGCTGCTGGATTGTCTTGGTTATGGAGGAGGTATTTAAGGGGTCAGGTCAGACTGTAATGTGAACCACTAGGAACTTTCTCTTTTGTTTTGCTGACATTTAGGAGCAGGTTGTTGGTGTTGCATCAGTTCACAGATTGCTTTACTAATAGATGTGGGTCATCAGGGTGAACAGCAATGGACTTGAGACAGACCCTTCAGGGCTCTGGTGCTCAGCGTGCTGGTTTTGGAAGTGTTTTTTTTACCAGCCTCTAATGACTCTTGTTTTAATATGCGGTTGTATTAATGGCTTCAACAAAATATATTTTTAGTTATTTATTTCTATCATCATTGTTCAACCAATGAACTGTTGAACACACAATCTGTCATTTACTTCAGATTTTTGTTGATGTGTCTTCATGCTGTTCCACTTTGCACCATCCAGGCAATGATATGATGTCCTGAAGAAGCTCTCTTCATTTTTGTTGTGCATCACTGTGATTGGCAGAGCTGTTTCAGAGCTATGAGACCAGTTATGTGACTGGTACACCCTCTTATTTGTATTCCCTGCCCCTTCCCTTGCACTTTGTGCTGCTGCACATACATGAAGTAAAATAGCAAGTGTGCTTGGAGACGTCCACACAGTCTGTGCGTCCAAAACCTCTGCCGCTTTTTTATGTTTGCACAATTCACAATATGATCTCTCTCTCTCTCTCTCTCTCTCTCAAGACCTTATAAAATCCTTGAAATGAAAGAAATGTTTTTTCTTTTCATTTATGACTCAGATCAGTGCCAAGTCCGAAGCCAAAGGGCAGACAGCGCAAGTCCAAATAAACAGGACAATCCAACGCAGACAGGCAGCCAGACAGATTAACAGCACCGGCATAATTAGCTCCTAGAGCTGTGTGTGTTGTTTTATTATGCCTGCCAGTGGTCAGGAATGCACACAGTGAGCTGATGGGAGAAAGGTATTCCGGTAAAATGTCTCAGTTTGGCACTCTCATCTGGTCTCTTTGGATATCATTGTTATTGCTGTCTGACTGCCTGATGAGAATTACTGAGTGTCTTTGGTTGTAAGGCAGATTCTTGTGTATTCCTTTGGTGGTTTTATAGCTTAAGTTTCAGATAGTAAACTAAATACTTCAGACATGACAATTTAATAACACAGTTCAAGTACATTTTTAATATTGTTTGCAGGATTCTAACAGTCTCTCATCTTCTTTGAAAGGCTAATAAACTACATAAATGATACATACATACATACTTTTCCCACAGAATACATTACACCATTTCAGTATTGGTCATCTGTTTCCTTCATGAATTAATTATTAAACAATAATTAATTGATTTTTTAAATATACAAACAACAGTTTAACTGTAATTGCAACATTGATGTTTTTGAGGGAAGTCTAAGGACTCATACTTTATCAACCTCACTCTGTAACTGTAACAGTATATAATCTGATTTCATGAAGCTCTAAGTAATCTTATGAATCTATGGCATCACTGTGCATCCAAGATCCTGTGTCTACGGTGTGTGTGTGTGTGTGTGTGTGTGTGTGAGAGAGAGAGAGAGAGAGAGAGAGAGAGAGAGAGAGAGAACTGTATTTTAGGATGCTTTCTTCAACTTTTTTCAGTTGTTATTACCAACTTGGTGTACAGAGGATAACAAAAAATTAAAAAAAAACAACCTGGTGTGGTATAATACTATTTGCTCCAGTAAGGAATATTGCTTTTACAGTGAATGCTGAAATACTGTTTCTAATATACATCATCTTTGTTATTAATGCATGTCTTTATGAAAAAAGTACAGGATCATGCAACACGCTGCTTTGCTTTGCATCACGGTCTTTATTCACACTGTTGGTGCTTTTTTTTTTTCAGAAATAACTGTCTCACTTATTACAGTGCATTAATCATTGGATACAAAACATAGCTTATATATTTTTTTCCAAGGTCCAAGTCTATAGGATATTATCTGTGCAAGTTCAAATTTATTTCATATCACCATGTCATGGTCACAAATGCAAACTGCTTGGAAGGATAATAAAAACTTAGGAGCTGACAAAGGCATGCATATACACACATACATGCCCTTACAAATGCTTGAATAAACACACTTGAAGGGTAATTCTGGTTCGTTGCAGCCTGGATCATACCCTTGTAATGTCGACCATCATCCATGTTGGCAATAACACCACTGCACCCACCAAGACACTGGCTGAGAGTTGGGAATGGGACAGCACCACCATAATATAGGTCAGTTGGGGCAAGAAACATGAGCAGCCAGTCAACTTATTTGGAAGATAATTTGAAGGCTAACAGTAAATGTATTATGTTTTTACATCCATCTCTGTTTACTGATCAGCTGACCAACTATCAGTTTCTTATTTTTGTGAGATAAATACACAAATGCTCCAAGGTCCTGGTAGTTCTTTCCTGTTTACCTCCATGTTTGTGGTGTGCAAGGTCGTCTTTTTAATCCATGCTGACAATGGTACTGCTTGCCATGCTGTTAGAGTGGTTGATTATTCAGACAGATAGATGAGCAAAGATATAATTCTACGGGAAAAGATGACCGATTAAAAAACAGGCTGTAAAGAGGCAATAAATATGTTTCTTCATGTTGAATAAATACACTCTGTGTTGCTGGACATGGCCAATGGTAAATGTGAATGAAATGCCTTAGCTGTAGGGGTTATTAGGATATATATTTCCAGTGTAAAGGATTAGCATAAAGAGGCGGGCAGTGTGCATACTGATGAAACTCTCTGGAGAGCTGTACACTATTCAAAGCACCCACTCATACACTCAATCGCAGTCTGAAATCAAAAACACAACTCTGAAAGAGATTATTTATTTGACTGTCAGGTCTCATGTGGGTGGATGAAGTTTATGAAATATGAAATGCAAAACCAAATATTATGAGTGGGCTACGTATATTAATACTTAATACATAAAATAGCTGATGTAGCCAACTTCCATGTGCTTGAATGCAAAATAAATTCATTGCACATTGTTGCATATGACTACTTTGCCCTCCCTACTACAGACATTTTTGAAAGCAGGCAGTTGAGTTAAATTAAACATGTATAGTTCAATATTTCAATTTTCTACTGTAGTATTCATATATAACTGGGAGCCAACCATTGACAGAAGAGTTTGGTGTATGGACTTAAGGTGCAGTGTGTAAGGTTTAGTGGCATCTAGCCAAACAGACTTGGCAGAAATGGAACATTTATCCATAAGTATGTTTTAATTAGTGTACAATCACCTAAAAATAATAATTGTTGTATTTGCATTACCATAGAATGAGCCCTTTATATCTACATAGGGTGCCTCTTCCACAGAGGCCACCATGTTGCAATGCTGTTTCTACAGGAGCCCAGAATGGACAAACAAAACACTGGCTCTATAGAGGGCCTTTTGTGTTTTTCATGAGTTTCGCAGCCACTGTAAGTTATCCTACATACTTGGAAGGAGAGAATGAAAGGACAGGTATTCAGTCCTAGTCTGCAACCTCACCGCTAGACGCCAATAAATCCTACACACTGGCCTGTCTAACCTGCTTTGGCACTGAGGCCAATAATGTCTCTGGAAAAAAAGCATCATCAAACATATATGAAATAGCTTTAAGAACAAATGCCCACCCTAGAAAAGGGTTCCTATCATCTATAATGTCTATTTTATTAGTTGGACTGTAGCCATAAATAATGAATGAAATTTTCATGTTACAAGTGCATTGAAATGCCAGAAAGTGAATGGTGCAATAGATTGCACTCGTATTGCCATCACCACACCCTGGGAACGTGAGCCATGAGACTTTTTAATTAGCAGCCTCAGTGTGACACAGGAATATGTTATCTATGCATCTCATAGACTTCATAGAAATGATGTTAAATCTCTCTCTCGTCTCTTGTTCATGTTGCTTTGAAGAACATTTGTTTTTGTAGACAATTTTATCTCCATACTCTGCATCTGTAGTCTACATCATATGCATGTTATATTTACAGCTACTTTATTAATCTCATTATTTGACTCTTCTGAATCGGAAATAATGTCAAAGGATGATGATATCACCCATCATGAGTGAGCCAGGACTGCCGCTGATTAGGTTTCTTTGTCATTGCTGCCTTAGTTGGCTTAAACAATAGACTGTGCAGAATTTCTCTGTTTGGTTTACTGATTTGATTCACCAGACCATGACTGATGTGAATAGCAACCATAAATATGCTCTGTGCTCGACTTGACCTGCTCACAGTACTAGGTATGTGGTAATTGTGTATTTTTTGGTGCATATTGATTTGAAAAATGATCTGATTCATTCTGAATATTCCCGAGTATTGCTCAGTTCACCTTCTAATTGAGATTTTAGTAATTGTTGTGTAATTATATGTTTCATTATTCATTAATTTATTTTCTACATCTGATATTTTTATGATTTTTGTGTGACTTCGCTGCTGTAGCGCTGCAAATTTCCCATTGGGATTAGTAGTCTCTCTTATGTAATGTTCTCTTATCTATCTAGCTCCACTCATCTTGATGTTTCATGTATGTTTAATGAAACAAACACAGCTATTTAACAGTATAGTGTTTATAGTACTTTTATGTTATTATAACCCACTGAATTATTTGCATCTTTGCTAACACATCTCTTTAAAATTCACCGTATGTGAGACCCCACATCTTTTAACTTGAAAGCAAATTATCCACATCTCATATGGAATGAATGACAGACTTAAACGGTTTAACGAATGCAATAGCTGTTGTTGATAAGTGGATTACATAGCTGGAGGTCACGAAAAGACATCTTCCTCTAAAACCCCTCTTAAGATGCTTCTGAAGATGAAAATACATTCATCAGAAGAAAAAGTTCTTAAGGTAGACCGAATAGAGATATTGAGCATGAATTCAGTCGAGCATTAAAAATGCAGACTAGTCTTGACCTCAAAGCGTCTTCATCAGGGCTGAAGTAATACAGCGAAGCTCAAGATTCTAGACATACAGTTTTGTCTACTGCAGTAATGTTATTTAAGTTCCTATTTTTTCGCTTTTATTCAGCTAATTTCCACAATGAGTGAGACTCAACTTTTATAATCTGAACTTACATGATATTACAAGCATGCACCACTGTGACCAGACTTCTCCTCTTGGCTGTCTGTAGCCATTGTGGGATAAGCATCTCTCCTGCACTACGCAAAAGAAGAGATGATTAAAGCAAAAGAACAAGACTGAATGTAGTGAAGCAAGATACTTCACTACATTCAGTCTTGTTCTTTGACAGGACAAGAGTTTTATCAGATATTAAAGAAGCAGATTTAAGCAGACTCACTGGGGCTACTTGTCAGTCCTTTTCCTCAGGACCTGGGCACTCAAGAAATTATGTACACCTGGGATGTCAGATGAAGGCTCTTAACTACCAGGATACAGAACCCAAATATAGTTCAAGGGCCCGCCTATGTCTGATATCACCTCCTTCTTATTATATAGTACACTATATTTATCCTCCAGCGTTTTATTCAGGGTTCAAATGCTGAGTGTGTAATTTATGTACTGTCTTGTGCCTTAATGGAGCAAAAAAAGAGAGTAGCTGTGTCCCAAATCCAAAGTTGAAGTGTTAACACTGGAAAAGTGACAAAACTCAGTATACTCAATACAGACAGTTTGCACTAGTTAAAGTCCATTTTTGAGTGTGCGGGTATGTGGGTGGATGAGGAAAAAACTGTATTTGTAGAGGGCAGCATTATGCATCATGTGGCTGGAATCTCATAAATACAAGCAAAAGATAGGGAGCTGCAGCCCATCCCCATCTTCAGATTTTCCAATTGTTTGAGGTTATAGATGATATTACATCAATCATTGGACATTCTGCATTGTTTCTGTTAATTATAAGGCATATAGTTGCTTAGTTAAGTGAGTTTTATTTATATAGCATCAAATCACAATAGAAGTTATCTCAGGACACTTCATATAGAACAGGTCTAAACCGTAATCTTTAAGAGACACAGAGGAGCACAGCAACAGTAACAATAGAAATATGACTAATAATAATAATAGCAGGTGTGGGTGTCAAGCAGGACCATGGCAGCCATAGTCCATAAAGCCTGTAATCTATAACCAGACAGTCCGTGACCATGATCCATAGAGACCTGCAAGATGAGAAAGCACAAAAACTCTTGGGAAGAAGCCAAGTTAGTAGCATGCATTAATGGTACAAGAATGCAAACAGATGGAGAGGAAGAGGAGGAGAGAGGACCTCAGTGCATCTTGGGAAGTTGCCCGGTGGTCTAGTTTTTTTGAGACAGGATGTATGTGTCTGATTTTTGCAATGTTACGTAGCTGAAAAAGGCAGTCCCTGAAATTTGGTTTTTGTGGGAGTTGAAGGTCCTGATCAAAGATAACTTACAGATTTCTTACAGTGGTGCTGGAGACCATGGCAATGCCATCTAGAGTAGCTATATAATTAAATAATGTGTTTCTATTGAGAGCCAAGCTCAATAACTTCAGTTTTTTCTGAGTTTAGTAGCAGAGAATTGGCCTTTATGTCCTTAAAGCATGCTGGAAGTTTAGTTAACTGTTTGGTTTCATCTGGCTCCATTGATAAATTCAATTGGGTATCATCTACATAACAATGAAAATGTATGGAGTGTTTCCTAATGATGTTACTTAAAGGCAGAGTATATAAGGTGAATACTGGTCTAAGCATTGAACCTTGTGGAACTCTTTGTTTTTTGCATGCATGGAGGATTCATCATTAACATGTACAAACTGAAATCTGATATCTGATAAATAGGACTTAAACCAGCTTCATGCAGTTCCTTTAATGCCAATTAAATGTTCTAGCCTCTGTAATAGGATGTGATGGTCAATGGTGTTAAATGCAGCACTAAAATCTAACAAGACAAGTACAGCGAGAAGTCCTTTGTCCGATGCAATTAGGAGGTAATTTGTAACTTTCACTAGTTCTCTCTCTGTGCTGTTATACACTCTAAATCCTGACCGAAAATCCTCAAACAAACTATTGTTATGTAGAAAGTCACACAACTGTAGTATTAAAGTACATGGCTTTGATTCAAAGCTGAAGGAATCGCTTCCTTAAATTTAGCTACAGCTCTATTAGATATCTAGAGATGACATTTTTGTCCAATGGCATGAAGTAGAGTAATAGGAATGCAAAATTATTAAGTAATGGTCTGATGAAATTGGATTTTGTGGAAAGATCAAGGTCGAAGGTCAAAACAGTGAATGGGATTTATTTACACACTGGGAGAAGCCAATTGAGTCTAATAATGAGATAAACGCAGTCCTAAAGCTATATCATTATCAACATCCACATGAATATCAAAGTCACCTATAGTAATCATTATTCATTATCATTATTAATCATTATTATCTATACTAAGGACTAAATCTGATAAAAACTCAGGTGTACACTATAACATAGAACTGGACATAAAGTTTTCCAGTTGGGGTGGGAAGGACTAAGAACAAAGCTTTTGAATGAGTTATAATTAAGTTTAGGCCTACAGTTGATTATTAGGCTTGAGTTGAAAATGGCTGCAACCCCACCTCCTCAGCCAGTGTCTTGAGGAATGTGAGTATTAATATGACTCGGGGGAGTGGATTCATTTAAGCTAACATATTCTTCATGGTTCCAGGTTTCAGTAAGACAAAATAAACGATAATCTGATATCGTTTATTAATACGGCTTTAGATGACAAAGATCTAATGTGTGTAATGTGTAAGAGTCCACGTTTAATTCTCTTATTTTAGTGTACTATAGCAGTGGTTGTGTTCATTTTTACAGACACATTTTCTACAGGGTTTTGGTTGGGTAACTGCTCTAATGGAAGCGCAGAGAAGCATGTAGGACTGCAGCTCTGCCTCCCGGTCTACTAATAAACTCGGCCATATTTCTAGATATGAGAGCAGCTCCATCCAAAGTGGGATGTATACTGCCTCTCCTAATCAGACCAGGTCTTCCCCAGAAAGTCCGCCAATTATCTATAAAGCCCACATCGTTTGCTGGACACCACCTTGACAGCCGACGGTTGAATGATGACACGCAGCTATACATGTCATCAGTGGTCAGATCTGGCAGGGGCCCAAAGAAAACTATGGAGTCCAACATTGTCTTTGCATATGTGCGCCCACTCAACATTAATTTTAGTGACCTCCAATTGACATAGCTAATCAGGAATCGTTACCACCAAAGTGAACAATGATTTTTATCATATTTACGCTTAGCCAGCAGTTTTAAATTAGATTGTATGTCACCCGCTCTGGTCCCTGGGAATACATTTGATGTATGGCAGCCAGTGTCACTAATTTAACCTTTCTCACTATGGAGCTGCTGATAATCAGAGTTGGTTTCTCAGCGGGTGTGTTGCTGAGTGGGGAGAACCATGTTAGAAACATGGAACTGGTTGGTGGTGAACTGTGGGCTTCTCCTTAGGTCTATGCTTCCTTCAGACAGTCACTCAGCCACCCAGCCAGCTTCCTGGCTGCTTGGGAACTACTGGGGGATTAGGAGCTACACTAGGTCGACCCGCACCGGCTACTGGGGGCTGGCTAACTACAGTAGTTTACAATTGGTTTTCCATGGTGTGGACCTGTGCCACCAATTCACTGAGCCTCACTTCCAACACTGCAAATAAACTACATACATCAAGTAAACTGATAGTATGTAGTTTGTTAGTAGAGGCTGTCAGAAATAGCAGCATATGTGCGTGCACATATCAGAAACCATTTAGTTATGTGTTTCTTAACTGCTAAACAAATGAACCATCGTGATTTACATGTCTCTGCTCATTTGCCTCTCGTCTGCACACAGAAACATGACTGGTGCTGGTAATGACCCCTTGAGTGCAAAATTCCCATTATGCCAATTTTCTATTGACCTCTCCAGGGTGATTATTGCCTGTCTGGCATGCTCTCTTGAATCAGCGCTAAGCTAATGGCATGCGTTAGGCTGAGTGCAAGGAGAGAGATAGCCACTTGAGTCTCGGCCAGGCAAAGCAGGATTTTTACAATACAGGGCAGATGCTGTTGTTATTTGCCATCCTACTCTTTTGACACGTCCTCATAATCCGTTAGAATAGCAGGGATTTAAGAGGGTTATAATACAGTGTAGGGTTTGATTGGTTCAGGGTTTTAGCCTTGGTCATAGCAGTGCTCGCGCCACAGTTCACACATGTACACTCACAAGCTTGCAAACACATGCATACACTCACAGCGGTAATGCCCAGAAGAAGTGAACGCAATATAAATTGGACATAATAGAAGATTTTTACTGTAGAAATGTTAACATGTTAGTTGCTCACAGTTTGAAAAACACAAATGTTTACACTACAGATTATCCTTTTTAAAATCTTACTATTTCACTCTCCTGAATTTTATCTTGTACGTCAGATAAAGAGCTCACATACCAGAATTCAAAGATGACAAAAAATATAATACACGTCATAATAATAATAATAGTAATAGAGAAAACCGTAATAGTAATATAATAGTAACATAGGGAGTGTCCTACTGAAATTTACATATAAGTAGCCTTCCAATCAGGACAGACCCATGTGAGGCAGACTTGAAGCAGAAGAAATGCCCGCCTGCCGTGGCGATGAGTCCGGGGCACAACAGGTAGAAACGAGCTTGCCGGAGCGGCGACTCCAATCTGTGGAGAGGTAAGATCAGTGAGCAGATTGCTGTCACTGAAGTGAGAAGGAGAGCGACAGTGAGATCCTGCCTTACATACTTTGTGAGACACACATCATTGGTAGGCGCCTCCTGATTGATGGGCTACATAAATGCAAATTTCAGTGGGCAATTACGTGCGTGTGGACTCGGGAGAGTATTACCAATAGAGCCCAGTAGAGGGCTCCATCTGTGTGAGATAGAACAGGAAAAAAAAAGAGGCAGAACTAACACGGGGAATAGAAAGAATGCAAGGATCAGGCTGGATTAGGGATCTGATACTTTCCACCTTATTAACAAAATGAGCAAGAATTTTTTCGGACAGCTCACAGTCAGGTATAGAAAGAGAAGCGGAGGGCTTGTTAATAACTGAATTAATTACCCCGAATAGAACTTTAGATTGTGGTGATTTCTGGATATTAATTCAGAGAAATAAGCCAATCTTGCATTCCTAACTGCTTTCTGATAAATTAGCATTTGGTTTTTAAGGGCGTTATGTGCTATTTCAGACTTTTTTACCTTCCAATGAGGTTCAGATTTTCTACAGTCTTTTTAGTGCTCAAGTGTTCAACCAGGGAAGGTTATTTGATTTTTGTTCCCTAGTTTTAAATGGTGCGATTTGGTTGCAGACAGATAGTTACTGATTGTTAAATGAATTGAACGGCATCTGGGTTGAGAGGAAAAGAAGTGGAATTGAAGGAAGATGAATTAAAAGCATTACAGAACCAGCACTGAGAAATCGAGAATGTTTTGTAGGGTGGAGACTAGGAATAGAAAGCTATTGTGAAACTTTAAAAACAACAGCTTTACGGTCAGTTACAGATATATCCACCAAATTAATAACTCGAGAGAGAGAGAGAGGGAGAGAACCAAATCTAAGGTGTGACCTTTAGAATGTGTGGCCCCGTTAACAGATTGAATAAAAGTCTATAAAATCTGAAAAAAGTAAGAGGTGAGGGAGTGGGAAGGACAAAATACATGAATATTAAAATAACCAAGAATAAGCACCCTGCCATATTCAGGCATAACAAAAGATAAAAGGTCAGAAAACTAACAGATTTAGAAGGCCTATAAATTAGGATGCAGAGTAAAGGGGGCAGCGCCAGTGATAAAGAAACTAAACACTTCAGAGGAAATAGAATCACCGAAAATAAGAGGATGGCACTTAAGGCCTAACTTATAAACTACTAGACTACCCTCTCCTTACCCTCTCCTTTAAAAATCACTGATGATATAAGACTTCTTACTACGAGATCTTGTAGGATGTGATGTTTTTTTTTAAACAAATATTGTAAATCACAGAGAAAGTGGAAATAGCAGACAGCCAGCAGGGGAGAGGATGGCAAAAGGGAACCAATCAGTGCCGTAGTACTCCAGAGCAGGAATTGCTTGAGGCAAGATAGCTGGTCAGGTGAGAGCTGAGGTATCATCTCAAGTGTAGTTAGATAAATGCGCTGCAATGACTAAAGTAACTAAACAAAAATGGTTTTAGAGATAGTATATATAATATAATATACAGTCCCTCACTGCAAACTAAAACGTTTTAAGAATTCATTGGTTCCAACCTCCATCACATTTCTCAACAAAGCTGCTTAAGGCTGAAGGTTGTGCAATATTTTTTTTAACAATTTCTTTAACAATTTTTATAGCACTTTCACTATGGTGACATTTTAGCATGAGCGTTTAGCATTTTTGTGTGTGTATGTAAGTACTATGTTATGGGATGTGTGCAATATGGCAATAGTATGTGTTTTCTACGGGTTTATGTGCAATATTGTCATTTTATGTAATTGTTGGTGTTGGGATGGCTGAGGTTGTAGTTTTTGTGTCATTGTGCTGTCAAGACGTTCATGGTGCAGCTACAGAGTCCAAGACAAATTTCCCTGAGTGGGACAATAAAGTTTATCGTATCGTACAATGGTCAGCATATTTGATTTATGTTATTGGGCCTGGGTGAGGGAACCTGGGAAACAACCATGTGAAACGTTTGATTATACGGTAATTGTAAAAATGATTTTGAAATTTAGGGTTTTTGATATTAATATCATCATAGAATTCACATATTCTGTGAGCAGTCACAAATTATCATCTTTTTTTAAATGATTGGCAAAGGTTCACTACACATGTTGTACAGTGGACTTTCCTGTGCCCTCCTCAACTACTGTTGTCATCCACTCAGTGATAATCACATCTTCTTTTCCTGTTCAGGATCATCATGACATGACGTTCGGTAACAGTGCTGAGCATACTACACAGTAAGTAAGGGCCCCATCAGGAAGCCACTTTGTGTCTGACAACTGCCAGGAAACCCTGAACTGGTTTATTTTGATTAACTCAATATGCACTTTATGTCATATATGTAATTGCCTTCATGCTTTTTCCAGCAGTCTGAAACTAACTGCTCCAGTGCTGGTGCGGTACACTCCTGAAGGAATGACGGCTCGGTTGCTAAGTGGCGCCATGGATGCACTGATGATCAGGAGGTATGTGATTTTCAGCAATAATATTCACTTCTGACAATGGCTGAAGGAGCTGCTGTTATATAGAAGGCATGAGAAGAGAAACACTTCATTCATTCCCAGAGTGAGCGCATGATCTCCCACATAGCACCTATAAAACAATAACCATCAATTAAAAAATGGAAAATAAATGGTAGAATGCACAAAGGTGGGATGACTTCCACTATTAAAATTGGAAATAACCCAGTGTGTTACTGTATTGTAATGAAATATTCCTCTTATAGTATATGATTATGAGCTTTGAGGTTGGTTGCTTGATAGCACACTGGTGCTCAAAGGGCCGAGGGAGTCAGAGAAACAGCCGTTTGCTCGCTAGCATACAAACATATGGAGCTACTTTGACTATGTTTACTAGTCACTACCCGTGTGTTTTTGCCATTTGGTTTAGTGTACAGTGGGTTGTTAGAGCATCACTCGCTGGTACCATCAGCTCACTGATCACTTTTACGATGACATGGCCAGTGGTATTACTTCCTACTTACAGCCGGGACACACTGGATGCATGAGCAGTGTGTGTGCGTCGCGAAACCTCTTGC
Source organism: Euthynnus affinis (assembly GCA_029490765.1). NCBI lineage: Eukaryota > Metazoa > Chordata > Actinopteri > Scombriformes > Scombridae > Euthynnus > Euthynnus affinis. The sequence goes on from CM055838.1 coordinate 7,744,959, forward strand.
TTTTCATTTCGGCGCCCACGTTAACAGGTTAGAGAAGCCACACAGCATCGCATTATCTAGAGATTCGAAGTCTCGCCTATTTTCTCCATGTGACACACAGAGGTTCCCGGCAGAAATAAACAGGGAACATGATAAAAAAAGATACGGTTGCCGCACATGCACCGCTGAGGCTCCAGTGCATCCAGTGTGTCCCAGGTGTTAGAGAGCAATGGCCCAGGCCTGCTCATGGACTTAGGAGAGGAGACACCAAGCCTGCTCCCATCCAATTATCTCTGTGGGAAATATAGAGGGTGACGGACAAACTTATGAGGGCATTATTGGAGCAAAAAACCCCTGAGAACCCTGTACAGGAATTTGTAGTTGGAGAAAATAGTCACACATGTATCTGTTAATCTGAAGTCACAGAGAAAAAATGCTTTAGGAACTTGTTTTTTTTCTCTATCACAAACAGAAAACAACAGTTACTCCTTCTCATATACTTAATTGCAGGTGCATGTACTCATAAGCTCACATCTATTTTATTCTATCCATTTTTCTATTTTTCCTATCACAGTGAAATGTGGAATAAAAGTGATTCTGTGCACCTGTCAAGCCAGGGGTGGGCACTGTTCAGAGATCAGAGAATGAGATGATTAATGGGAGAGGAAAGAAAAAAAATACAAAGTTCCGATAAACAAATCTGTTTTCAGTTTTTGGACTTTTTCCTCTAATCTTTGGTGAGAGGTTTTGAGGGAAAAATCACTATTTGATGGAGCTGTTAACTCAGACATCTGAAATGTGACCCCAACTACACGCTGCTTTTTGTAAGATATCAAAGGCCGAAAAGGTTGACAGTGTGCTGTATATTAAAATAATTGTACTCGAGGAGAAGTACTTGAGTAAATGTATTGAGTTGCTCTCACTTTCCTCATGATAATAAAAAGGGATAGCAGGCTTTTTATTTCCTCTTCCTTTTTATGCCTGCTCTGCACCGCCTCCACCTCTGAAGCTCTTTCAGTACCTCTAGCCTCTCCCATCAACTCTCCGAGTGCTGTCAGTGGGTACAATAACGCTGCTTCTGCAGGGAGCCGGTAGAAGCATGAGGAGATTTTAATTAAAACATGCATACTCTTGACATCCTATGACACATGGTTGCATATCCCTTAATGCTACAGACATTATTGTAACAGAATGTTTTTCTCCTCTAGGAAATGCTGCTGAATCGTTTACTGAACACTGACTATCAAGTTGCCTTCATTGTGCCCCTCTGGACTCAGAGTTTACATGGTTGCAGGAGCTCGTTGTATTCAGAATAGCATCAAACCAACTTGATAACCCCCTCAAGCAGAATATGATGTCCTGACTGAGGTGCATTACCTAGTCTCTGGGCAAAATGACAAGGAAATATGTATAACAGATTCCCTGGAGAGGGGAAATAGTGGCCAACCAAGAGTTATAATAAGCAAGGATGTCTCTGAGCTTCTTAATATGAGCTTGTCTATGAAGTGCACCGCCAAGCTTGTAGGGATTTCTAGGTGGACGCTGCAGGGATGTATTAATGTTTGGGGGTTTTGTCTGCGAGGGATCTGTACAGTGACTTAACTGATGATGAACTTGACATCCTGGTGTCAGCCATCTACTCCAAGCAACCCACGTGCCGATGATGGGACCGCTGCTAGGCACAGGGACATTGTGTGCAGTGGTAGAGGATTTGCGCATCAGTGCACAGAGCTGACACGGCAGGGACTGTGTCAAGAATGTCAAAGTTTGCAGTGTGTGTGTGTGTGTGTGTGTGTGTGGTACGCAAGACACACTCCCTGTCCCAGGCCCCCGGATCGCTGATGCGTATCGACACAAACCACAGACTTATACGGTTGGTTGTGTTTGTCAAATAGAAACCTATTGCAGGACTTGTTCACAATGTAGGAAATAAGGTGATAGATAATTGCACCTAATTTCCCCCCCCTCGTCTTAATTAATATACAATATGGTGATATTCAGAGGAACTGATGGCTTCTCAAGGAAGGTCGTTGATGATCATTAGCATGTCTTTTAATTGTAGCATAACAATTATTTAAAGGCTGGTTATTTGTTAGTGTCAAAAATCTTTTTTTTTTCATATGGACACCAAAAGGAATCTTGCAATAGCTTAAATCTTGAATATCTCTGTTTCATTCTCTTTGGCACTGTTTGCGTGGATAACATCAATAAATTATTCTTATTTGCTTTTTATTCATGAGGTTATTGCACTTACAGTAACGTCACGAGTGTAGCTGTCGCCGACTTGAGTACACAAGAGAGCAGTGGAGAGGATATAGCATGACCCTAAATGACAGCAAAACTCAGTACAGACTATGTCTATTCATGTTAACTACCTCATTTATGTAGACCTTTTTTTCATTTCAGCTCAGTGTGAGAGTCTCTACTGTGTCTTGCTGTCATTTATGGCCGTGCTACTTTGACCCCTCTCCCCCTTCTCCCCTGCTCTGAGGAACACCAACGGGCGGGGCTCAGCTGTAGACGCAGAGTAGCACATGAGAGACAGATACTGTTGTGACGCTCAAAAAAAAAAAAAAATCATCTGCTTATTTAGAGATGTCTCTTTCACAACCTAAGTCTATGTGGGAAAGTCTTCTTGGGTAACATAGTAATTATACAGTTTGGCAGCTATGTCAAATTTGCTTCAAAGCCCGGTGCTGTTCCTGTATCCACTTCTCTTTATACATCCATGGTTACTGTACATTTTCTACTTTGCTCTTATTGATTAATACAGTGCTATTATATCGCTAGCAGTTGTCTTTGACTTCTTGTTACTGTCTTGGCATGTTTTTTCTTTCATTGGCATGCTACAATTATTATTCAGTTGTGTTCATGACTTGTTTCTGGAATTGAATTCTACATTATGCGCTTTAAACAGGATGGGATGTCTCTGGTGAGATGTCCTCAGAGCAGTCACGTGCCTCTTTTACACTGTGCTGCACCAGCTGGAGGAGGACGGTCTCCTTGACCTGTCCAGTAATATTCACCTCTTCCGCTGCCATTACGTGTTTATTCCCCACTTGCAAGGCCAGCCTGATGTAATCAAGCGGTGGCTAGGACAATCATCCCATTTCAAGCGATAGAGAAATCTCACTCCCAACCAACTGTGGCACAGTGGGATTACAGTACAACTCCGAAGAGTACAATGGAGGAGGTGAGTATCTATAAAATATGCTCAGCACAGCATGGAGTAGAGGCAGGAGAGAGTAGTGGCTTTGTACCCTGTGATCCCAACTGTGGTGTCCATGTCCCTGAGAGTGACTGCATTTTGAGACCTGAAGACCCGGCTAGGTTTTCTGCTGCTGTGGACCTAGTAGGACCCTCAACATGCATGGGAGTAGACAGATATTTAGCTGCACTGGAGTAGATGCACAGCATTGGCTATGTGTAGGGTCATCTCTGAACAGTTTCTCATATCCCTCTGGAAAAAGACCCATATAGAAATCCTGTGGTATGAGCTGGATGGTTGAATTCACAAGCGAGGACTAGAGAAGTGAAGGATCTATGTAATTAGTGCAGTACGATTTAAACTTTTTTTGTTTCAGTTTTGTGGGCTAGCGGAAAATTAGCACATTTGTTATCCCACTTTATCTACTCACTCACTCACACAGATGTGTGTGTGTGTGTGTGTAACAGCTCTGCCATGAATTCTACTTTTATGAAGTTTATGACGTTCATTTATTGTTGACAGAATCGTAAATGTGTCTATTCAATTATATGTTTATTGTTGAGGTCATCATAGTTAAAGGTGTTGTACTGAAATATATTATATTGAAAGATGTGTCTGATGTTTTTTCCTCCCTATTTACATACACGAGGGGGGCAGAATATAAGAAAAAATATCTGAATATAATGCAGCTCATTACAACACCACCATCAACAACAGCAGCATCAGTGACTAAGAGACTAAGTACAGCCCCTTTGAACCATGTGCCTGGTGCTGCGACCATTTTTTTCAACCATTAAACTGGCAAAAGTGGATTTGGACACACCCAAAGTGTACTTGCCATGTCTACAATACTGTCAGTTGTTAAGGAAACATTATTTTCAACTTTCAAAACGATCAAGAACGTTTTCCAGAAGGTAAGTACAGCTGTGTAAAAGACTAACACAGAGGCAACACAACACTAGTATATCCTCAAAAGCTTCACCAGATGATGCAAATGACTGGTAAGTCTCAAAAACAAAATAGTCAGATTACTTTGGTTAATACTACAAAAGCCTGTAGAGTTCAGTAACAAGTGATTATAAAGAAAATGCAATGGAAATTTGGAGCAGCTGCAGCCTGAATGTTGGAGAAATGAGCTTGTAATTGGAAGGTCATCGGTGTGATCCCTCAGACCAGCAAGAAATGTGAAATGTCCTGGAAGTCAGAAAATGTATTTGGCTTACTAAGGATAATACAGAAGACTAAGAGCTCAAGAAAAGCAAGGAGATGAAGGTGCCTGCAATACATCCCTAGCAGAGCATTACCAAGGAAGATGAGCAAATGGTCATGTCTATAGGTTTCATACTTCAGGCAGCAATCAAATGTAAAGCAGTCCTAAATATAATGGCATCGTTTTAGATTCCTTTAAATTGTCCTATTAATTTTGGTCAGATGGACTTTGTGTAAAATGAGCTGAAATTCCAACATAGTTTAAATGTTAAATTAAAGACAAATGCACTTTCACAACTGTCATAGCTTCATTTGAAACAGTGAACTGCAGTACAGAGATAAAAACAATAAAAACTGTGTCACTGCTGTGTCAAATTGCCAGTTACCAGTCTTATGGTCTCCTTGATGTCTATGTCCGCCACATCTTCAAGGGTGATGGTGGCTGTCTGGGGTTTATCACCTAACAGTACATGAAGAACCGCTGGGCTAACACCTATCAGAGGAGGGGTCACCGTGAAGGAAAGAATGAGCTATCGTTCTCCCTGCCACGATAAACACCTCATTCTGCACTGAGACTTATGAGGTTTGAAGGGATTAGGCGGTCAGATCAGAATAATTGGTCATTGATATTAAAATAAGCTTCTCAAGTTTTTAGAAGTGGAAAAAAAAGTCCTAAATCTTCTCTGATGTCTATTTTGATTTTTAGGGTTGGCTCATCTTCTTTGTTCCACGGGCATTGCCTTCTGTATTGATCTGCTGCCAGTTCTGGATCGACTATGCTTCCCAAGCTGGAAATGAAAAATCTTTTAAAGCCATAAGCCATTCTTTTTGTTAGTTACGCCTTAGCTGTAACAAGATGTCAGAATCAACGTGGTCCGTATTCCTTAAGCTGATATAGTCCACATAAGTAAATGTAGACCACGTCGACTCATAGACTCAACAACACTGAGTCTATGAGTGTACGTGGTCCATACTTGCCCACATGGACCATGTGCACTCAACACTCAATCAGGTTTTAGCGTCTTTATGACCAGTGTTTCTATGTTAGATGGGGTGAAATAGCTTAATGATGGACTGGACTGGACTGCCCATTATCAGAGGACGTTAGATGTTGACAGTCTGATCCATGTTTGTTTGGTTCACCTGGCGAGTTGCAGGTCACTGCCCTACTGACACGACGTACAATGATATCTACAACAACCGAACTGATTAACCATCTCCATACACCGAGAATGACTGCAAGGCTGGTTCAGTATAGAAAACACCCAACAAAGATCACTTCTTTCTGAAAGCAGAGATGAGTACAACACGTATGTGTGCTAAGTAACATACCTCCATTGTTTACCATGAATTCAGTTATTTACATATTTTTAAATCTTATTTTCAGCAATTTGTAACTATCAAAAAGGGTGCTAAAGCCATTAGTGTAGCCTGTTAATTATGTGTTCATACTTAGTATGCTGCTAGCCTGTCATCAAAACCAAGCATTGTGAAATAAGTCGATTGGTTGGGTCTAGAAGGTAACCACAGAGCTGTGATTCACCGCCAAAGGTTTCAAGAGATTCTTATGTGTTGTTTCTTCATTGTATTATATTATGATGTGACAACACTGTGGTTAAGGTCTGCTTAGGTTTAGGCATGAGGTCATGAGATCTTTTGCAGCAACCAACCATAAAAATTGGACCAGCAGTATGATGGCCGCAACAGAGATCATGTGATTTTAAACGTCAGCTGAAACAACCTCCATAGTGGTTCCCATATCGATTGTTGACTTATTGTTAAGGCCTGTTACGGCAGGAGCACTACCTCTTCCTTTGGGTATTTTGTTTGTGTTTACTGGTTGCAGGCAGAACTTTAGTTTAATAAACCTTACTACTGACACGAGTGGAGGATCTGCAGAATTTTTTGTGGATGAAGCACAAAAAATTATTAATTAGTGAATATCTAAATATCAAGGAGACCAGGTAGAACCTTTTTTTTTTAAAAGAGAAATTAAATGATTACAATATTTTACATTGTAAAATTCTACATTACCCTAACCCCCTATAAATAAGAGCATTTTATCCACTGTCAGTTTATACTGGTACTGCCATATGTTTAGATTTTTTTAGTGGGGGTAGGGTTAGGGTTACATGATTTTTCTAACAATCAATACAGTACCATCCTTCACTGGTGCACACATACTGCAAACCACTTAGTCAGGAAATGTTGGAATGTAGCACTAAGTATGCAAAAAAAAAAAAAAAGCATGGATAAATGATAAGCACTGGGTTTCCTAATTTAGCTCACACTGAGCATGACCATTAAGAAGAGGCTATGTCTTGTTAAAACATTTATTAAGGAATGTTTTGAGATTGTGAATATAAAAAAGGGCTTTGAGCTGTTGAAGAGGAAAACTGCACACTTTAACTGAGATTTTCTTTCTTATTAAGTGAAGGTAATACAACATTACCTATTCTAATCTTACTGTAACATAGAGCTGGGCGATTACTCTAATTTTACTTTCAGTTACGTTTCAGTTTCTAGTGATTATGAAAACAAGATAATTGAGATAAAACAATTATTGTGTTGCATTTTGTTTGCCAAAACTCTTCTGTTTTGTTTTATATTGTAAATCTAGTGCACTCCTTTTATGTATGCATCTTAATTATTGTTTTTGAAATCCACTGTTAAAAAGATTATTTTTTATGTTCAATAAATGCATGGTATGTAATGATATTAAATAGTCATGATCTCAATATTGATCAAATTGTGGTTGTGGTTATGTTTTTTTGCTAAAATCGAACATCCCTACTGTTGCAGTCTCTTACATTTGCATCTCCTGCTACTTTGTGACTGGTCTTGCTGCTGGTAAGCCCAGTGGCAGCAGGCTGAGCAGCAGTGTGCTGAGGTGGGTGAGGTGTGCTGTACTTTTCATTTCTTATGTGACTCAATGTTTGTTGTGTTCTGGTCATTTTAGAGATGTGGGGGTTACTTGTAATTAAATGCATTTGGAAAGTGGAAGTGTGTAAAATTTGAGAGAGAGTAAGTTTACCAATAACTCACCTTTGCACAAGTTTTTAAAAAAAATGTATTGTAGATGATAAAGACAGGCCAGATGATATATCTTTAGGGCCAAACAGACATGTCAGAGGTACTTCGATATAGCAACCTTTTAACACTTGACAACATAAAAAGTCCAAGGTGCTGGTGAGTGATCCCTGTGAGCCTCTGGAGTTCTCTCTGAAGGAGTCACGCAAGACGGCTTTGCTGCTCACACTGACCTCAGTTAAGAGAGAGAGTTAACTGTATGCCCTGTCTGTTCACCCCAGCTGTTTGCCGCTTTGTGGTGACCGCAGTGGTGCTACTCTCAGATCAAACCTCTCCTTTGTTCATAAGAACATAAGGAGTTCATTTAGGTCAAGAACTATTCAGCTAGAGGCATTTTGTCCTCCACCCCATGGGGATGCCAGGGAGGCAAAACTGCACCTCTTGTGCCCAGTACGTGCACTGGCATGTTATGTTGTACACACAGCCCCCCGTTTGGTGCACTGAACAGCTGTTTGAGTGTGGGGAGGGAGTGCCTAGCTAGTTGGCTCTGTGAGTGCATCTCTCAAGCTTATAAGCAGACAGTAAGGACCTCTCCACTGTGGTCTGAGCACATCCCACATGTGGTGTGGCAGCGTCTGCAGCCTTATTCAGTGGGGTGAGAGTCAGGGACATATGTATGGTAGTGTCTTGGTTTACGCTTTGTCCATTCCTAGGGTTCTGTGTCTGGGACATGAGGTCTGTGTTTGCAGGTGTGACTCAGGACTTGTGAAAAAGGTGGTGTGTGTGTTAGCACTAGGACACCTCACCCCCCCCCCAAAAGAATTATACGCCTGCACTCTCCCATGATTCAAGATGACTCAAGTAATGACGTGGAGAATGGGGTGTGCAGGGTGTCTGGTGTTTGACCTGTGACCCTGGTTCATGTTCATGCTGCTGGGCTGGGTCGGGCTCCCTACCGCTCTAATGAAGTGGCTGGGTTTATAAAGTAGCAGGAGGGCTGAGGCGACTAACCTATAGCCGGTCGGGCTCAGTGAGGCGGTGTGATGACATGTCGCAGCAGGGCGAACACTCATCAGGCGGCGCCCGTGTCAGATAGAAGGCAGGTTATGACATTGTAATCCTGGTTCTGTAACCAGATTATCCAAGCTTATCCAACAATTTAGTCACCAGAGCCTCAAAAGCCTGCTGAGCAGACTTCAGTTGCACTAGTCTCCTCACAGTGCCTCTGAATTGCATCGCATCAACTCATCATCCACCCTGCTATGTTTACAAGGAGACATTGGTGTGTGGCAGTTGGTGTTGTTGCTGGGCTAGATGCAGTGTCAGCAAATGCTGTGACAGTCAGTCTCCATTTCCAACCAGGTTTGCCATGATTGTGAAGTCCTCATTCAAATACTGTGCGGTGGGGTCTCCCGCTCTTTGGTATAAGGGACTGGGGAATGGAGTGCTCCTATGGGTATCCACAAACATGTTCATGTTCAGGTCCAAATAAACTTAAAAAAGCAACAACACATATATCATTAACACCACAGTCGTGATAGTTAATTCACTCATTCATTTACGTCATGTATTTATCAATTTACCTGAAAAAATATTTTGATAAATTGTTCACTATTTCAAAACATGTTCAATATAACTAAAGAACTGAGAGTAATAATAAAACCACAACTGGTTTGACAATAACTTACTAGCTTACTACTTACTAACGAAAATATGGTCCACTTTAGCTAATCTCATCCTATTCTAAAAAACAAACAAACAAACAAAAACTTAAACTTTTTAATTGGAATTTCCACTTACAAATAGTTGTTTTTATGATCATTATTATTATTTATTTTTATTTCACAGGGTAGGTGAAGTGGGGTTTGCTCTAGCCAGGTTAGCCATTGTTAGCCACGGTTAGCAACACCAGTTGACAACAACACATTGTGCAGTATTTTGCATACATACATACTCTGTAGCAACATGTCCACATATACTGTAAAAGTTAAACAGTACTGTGTGTGTGACTGATTTAATGAGACACAAATAAACAGTATATTACTACAGCTTTCACTTACTGTAGATGCAAAGAGCAGCCATCTTGGATTTTGATGAGGTTCTTCTGACTTTCCGAGTTGGAAATCAAACGTCAGGGAGCATTCCAGTTGAAATTTCTAACTGGGAACTCAAACCTTTCTACTTCCCTTTTCGAATGGAAAGCACCATAACACTGCACTAACACTCAGTTAAAAAATAAATGAAAGCCACTGGAGACTGGATGTACAAGGAATCATATGATATATATATACATATAGTCTGACATGTAGCACATAAGGGATTTAGCATTAGCAATGACAACACTGGGAGAAAAGATGACAAAAGACATGACTATTTTTGAAATGGTGCATGTCTCAGAAGGTCCATGAGAGAAGTATTGTGTAACGACAGAATTGCATTGTCTCATGAAATGGCACTAGAGAGTCTCATGGTGGAACTTATACCCACACAGACATGTCTGGAAGCTCGTCTATCTCTAGGAACTACAAGCTCCCTCATAAAAGACTAATTTGGCCATTACCGCCCTTGGTGGAGCGAGGCGATAAGAGGGGTACGTATGTGAGTGGCTAACATGCTGTAATGATTCCTGAGGCATGATGGCTTCCTCAGGGGTTGTGGAATGGCTACAATGCTACAAAACATGGATATCACATTATTGAGACAAGAGTCTGAGGAGGCTGCCTGGCTGTAAGCCCTCGTCTGGGAGGAGACGCCAGAGAAAGAAAAAGCAAGGCAAGGGGAAGATGAAGGAAAGGAAATGGAGGAAGCCAATCCATCAAGAGAGAGTTTGTGTGTTTGTGCAAGCCTATGCATGAATGTGTGTAGCCTATGTGTATGGAGGCGTATCCTCGTAGGAGAGGAGAACTCTGGGAGTAACTCCGGGAGGATGAGAAAGCGGGGAGATCGAGAGAAGGCACAGAAGAAACAATTGGTAAAAAAAAAAAAAATGACAGCGACCATTTGTGTGTGTCTGTGCGACTGTGCACATGCATGGAAGAGTGAGTGCCTTTATGTGTGTGTTTACAGCTTACTCTCAGTGGAAAGGAAGACTCTCTGAGGGGGAGACTGAGAGGTAGAGACAAGACAAAGCAAGGCAGGTGATGGAAAGTGTGTGTACGTGTGAGGGAGGGGTGTAGTCTATCCCCATAAGAGAGCTGGAAAAGAAGAGAACAAGAGACGGGGCGGGAGGGGTAATGTAAGAGTTTTGGCTAAAAGTGGAGAGAAATCCAAAAGTTAAAGCATATCTGTGTGAATATTTGCATGCATGAGTGTTACGGAGGCAGGTTTGCAATACATTAATCATATATGAAACATTTCCACAATTATACATTGCCTCGGTGTAATTCTAATTATCCATTCGAGGACGGCAAGGACTCACCAGTTCGCCTCAGGGCTCAAATCAAAGACGACACCGAGGAGAGAGAGAGGCAGAGAGGAAGGGGAGGGAGGCAACGTGATGAGGGAGCAAAGATAAAAAAAAAAGTGAGGAGAAAAAGAAGAAGAAGAAGAAGAAGGCAAAGAAAACAATGTGTTAGTTAAATGTTAATTAACCAGAGACAAAAAAAAAAAAAAGCATAGGGCACTGCGTTATGAAAGCGAGGATGAAAGAAAGGGGAAGTATTCAGAAACTGGGGGAAAATGACTGAATGCATTCAAAACAAATACATGAAGGTGTGGAGGAAGTGAAGGCGGCAGGGAGGCTTAAGGATTAACCTATTAACACAGCAGGTTTGTCATGCTGTAAGCCTCTTAGGGGGACCTTTCCGAGCCGAGAGGCAGTGAGAATGTCAATTTAGGTGCTTTCTCTGCTGGTAATTACGCTCTATATCTCTGGGCTAACGGCTTATTTTGCATGTGAACGGACAAAGAAAAGATTTTTAAAATGAAAAGAGATTCAGGCGGAGAATATATGAGGGAGGAGAAAAAAAGATTCCTACAGGCGGAGGCAACAGCGGCTGTCTAATAGGTTGGCATTGTAAATATATACAGGATATGACTAGATAAAACTCTCTGTATTTTTCATCTTAAGTATAGTGCTTTGGCAGCCACTCTCAACTGTTTTTTAATATAATTTCTTTTTTGAAGAAATCTTGAAGCATCAAAACTGCTATACTGGAACAAATCAAAGAACAAAAAAGAAAATTAAGTTTTTTTTTTTTTTTTCATATGCTGCACTACTAAAGCAGACGTGCCTCTTGAAACTAAAACAGCAGCTGGATTAATAATGCTACTTTTATATTTCACAGACAACAACGTGGTAAATTTTGTCGAACTGATCTGCTACTAAGTACAATAAGACTCAGGGCTAAGTTATTAAAATCTCCCATTTATGTGTTTGATATATAGACATACAGTATAGATTTATTAAAAGATATTTTAACTTGTTGACCGGCGTGAGCTAAGAAAAATGACTAGCCTACATCAATGAACAGTGTTTATACAAGGGAGACGTGTGTGGTAATGCAACAGGATGTCAACCTTTACAACAAAAGCTCAAGTTAAAAATGATCTTGACCTACTAGCAGCAGTGCTTATGTCGATTATGAATTTGAATACACAATTTAAAAATGCATCCTAAAGGGGCTGCAAGAAAGGCTGCAGACTTTAAAACTCATTAGTTCAACTACTTGTGAAAAAAAAGAGGTCTGGACCAAACATTTAAGTCGTAACTGCAAGATGAAAGACGGACAGTTTCGTCTCTTTATTTATTTCTGAAGTATAAAACTACAGATGGTGAAATCTGCGGTAGACATACTAGAAGTTATGATAATCCTGGCTGGATGAATCATCTTCTTCAGTTCATCTTAAAGAGTGTGTGCTGATGAGAAAAGGTTGTTCCATAACCCTGATGTCATACTTCGATGCACCTTTTTCACACAAACATCCAAGCCAGGTTGGTAAACGCACACTCACCCTAAACAGCACTGATGATATTGCGCCGCTAAATATAACACATCACATTTACATACTGTGTTTATTTGTGATTTAATATTTGCATAACATCTCGTCTGTAATGCAACATTTACATTCTGGTTTAGTTGATACCGTCTCGTGCATAATTGTTTCTCTTTTTCTATGTGTTGTTGTGCTTTCGCTGAAACAGAATCTTCTGTATAAAATTAACCTTTTTCTAATTAGTTCATAAGAACATTCATAACTTATCAAAAATGCACGTTGTTCGGCTCATGTTTGCATATTGGGAACACCTTGTCAGTTACATGTGATGTATGTTGTATGATAGATCATATTCAAGGTGATTTCTAAGTCGTTTTTTTCTTGTCTTACATTTTCCTATACATTGCAGCAGATGAATGAGGTTTAGGAAAACTTTAGGATAACATTTCAACTACTCAAATGTTTCCCTATGGTTTTATAAGTTGTTGTTTTTTCAACTGCATTGTGTTGTGTAGTAAATTACCTCTATTTCTCATTAGCTATGACAAACCAGATGGAGTACAGATGGTTGTCAAATGGGGGAAAAAAAAACCCAACAAAGTGTCTTAGCGCCGTGTTTTGTTTTTTTTTTTTACCACAAACCTGCAGAACAGCTTCAGTGCTCCTTGTCATATTGTACAAGTTTCTGCAACTCTCCCATTCTTCCAAAATATATTCCCCTCGTTCGGTGTTTTGATGACGGCGGTGCAGAACATTCTCTAATCAGGATGTAACCTAATACAGAACCATTATTCAGATATGAGGCAGATAATGTACTTTGAACAGATTGTTTCTTCCGACTCGCCCGTCACCCAATTTGCACACTTCTGAAATTGAACTCATTCTTTTCCGGTGATAGCGCTATCTGCATGAATCTGCTTAGAAACAGAAGATCTAGCCTCTTCATCGTCACATTCGGCCTTTTTTTTCCTCAGAATCAAAAGTAAGCCAGGTGATTGTTGTCTGTACATCAATCGGTACAGTGCAAACAGTGACTTCCTGTAGAGCAAATTCACCGAAAATGTAGAAGGTTAATGTACTGCCCTCACAGTGCCTATGCTATGCACAGCTAGACAGTCAGATGACGGATAGAGAAGTCCTTCAAACCACAAGGCTTGACTTTTCATGCCCTTTAATGAAGTCCTCTATTTTCTCCGTAAAACTGAAAGTCATTACAGAAACAGAAATATAACAAGCATTAAATAAGTAAAATATGTTTCAAATAAATAGTATCAATCAATTAGCATAATTAGTTAGCATGTTCTGAAAGCTAGGTTAGCAACGCATATTCGCTGAAACACATCAATTAGGTCGTCACCACCAAAATAAACAAGTCATGTAAAAATTGTTGCATTAAGTACTTACAGATAAATGTTCTCCAGGGCAAAAGTGTAAAAAAAAACAACTTAATAACAACAATATGAACTCAGCAATCTTCTTAGCTGTGCTCACGAGCATGCGATGGAAAAATTACGTCGTAGCTGGCATTTTTTGAGCAGAGCGCTCACTCTGTTGCGTTTTCTAGACCAAAATAAAATATCAAAATCAAGGACCACTCGCTCTGACGCATTTTTTACCAACCGAAAAACAAACTTTTTTTTAAACCTTATGAATTTATAAACTTTTTAACCCTTAAAGACAGTACAGTTAATTCTTTTTTTTTGCGATCTGACAGGTAGAAAATGTCAAGCTGAAGTTAAGGACATCTTGGAAGTGCACTTTCCACGACAGTCTCGTTACACACTGTGTTTGAAACAGCACATTATTCACTACTATAATCTAACATTACAATTTTTCTTAAATAAATAAAATAAGCAAATACATTCAATCCATATGAATATTATTTTAAAAAAGGGGTTTGCGTTATTTATGCTAAATGATGGGAGTTATATGGTAGAGGTGGTGCAAGAAGCTTATCCATGCTTGGTCAATTTCAACTTGGTTGTGATGCATAAAGGTGGAACTGCTTATAGGTGTGTGTGTGTGTGTGTGTGTGTGTGCAGTTCTCTCTCTGCTCATGTCATGATCTCGCCCTGTGTGTCGCTCTCTTTCTCGCTGTTTTTCTCCCTTTCAATCTCTGAAACACTGCAGCAGTGCATACTCACACCCGCTGTCACTGCCTCTCTCTAGTGGTATCACAGTTTTCTCTTTCTCATACACAGAATGATTCATTTTCGAAGCATGCAGGAACGGCCTGGATATTGATTGTTATCCAGCTAAGGTTTTATTGCAGTCAAAGAAGCTTTAGGTAATTTCATTTTTTTTTTTTTTATCAGACTCTGGCAATAACCAAGTGCATGCAATAATATCAACAGGTCACTGTCACAGCTCACAGTGACCTGTATATTTCCTACAGTGGAATACAGTCTACAGCATACAACTCAATCAGGTTAAATAAAGCATCACACCTATAAACAACATAAAATGTAAATTACTGAGTTTACTGCCTACTGTATAGTTTGATTTTCTATATCAAAATAAGGTCTCCATCGATGTAGATGGATAACTACCGCTATGCTAGGGGGTGCCGTCATGAAACCAAGCAACAGAAAATATAAATTTCTCCCTTTTTCCCTCAAACAAGAACGCAGGGGATGTGATTTACAGAGAAGAAATGTATTCTGTAGCAGACAAAAAAAAAAAAGAAAAAAAAGCAATTTAATTTCAGTGGGACATTAAGGATGTCTGAGATTGAAAACCCTCATAACAAACCCTGCCTCATGACCATTTGGTTACAATAAAAGTAATAAAACACGCGGGAACCACCTGGTAACAGCTTCTTCAACCTAATTCAATAAATCCCTTTTAGGATGAAAATTCAGATCGCCATCAGACTTTCTTTTTTTTAGGATTTCTATTACCTGTGCGCTAGGTCGAGGGGGTCACAGCGGATATCTACCAAACACTGCAAGGCTCAAACAAAAGAAAGCCCAACTAGACACGCTTGTTTTTTTAAAGGAGAACTGCCCTCCAAATATAATTGTTTTTAAAGTAAAAATGCACCACCGCCTGCACCACATATCACAATGAGTAGCCACCCTGTGCTATACTGTATGAGATATGCATGATATAAGTGTATTTAAGTTACAGATTGCCATGTGCTAATTTCATAGTTAGTGTCAATACTGGTCCAATGCAATGGTAAAAAAATCATCATCTAAATACTAATCCAACTTCTATACAGCATATCTACATTTTATGTGACATGCCAGAAGTAAAATTAGCAACCACTCCATTATAGCATTAGCGTAGTTTATGTTGAATAACAAAGAAAAAAACAGCAGAGTTTATATGGATATTTTTCAAGGTCAAAGTTTTGACACTAAATTGAAATTTCAGCTTCTTCTTCATGGGATATACTCAATTTGCCTACTTTTTTGTAGTTTAGAATTAATTTTGTGGAAAAAAAAAAGATCATCAGTGAAAGGCAGCTGCTTTATTGCGTGCTGTGTCATGCTGTGCACTCTTTATTTACTAAATTTACTGATTTAAGTATTTGGCAAATCATTTTTTTTTTTTAATATGCCACAAGCTAAGTTGTATATGTGCAACTAAGACAAAAGTAGTAAACTGTCAGTAACCTGGATCCAAGTAAACTAAGCCGCGCTATCTCTTCCTCTCCTGTGCAGGTGTAACAGTCTCCTTTGTTGCTGTTGTTATAATCCATCTCTGTCTCTCCTCATGTCAGCTCTGTTGCTTCCTTCCTTCTTTTACGCCCTCTACGTTCCTCCCTCCTCATTTCCATTTTGTTGTTTTTTACTCTGAGACATCCTCAGTCCATCTCTCTCTCTTTTTTTTTTCTTTTCTTTTGGTTTTACACCGATTTCAATTTGACTATAAACATGTTCTTATCTGTAAGAGCCCCGGGAAAGAGTTGCTTGGAAATTGAGTGTGATACCCAACTAAGTCGTGTGGAACAATGTCACTCTGTTATTAACTAATTCTCATTAACTGAATCTAATTAGCTTTATTCTTCCAGGCTACACGACGTAAAGAATCAATTCAAGTTCATTATTTTGATGTTGTAAAATATCGGTTTTGTAGCTAAGAGCATTTTCTGCAAAGAGAAAATATATTTTATTGAGTTTTTTTTTAAATGATTATTGTTAGTTTTATAGGAGGCACAATGACTTGTTTTTGTAAACATCTAACAAGGGCCACATCTTGTGCGTGCACTGTTGAATTGATAAGGTAGTGATGAGCAGCTGTGCCAGTTGCAGGTTGATCAGGAGCAAGAGGAGGAGGCCACGGCCATGGACACACCAAAACATACACAAGCACAGAGAGACAGACAGAAAAAAAAACACAGAAATGGAAGAAAACACCAGGATCATGGCGAGAGCCGTGACACTCCTGTAGCCGAGTGTGCTTTGCATACTGTGATGCGAATAAGCAAAATCAACAGTTGCTAGCAGCTAGCTGGATAATGACTTGCCGTCTGACATGGACTACCAACAAAATATATTGCCTTCTTTATATTTGGATAGGCTCTTCTTCCTGTGTTTTACATTCTCGCTCCTCCACCAGACACATTTGACCAAAGAGTGGAGTGAACGTTCTTGTGTACTCGAGGACATACCAGTGGAGAGGAATCTGGCAGAAAAGCACACACTCAACCAGCAAAAATGTTGATTCAGAGTCAACTTTTAACTTTTCCAGATAAACTCAACTTACCTCAACTTTCGTGAAGTAACCGCAGGAGCTGGCGCCAGGCAAGGCAGTTGAGCAGTTGATACCTCAAGGCAAAGTAACCTAGCTTGTTAGCATAACTTGTTAGCCCAAGCTAACTTAGCAGCTTGACTGAGATGGGTGTGTTTCAGCGAACAGGCGTCATTTGGCCCGCCTCTTTGCCTATTTTTGATTGGCCAGGAGTTGGGCGGAGTCAGGCACTGACAAGATGGCGGCGCCCAGAACCGCCAATTATTAGCTTCAAACCCGCTCCTCAGAAAACAACGGGTGACATCACGGTGACTAGGTCCATATCTTTATACAGTCTATGATCCAACCCAGTAGCTTAGCATTGTGCTAATCACACAAGTTAAGTATAAAATCCAATCCCTTGCAGTTTTTTTTTTAAACACAGTGCTTTCGGTTTTAACACAGCTTTTTACAAAACCTGATATATATTCAGGCTGTTTTTCTGGTAGACTGAGATCGACCATCCTGAACTAACTTCAACAATTTCTTCATCTAAACCATCAACCTGTCTCTTAGAGATACCCTGCTTACCCTTAGCTAGCACTTCTTTACTAAATTAAATCAATCTGTCTTTAGTAACAGGCTAGGTTTTTTCTTAAAAAGCTTACTCTTGATTCAGCCAACTATAGACCTATATGTAACCTTCCCTTTCTCTCTGAGATCCTTGAGAAAGCAGTGGCAATCAATCAGAATCAGTCCTGTGACTTTCTGCATAACAACAGTTTATTTATGAGGATTTTCAGTCAGGGTTTAGAGTGCATTGTAGCACAGAGACAGCACTGGTGAAAGTTAGAAATGACTTCCTGATTACATGAGACATAGGGCTTGTCTCTGGACTTGTCTTGTTAGATCTTAGTGCGGCGTTTGACACCAGTGACCATCACATCCTATTACAGAGACCGGAACATTTAATTGGCATTAAAGGAACTGCATTAAACTGGTCCAATGTATGCATTCATGTACTATTAATGCATATATTAACTGGGTGTCTTTCCTGGAGTTTTTGTGCTTTCTCGTCTCACAGGTCTCTATGGATCATGGTCATTGCCAACTGTTTGCTCATGGGAGAATGTTGAGTCTCTGTAAATTAACGTCCTGCAGATAACTTCTGCTGTGATTTGGTGCTATATATATATATAAAAACAATGACTTGACTTGACTAAAATCATGTCATTCACCATCTCAGCTCAGTTGTAAGCCCTTTTCATGTCAAACTTCTTCAACCCACAACTCTCCAGCCATTCCTCTTTAGCCATTCGTACAATGACATAATCAGAACAGGAGGTCGTAGCAAGGATAGCATGTAAAACGTAGCCTTGAGCAGCGAGGGTAGTAAGTAGGGGTGTGGGGGCATTTATGACACGAGCACTGTATGACTGTGCCGGGAAAGTGAACGTAGAGTGCAGGCTGCGTTCTGACAGTGATGCTATTTAACACAATCATCTGCCCTCAGGACCAGAGGTCTGTCCACATTATGGTGAAGTGATGAGCGCAGGCCAAGAGACGTGTCTGCGCTTGTATGCGTGCGTATTTTGCACACCAACCTCGCATTTATATTCCTGCGTGTATGTTTGTGTGTGCATGTTTAAGAGTCCACTGTGAATGAAAATACATATTTATGTGCCATATATCCACCTTGCCTATGTTCCTGTATATCTGTAAATGTGTGCATAAGGGCGAAACGGCGGTTGCACTCTCTGATTCTATGTGAAAAGCCACTTCAATTCAGTGAAAAGCAGGGGTCGGGCACAGTCAGCCATACCAGAGATGATTGTTGTTGTGAAGTCTCACAAATGCTAAATGCTGGTTCGCCCGTCTCTGAATGGTAGATGGCAAGAAAGCTAATTAGAAGAGAGGCCAAGGGGATTGAGGAGGAGGAGGAGGAGGGAGGAGTTTGAGAGACAGAGAGAAAAGGGAAGGGAAAACAGAATGGAGGAAGAGTGAGAGAGAGGAAGAAGAAGAGGGAAAGGTGTTATTTTTAGTTTAACCTTGTGAGCTTTTGTGAGTCACGGAGCTGAAAGCGAAGGCCAAACGTCTGCTGACAAACTGTCACGCGCGATTTTGGAGTGCAAGTCAAATGTACAGTAGGAACACAACAGGCGCGTTACAGCTAGCTCAATTCTCACCTGCAAACTATGAAAAGAGCAAAGCGTCTCTAGGGGACTGTACGCTTTGGTGTTTGGAACACAATTAGAAAAAAAGCGCTCTAATTAAAGCAGCAGTGGATGTTACATCGCCCTACCTGTACAGTGAAGTAGGTTAGGAGGGGGCTTCTTGTACTCAACACAACACCTAAAGACTCTTTTGCGCATTTTAATTAGATGTGAGGGGGTTTCACTCGGTTCCTCTGAGGTTGTTTGTGTTTATTTGTACATGTGTGTAAGTCTATCTGAGAACAAATTAAAAAAAAAAATTCCAGCAAAGCCAGAGTAATCACGTACATTAGTCACCGGGAAGCTCTTCACAGAAAATGACCAAAACGTGAATGTGCAGACACACTTTTTAACCCTCAGATCTAAACTATAACACACATTCAAAATGTAATTTCACTGCCTCCAATATCTGTATGAGTTAATCAGCTCTCTGATATGAATGTGATTGGATCTGACGTGGGTAATCAAACATAATCTGTCTCTCTTTCGACCTCCTCTCTCTTTTTTTTTCCATTCTGCTTAATCACTTCCCACTCACATCCTTCTCACTTGTCATGTGAAAATGCCACAGCAGTCAGTCTCGCAGGGGATAGTGGTCAAACTGTGACAGAAAACCACCAAAAAACGCGATCTCATACGCTTTTGACACCTCGAGGTGATTTCTAGACACGACAAGGATCGGTGCACTTCGGCAGTCGTGTGACACATGTCGATACGGCCTGTTCTGCGGGAATCAATGTAAACTTGTATATCAGCGATAGTTATATGTGTGTGTGTAAGTGCAGATAGACATGACATGGCATGACAGAAAGCAGCAATGTGTTTCGCCTTGACTGACTGCTTCTTTTGTTTTACTTGTTTGTTGGTATTAATGGTGAAATTAACCATTTAATTTAATTTAACCATTAAAAATTGGGTATTAATGGTGAAATTAACCATCTAATTCAATTAAACCATTAAAAAATGGTAATAATGGTGAAATTAACCATTAATTTGAAATTAATAGTTAAAATTGTAGCTGGCAATCTTCCTCTGGGGTGTTGTAGCTTTCGCAGTCGATGAGGAGAAATATAATATTTAGATATATCCAAACATCTACAAGTCTCAGCATGACAAAACATTTTAAAAACAAATTTCCCAGTCAACCAAAGCTTGGGAGATAACACAAAACACTCCCAATTCACTTTGTATGCTTCATTCATCAACGTAGCCCCTTATATAACAGTAGGTTCAATGCAATGGCATCGTGCCCCCTCAAATTTTTGAGACTTGATGGCTTTAGAAATCCCTCAATTCTATTCTCACATTAAGTCTTTTTTAATTAGCTTTAATAGTGTAGCATACTGGTTCCTTCCAGCAATAAAGTGCTATGTAGTATCAGCAGAGCTAGTGGAGCCACTCAGCTGTGTGGCTCTGGAAGTCATTTAGAGTGGTTGCAAATTGCGGTTGTTTTAAATGCCGTGTGAGGTATGAATAACCAACATCAGCTCAGTATGACTCGAATTAATTTGAAATTACTCGCAGCTTTATAATTTCCCCATTTAAAGTGATTTCGGCATCAGCGGTTTTAACTATAACTCACGTGTAATTAAGATTGTCCTTCGCTAGCTAAATTATTGTTTTTGTCCAAACAAAATTTGCATCCTACAAAAGAGGACGGACGTACAGAGATTCATTACAAAGAGTGAGGAGCTAAATGGCGTCAGTAAAAACAGTAGCTACATGTTTGTGTGCTTTCTTGAGACATGACAAATACTCCACTTTGAATAATAATTTGTGTCTTTCTGCCTCATTGGTATCTTAGAGTGTTACAATTGTGTTATGTATGTCTTGCGATTGGCTCAAATAAAAAAAGGGTCTTTCGTCAGACAAACCCTTTACGTGCTTGTCCGTGCATTAACAATACAGCTGTATTTTGGTTTTGAGGTGGGAAATGGGCAGTACAGATTCCCCTGAATATCGATCCCTGTTCCCATTTGCACATGACCCCATGCAGGAAATGGTCCCGAACATTTCAGGAATAGACCGCATGTGTGTGAAAGGGGCTTTGGAGATAGAAAGATAGAGACTTACTGTGTGAAGACTGGCTGTGTTAGAGTCAGATATTATTATTCACTTGAGAGCAGCAAAGGCTATACCGATTTTTAGTGTGGTGAACTCTAGGAACTTTGGAGTTATGTCGATTCTCCGAATTACTCAATTGAGGATAAACTTTTCCGTGACAAAGGCCGCAGCCCTCTGAGCACCGCATCCTTCCTCTGACGCTGCGGTTACCTCCTGTGAAATAGCTGAAGTCTGCAAGTGCAAAGAAAAACATCACATAATTGAAAAACTGTTCAAAAGTAAAAAAAAAGGGAGCTTGCTGTGTTGTGTGTGTGTGGATTGTTTTGAAGGTAAGTTTTGACATACACTTGCCAGTTTCTTCATAAGGAATTTAGCCGGGCTTCTGTTGAATGTTAATTGCTTGGCTTAAAGCTTCAAAGAAAGGCTGCTGGAGAGACTCATTAAAACAAAGAGAACAAGGCAAAAACCCAGAAAAACCCAGAAGGAAGGCAGCTGTGAGTATGCGCTGATTCTTAAACTCTGCTCTGGAAAAATGCATAAAAGTTTAAGAGCGATCTTGAATAACACTCTTAACTGCTAAGATCTATTGTGATTGGGTAAAGGGGACCCTAGTTAGTGAGGTGGACCTGAACCACACCTCAGAATCTGCAGTTCTTGCTTTTTGCTATAGCACATTACTACCCAAGACACGTGCACATGTGGGTGATGTTTATGGTTAGAGCCTGTGAATGTGTTCTATATATTGTACAGTGATTGGAGCACACATCAATCAATCATCGAATTCTCTCGAGACACAGTGTTGCAGTTATCGGTTTTGCAATAAGCATTTAAAATCTCGATTGAGGTAGATGGATTGATGTTGTTGTTGTTCTTGTTATTATTAAGGCACTGTGATAATCGATGATATTCTTTTCAAATCAATTGGCAATCAAACATATATGGAAATTTCCATGTAGCTGGTAACTCACATGTAAATGATGACAGATTTATACATAAGACTATGAGACATTAATTCAATGAATTTAGTCCCAATCCCATAAGTTGTCATTGACATTGCAGAATGTGACAAGACAAATAGGATTAAAGGCAACAGTTAACAGGGCTAGAAATGAAGTTAGAACTGATATAGGAAAAATGCTGATTTAACACATATGCAATTAGGAAGCATTGACCAATATTGTACTTATTAATTTACTCTTAATTTAAAAAAAAAAAAAAAAAAAAATAGTGATTTTCCACAGAAATGTGATAAAGTTGCCATAGCAATAGGCTCTTACTTACATTGATCAAATCTTGATTAAATCCAATATTATTGTTTTTATAGTGTTTATTAAAAATAGCTGATATAAGATAAAAAGGTAAGAGACAGAGGAGAAACTTGTGTTGTTATATGAATATGCCCAAAAAACATATTGAAAAATAAAGATATCATCTGGTGTGAAGCAATATATAAATCTGGCAACACACAACTGGAAAAATGATGTATCAAAACATTCTTCTTGGCAATTTTTGCTATTTTTATGTCAATACTAAAACTGCCACATTGGCAAGACCTATAGTGGTAGGTAGGTAGTAGCAGGTGAGTGATGGACACTGTGGTTAGTGGAGAAATGAGAGATAGCAGGAAACAAACTAGCCAAGAGAAAATGATTTTTCACATTCTTTCCCAAAGATGTGAAGACATAGTTAACGGTCTTTGTCTTCAGATTTTCTTTCTTTTTTTTTTAAAAATAGTAATCACTTGCTCATTATAAATGTTTGTTTATATTCTGAAGAACTCTGCATGCATGTGTTTTTTCCTTGGGGCGAAACACAAGTTCGCCTGCTTCTCTCCCCTTGAATGACAGATTACTGCCCGACAGCCTAACGTTTCCTCTGAGTGGGACCTCGGTGGTGCTGTGTGCATCACAATCCAAGAGCAATTTCCCTGAAATGTTCTCACACCATGAAGATAATCAGGCCTTGATTGCGAGCGATATTGCCTACCACTCACAATAGTCACACTAAAAAAAATAAAAAAAAAACAGCCAGTGGCATGAGCAATTATCCACAAATATCCAACAATGAACATGTGCTCTGAAAACAGGTGGTTTATTGTTTAAGCAGACAAAAGCCTCAGCTTCCCTCATCATAGCCCGGGCGCCATGCAGCCAGATGTGGGGCATCCTCTGCCATGTTTTCAGAGCCGCGCTTTTGTGTGCGCGTTTCGAGGAAGAGAAAGAGCACGAGGATAAGCGACTTAAAAGGCATTCATTCATCCTGACGTTTATTTCACTTACGCCGCCAGCCTCAGCAGGCGTCACCGCGAGATATCTGTGGAGGTAATCAATTTACAATGTGCTAATCTTCATTTGTGGTATGCTAATGTGTATGCGGTTCAAATGCAACTTAAGGTAAGTGATTCCGGAGAGCTGCGCGGGCAAACGCGGCAGCGGCGTCGCCAAGCTGTGTGTGGTAAATTCAGGTGGAACGTTTCCTGATGAATGACTTGGAGAGACTTTGGGAGGAAGACAGCAGGTGTGATTCATGAAAAAGCTGGCACCTCTCACCAGCTTTACCAAGTTTTTTTCCTGAGTTAGCAGCACAATGTGTGTCTGTGTGGTTCCTTCGTTTTTTTCTGTGCACACACACTTTCATCTACAATATATTTGTGTGTGCACATGCGTGCATATTTGCAAAGATTTGAAGTCCTGGTATTTACAGTACCAGAAATGATTGCTTAGATCGACTCTCTTATCTCAGGGGACGAGGGCTGGAAATGCAGGACTTTTAGTGTCTGTGTGTGCAAAATCTGTAAATAAAATATGTAAATTAAGCATTGCACTCCTATATAACATTGTCAGATTCACAATGGACAAAATCAATCCACCAGAAACTACCGTTATCTTTATTCCATTTATTGTTTGTCCCTGTAAAAAGCCTGGTGCCTACATTACCCACTATGCAACTATTCAATCTGAGGTTCAGGAGGGTTATGCTAGTAGCCACCGATGTAGCCTCAAGCTGAGATGAGGAACAGGCTACACTTCTTTCTAAATCCATACCCCCAGAATTTATTTATTTATTTCATTTTCAAACTTGAAGTCTTCAGCCCCAGCCAACACTGCTTCAAGTGACATCACCAGAGGCAATTTATTAGACTTCTTGCAGCTCCCTTTGGAGCCGCAATATGCTTTATTAGTATAATGTAATATTAGTATTTTAAGAGGAATTGTTGGTTTAAAACATATTACCACATAATCTAATTGATATGGAACAATAACATCAGGAAATTAGCTACAGACCTGCTTTGACTGCATTGATTGGAGTGTTTTTGAGGCTGTATCCACAGACCGGGGCAAATTTACTGACACTGTGACATCTTACATCAGCTTTTATGTGTTCTCACAATAACACCTTCAATGCACCTTCAATAACAATAAGCCCTCATTCACAGCAAATCTCAGGCAGCTTCATCAGGCCAAGATAGAGGACTGAAGGAGTGGGGACAGGATCCTGTACGAACAGGCCAGACGTATGCAAGGATCCTGTCCTTCACCATCATCCCAGAAATCCTCCCCACCAAACTCACCCAGCTGTGCCTGCCTCCACCTGTCAGCGGATTACAAAACTTCTCGACAGACAGGAAGCAGCAGGTGAGGCTAGCAGAAATCACATCCAACACCTGGACAGTCAGCACCGGCGCCCCTCAGGGATGTGTACTCTCCTCACTGCTCTTCTCCCTCTACACCGCCGACTGCATCTCCCAGGAGACCCCCGTCTGGTTAAAATGTGCAAATGACAGAACCGTCATCGTCCTTATCCAAGATGGAGATCGGTCTGCCCTCTGGAAGACATTGTACAGCAAAACCGCCAGACACAGAAACAGTTTCTTCTCTCTCACCATCACTCTAATGAACAACTCAAGCACTGTGCAGTAATCCTAAAACAATATAACACCCACTGTAGCTAAAAAATACTTATATTTAGTCTAAAATACAAAATGTGCAATTTACTCACTATGGTATATCTGAACAGGCTGTAAATACCTTACATAACCACCTACTATATGTATATAAAGTAATGTATTTTTTTAACATTTTATATTTATGTGAGTTCTTCAGTTCTTTTAATTGATTGCATCCTGTTTAGAATAAAACAAGCGATTTCACCATTGTATATATTCCTGAAGATTGTGTTGTTATTCTGTTTAAGTACATTAAAAGTCACTAAACTCTTTGAATGTGTAAACATATGGCCGATAAAGATGATTCTGATTCTGAAATTAGAAAATTGTAGTAATTATCTGCAGTTCTGTGTTCAAAGTCAGATTTCATTTGTGGCAAAAAGTCACGGTTTTCCCAGGAAAAGACTCACTCTGCATAAAGTTCCTACACACACACACACACACACACACACAGAATTTTCTACTGCATCCTACTGATTTTAACCTAATTCAAACATCAACCCTAAATCCAAGTCTTTGATTACAAATGTCACCAGAACCTAAAGTTGGTCCTCATAAGGATATAAGAGCACATAGACACATGTTTATAGATATATAATGGTACACAGACATTTTATACTTAATTTCCTGATGCACAACATATTTTACTAGGCTAAACACGAGATTAAACAATATATTATTTTATTATTTACTACAGTCATTTCCTTTGGCAACTTCTAAGGACAATCTATCCCTGAGCCTTTTTTTAAAATTTCACCAAAGCCAAAAAAACCTTGACAAAGCATGTCGAAAACTTGTGAGAGAACTCTGTGCCAAAAAAAAAGGCTTTTGATGTTGTTCATATCCCTGGAGCTGTAAGCCCAGACTCAGAAATAAATACTGTGCTAAACTGTTAGCTCTCAGTTGGAAACTTGCACCACCAGCTGCCACCTCTTTGCTGCTGTCTGATGGTGAACTTAAACCACTGATTGCTTGTTGTATCGTGCCAGTGGTGGGCCAGCGGTAGATAAATACTGTAACAGTAGAATATGTGTGGACAGGATGCCTTTAAAACTTTAAAACATGACTCTGGGAGTTTTTAATATTTTGTTTTTGATTTTTTTTAAACCTAAGCATGTTGATTGATGTTTTAAAACTCCTTTTTATCAATAATTTTGCTGATTTTACAGGTTGCACAATAGATCACCTTTCTCAGTTAAAAAGGAGAATCCTTCACCACTGCGTCATTTCACAGTATAATATGTTTTTCTTTTTTTTTTTCGCTAAGTCAGCTTGAATGAAAATGTGTTTTAGTGCTCGTCATGTGTAAAACTCTACACATAAATAAATCAATTACAGAGTGAGTGACATTTTCAATTCACACCTCCCGCTCGGCAACGCATCAAGCACTTTGTTGAACAATAACACAAATGTGATAAAATGTCAGATTTGGTGCAGCGGTGGCGTGAGCTCGTGTTTGCGCTGAGACATGACGCAGCCTGGTGATTTCCATTTAAATTTCCCTTTGGTCCTCTCACTATGTCTCCTATAACTGCTGCCGTCCCTGGTGGCTCTCCGGAGCAACGCAGCGCATTCGGGAGGTCAGTCCTGTTTTAATAGCCTCTCCAAACTGAGTCAGCTCACAGAGTCAGCTCAAGGGCTAGGCGCTAGTGTAGTGTTAACCACAATGGGCAGCGGGATTCTGGCGACGGGAAAGCAAAGATTGCCCACCAATCAAAACTGTACTACTTCCCTAAAAGTCAAACAGTAGAATCCTATCTCAGGCTTGACTTTGAAATATTCAAGGTTACTTGAGATTTCATATCAACAGTGCAGACAGCCAGCTCATGTGGAGTAGATTATTATTTAAATGTAGAATATGTACAACATTAGAGTTTGGCGTCTTGGCTCTGACCTCATCGCTCCCCGCAAGGAAACATTTATCTCACACAGCAGGGAGTAGGGTGGAACAATACTAAAACTGCATTACATTCAGAGCCTAGCACCAACCATTATGAGGAAATCTGCTATGTGTGGGCCTTGGCACCAGCCGCCGTGTGGCCAATGCCCTGCTAAGCACCTCAGACTATGAGGGGAATACAGCAATCGACCTGATATGCAGCAAATGTCAGACACTCAGCTATGCAGTAAATAATAAAATACCAATTTTAAGGCTGAGAGCAGACATGCTTCAATAACGATTGAAGCAAGATAGATAACCAACAATACATACATGAACTTAAATTAGCAAAAGGTGCAACTTAGATCTGAATGGTGTAAAAATTAACAACCACTAGTATCATGGACTATTTTATGCATCATGGAAAAAGAATGTTAGCTTATCAGGACTATTTGCACTATCATAAGACGTTTTTTGTTTTGTTTTGTTTTGTTTTTTTACTATTGCTAACTACAGTATATATGATCAAAAGTCCTTATGGGTTGAAATGCATTCATGTGAAATTATGAGAGCACAATGTTGCAGGTGCATGAGGGGATTCTTTCTTTCTGTCTTTCTTTGTTTTGTTTTCTCTATTTTGGTACCAATCAATGCTCTACTTCAGGTTGCAGTGGTAAAAAGGTTTTGGTGTTTTCCATAAAACACATCAATAGTGCATATTAGAGTTGTTAATAATGATAAAATGCATAATTTGCTTATTTCATATTTCCCTTCGCCTCTAGCTGTATTGGTGTTTCTCTTGTTGTGCTTTGTGCACAGCTGAAAAATTAATACAGAGGCAACAATGAATAAACCAAGCGATTGTAAAGGATTTGGGATTTTATATTGAGTTTTGCCTAAATAATGCAGACATGGCAACGGTTATTTTTTGCTTGAACAGATATCTTGCACGTTTGTCAGATGCCATCTTTGAGTGCCTGGTGGATGACTTCATCTCCATAACCAACCAAGGAGGACAGGCTACATATTGCTGAGGGTTTTCATCATCGATGGAATTTCCCCAACTGCTTTGGACCCATCAGTGACAAACACGGTCATCCAGGTTACCCCCAACTATAACCCCTGGTTCTATAATAACAAAGCGACATTCTCCATCGTACCAGGTCATTGATGTTGGTGGGTATGGCTGGAATAGTGATGGTGGCACCTGGCACCAATGCCGGATTCAGTGAGGGTCTCATTGACGGCACCCTTGATTTCTCTGAAGATGGGCGAGTGCTGTTTGTCCTGGTTGGAGCCTTTCTTCTCTGCATGTACACTCTCTGTCCTTTGCTTGCCTCCAACATCGCTAAAGAGAACAGCATCTACAACTACTGCCTCAGCTGTGCCAGGCTGACAGTAAATGGAGATTTGGGATCCTCTCCTTTCTGTTGCGGATGTACAGAAGAGTCCCTGAGGTGGGCCCTGACAAGGTGGATGTGAAGGCCACCTGTGGCCTAGACCATTTTTTTTGCGAGTGTCAGCCATGAGGGACAACCAAGGAACAGCCACACAACAACTGGGGCAGTGCAGCCTCCTGCTCTTTGTGATTTTTGCAGGACCTCCAGCAACAATGCCACAAAGGGAGGCCTATAGATCTTCCTTCAATGAATTAGGTCCCATTCCATGACAGTACATGCTGTAGTCCTGTCCTTAGATAACCAAAGGCTCTTTTAAAGGCCACCCACATAATATAAAGAAGCAAAATTCCACACACTAAGTGTACTTAAAGACCATATTAACCTATAACACAGCCACTTTCCAATTACAGTTCACAGTACAGATGTAATATAGTTGTTTGCAGCAGGGTGTTTCAGGAATGTATAGAATAGCTGTCTAGGTTGAAACAGAGTAGCCAGCCAGGGAGTTAAAAGTGCATACTCCTTGACATGAGCTGAATTTTGGTGATCTGGTTGTGGTCAGTGAATATGAAACTAATACATTGAATGTAATTAATTTAAATGTAGTTATGTCCTGCATAACGTTTACAGAAAACATGCTTAAAAGTGATTTTACTGTGAACTTAATGTGGTGTTAGGTAGCCATTGTAGTGTGGACACAGCAGTGACACACTACAATGCAGTCCCACTTTTTTTTTTGTCTAACTTTGATGGTTATTTAGAGCTTCAGTGCAACTATTGTGTAATCTGTAAAAATGAAAAGGGGGACAGATATTTTGCTTTAAGCAAAATCAAAGTACTGCTGGTTACCATTATAACTATAACATGACCATTGCAACTCTTGCCCTGCTTCATAGATCAGCTGGTGGATTGTTAAGTTCACCTATGCCTTTTGGGTTTTGGCAAGCTTTTCAAGTTTGCAAGCAAGCTTTTCAAAAACAACTCATCTTCATCAGCTGCAGTATTGGTGGCAGCAGGGGGGTTGTTTGTCGTAGCAGGAGATTTTTGTAAGGCATTAACAAGCTGGGATTCAAACTCTGTTATTTCATTTGTATGTGACCTTCTCCTCCTGCCCACAGGAGGCCTGCTCTCTGGATGCTGTGTTCGTTTTGAACATGGTGTTACCGGAGCACCTCTTAGCACATCACCTGGTTGGCTGACAGCTGCTGACTGGCTGGCTCTCTCAGCTGCAGCTGCTGGTTGGTTTGCTGGCTCGGAGGTAAGCTGGAGGGTAGGCTGGCTTGCTAACTGACACAAAGCACAAACCTGGCTGGCTGAACCATCTACTGACTGGCTGGCTCTATCATATGCAGCTGCTGGTTGGTTTGCTGGCTGGGAGGTA
This sequence comes from Euthynnus affinis, assembly GCA_029490765.1. NCBI lineage: Eukaryota > Metazoa > Chordata > Actinopteri > Scombriformes > Scombridae > Euthynnus > Euthynnus affinis. Next base: position 7,774,880 of record CM055838.1, read on the forward strand.
GGCCGGCGGGTAGGCTGGCTTGCAAGCTTGCAAAGCATCAGCCTGGCTGGCTGACCCAGCTACTGACTGACTTTTTTCTCAACTGCAGCTGCTGGGGGATTTGATGGATGGGTGGAACCTTGCTGGCTGTCTGGTAGGGTCCCATCTGGCTGGCTGAAGGGGAGCAAGAAACTCTAACACATCGTCACGGCACCTTGGCAGTGGCACGAGCACCATTTCTGCTCCTTTCCTTCTCTTTCCTCCTTTTTCTGAAGTATCTCTGAGGTTCTTCCATCTTCTTTTACATACCTCATCTGGATGGAAACAATGTAGGAAAATAAGATAAATAAATATAAGTGCATGTGCTTGTTTTGACTCTTCATTAATTTATTAGTATGTATAGTTGGTATAATAAAGCTCTGCAATAAATACCAGCATTGTGTGACTCATAATGTTCAGTTGTTGAGTGTGTCAACAGGTGTTTAGCTTGTTTGTGGTATTTTATAGCTTATAAACCCTTTGTGTGAAACTCCTAACAGCTAAAGACATTTATCTGGGACATGGATTTTGACAAACTCAATTACTCACATTTCAAGTTCAGTGTAGGTCTCATTAGCTCATCTCTGCAGTTTATTTACCCACCGGATTCACCAATAGCTGCTACCTTCCTCTCTATGGTTTCTACCCTCGTATGTTGGGAGAGCAGGGTCATAAAGTTCAGGAAAGCCAGACATGGCCTTGATTAACCTCTCCTCCATTGTGCCCACAATATCTATACCTTCCATGTGCTTAATTACATAACCTATGGTCATATCCTATCCTGTTTGTGGGCTGTGGTTGCACACACAGCTGTTTAGAGAGTTGCTGGTGCTTTAATTTGATTGGCTGTCTTGATGTGACCACCATTTGAAAGAATTTCCTATTGTCACACCACCAGCTTGGTCCACATCACCAGGTATCCGAGCATGCTTTGTACGGCAAATTAGTTCAGTCAGTTTGCTTACAGTGGAGCTGCACTGTCAAACTCCCACAAAGCAACATGAGCAGGCAGCAGTTTGTTTTTGAAACCAGGATACCGTAATTTAATAATTTGCTATAAAAACCTTAAATACCGTAAGAACATCGAACACTATTACACATGTATTGAACATTTTGCTCACGTTGAACTATCCAAAACACAAACCAATCTAATTAGATCACGCTCAAAATGGAACACAGTGTACCATTTAACAAATTGAAAATAAATTGCAATGTGCAAAACAGTTGGCGTGTCAGGCCAGTGTTAAAAATGGTAAATGAAATGGGTAAACCAAAGAGAAAACAACACAGGGTAGCTCAGACCTGTTAGACCGTCAGCCCCCGCCACCTGCTTTTAACCTGATGGTATGATTTCTGTCTGTCATCACAACTCATTGGTCACACACACAAACACATCGACACAACATTAAGTCAGTGCATGGAGTGCACAATGGCTGAGTAGTGTGGCATAAAGATCAGCTTATTATTCTGTCTTGCATTAATTTACAAAAAAAAAGAAGGAAGAAAAAAAAAGAATTGGCTTTCAAACAGGAGCCGGCTCATAGAGCCAAATCATTCGCAGCCGACACATTACTAGTTGGGCTTCCTGAACTAGCTCGCGGGCGTCGCCTCATTAATTAAACCCGTAATTTCTCCAAAATAGTTTATTTGCCCTGTTAATGACATGTCTCAAAACATGCAGAACGGTGTTTGTGATTTTGTATTTTTCTCCATCCCACTTGTTTGCAGCTGAATAAATGCCAGCATTTATAATCAGGCAATTAGCCAGAAGAAAGCCAGCAAAGTGCTTACTGTATGTGCTTGTTGTGCAATGTTTCTGTGCCCTGCAGAGTCGAGGGCTGCCGTTGAAGCACTTCACAGGTCTTTGTGAAGAGAGGCTGCATTAAATAACTAGAATTATTATTGACTAGAATGGACATTGACCTATTTTGAAATATATCTCCTGTCTGTTATGGGAACCTTGAGCTTGTGAATTCGAAAAACACCAGGGATCTCAGATGTCTTAGGTAGAAAAATGTATTGATACATAATTAATTAAAGAGACACTTGAGGTACAGTCAAGATGCAGTCCTGATGTCATGAATGCAACTCCAAAAAGCTGGTAGAAGACAATGAGCAATGTCTAGTTAAACTTAAGATAGGGCTTTGTTTACCAGGCAGCTTTGGCCTCAAGTCATACTTTAGTGCAGGTTCCCATGAGAACGACCAGATAGAGAAGTCAGTCTGACCCACCATATTCAGAAGCGTTCATGGACGGGAAGCCAATGACAGATCACATAATTTTTGCTAAACTGTCTAGAGTTGGGGGAAAGAGGTGGGGATGCTTCCTGGCATGAACCTTCCACACGGTCCTCTCTAGCAGGCAAAAATAAACAGCTGTTAGAAAAGCCACATCCTGCGGTGCTGTATTTTCCCCTCTTGAAACGTTTGAGGGCAAACAAGAAGCTTTTAGAACCGCAGCAAAATTACAACCTCACATTACATACCTTTACAAATTCTAAAAGTTGCTTCTGTGTTTATTAGCAAGAAGTGTTTGCAACAAGAAGTGGTTACAACCACTGTGAATTCTGCCTAATTGGATGTTTTGTTCCTTTTGTGGCAAAATACAGAACAGTTTCAAAGAGGAATACATTTTAAAGACATAGTAGTTCTTGCTAATTTGTTCACTTTCTGCTCCTTATTTGCATCTGTGAGTCTGTGTTTTTTTGTTCACACTAATAATGCATCATTTCATTTCCCTGACTGGAAAGCAAATTGGGAGTGTGTGAACACAAAAAAGTGTATGATTGTACATTTATTATGTCCCATTAAATCAATTTGAAGCTACTTCCCCTTGAACCTGCTGTGTGCAGCTGATTTCCTTGTGCTGCTTAGCTTTTAATTCCTTGAGATACAGCAGGGAAGCATCAAAGTCATCTCTTCTTTGTTCTGCTTCACGCAGGTACTAATGTTACATGTTTAATTTCTGTTCAATGTTACAACAGTTTCCAAAAAAAAAAAGATTTACAAAGTTCTTCAAAACCAAATTAAACGTATTTTGTGGTGACGGAAAAGTTAGAAAAGAGACTGGTAGAAGACTTTTGAAATGGTGACATGCTGGTGTACATATTTTTGACAGGGCCCAAAATAGAGTAAAGGACGTGTGCAGAACTGAGAGAAATAATGAAAATACAATGAAACCCAAACTGAGAAAAAAAAGCATGTGTTGGTACAGGGAGATTAAAGATGCAGGGATGATTTGATGAGAGAGGGGCAGCCCCCACTATATAGAATAATCCTGACAATATAGTGTAGTGTGTGGATCTATTTTCCAATGTTATATTGTAAGCATGTCTGATATTAGAATATGGTATTATATCATTTGCATAAGATGCAGATGGATTTCTAAATTGCTCAGACTTGTTAACCATCTGTAGTCTAGGCCCGGCCTTTAGGAGCTAGCAGTGTTCAAATGTAAACACTGGATTTCTTTGTGCAGTATAAATGAAGTAAAAGGCAGAGAAGCACACCAGCACAGCAGTAGCTGCACTCATCTGTTGTGTCTACAGTGGATCTTTTTCAGCCACAGTACTGCTGTGCAATCACAAGCATTTTTGACAGAGTCAACAACACACACATTACACACACTCATGTAGTGTGCAGGTGTTAGCTATAAAGCATAGACCTGCAGGGCGTACGGGTTAGGGCACCAACATTTGTTGCATGTCATCCCCCATCTCCCTCCTCTCATTTCTTGACATTTCTCTACTGCCACCTATCAAATACAGGCATGTATAAAATCCTTTCCCCTAAAATAGTAAAATAAACAACTTAAAATAAGGCTTTGATGCTCAACGTGCTGAAAAGTGAAACACAACTGGTGTTGACTGACGACCCATCAGAAAAGATTACAGCCTTTTACACCACCTCTTTCTCAGCTGCTTTCTTGTCCTATCACCTTCTCTGATTGGCTGTCTGCCCCCCCTACATCCGGTTTCCCACCTGTAAAGCTTCTCCCCTCTCACTGTCTTCTCTTATTGGGGCGTGGACATGGACATGCTTGATGTTTAATCAGCTACATTACTCCTCGCTCACACTCTGCACTCTTTGCTCTGTGTTGTTTGTCCCTCTCGAACTCTCAGCCCTCCCCTCGCCGCATCTCTTCCCCTGCCCTCCTCGCTTCACATTTCCCTTCTCCTCCCTCCCCTTCCCCCCTCCCCCTCAAGACCTCGTGGCTGTGAGCTGTTCGTATTTGTCAGATCCATTAAGAGGAAGGCGCGGCGGAGGATGGAGGGGGTGGGGGGGGGGGAGCCGCCCCGGCGTTTGACCCGCTTTGCCCTCCCTGTCACCGGGCGGTCGTGGCAGAGCCCTCCGGGAGGTTCTGGATGTCTGACTGGGTCCTCGTGGCGTAAGCCTGCCTAGACAGTAATTGGCTGGCTTGAAGCTTCGCGATGGGGCCCTCTCCTGACAGCTGGTGGGTGGATGCAGCAAACCAATTAGAAAAACAGAGAGAGACACAGGCTAAAAGAGAGGGAGAGAGGTGCACTGTGTTTCTGTGATTACACGTTAGAGTTGCTGAAATAGTGAAGAGAGAACAGTTTGTACTTTTTTTACCCTTCCAAATCCACACGAACCATAAGTTAGACACATGGTGACAATTCATATGCATTCATATACTGCCCCCCCACCCCCACCCCCTCACACCCCACCCCACTAAATGCAGCATATTTTCTCACTAAGAACCTTTTCTTCAAAGCACAGAAGCAGTTTCATTTGCTGGTACAGACACACGTCGTGAAACTCATGCAGACACACATTAAAGACAAGCATTAACACACAAACAGGCTAACCACAACAAAGGAAAATACAAAGGAATTCACACAGATTATAATAATTTAAATTGGGGACTCTTAATAATGCGCCAGTGTTTATGGGAGTCCACATCTATTACATCCTGGAGAATCACACATCAAAAACACACAACAAACAAATAGTTTGGTTCCTTGCTGGAAACTGCTGTCGAATTAGCTGCGTAATTAGACAATACGAACAGGAGTTTGACATTTACAGTACCGTCACACTGTGAATGGTGCCTTAAGGCAGAATTTACTGCAGTCCGCACACAACACGATACAAATCATATTTAAGATAATCACGTGTAAACAGCTGATAAGTGCAAATATGTGCCCCTTTTTTCCCCCCCCACAGTTTGATTTGATGCAGCGTGCCATTTGCATGCTAATACATACATACGGCGAAATATTTACAAAGTATTTACGACTGATATTGCTCCCTTGGGGGAAGCCTGTTTTGAGCTTCACCGCTCTGTAGATCAGCTGTAATTATAAAAAGCCAAAGCAAATCATAAAAAACAATAAACAAGTACATAAACCCATGAAACGCACAAATGCAAATGCATAACAGTCTAATCCAATTCACTCAATCCAAACGGCCACAACGGGATACCTGTTGGTGCGTGGATGTTTATAGCTCATACATAGTCAATAGGCGGACTCTGGGCCGGGTCTGGATCGAATAACAATTAACCACAACCTGACTCAGATTGCTTTTGAGCGGCACATCTCTTCACCTCATCTGTTAAATTTAAACAACCTGCTAGTCGCCACAGTTAGCAAGGTTGTTTTTTTTTTTTCAATGTTGGAGCTCCAGTTGAAAAGGTGGCTTATTCAAAACCATTAAAAAAAGAGACGCCAACGGTGCAAACTGGCATTACAGGATAACTGGACTGAGAAATATGCATTTATTTTGCCCAACTGTTGTGCTTGATTTGCAATGAAACGGCGGCCATAGTGAATAGTTAAGCTTCAAACACTACCATGACACCAAACATGCCAAATTTGAAGAAAACTGTTCCCTGATTACAGAGATAAGAACAAAAAAAAACTGAACCATTGGACGACAAAATATCAAACCTTTAGTAGAATAATTGTAAAATCAACATGCTCAACTCAATACGGTAAAGAAGTCATACTGCAGCCAAGTCACTAATGACTAATCACCTGGCCATTGCACCTTTTTATGTCCAGTTGGTTACACAACAAAGGTATCACCTCTCCCATTAAAACAAAAATGCTGTTCATAATTACGGGACATAGTCTAGAGTTTTGTATTGAAATATAATCATGTAATACACCCTTACTAGATCTTCAGTGTGATGGGAATTTGGTAAGAGGACCTTTATGACTCTTGAGTGCCACTGATATAGCTGTTTATCATACATTGAGGAACCCTAGGTCTTCTACCAGAAGCTAATTTTCTTGCACCACTCTTGATTTGGGGTATTTGGGCCATATTTACTATTTTACATGTAGGCCACTTCAGGCTCACATCCAAGTGTGCATCATTGCCTGAAGTGGCCCACTTCCATATGCTACAGATATAGGTCTGCAGATCAGGCTTTAACTAATTATGATTGTAAATAGACCAACTCTACTATTAACACTGGATTCTTTGCAACTATGCAAAAAAAACATAAAAGAAATTAACTTTTACAACCCAGTCCTATAATCATCATTGTAAATTAACCTTTGCAATTTTATACGTCACATATGTATGATGTGAAAGTGACTGATACGAAGTGATGAGACAGAAGCACACATTTGATGTTTATCTCTCCAAGTCATGCTGGTAGACTGCCAGCAGTACATACTGGGAAACGTGACAACACACACACACAGCAAAGTTCTTCAGCACAGAGTGTATCCTGTCACCAAGGACCTAGTCATACTTCAAAGTGGAGTGACATTTTTCTTGGTACAGACACACACACACACACACACACTCTCTCTCTGTAAAGTTCTTCCCTGCAGACTCGCTGTTTTATGTCACTGAGGACCTGAGCTGTATTTCAAGGCAGAGAAACACTTTGTGTGCATACACTAGCACTTGCACAAACACACACACACACACACACAGTCATGCAGCAGCTATAATTGATTACTAACTCCCTCTTTGCTCTGTCTCTTTGACTCTCTGATGTGCGTATTATAGATCAGAATCGCGGCTTTAATCTTTGACTGAATTCACATTTTTCTCTCACGTAGCTTAGTCTGCTCCACTTAGAAAGACAGACTTTGTTGGACTTCATGATGCGGTCGTGCTTGCAAACATTGTACTGTATGTGTAACACTTTTTTTTTTTTGGATTGCACTGTAATAGCGTAAAATGACGAGAGAACATGTAGATCGTATCGGTGTAAACCAAAGGAAACCAAAGTTTTCTGCAGGATGTGCAATTATACAGTAACTCATTTAGAACAGTGTTACTTTAAGGTTTATGGGCAGATATTCCTGTAATGTTTATTATCCTATTGACGTAATAAACAGCATCACATCACAACAGTTGTTACAGTCGACAGTACAGTCTACAGTATATATACAGCTGCAAATGTAGGCCTAACCATAAATCCACAAGGTTTAGTAAACACAAGCGTCCTTTGGCTGAGATTATAGGTTAAATTTGACATTATCTTGTTTACTTTCAGTCTTTCAAGTCTGTCACATAATGCACCAGAAACCTGCCCAAGACATAGTGTTGCCAACCCTCAAGGATGGGCTTGGCCCTCCTGGAAAGACTAATATATACATATATATATATTAATAGTCTACTTTATAACTGACACGCCGTGGTGAGTTTTAGTTGGGTTTTTCTCCTGTCTCCATGTTTTGTCTCGTCATTTCCTGTTTTATTTTGAAAAGTTATTCCCCTTGTTTCAGGTCACTTGCCCTTCCTCATGTGTCTGTCTGATTACCCCAAGTGTATCCACCTGTCCCCTCACCTGTTCCCCATTCCCTCATCAGTTCTGTGTGTTTTCTGTTCCGTCCTTGTTGATTCATTTTGTTTCTTGTCTTGTCCCTGCTCATGCACTCAAGCCTGTTTATTTTTTTTTTTTGCCTTGCCTGAAAATAAAGCCTTTTTTTGTTCATCATTCTCGCCTCTGCAACCGAGTCCTGCCCTGCCTACTGCAGCGTGACAATAACACGTTGAAGTAAAATGCACTTTGACAAACCACAAAAGTTTTTTCAAAACAAATCTAATAATCAGCCACTGCTTGCCAGTCTCTCACAACACCTGTTAACCTGTGCACTGTGCGTATCAAATGTATGAGCTTGCAGAAAGCAGAATGGACCACCATTCTTTCTTTGTCACATTTGAAGGGAGGCATGCACTTGTGTCCCTCTGCTAGCCAGAATCCGCAATCTATGCAATCTACAAGCAATGAAGGCAAACGCCCTAGATTACCAAAATTTTCTAAAAAAGATTAATCTCAAGAGAGCCTTGTGATTACCATCAAGGTAGGACAGGACAGTCTTCTCACTTCTACTCTTCTTCTTCTTTTTTAGGGGGGGGGGGGGTCCAGATATATATATATATGTCAGAGACGGGGACCTGTTCTTGCCTTTTCCAAAGCTTGTGCACAACTTCTGTACTTGACCCAGTCTAGTAAAACAACTGACAGTAATGAACACCAACAGGGGAAAAGAACAAGCACATTGTTGGAATCGGGGGGACAAATTTTGTTCCAAGAAGAGTCAGGTCAAACACTGGCATGGTCTTGTCCTTACCTGCCATTTTACAAACATTATTAAAAACAAATTCGAACGAGGTCCTTTTGGAATTCAGGTAATAACATAAAATGCAAAAAAAGAAATGTAAATTCCTGTCAGAGGAGGTTTTTAACAGGCTTTAAGTGCCCAAAAAATGAACACATGTATTACCTAGGAGCACAACACAAAGGAAGATTTTTTTTTTTATTGAAAGCAACAATATGCTTTTAGGTGCTTTTATTGTTGAAGCAGATACAGCAACAAAAAGACACCCAGTCATGTTCAGATGAAGCACTCAAGTTGACAATGATTGCATGAAAAGAATTTCCATATCCCGCTGAATAAAAAGGTCAGAGGCAGAAGCACTCAGAACTGTCATCCTTCCTTTTTTTTTTCTGATCTGGGGTAATTACTCTTTACTCTCACTTTGAGTGATGGATGTGCTTGATTCACTTTTTTGTCTGCAGTAAAAGCAGACTGAAAAGTTTTCTGCTTTTCTCTTCCAATTTAGAAACATAGATTTTTACCGCCATAGCAATTTTTTATTTCCAACTGCTTGTTGTGAGCTACTTATTGTTGATGTCACCTTCTGGCGTTGAACCAAATATCTCTCACTCTTGCTTTCTTTGTCTCTGAGGACAATGATGTCCCCCTGAAATTACATTATGTTCTATGCTTGGGCAGTATTCTTTCATACATTCATAACTTCCTGACATTTCACCGGAATATAAAGGTATATGACTGTATTTGTGTTTAAAAAGTAAAAAAGCTGAGTTGCTTGGTAATAGAAGTCAAGGGTTTTTAAATATCTGCAACCACTTGACTCCGTTATGAGAACCAACCCACGCCGCCTGACCTGCAAAAAATGTGCATCAATCAACAACCCGCTCTGACCCGCAAACCACCAACTGTGCTGAAAATACATTATGAATATGAGTGCCTAGGTGGAAGTACAAGGCATAAATTTCAGAGATAAAACAATTAACACCGTCTCTTACCATTCATCGGGTAACACAGTGGAGAAATGGCTGAATAAATGTCAGGAGCAAACTTACTGAAAGCTCTGTGGAGAACAAAATAAAATCCCATAGGACCAAATACCACTGTATCTGTATCAGAATCAGAAATCATATATAATTTCACATAAGGACTGATGAATTAACACCGCAATAATGTTATAATTTGAGCAGACAAAAGGGCGTCTCCAAATGTATGTGTGGCCTACAACTCCCAAATAATTATGCTGCAGCTTAAAGATCGCATTAAATACATTTAAATTATATAAATATCAAAAAAGAAAAAGGTTCATTATGCGAATATGCAAAAAACACAAGCAAATATTGCAGGAACAACCAATAAAATACTTTGTCATTGAATATGTTGCAGTTAAGTCCAACATGAACATTTTCTAACTTTATTTAAACTGTACATTTTTAAAAAAAGGGATTTATCAATATGTTAAACTTAGTTCCTGAGGCATGATATTCCTTTTAAAACAACTGCTGTTGCAAATTACTAGTATTTTTACTAGCTTTTTGTGATTTTCTGTTATTTAAATGCTGTTATGTTGGATATTTATGCTAAACAGTGTCAAAGTTCAAAAGCTTGAGGTTAATGTATGTAAAATGATCCTCACAAGTCAAACGCCCAGGCTTCCACCTGCTCTGAATGCTGAACGTTTTTTTTTCCCACCTTGCTGATGAGCTGACATCGGCTCACCGTGCATCCCCATGAACGGCCGTCTGTTCCGTAGCCTTTGATGCTAAGGCTTTCCATATGTTGTTGGCACCCGTCTACTCTCACATTTCAGACCGGATTTCTGCTTGAACATGTACGGATGTATTCGAGAAGTTGACATTTCTAGTAAATGAGTCAATTGGCTTGGTGGTTTACAACAAGTTTGACACAGCATTTTTTTTTTCACCAGGTAACATGAATGAAAACAACTTTGAATTGATGGCATCACATCAGGAGAGGGTGGAGAAGAGGTATACAACAGTACTGACACACACACACACACACATGTCTCACAGTTTACTTTCTTGAAATGATAATGTAAGCAACAAGGACAGCTCCTCCAGTGTTTGTACTGTTGAAGCGCTATCACTCAGCTGGGAGCCCCAGGCAACAGATAACGAAGGGGAGAGGAAGACAAAAAAAAAAAAAAAAAGAGGAAGAAGTCATACATTATATCCCACAAGAAAACTGGTAAAGCTCTTTCCAACCTAAAATACAGTGCATATAGTCTATGGTATTCTCCTAAACTCAGATTGGTGGATTTTAACATATATATGTATTCAATATATATGTAAAATATGGACACTTAATATAAAGGATGCAGGTTATTAATACATTTAGGGCCAACAAAAGGCAAGGACAACAATATACGAATAATATCAGAACATGCGTGTACGGCAATGATTAGCAGCAGCCGAATAAAAGCTTTAATATAACTTTTCTTCTTGCTCTGTCTGAAGGTCTGATCACACCAGAAAGTGGCACAAAGTTGTCCTCCCAAAAAGACGGTGCTAGAGGATGAGTGGCAAGGGGACTGGTTGGTGACCTGCTTTCACTGGAGAGCTAATGGCTAACATACTAGCAAGGTAGGAATATGCAAGCGCTAGTCAGTCACAATAGCTCTCAGATAACAAATGACCAATCAAACAAGATTACTACCTGACAGTTAGCAAGCTTTTTAGCTTGGAGGATAAGGAGACAATAATATCAGTTTAGTCAGAAGACGTATTTGTGTCATTGGCTCATATCTCATAACTGTCTTCAAATTATTCCTGTTTTCTGGACAGAGGTTAAATAAAAGTGGGCGGTGCAACAGAACTATTAAGTTCCAATAGCTTCCTTCATTTTGGACTCACCATCAAGTTCCCCCAATGTCAGCACATTAAACACGATTTGCTATTGGTCAATTGCATGAATTTGTATCTGAAAGATCACCAGAGTTGAACAGGTTTTGTGCAAATTGTCCTCACCATGACGAGCGAATCCAGTTATTACTGCGATTCCAGTGAAATGTGACTGTTTTAAAATGCTGGTGTGACATTTTTCTTTTTGATTACCTTCGATTTCATCTTCAAAAGCACTTTAAGGTTACTGCATGAAAGACTGATTGAGCACTTGCTTGCTTGCCTCTGCTTTCCTCTGGTTTTAGAGAAAAATGAAAACAAAATCCGATAAACTGGAAAACAGTGTCATCTTTTTAGATAAACTCAGTTAGAAATGTATTGTGTACACCTAATTGTAAAGTTACTGCAGTCTAATAAAACAGGTCTTAAATAAATCATGTGTCTATAAAAGTTCAAATCTTCAGCTACATAACTGTACCGGTTGAAGCAAATTGTTTCGTGCTGTTGAATTGCATTGCATTTCAGCTACTGTGGTGTTGCTGATATTATGTTCACTATTCTGTCAAGACAAGTCTGAAGTGAATAAGAACTACAGCTGCAAGTCAAGTTTGAAGGCAATTTATTTGCAACTTGTCTCAAAAATTTGACAGCCCATGTCTGAGGAGCATTGCTCCCAAAATCAGGATGTGACATTTTAAAAATGGTAGTGGTAGGATACACTTTGCTTGGAATATTCCTAGAGATGAAACCCTCTGGTGGTATACAGTCATTATAATTGTGATTATACAGCGCAGTCGTTTCAAATACTCAGAGTGGATTTTTACAACTCTGGAAAGTTTTCATGCTGCAGCCCTGTTTACTAGCACGCACATGTGGACTGGGTCTGCGCCCGTGGAACTCTGACAAACTGCAGATTGGCCATTAGTCGTCTTCGAAGGCTGAAAAATCTCTGGAGTGCTGTCACTGCCTTCCACCCTGTTTTCATTGATGCAAAACCAACCCTCATTGCATACTGTGCCTGCATCTGCAAGACTGATGTAACTTTTGGTTGATGCTGGCAAGTATTTACTGTGAGTTCTCAAAGCACTGTGATACTAACCACCGGGAATTTTACTGTGGTTTATCATGACACCCGGTAACCATTTCATCCCTAATACCACTCATTGTGCATCAGGAATGGGTTAAGTGCACTCAGTGATGGCATTTTCCAGACAAGGGACTCGCTTTTAATGTCACTTGGTGCCATTTTTTGACCCGTCTGTATTGGAGTCTATGTTATTCTTAACGGTGTCTCAGCATATCACCGTCAACCATGGTTGAGGCTGCTTGCTCAGCTTCCTCGACTTTGACCAAAATTGAATAGAATGCAAACAGAGGTCCAGTGTTGTGTTATGGCATGTACAGTTAAGACATAATGGACGGTGAATACAATCAGACATTGCAGTGCACAGTGCATCAGGGAAGATTGTGTTCATGAATTACTCCTGGAATTATGCACAAGCAGCAGCCATCAATGGAAATGCTGATAACCAATAAATGATGGGAAAAAAGTCCCCCATGAGTTCAATGAACCTAAAGAGATCAAGGTAGGGAAGAAAAATCCTCCTGAGCATGCAATCCAGTCTCACGCCATTTCGTGAAATAGTCACGAAATTTTTATCTATAATCATGTACATAGACATGAATTTTCCATTTTTTTGTAACACACAGTATGACTTTCAAACTAATGTATTTCAATTGGAAGTAGGTTCATGCCATGTTTGTTTTTTCCAATCAGGACTTGAGAGCACAGAATATGTATCTTTTTTTTCTCATTTGTTGTTCATTTTTAATTATAACAGCTACATTACTCAACATTTAATCACAAGGTTTTTCTCATTGTTTTTACTTCTTTATTTTAATTTTATCAGTAGCCTACAGTCAGTAGTCCACATCAGTCCAGAAGACCTGCCGCCTGGAATTAGCCTATTTTCCTCACCGTGTTTAAGTTATCTTTTAACAATATCTTTAACATTTCTCAACATAAAAATACAAAAGTGTCCTTGATAACCTCAACAACACGATATTATTAAGGCTATCAGTTTTAAGTATTTCTTCTCTGATTCAGAGAAATAATGCTTTGTTTCATTTTTTTGTCAGTTTTTTAAGTAGTAGGCTAAGGGAGGGCATTGTGTTTTGGGCAAATGTGATGCGTTCGACTCCTGTTTTCAGTTGTCTGTCATTGGTGACAGACCGAAATTGCCACCAGTCGGCTGCAATCCAAATACAAATGCCACTATCTGATTGTAAAATCAGATAGTTGCTCATTTAATTTTATATTTCCAAGAATATGTGGCTGAGAATATTCAATATGAAATCATCTTTCTTAAAACATAGTCTTCCTCAATTAATATTGAGCCATGTCATCCAACAAAGCACTCCAATGTGTGTGTGTGTGTGTGTGTGTGTGTGCCACATTGAAGACGAGCTTATCAAACTGGACTTTACATTTCCCATCCCTCATTTAATCTCTGCGCTTGTCACTTTAATATATTTCATCAAATTGGACTTTAGATTGTGTATGTGTGTATTGCATTCAACCACCACTGTTACATAATTTAATTATTTATGCACATTCAATTGTTGTTCCTTTGTACAGTCAATATTTCATTTCAAATGTTATATCCCATTTCAAAACTATTTGTGAGGGCCGAGTAGCCAGGCCAGAGTTCAGCAGTCCAAGTGAATTTTATTTGCCATCAGTTGAATCCCATGCAGATATTTAAAGTGGCCATAAACATCTGGCCAAAATGCAAAGAAAATGAAAAAAAAACAACTAACTAACCAAAAATAAGCCTTTTCTCAGAAATAGGAGAATACACACAAACAAACAAACAAACAAAAAAAAGAAATCAACTCTAAACTGTACTCTAGCTTTGCCCCCTGAGATCAGGCCCAAGGCATTAGCTACTCAAGAGAGCAATATCAATTATCTCTTAGAAAACACTCACAAGGACAGCACAGTTAAATACCGATATACTGTCAAATAGAAATTCATTTAAGTCTACTCTAAAACGTGTATTTCCTTAAAAAGAATACTTAAACAGTCAAATCTCCCCAAAAAGGCAAAACACCTCTCCCACTCTAGTCTCTTCCCCTGGGGACCCCTCTACTTAACCAGGTGGACTGCACTAGCTCCAGTTTGCCAGTTTTTCCTCCTTTGACAGAGGAAGAAAAAGTGCAATAGAGAAAAAACAGGTGAAGCACAATTTAAACTCAATAAACTGAGTGCTTGTAACACAACTACAATGTGTCTTCTTTTTTTTAACCACAACATTTTAAATGTGTGCATTGTACAAGTATATGTTAGCAAACACCTACACACTAAGTGGATAAAAATCTCTGACCAGCAACAAGACTGAGAGGAGACAAAGCTCCTTGGTAATTTTTTATCCTTTTGTGTTGCATTTTTTGGGAGCAAACACCAAGACACATTCTTTGTATGCTTTCATTGGCCAATAAAATTCTAATTCTAATTCTAATTCTAATTCAAGATTCTAATTGAATGGACTACATCATGCTGACAGTAAATCCCCAAACCAAGAATCAAAAAATCACTGTGGTTGTGTAAACAGTAGCCTATGCATGAGTCAGTATTTGACGACATGGGAACGAGAACAGGTTGGTCTTTTTAGCCCTAGTCCCAAGCCTGTAACAATGCCCTAGACTGTCAGTAGTATTGCAATTTCTGAAGGTGACTTATTTTGATCACTATGTCCACCAAAAAGAAAAGACCAATAAACAAAAAGTCTAATTTTATATATTGGGCTTTCAAAGTGCTCTCAGAAACTAGGCCTGGGATGGCTTTTGTCCATGAAAGAAAGAAAGAAAGACATAAAACTAAACCCATTACATCATTGGAAAGGCCACAGCCTGTAGAGTAACATGTCAGTATGAAGATTCTACATGGCTCCTGCTTTGAAATATTGACCTTTGAACCTTGACCTCAGTGCCAGTTTGAAGGCTTATAATTCAGAAACAAAAGGGGCATCAGGGTCCAAACTGAGTGACCTGAGCTATCAGATGAGTGTAGTCAACAACTAGGGGTGCTATGAAATATGGGTTATAACATGGTTAAAATGGATTTTCACCCATTTAACAATAAGATATTTGAAGTCTGATTACACAAATGTGTTTACCATCCCCTTAAACTCCTCAGTATGCTCTCAGTTCAGTATTTATAACTTCAAATTCTGGGAAAAACACTATTTAAAAAAAACAATTCCCTCGAGCTGCACCATGTAGCTTGATACAAATCAGCACCACAGTTGTAGTTCTTCCAGTTTAGGGTTGTAAATAGGGTCGTAAAAAGGTATATCCACTGAATATATCAAATGTCTAGTACAGCCGAACAAGTTATTACACTGCCTCTAGATAGGTGTTAAGAAAAAGTAAAGATGTTAGTTTATTTTGGATTACGTGCCAAGTCCACCCATAATACAGTAGACCCACACAGTGACCATTTCCTCTGACATCACGCTCAGGGTGGTGGGAACCATACAGCTCCTCCACTAATGCAATGTCACTTACACACTGTTGGCTTAGGCTGTTAGCACCCGCTACTGCCAATGTTACTGAAAAATACATAAAACAGCTGGCAAGCTTATTAAATCCATATCTATTGAGCTGTGTGAAAGTTAATCAGGGATCCTTTCTAAGAAATGGAACAAAACCATCTGATGCATCATCTCAGACAGGCTGCGTATAAAGCTGTTAACGTTACCTAGCCCTCTCTACAGAACTCAACAGTTCATAAAAACTCTGATTTCACATTCAGTGGGTCTGTCAAACTGTCGGGTTTTATCATGTGTTATGTGAGCAGTCCGCTTTCAGAAAAGGACAGCGATATTAAATCTCAACATTTTTGAATGGAGCTCTGAACACAACAAATCAGGTCTTCCTCTCTGCCCACTGAGCTGACGCAGACCATTGACTACTGATAAAATTTGATTACAGAAATGAAAACAAGGATAATATCATGTGATTTAATATTGAGTATTGCAGTGGTTATAGTTTAAAAAATGAAGAACAAATGAGAAAAAAAACAGTACAGCTTCTGTGCTCCTGGGTCCCGACTGATTAATGAAAACACATGATGCAGGAACAAAACATACTTCCAGTTGAAATATATTCTGTAAGTCTGAAAGTTGAATGTCAGGAAAAAAATGGAAAATTTATGTCCATGTACATGAATCTATTGATTTAAATTCCATGACTATTTCACAGATTGCTGTGAGACTGGGTTGCTCATTACCAGGGTTAGAGGTTCTTCTCCCATGCTGAAACAACACATTTATTGGTATGGTGAGGTACTTTAAACTACACTGAAAGTACAATGAAGCTGGAATATAAATGAAAAATTATATGAATGCGATGCGTGACGGCCCTCCTACTTTAGCAGGGTCTGCTATGTGTGTGTGTGTTTCCCCTTGTTTCGCTGTGTTGGCTTGCAGGTCTCTGGTAGGCGGAGTTCATCAGCACCTGGCCAGTCTCCCAGTAGTATTTAAGACCTGGCGGCCCCAGTCCTCTCTCTTTCATATCCTCAAAGCACTATGTTCTTGTTTGATTGGCTTCAGCTGTGTTACTTATAACTTAAGTATGTTGTTTTTTTGCAGTATTGTATGTTAAGTTCAAGTGTTTCAGTTTAAAACTGTATATCTAACCTGCCACCTTTTTGTATTTGCATCTCAACCTAAATTATAAGCAGTGTTGGGCTTAATATAGCTCTTTTATTAACTCATATTGTAAGGGATTACAATTTGTGGTAGCACTGTGTTACTTTGACATATTGGGTTGGCTTTTTCACTGTCTTACTGGGAGGTTGATGGAGGGTTAATATCAGTTTGGTCTTTGTGTGTCCAGTGGCCAGATGGATTCATGTGCTAGCTTGGCACAGGGGATAGAGTCAGGGGGCAAGTGGTTAGCCTCTACCAGAAGAGGAGAAATGTAACTCAGCTACTGTGAGGGCTTCCGGAGACTCGTGTGCAGTCAACAAGGTTAAGATAGCTGCTAGATGGTCAGTAAATCCCTAAAAAAAAAATTAAGAGTTACTTGTTAAATCACAATGTCTCATTTTCTATTTCTACTTGTGAGGGTGTAGAAGATTGGAGCTGTTTAAGCGCAACTTTCATCTGAGCTGGACCGAGTAATGAAAGCAATGTAATGAGTAAAGCTGAGCAGATACTGTGCATTTTAATCAGTCTTATAAATCGTGTTAACTTGCACTATATGTTTTAATATGCCTTTCTCCACATCAAACAGCAACCTATCTGGCAGAAATTTGGCTGGATTAGCGACCAAGTTAGGGTTTCGTCTGGCTTTATCCATATAACGTCTGTCCAGCTTATTGTAATACATTACTTTTGCTGCTGAGTAATTACCAAAGTAATTACTTTTTTAGCAGTAGTGGCTTTCCAAACACTGTTTTGTGCACCTACACGTGTTTTCAATTACTCTGATTAGACCACTGCTCAGGTTGAAGTGGGCAGACAGCCAGTTACTTGAAAGTTAGCTGAAAACATCTGTGTGTACTATGGTTGTTTTAGCCTTTGTTCAAGGAAGACTTATTAGGAATGAAATATTCATATAATATATTGTTGGTTCAAACATAAAATGTCCATCGTTTAGGTTTTCCAGACATTCAACTTCTTATGGCCATGTGAATAATTGTCCTCTCTAGCAAACGTAGCTGTAGCGTGATGGCGTTATACGTCTTAAACCTCTTAAGACAGTCAGGTGTGATAGTGTAACTTTGACAAGGGATACTGTGGTTTGCAACCTACCAATACAAATTGGTTCCTTTCTGACCATCAATACAATCTTTCTCTAACCTTGACAAAGTCATTTTAGCTGCCTGCGTTTTAGTTTGCCACTATATCTTAACCTTGCAGGTGGCAGAACAGAAAACATTACAATATTATCAATCAGATTGGACGTACAAAGAAATGGTCCAATTTTTTAGTTTGGCATGAAGAGTTGTTTTTTTTTCCCCTGTCACACCTGAAGCAGCTTCCAAGGACAAGTTCACAGGTGCTTACTCAGTGCCGTATCATTTTGTAGGCAAATAAAAAACATCTCACATTCATGTATCCTGTTTTAAATCTTGTTGTCAGGCTGAGGATGCACACCAGTGACCGTTCCTCAAGCGTTATCTCTCAACTCCACACCACCCTTATACAATGTGCTAGGTGCACTGTTTTCAGTATACAGCCAGTATGATCTGTCTGCTGTGTCTCTTACCACCAGGATTGATGAGATTCCATCTTTATATCAAATTATGGATCAGCATGAGCGCAGAGGCCATCTCTTAAACATGACATTAAGCTCTGCCCTGGTCTTTTTTTTTTCCTTTCTTTCTCACTTGTTCTTTCTCTCTCACTCCACAAACCAATCACTCTCCCAAATTACATTTTACGGACCCATTATGAATGATGAAAAGGCACTAAGAAGACCTGGCTCTCAGAACAGCTTCAATCATGGAGAAAATGCACAGAGCAATGCAGGTTAACTCGTGTCTCACACTATAGGTTCTCCTCTGGAGTTAGGTTAGCCAGTGAGTGAAGTGACATATATTGGTGGTGGACCAAACCATCCTAGCATGCAGCTGGTGGACATATTTTCAAGTTGGGACAAAATCTGAAGTAGCATGAACTGTGTACTGGCGACTTTTGTTCCCTGACTTTAGCCTTTAAGGCAGTGCGCCCTCCCAGGCAATATGAGCACTGCCATAAAATGGCGCCAAGGCTGGAGAAAGGCTTCAGCACTCAAGAGTTTCATAACCCTTGAGTGCCGAAGCCTTTCTCAAGAGTTTCATAACTCTTGAGTGCTTAAAAGCACTTATAGCCTGATGTAATTTCAAAATTGCACATGTGACACATAAAAAAAATCCTCATCTTCAGTTGAGGGGAAAAAACAGATACATGGCTTTCATCTGAATTCACAAGCTTCCAAGTCTTATCTGCTGATGTACACGGCGAAGTTCAAAGGAGCTGATTCTGAGAAATAGATGACAATCTGCTTCCCTAAAATAATACGGTAAAGAAACATTGAAGTGAGGAGAAAAAAAAAAGACAACTTGATTTATCAGCATGGAAAAACATTTGGTGCCAAAAAATTATATAAATGCTGCATATTCAAAAACACAGGGCTTGATCTTATCCAATTATTTTGTTAGTGAGATAGCTGTTATTTTTACACTGATAACAAGCTCCAAGCCAGCAAATCATTTTGCTGGAGAAGGTGGCATTTGTTATCTGTTTAGTTTTGCTGTGGATGTCTAATTTCAAAATGAAAATGTTTAGTTTTTTCTTCATCTATAGCAAACGCTGTCTTGATGGATGATGATTAGAAACACTCTTTCTCTGTAAGATGGTCTAAAGCAGCTACAGCTTTCCAATTAAGGGTAAAGCATGGTATTTTCAGGCTCATTAGTCCAAAAAAAAAAGTTAGTGTCATAAGCGAGAGATGTAGCATGGAGAAATAAAGGGAGAGAGAAGAATCCCTTTGAAATAGCAAATCTTTTCCCTCCTGTCACAACATCTTCTGTCCCTTCTCCAAACTATTTTTGTTTCCCATCGGGATGATGTGTGCAGCATTTTCAAAGGAGGGTTATAATTGAAAGTACTTGTCTGTAGTGTGTGCCAGTGTGTGTGTGTGTGTGTGTGTGTGTGTGTGTGCGGGTGCGGGTGGGGGGGCTGCTGCTAATAGTAAACCATGATATGGCAGATGGATGAGTTGAATGAACACTGATGAACATGCACATTCACACAGTTCGTCAATGTGCATGCATGAGATTGAGATTCACCAGAACGTTCCACTCCCCCTCCCTTCCTCACCCGCTTTTTTTTTCATAGAGTGTTTTTGAATCTAATTTTTGTCGTGCAGAATTATCTGGAGCACAATTGTTGTGCCCACTTTATTCGTTCCTTATCTTCAAAAACGTGAGCTATTACAGACAATTATCTGAGTTGTGTGCAATTAGTTTTATGGATTTAATGCAAGTCACTATTTCTGTATCATAATTTCATCATGTAATTCTCGATGTGTATAATTTGTGTGTGTATAATTACACTAAGTGTGCTCACCTGTGACAGACTGATATTGAGACTGAGGCAGAGGAAGATGAAACAAAGATTAAAGCTGTGTTACTCTACTGGCTAATTTGATACATACAGTAGTAATCTTTATTATAGTGTTTTTGCAGACAAAATGTACTTCACTAATTGACCGTACTTTTTTAATAACAGGAAATGCTACAAACTATGGCGTTGGAACACTGCTGCCAATTAAGTCTAATAAATATCTATAAATATTTCTTTTTTTTTTAATTTTTCAAGATTTATACTTTCTTTAATTTTATAGGTTTATTCACTAGGTGTTTTGAACTTTCATCAGTTTACTAGAGCTGTCTTTCCACCCTTTTGTTGTCTAACCCTCAGCGATGAACTACAACTACTATCATTTTCATTAGACTATGGGACCAAAACTGAACTTTCCACCCAGAAAATTCAAGTGACTCATGCCTGTTGAGATAATTTTGTCACTTTCTAATTGTCAAAAGTAGGATAATAATGGTGAGAGCATCAAAGACTGTGATGATGATGATGAAATGAATGAAAAATTACGAATTGTATTAAACTTTACACACTATTTTTTTCTCTAGCATAAGTCCAGCCCAGTTTTCAAGGCCTTAAACTTTGGGTCTTCTTGGGGTAGTTCAAATGGAGAGCATAGATCAGGCCAATCAAAACCACTAGAGTACCTGTCCAAAATCTGTGAGACGTTAAAACCTGATCCTCAATGACGATGGACACATGTTTCAAAGGTAATTCTGACCACTGCACCCTTCTATACATCCTGTAAAAGGAATACAAGATCAATGTGTGAGCGAGTTCATTTTTTTTCTTTTGCTTCCAAATTTTACCAGAAGCGACACTACTCAACCAAAGACAATGATGTAATTAGTTGGACTGTGCAATTATTACATATTTAGTTTTTCCAATATAACTGTATGGTGACCAAATACTCAACTGACAGGTTGAACTTTAGATGACCGAGGTGATGGTCAAAGAATGTTGGGAAAAAAATATAAAAACTTTAAACAGTAAAATCATTTTTAAAAAAGGAGTGTGCACTTTCTGCACCCAATAGACAACCCTGACAATCAAGTGTGTTCATGCTTCATCCAAAACTCATTGATAGGGAAGCCAGAATGTGTGGCCGAGAGATTCAGAATATGGCGGGTTTGACTGATCAGACTGCAGTGACCTTTAAGGATGTCCCAAAAGTTGTACAGACATCAGACTGTAAAATTGTAGTGCTTTATCGAGGGGAAGGAGATTGAACCCTCTGTAAATTCCAGACCAGTTACCCAGAACAGCATAAAATGCTGTTTTTATTTCTATTCCAAAATCACCACTTGAGCATTAAAAATTTCAAAGGCTTTCTAGTGTCCCCGTATGTGTGCAAGTATTGCTACATGGTATATAGCAACGCTTTGAGTCATAGGTGCTGAGTTTATCGCTCTGTACCCTCTGACCCCAGATCGAACCAGTCATTTGTGCCAACTGTAACAACGTTTGTCACTCTCCTTTCTGTTTGAGTGAACACAAAGAGACTACAGAGAGATCACAGGTTCATGTCAGCAATTGCAGGTTGGATAAAAATGTGAAAAATGCAAGAGACTGTACTACACGGCTATGAGCGAGGACGGTAAACCTCACAAGTGTCAGTCAAAGAAATGTAAAATCTGAGGGGAGAAATTACGCTGTGACTCAGAAGCCGAGCAAGATGTGCACCGGTGCTTCATACAACCTTTAGCGCTGGATAAAGAACATACAGAGAAATTTGCATTCTGTGATTTTGAAACATTTATAAATGATTTAAGTATGCACAAAAATGCTGCATGGCCTGGCAAGGTGGGGAGCCCAGGGCATGGATTATGCCAAAGAATTTCTCTTGCATTTCAGGAGACCTTTGTACCAAAATGCTGTGTTTATCACTCACAACGCTAACGGTTTAAACAGCTATCTCCTTTTCAAGGCCATTGTCAACCAGGGTTTAAAACCTTCCCTGATCATGCACTGAAGCATTTGTTTCACAGATCTAGCTGCCATTCCTAAAGCATTAGGCTTTGTTGATAAGATTTTACTCATGATTTTAGTTCCAAAAACTGTTTCAACTATGTAGGCCCCATTCTTATCGTATAGACTGAATGACTGCAGAAGAGAAGCAACATTCTCAGGTATTTCATTTTATTCAGGTACTTTGGTTTTCAAATGGAGGCATAACACCGTTGTCAAAATTACACTGACGTCGAAAATGGCATGTCTACCCTTTTAGCGGTGTCACAATTGCTTCGGCATGCATGAAGGTGCTTGTCACATACCTTCACTCGATGATTACAGGTGTCACTTCCAAAGTTATTCAAACACCAGCATTCAGTGGTTAGAGTGGACGTATCGTACACTGATGCTGTCTTCATTCAATATGCTTTAAACATGAGGGGGAAAACAGCTACAAGTTTGTAGACAACTGTGCTCTTAATGAGTTTTTTTTTTTTTTTGTTGAGGAAACTACATTTAGTGGTAATTGGTGCATGTTGTAATGG
This sequence comes from Euthynnus affinis, assembly GCA_029490765.1. NCBI lineage: Eukaryota > Metazoa > Chordata > Actinopteri > Scombriformes > Scombridae > Euthynnus > Euthynnus affinis. Next base: position 7,797,952 of record CM055838.1, read on the forward strand.
ATTATCCCCCTTTATATCAAGTCACAGTTATTCTGGTTGAGTGACAGTGATCATATGCAGATGAGTTAATCCACCAAAAGGACTCATAGGAAAGATCAATACATGAAAAGACCAAAACCTTACATCAATACATCTGCATTGTGTTTATTTCCAAACTTTTAGATTCCTGAAAGTAAAAAGTGAAATGAAGCATGAATTATTCAAGGCAAGAATGTACTTTTTTTTCCTTTTTTAATGAAGGAGATGATGCATTTTTGCTCCACTTGTAGTAGCATGTGTGGATTTTGTGAAAGGCTTTGCTGGAAAGTATTGAAACTCTTTGGTTAAATTATTGGTTAAATTGCTCCACGTGGACTCAACTGAATGTGTAGCAGGCACTTTTTAGCTGACAGTCTTTTGTTAGAGGCTAATTGATACCACAGGTAAGTAGGATTTTGCATTTAGTGCGTATGTGATAAGTCCATACAGCACCAGCAATTTTAAGAATTTAATATACACGCATTGTATTGTAGAATCACTATGAGTACAATACAGTACTACCTATAGACCAGGTTTGGACACATCATGGAATTACTGACCTATCACTCTCATCGACAGTCCCAGGATACACAGGGGTTTGGAAAAAAGAGCATAATCACTGTAAGATCAGAATCAAACTGTGCAGTTCTAATAATTAGACTCACTTGGCTTCCTGCTAACGCAGACAGCTGACAATCTTTGAAGCTATTTCTAATTTGGAAAGAAGCTTTCTCATTAAAGGTGAAGTGTGGTATTTTCAGGCTCATTAGCTCTGCGCCAGAGGACAATTTAAGTTGAAAAGAAAAATGTGTGTGAGAGTTATGTGAGTGTATAACAACAGGAATGCTTTGATTGTTTTTCTTACTATGGTGATGTCCTGTCTGCAGATTTTTTTTTACAAAAGAGGACTATTTGAAAGTGCTTTCCTTCTCTTTTATAGCATTGATTATTTTTTATCTGAGTTCCTGTTTGAGAGCGGATCAGCATTTTCATATTTTATAGAGCTAAGCCTATTTAGACAACCATTTCCACTACAATCCCATATACACTCATATGATAGTCTCTTTGTGCAATGTACAAATGGCAAGTGCCCCCGCTCGAAAAGGCCAGATATTGTATGTTCAGGGTTTATACACTTGCACGTATTCTGCCAAAACACTGCTGCCCACATCTGCTGCTGCTGCTGCCAACAAAGTCAGTGTTTATATATTCCAAATTTGATACAGGTCATGTAAACAGCATATGGATGTTCCTGATATGCTGATATTATTCAGGTTTTAGGAGCATTCTTTGGACATGTATACGGCGCATTTGAAATATGTGTCTCAATTGGGGGTTTTTACTGCAGGTTGCAACACATGGCCTCTTGCCTGTTTTTAACCCTGCACAGGAAAGATCACATATGCTGGACCAGGAAGAAAAACAGAGCAGAGGAATGAGGGGAGAGTGGAGAGCTGTTCAGGACAGATGGGATGGAAGGGTTTTGGTTATTACTCTGACTGACGGTTACAACTCGGTGTGATGCACCAAAAACACTCATCGGTGTAGTAAACATCATGGTACAACCTATATACTGAGTGTGCCTGTAACTGTACATTTATAATATCAGCCATATCACTACAATCACTTATCATAAATATCAGGCAGCAGCTCACTAATGTTTTTCACCTCGCTGGTTTATTCCACTGCCTGCAGAGATTGTGTGATTGTAATCTTTTTTTTGTTGACATCCCTCTCTCTGCCTTCTGCTTGCGAGGCTGGTTCGGCTTCCTGGCCCAGGAGTTGGTGGGTGGGGTTGGAGAGGTTGTCCAGAAACTAGCTGCAGCTGGGTAGATGCACAAAAGGTGTGTGCACTCTCCTGTTTTTTTTTTTTTTTCCATCTCTTGTGAACTCTTGGGGTTTAAAAGCTGACATACCATATCCTGTGCTACTTTATCTATTTCCAAAACTCACATTCCCAATCTCCTGTGACAATTCTCCAATATCCAATATGTGTAAAATGCTACAAAAAGTATATATTAAACTCAAGCAAACTGAACTTAAGTTCAATAATTCATCCTGTCAAAACCTTCTAGGCATGTCCCCGGGGTGTTTTTTTATGCTAGTACACACAATGGTGAACTGCTTTGCTCAGTAGTTGAGTTGTAAGGTGGGTGACCTTTAATGCAAAGGTTAAGAGTTAAATTGCTGTTTTTGCCATCCTGCACGTGGTCTGAATCTTTACATCCACTACAAGTTCTGACACTTCTCACTTAGTGGCAGTATTTGTGTATAAATTACTAGACATCGGGATGCATTCCAGATCTTCAACAAAATAAAAATTCAATACAAATGTATTCATGTGAAACACATTTTCACCGAAGGTCATAAGCTACATCAAATGTTTCTGAAAGTAGATTTATATACCTCAAGAGAGCATCAGCATATAGTGAAGAATACAATGAATTATTTTAAATAAAATCAAGAGTGTTGCTTCTTGTCAGATAGTCTTGGCAGACCAAGAAGAAACCACATTTTTCTGCAGTATAACAAATTACAATTTGAAAATAAACTATTGTAAAAGACATGTAGACTTGTAAAATGTGTTATTCATGTGGCACACATAGTACTGGTTAGAACAAAACTTTTTTTTTCTGCAATACTTAATACAAGAACATACAAATTAAATTACAGACAAAAGCATAAATTTCATTAATCACAATAACAAAATTCTATGTAAACATTTTTGTATGCTACTATAAAGACATATAAATATAAAAAATAAATAAAACACAATGATTAAGGATTGAAGAAAGCCAATATAACATAGTATAAAGAACTTGACAATGCATACAATCCAGAATGACAGCCGAGACCTCTAAATGTGTTTACAGACATCATTGATGACCTCCATTTTAAACGAAAGCCTTAACATGCCACTGATTATTTAATTACTCATGTGTAATTTAGCCACTGACATGCACATGTCCTGCATGATTGGCAAGATATTCAATCTGGAGAGACAGTGAATGTAAGTAAAGATAATTGTTTATTATAAAACAGATGATGTAGCAATAATTGAAGTCTTGTCAAGTAAGTCTTTAACTCTTAGACTCTCCAGGGAGATTTTTGTAATTGAGGGGCATTATAAATCCCCCACTGGAGTCCAGACACTGGTGGTCTTAGTGGCTGGTGACTTCTATGGAGACTGATAAGGCTGATGAGGTTGATGAAGTGATGAAACTGAGGAATCTTCAAAGACTAGACGGTCATGGGGAGGTGAAGCGGCATGAATAACAGCATGCCGCTACATGCAGAGAGAGAAAAAAAAACATTTTAAAAGACAGCGGAAAGATAATAACTAACGATCGAGGTGTGTCGCTGTGCTATTGGATAGATGTGAACAGCTGATATCTCAATTGACAGCCCCAGCCATTGACAGCAAAGGAAATAATTAGTGAGCATGTGTGAGAGATGAGAATGACAGGATGGTATGAGAAATATAACGACAGGCCTATGCATGCAAAAGATAGTCTTGCTGACTGGACTTTTGTTAAAGCTCCATTAGTAAGATGATGATGATGATGTCTGCCATGCACCAAAATACCAAATGGGGTAATTAGCTTCTCCATACCTTTTGGTGACCTCTTGGAACCGAAAGTTCAACATGCTGTTTTGCTATGGTTGGCTATTGGTTTGAGAGACGTGTAATTGTTGAAGTAATTGTTGAGCTGTGTCCCTTTATCAAAGCAATTGACACATTTGATAAGACTTGGTTAATCTCAAATAGATACAGTGCAAAGATGTAGCCCAGATGTCTTGTAAATATACCATCAATATTAAGAATTCATTCATGGATAGGTTCATGATAAGTACCTCTTCCCCTGGGACCAGAGTTTGGAAACACTTTGTTTCATTCTTTTCATCCAGGGGTATTCTGACAGGACCGTTTTTTTTATTCAGTTCCTTCTGCTGGAGCAACATAAAACGCACCACTGAAGCACTGATCAGAGACCTCTTGGGCCATATTAACTGGTTGCAAACACATGTCCATCAACATGCCATGCTGTTGTCCATAAAAGAGAGATTCATCTACGTTGTCATCCGTTATTGCCTCAGGAAACTCGTCATCGTCAGAGCTATTCAAAGTCACTCAGCTTTCTAGCTCTTCAGTTCTGCTCAATGGATTCCACCAGACATGGTCAATTGAAATGTCCTCATGAATACATGCTCTTGCATATATGCTAAATCATTGTGCATTTTATTGGTGTTCATATACTGATATTTATAATGACCTTTTGTAAGTCAGTCTTCTTAGAAGTACATTGGAGTTGTCTGCAGAATTTGATGCAACACAAACCCATGCACTCTATTGTGTCCACCTTTTGGCAAAGCAAGTAACTTCATTAGTGGAATGTGTCTTGCAATTAAGTGCTGTCCCAATTATGTTTAAGGTGTTCAGTGCTGGTGGAATACTTTCCAGGTGTAAACTGTTTGCGGCACGTTGAGCAGGGACCAATTTTTCTGTGGCAGGTATAGCAAATCCAAAGTGTACCTTTAGGTCCCTTCTTAAGATTGCAATTCTCAGCAGGTCCCACTACACTGATGAAGGTAAGAATAAGTTATGCAGGCTATAGCAAGGGAGACAACCTTTGGGCTTTTTGTTACGTAAGCCTGTTTCTTGTAATGCAAGACTTGATGTCTGAAAAGAAAGCGATGACCAACTGCACAAACACTCTGGTTCTGGGCAAGTTTTTCCTCTGTGCATTTAGACAACACTGTCTGTCTGGTATTTTGTATTTTCATCATCTGCGGCATACTTCTCTTTGCTGGCCAACTTGTTCTCCATGCAATAATCATCATCCGTCGCATATCTTGTTTTACTCAGTTCTTTGAGTTTCTGCCAGTGCAGTTCATCACTGGAATATTGCGACACCGCTCCATCTTTGACATTTTCCCCTGTACACTTCATCTTTTCTGTAACGCTTCACTCCACTTTGGATCTTATCCTGTTGAAATCGTTCATTTTCTTGGTAGGCTTTTCTTTTTCTCTCTCTCTCTCTCAAGTGTCCAACGTGTTGGTACACTCAGACTGGCAATTTTCTACAAATGCCAACACAGTTCTCAGAGCCTGTCATTTTGACACAAGTGGCAACCTTGAAATGACATTCATTCAGATTGTTCGGATAAATTGCTCAGCCATTTGATGCCATGTTGGTAGATGAACACTTCAGCCACTTGCTTCAAGTGTAGGTAAATATAGGCATGTCAAACAGATCAGCTATTGTCTGTCTTTTGAGATTATTTACCCAAGTTTCAAAATACTTCATTTGTGAGTTACATAATGCTCAATAGAGGTACATCCATATCATTGCCATACATTTCACAACAGCAAGTCTTATCTTTCTGTAATTTGTTTCAGTTTCACTTACCACATGTCATAAAGACCTGAAGAAACAGTTACCATCTCCTGCAATACTCTTAGTCTGACATGGCTGCTCCATCTCAATTCCCTCTTCTTCTATATAAGCAAGTTCACTTCGAACAGACACACTCTTCATTTCCAAGCAAAGTCCTTTCTTTTTGCTGTTGTGTCAAGGAGAAAAATGTGAAAGTGTTCTGCATCTCATTTACCAAAACAACTTCACATCCATCATTTACTCGATCTGTCTGGAACTTGACGTCTCCATGCAGCTCAGACACTGACTCACTATTTGCTGATTCATCACTTCTCTCTGGAAATCTGCACTGAAATCAGCTTTGAGGGAAAACAGCTCAATAGCACATGCCTTCTTACAACTCTTACTCCACTCACTTCAAACTGAGTATTAAATGCTTTCAGTGATTCTGCGAGTTTCTTCATGTTCAGTCATAGACTATAAACTGGTACACTACAGCACTTGTACCTTCTGAATCAAGACAGCCATCAGCATTTTGTGCATGCCAGTCAATCACAGCATATAATGCCCCTTCTCTAACAGCTACACAAATTGTACCCTTGATAATTACCAGACAGGAATCATGGTTCACAAAGGTTCTGTTAAGAGTTTCATGAACAGTCACAAAGAAACTCTCTAGTCCAGAATTTCAACACCTATAAATCCAGTCAATGGATCAGAGTAGTCTATTAAAAGTATAGCATCCCACTGACATAGCCACTTTCAGTTTCAGTAGTTTTACCCCCATTCTGCAACTTGCTGTATAGTTTGTTGCATTGAATCAAAGCATCATCCAGATTCTGCCTCAACCGAACAGGCATATTTGTGACTGTAGTCTTAACATTCGCAGACAGACTAATTGTACCACATTGCTCTCCAGCATTATCGCCGAATTGTCTATAACCCTGATGGGAGGGTCCTTGCAGAGCAGATGTTGCAGGTTCAAAGACAGCATTGAAAGGGTCACATTTTGAAGTTCACTGAAAAAAAGTTCTTCAGACACAACAGTGACAGGAAGGCTTGTTGAAACAGCAGAATTCACATTTGAACAACTTGTTCAAAGATTTGTTTCAGACGCATCTCAAAAAATATACTCAAACTTCTCAAACAAGTTCTTTGTTTTTCATTTTTGGGCTTTTTGTTCTCTTTTTTTGGGCCCTTTCTTTTCTTTCATTCAGTTGGCAGTTTGAATCGACTGCATAATCATTGACAGGCTGCTCCTCTTGATCAGCGGTAGCAACCTGCTGCTCTTGATCAGAGGTAGCAACTGTCTCATATGGAGATTTCTTCAAAGGCGGCACCATTTGATCATTGGCAAAACACCTCTTAGCTGCCTCAGATTTTCCCCCGTATTTCTTTCTGGGCATCTGGGGAAAAAAATGAAACACAATATTAATACAATTATTAACTAAATGCTACAAACATGTGCAAAAATGCTGTTTCTGCCCATCTACTCAAATTGTACAACAGACAGATACAATTTGCATGCAAATTAACCTTTTGGAACAGCTGTGCGCACCACAAGGCAAGACAAGACCTTTATTAAAAGGAAAACCATACACATAAATATTTCAGGTAATGCATAATGTAATATAATAAACCTGCTGGTGAACCATCTTCCTTTTGGGTGCACCGCAGGACTTCTGAGGTTCCCTGGGTTGGTTGGTCTGTAATGAGAAATGGCATGGTTTGTATTTAACATGCACCTTTTGACCATTACTAAGGTAAAATACTTAGGGAATATCACTTTTTTCCTCAAAAAGTCTCAAACCACACAATTCCAATGAGAAACCTATTACCTCCCTGTCCTTCCCAACAAGTGCCTACTCAAAAAGGTTCAGTGGATGTGGCACAATGACCTCCTCCTTCACAACCACTTTTGGACTGAATTTTCTAGCAGGTGGTGATGTTTTTTGAGGGAACCTGTGACTTTGGCGCCATTTCGAGGTGCTTATAAGTAGCACTCCAGAGCAAATGCACCACAATGTCACTTAAGTACACATGCAAAAATATATATTTAAAAATGAATTTAAAAAACAGAAATTTTACTCTCAATATGTATCTGCCATGAACTGAATTTGTCATAGCAACTACAAACAAGCGTACATCAAACTTTTCCATTTCCAACAACATATTCTACTTAGACCATCTCTGCGCCACAGCTCAAGGCTTTCCAAAGGGAAGTGCTCGGCCACTGTTAAGTACTTCACACCTTAAAGAAAGGAACCATGAATCATTGAAATAAAAAATAAACAGACCAAAAGAAACCAAGAAAAAACTTAATGAACTCATAAATTATGGAAACACAAAATTTACACAACTTCCTACTGGGGAAACGATACAAAACACATGAGAAATATAGTTTATAATCATGCAACAGCTTACATATATGAAGAAAACATGTAATAAAAAAACAGTCGGTCAGTGAAGCTCCGGGTCCAAATTGTATTGGCTGCTTAGACCCCTTCATACTTGCCTGCAAGCCTAGTTATGTTTGATTTCAAACCTTAAAAATCTATTGCTGTAAGTAAGAGACAAAAGAAATAAATGGCTCTATTAAATAGCAGTCATGACTGGTTGATATAAAGAACCCGATTTGTGTCAAGAGTGACTGATTCTTAAAGGCAAATGCTCTTAATTATCTTAAATATGTAATAAAGCAAGTTAATCACAAGCACAAAAACAAAACAAAACAAAATACACAAAGAAAAAAAAAATGGGTCTACAACATACACACACACATGCACGTAGGTGGCAGTAGGCGCCACCATCTGTAATCGCTCCAGTTGTTAATTAATATGGTTCTGCTCTGTGCTCACAGTTCTGTCTAGCTTGCATTTATGAGCCAGAGACACTCGGGGCTGTTGCTCATGTGCCCGATTTTCAGCGTGGGATGAAGACACCAAGAACATTTGTTCCTGAGCCAGCGAACAGAATAAATGCCAGCTATGTAATGAATACCTGTTTTTATTCCTCTTTCACTATTTGCAAGAAACATCTTCACTAAAGTATTGTGTAATACAGAAACATAAACAATAAAGAGAGGAAGGAAACTGAAATAAGCACCCTGTTATTGCACAAAACATATTTTAACACCGCACAATAATGCTGCACATAAAGCTCAACGGCCAGACTGTGTAGGAAAGATACAGCAAATTTAAAATAGATTAAATCTGCTTTGTCACGGAAATCAGGCAGTAGACACTCACACTTACAGAAACACTGAATGATGAAAAGTTAATGCTTTATTCTCAAAATGAAAAGCTGTGTAATAGAAGTTTAGTTTTCTATCCTCTTGATTTTTGTTGTTTTTTCTCTCCAGCTTGTTCTCCTAACTCAGCCGTTTGTCAGTCCACAGTTATATACAGTGTCGGTTCTGAAAATCATATTATCTTTTTTAAACAAAACCTTCTCTTTCAGTCTAGAGAACACTTTGTGTGTCCGTGCCGTGCTGTGAGAATGAAACTAGAGCCAAACTAATACATAAGGACGGCTAGTACTATTGGTTGATTTCAGCTTATCGCGGATAAGCTTCAGGTACGTTTGTTTTTTGACTAATTGAAAAATGATCCCCATTAGCTGGTGGCACAGGAACATTGACAAAAGCAGGGGGAAACATCAGATGACCCAACAAGGACTGAACTGAAAACTGGACTATGAATACACAGGGAGTGATTGTTAATAAAACACAGGTGAGGGGAATGAAATAATCAGACACAGGAAGTAAAGTGGCCAGACACAAGGAGGGATATTACAACAGGTGACACAAAAACACAGGATGAACACACGGGGGGAAACAGAAACCAAAACCAGACACTCATGGGACAGGTTCTCACACGGGAGGGAGACATGAGGGCAGGAAGTGAAAGATAACAGAAACTAAGGAGGTCAAAACAAAAACACAAGGAGTCCCAAAAATAGAAACCGTCCCGGTAGAACGTGACAGCTAGTCCTCCTGGAGTCTGTATCCAGTACATCATATCCTTCATATGCATATATACAGCATCCCATTTATGTTATGTTATGCACACCTCTAATTGCGTTACATTAAGAAAGCGGTTGTTCGAATTTTCTTAAACATTCACTCTGATGTACATTCATTTCTGACTCTGCTCACCCAGTGAGTAGAAGGTTAGGTAAGGACGAATTAGTCTCAGAATTAGTCTCATGAGTTAGTCTCAGGGGGCATCACCAGGGAACAAGAACAAGAACAAGGGCAAGGCAAGTTTATTTGTATAGCACATTTCAACAAGGAGGCAGTTCAAAGTGTCTTACATAAAACATAAAAGGAATCAAGACAGAATATAAAAGCAACATGAGGCGATATAAGACATTTAAATACAGTTACAAAAGGAAATTTAAAAAAATAGATAGCTAAAATAGAATAAGACAGATAAAGCATTAAAATAAAAGTTACAGTGCAGTTTAAGATATTAATCCTCAGATTCGGTTTAATAAAAGGCAGCAGCAAACAGAAACCTTGATTAAAAAAGAGCTGAGAGTTGCAGCAGACCTGCAGTTTTTGAGGAGTTTGTCCTAGATATGTGGTCCATAAAAGAACTGAAGGCTGCTTCTTGATGTTCAGTTTTGACTGACTGAAAGCAGATCAGTCCCAGACCTGAGAGGTCTGGATGGCTCATAACGTGGCAAACGATCAGAAATGCGTTTTGGATATAAACCATTCAGTGCTTTATAAACCTAAAAGTCGCAGTATTTTAAAATCAATTCTTTGACAGACAGGAAGCCGGTGTAAAGATCTGAGAACTGGACTGATATGATTCACTTTCTTGGTCTTGGTGCAGACTCGAGCAGCGGCGTCCTGAATCAGCTGCAGGTGTCTGATCAATTTTTTAGGGAGACCTGTGAAGACGGCGTTACAGTAGCCAAGTCTACTGAAGATAAAGGCATGGACAAGTTTTTCCAAATCCGGCTGAGATATAAGTCCTTTAAAGCTCCGAAATTAAATCAAACCAAGAGTTGTAATGTGTGACAAAATCTAATTTCAAAGGTCCACTTACTAGCTTTTCTTTGAGCTCTCAACCACATCTTGGTCTTCGCATTGGCTTTAAAAATGTATTGAAATGCATAGATTCAAACACTTAAGTGAAAGACTTGTGTATTTAGCTAACAAGAGCAAAAGTAAATTAAAATTAATTTTCATTTTGCTCAGATAAAGATTAAACATATAGCAGTCAGCTTCAACTAAGATTATATTATTAAAATAAAACAAAATCAAATAGACACCCACTTACTCAACATCATCACTTCAAATATCAGTTAATCACTTGTCAATTGAGACTAATTAAATTTTAAGCAAAGAGCATGATGGTTTGTTAGAAGTGATAACTGCAGGAAGTACAAAAACAAAAGCTCTTATGGACATAAAGAACATATTGTAAAGAAGTTATTGTCATGAGATTGAGAAGATGTTCGTCTCTGTTTCTTTAGGTGTTCTTAACTAGTATAAAGATGAGGTTGAATACCAACCAAGGGCACTGACTGTCATTAAGGACCAGCTCAGTGTCTAAAACTCTGCGCGCATACTTACCAAGGGGAGCCCGGTCCAGAGCCATATCTTATCTTTTATTTATTTATTTTGTAATGTTTCTTTTATATGCTGTTGACCGGAATGTCCGCTGGGAATAAATAAGGCTGAAACTTAAACATGACTTGTTGCTCTCTCAGAAGAACTCAAGGATAAAAAACCTTAGCCACTGTAGCGAGACAGCGGTGGCTGAGACATGCTGAGAAAATCTGGGTGGGTTGTCTGAATAATGTATGCACTCCCCACTGTCAGCAACCACCAACAAGATGCCTTTGAGGCAACCACTTTAGGATAATACCTGTCTTATTTCAGGCTTAGAGTTCTGGTTTTCTCCCCTTAGAAAAAAAAAGAAGTCTTTTGCTGCTGATTATTCTTTCAGAGTAAGAAAACTTCCACAACCTTGACAACTGCCTCAGCTGGATATTTCATTAAAATGAACATCAGTCTTTTCACTACTTTTTTTTTTCTTTTAGCGTTCATATTACTATGCACATTTTGATATGCTTTTCTCATGCCGACAGGAAGAAATTGACCTTTATGTGAAGATATAAACCTCAGCAACACACTTACAAACTTCATGTTTTGTTTTGTTTTTTGTTTTAAACAATGCTGTTAGATTGGACAGCTCAGTCTCACAACACAGACTTTGGCACTTCCCTGATCTATGTAGTTTTACTTTATAATGCTGCTGAAAAAAGGACATTCATCCTCATCAAAATCTCTTAAGTTTATCAGGGTTAACAGACAAATGAGAAGTTGTCGAACCTCTACGCTTATTCAGGCAGATAGAGATGAAAAATTTAGCTGTTTAATAAAGTGCAAAGGCAACAGATTCAGCAGCACTACAATATTAAATTATATTGGTGGAGACAGATGATAATGTGACCGTGGAAAGTGAACTTTACAACAGTGTATGTTTCTCATTTCTGCATAAAACGAGGTTCAGCCATAGACATTGTACTAAAACATTAGTTAAAAGCACAGAGACATTTATAATTTATAATTTTTTATAAGTGTAAAGCAGTTTGAGGATGGTATTGGACATGACAAGAGTCACTCCGAGCATTATTATAACTGTGCGAAGTCACAGACACAAATGCTTCAATTGCAACCAAGAGTTTTCACTTTTTAAAATCATAAAAATATAAGTACCAGACTCCCCCCACCCCCTTTTTTTTTTAAAAGCTATAATATGTAACTTGTCTGCATTAAAATATCTAAAAACAACTAGATCTATGTTATATATGTTGTTGAGTTGTGTTATCCCAAATGCTTACAACAATTCAAATTCAATTCAAATCTGTAATTTTAATCAAGATAACGGTCCGTTTCATTTGGTCGCCTGTTAATGGCGTCATACCCCCTCTACCAAAGAGTATAACAGCACAAGATGCATGTCCGCCACAGTGGTGTCTACCAAAGAGTATATGCATACAAGATAAATACATCATTGTTGCCAGAAACTCTCATGAATTGACTTTTCTTCAGTTTTAAGCCACTTTTTTTTTTTTACAATAAACTCTTTAGATCTTGATCTTTTAACCGGATGATGGATTTAAGTCATCAGATGTCTGGATCTTAAGTGATCAGAGAAACAAGATGACAAACATTAGCAGCAGCACTGGAGAATTTTTTTTTTTTTTTATGTGAAACTGCTTTATTCAGTGTTTTTACCTGTTTTAATTTGTTTGTTCTGGAGAGGAGGAGACCTCTGTGGATAATTCATCTCCTGGTGAAAACATCCTGAACGATAACCAGGAGAAGCTGGTTGTTTAACGATGAAGACGACAACTTCCATGGTCCCAAGCTACTGCACACCAAACTCCATTTCTTGTTATTGTTTTGATTAAGAGACACCTAGCGACAGAAATGACATACTGTGCAGTTAAGCATAACTGTTTTCCAATCTTTTTTTTCTAATTGCCAAAACTGAAATAAGAGTGTGAAAGAGTTTAAAAATGCACAGGGACGATGAGGTATGTGCTTCCAGATTAAAGAAGGAGAACCCTCAGTGGTTGTATTAGTACATTTTCTACTGTATGCTTATAGTACATTAAATTCCAGATGTATATACAACTCTAATCAAAAGTTTGGACACAGCTTCAAGTATGTCCTATATTTTGACTGGTACTGTATGTATTTTTCAAATGATGGACAAAGTGTAAATGTTGAGAAATCAAACAGTGGATATGAAAAATACAAAGAAAAATGACTGAATTGAGCTGTTTAACAAAGATATGAACAAAGCAGACTTAGTTCCAACTTTGGTCCAACATGTTCTGGGTCATTTATGTCCTAACAAAGATTTCTTTCTGTTGGTGTCTTGCTCCCTGTCATTGCAGGAATCAAACTGTCAGTGTGTGGAGGAAAGTTAGCACCCTGGACAGCTCCTGGTTTCACAGAGGTTTCAGGATCAGCACCTTGGACAGCGGAAATGACACAAATGTTATAAATGATCCATCTGAGCCGTTCAGAAAAGCAGGGATGTGTTCCAAGTTGATCTAATTGTTTCCATATCATCTTTAAAAATGTGCTCACAGCTGGAAACTATCTCATTAGCAACATTTCCACTTGTTATACAATTTATTCCTAACTTCTCTTTGTCATATAGCCACCGTTTTGGGGGCCAGTTTACTCACAGTTGAAGAAGAGAAGGTTAGCGCTCATTGACCCAATCTGCTGCTAATTACAGAATCACCTGCACTGCCTGCAAGGCTTGCCTTAGGGAGGAGAAAGTAATTTTTTTCAGTCTAGCATGTAGTATTAGATGGCTAGTGAGTCAATTATTGTTAGATCTTATTGGTAGACACACAGGAGAGTGTGTAACACTTGGGGGCCTAAAAGAGAGAAATGAAAGAGACAATTTGGGGAGGAGGAAGTGCAGAAAACAAAGGTGAACAGGTGAAAGGTGTTGTAGTCTTTTAAATGTGGAAGTCAGTTGCTTGCTGCTTGTTTTGCACCGAGAAGGAAACTCCATTATAATGAATAATTCCTTGAATCCTCGCACTAACATATGTCAGTACAGTAAAAAAAAAAAAAACATGTCACCTTAGCTGTTTTAGAGGACGAAAAAGAACCCACAGGGGAAAACCCATCACTTGTTTAACGCCTCTTTGATGTTTCATGGTTATTTTATGTAAAGTCACACACATACTACATACGCGATTGACGATCCCACTTCGTGCGTGTTTCGACTCGCTTTATTTGCATGAATTCTGAGTAAATTTGGCCACCGAAATGTCTGTGCAGTCTGTGTTTATTCCACACAAACACTGAGCGTGCTGAGTGTACAGACATCAGCTGTTGCGACTTACACACTGACTGGTGTATGCGTGCGGAGCGTGCATGTGTGAGTGTGACAGCTGAAAGTCTGATCTCAAAAACCTACAGATAAGTCAGTATTTTTCACTTTCTCTAGTTTTTTTTGACATGATTCTGTAGATCCATTTATAGAGCCATAAGCACTTGAAATAAGCATGAATTTTTCAGTCAAGATGAGAAATCACATTTACTCATGTTAGTTTGTGCAACTGTATAAAATGTTTCTCCTCTCCCTTTTCATGAGGCCATGATTCCCAACATTACTACTGCTTTTTTTGTGTGTGTGTGTGTAATATCACTAATTTCAGCCCAATGTTTCTGTTAATCTGTATCAGTTATACAAATAACTCAGTTGAGTAGTTTGTGTTTCACAGTGTTATATGTTTTTGTTGAACGGCTTCAGTCTTGCTGTGGTGTTTCTTTTGAGACCGTTTTTTTTATATGGTACAGCAGATTATCTGCTCAATTAGTGACAACAGGTGTGCATCATGACGTGCGTTAAGCAGTGAGTCACTAGGCACTGAGGCAGGAAGGATAAACGGTTCAGTAGTTAAACAACATTACTATTTATATACATCATTTTGTGCACTCATGTCAGCAGTAACAGAGGTATTCTTCATCAATGATGTTCTCTATGCTTGGAAAGCTTTTTATCACCCTATGGTATCCACAGTAGATGGTATGTACCAGTTAGGTGAGGCTAACAAGGTCAAAGGCCTGTCATTGGTCAGTTGTGATGAGCGAGGGAAGAGTAGGCGGCAGCTCACTTTGTTTTTGTTTTGTTTTTTCCCTTTTGCTGCAGCTTGATTAATTTTAGTTAAATTTCACAAGGTTAATTATTACCTCTTCTGCCATTAATCTTTGTAAATAAACATCACCTTTTTTGCACATTCTTCTGCTTCCTCAACATCCTTTTCAGTTTTTCAGTGCCAAACATCCGCCTTTCCTTCCTGTGTTGTTTATACAGGGTGGCGGAACTACAGCCACCCTGAGCAAATCTGTTTATTTCTTCTTGTATGTCTCCATCGGCTTTCTGTCTTTCTGGACCGCCGCTAAAATCAACATCACATTCAGTTTGAACACAAAAAAAACCACCACCACAGACAAACTGAGAATAATGAAGAAGAGAGCCCACGCTCAACAATTAAAAGACAAAATGTCATTAGAGTCGGCCGGTTTCTACTATACAGGAATCCCAGCTTCAGCCACGGTTCTAATTACTTAAATAGAGACAAGCGAGATAATGAGAAAGTGAGAAAGAAGGATGGTAAAAGTGTGTAGAAAGGTGGCGTACAGTATGCACTGCTCATCGGAGAGAAAAGCAGAAAGCAACGTGTAGAAGACAATCAGAGCTGAGAGGAGAAAATGAGAGTTTGAGGGGAGGATGGTACACTATGTGGTGACAGATGATGAGGAGGGAAAGAAAAGACCAGGTGATACACAGTAGTGAGGGAGAGAGAAGGAACAATAGATTGCGTATATGTAGAGATCAATTACAGTAAAAGTAGAAATGACAGATAGATGAAAAAGGGTACAGTAGAGGACATTTGGTAGGAGAGGGAGGGAAGTAAAGGTAGCAGGTCAAAGAGAGAGAGAGATGTTGGGAAAAAAAAGAAGGTAAAATATGTAGAAGGAGAGTCTGCAGTTACAAGGCAGTAAAGCCATCTATCATTCTTGCAGTGGATTTCTCAGGGGAACACATCTTATTATAGAGCTGTGTGTAAAACGTGCATCATGTGTAATACAGACTTCATTATATGGTCCCTCTACCATGTGTGTCAGTACGGCTCGCCGTTACCGTCTGAGTCGATGATAACATCTCTACACAGATGACACTGATGACAAATTCCTTTACGTTTTGTTGTGCTTGGTGATGAAAATGATATTTTCTTCTTTTTTTTTTTTTTTATTGCTTCAGCAAAGGCATATTTAATTCTCCGGCTCACTGGAGCGCCCTGGTGGATCAACAGACCAGGATATACCTGCTGCACCGCATGCTTGTGATTTTGCAGGTTTTTACATCTGACGTTAGCTGTAGGCTCCCTCACCCTCCTCCCATTACTCCCCCCCCCCCTCTCCCTCTCCTCCCTAACCGTCCGAATGTAAATTGTTTGATATAAAAAAAAAAAAAAAAAAAAGCATGAACGGCTTAATCTGTAGTAATCTCTAGTAAGTAATCTCTAAAAACTTTTCAACCAGAAGTGCACACAGAACCAGTGCGACGCCTTTTGCTAATTTTGGAGATAAAACACAAAGCAAAGAGGATGAGAGGGATGAGTCTTGCATGGTTAATGTAATGAGATGCTATTTCGCTGAGTATCCGAAATGAGGCTAATGTGTGCAGATGCAGTTAGACACTTAGAGTTTAAAAGCTCCCGTGCAAATGGATTTCATCTCTACTGACATTAACATCATCAAAAAGGCTAATTCTGCTCTAGAAATTAGAACATCACCATGCAGTAGGTAATATAGAAAACACAATTAGAGAGATGTGATTATAATTACATTTTAAGCTGATAAGGAAGAAAAGGACACACTCGAAATTGCACAAATCTCTTTAATCTCTTTCACACGAGGTAGAAATAATTCAAAGTAATTACAGTCCATATCATGAGAAAGGATGTTCCTTAAGGTGAGCTTATATCCCGGAGTCATTATTCAGAATTACAGCTCACATATAATAATGGTATAAGGATATTACATTTAAATGAATATACAGAATTGAATTGCAAAACCCTCCCTGTGGATCCCAGCCATAGGTTAAATCTATAATGCCGTATAATTAACTGTATTGTAAATTTTTAAATGGATTTTCTGAGTTGCACTTGCCCTCTAAGATGGGTTCTGTTTCACATATGGTTTGTTAATTCTGGATACCCATCCATAGCTTTAATTAAAGAGCATAGACATATTAAGAAAATAAACAAAACACTGCGTAGTTCTGTTATGTGTGAATCTGGATGATTAGAGCAAAAGTAAGAGTGGCTAATAACAGATTATTACAGTCCAGTGTTCATAATCCATATTGTGGGGCAAGTTTCTGTTAAAGTAGTGGTTTATATAATGGAATTTTATATAAAATTTCACTTCTATTAAAAAAATAAAATAAAAAAATGTAGTTAAAACTGCTTCTCATCATGTCATAGATGTCATGACTGCGAAAACACATCAGGATTAATAACTTTGTTTGACAAAAACAACAATAATAACAATAATAATCTACAGAGGATATTCTCTATGATCATAACTGCCACACTCAGACTTCACATGTGAGGGTGTAGGTTGTCTCGGAGGAGCTACTTTACTCTGCATCATGAGTCAGTTTAATTAGGACCATGGAGGTTTCTCATTAGCGAGAAAATCAATGTTTTTATCCAGGACCTGGGGCCAGATGTGTAAAAATGTAAAAAAAAAAAAAAATATGTATATACGGGAAAAAGCTGCTTACTGTACGCATCCGCCGTTTTCCATATAAAATGTCTTTTACAACATGAACACACAATGTCAAAGAGCGAATAGGGGATATTAAGAGCTTTACTCCTTTGAGCGCATCGTGTTAATAGCGCGCCGAGAGTGTTATGGTTTATGTGATGTTAATGTAATTTATGGAGTTTAAAAGAAATTCATGTTTATTTGTTGACTGTATGAATGTGATGCTTGCATACAGAATTATTAGCATTCCTATAGTATAATTAAATGAGAGACGTTGTGAAATATGTGAATAATTTATATTATAATATTCAAATGCACTTGTAACTCATACAATACAAGAGCGGAGTTGTGTGTGTGTGTGTGATATTTATCAAAATGCATTTAAATAAAAATCTACACTTTATTTCTGGCTAGAACCAGTCAGTAGTTGCAGAAACCTTGATTCTACAAACTATTAACACAAACAGTATGCAAATCAGAAATCACTGAACTACACTTCTACTGGGTTAATTAGTGTTCATGTGTAAATATATGCACGTATGCACATGGCGCCATGCATATGCTTATGCACAATATGTGCCTGTTCTTCTTCAGGTGACTGGTTTCATTTCACACTCGTGGGAATGAACTTGACTGATTAGCTACAGAGAATTAATCAAAGCAACAAGCCGGAGAAATCCTGGGGAGCAACCAGACACATCCTTCATCTGGAGGACACATTTTTGACGAGGTCCACGGAGACGCGAAGCTGCCAGTGTCCCAGAAAGATCATCAACCGTTTACCACATGCACATGGTGGCCGTTAAACTGATGCTCTAACTCCACATCAACAACCGAAACAAAATATTAAAGGCAGGATAATAAACAATAATAAAAAAAGCATGCAACCACTTAAATGTATTGCTTTGAAAACAATGATACAATGATTTAAAAAAGGAGTAAAGGTCAACATGTGCCACCAGCAGATATGCTTTAAAACACCCACACATATTTGAATTCTTATAAGCCCACACATCCGCAGTGTTAAGAAACAACACTGTGATGTTTCCCAGTACTGATGCACATAGATACTACAGGGAAAAGCATTTTTAGCCGCACTAGTGGCAACAGATGGCAATATTGGTTCAACCACCACTTTGGTCCAGACTGAAATACTGGATCTAAACAACTATTGGATTGATTGTCATGAAATTTCTGTGGGAAAAAACTAGTATATACTGGTTTTCTGTTAAGTTAGTACTGGTCATCTGGCACTACTATGTCCATGAACAAACTGTATGATGTGAACCTTTCTCTATAGTGCTTCTGCTGCCCACAAACATAAAACATATCAAAGTTAGATTTTGTTTCCAAAAGTTTCTAAAACAAAATCTGACTTTTTGGTTACTGTGTTTTTGGAAACTTTTCTTTTTGTTTCTATCTTGACAATTCTGTTTTTTTGTTTTTATTGCAATTTTATTACATTTTTTCAGAGTAATTTCATTTATTTTCTGAACTCTATATTTGGCTAGTTTATCTTGTTTGTTGTTTTATTGATCGATGCGATTTTAAATTGCTATTGTTGAGACTAGCAACCACTTTGTCGACGCTAATGGGAACCCAAATACATCCCCTTATTTTTCATCCATACATGAATATTTCCAAACACTATACATTATACTTGCATTATACTTGCAAAAAAAATGAATCATGCTGATTACTGGCAGTCTGCAATTGAACTTTATAGCCAATTCTTACCACTTCAATAAAAATATGGAGGCAAAATGTCTCACAGAACAAATACTCCAGCTACAAAATACACAAAGGCTGATAAATGTGCCATTTAAAACATTGTGCTGAGCATGTGATACGCTTGAGAGGAAGCTAACAAGCAGATCAATGAAGAAATGTTCAATAATGCTTTTTGATCACTCATCCATCTATCTTACTTTTAATATCTCTCTTTCTCCACACCTCCATCGTCCCTCCCTTCTTCATGGCCTTTGCCTGTTTCCACTCAAGAAACTCACGAAACGCACACACAGTTACACATGTGCACTCGCGCAGACACGCAATCTGTGGCTGTATAACAAAGCTATTGATTTTTATAGTAGGCAATGTGACCATATTTAACGAGTAGCTGCCCACTGATCTACAACGGGAACACATCAGCGGGGAGGAACTGCAGGGCCTTTGGTGCTGTAATGTCATGTGATTGCAGCATCTCCATCAGTAACCATATTCCACTCATTGTTAAGAACTGTGTGGCTTAACACACATGTAAGAAGAGAATAGGCCATTATATGTAAGCAATAGCAACAGGGTGATGCTACATATACGTATATATGTTTAATAACAGGGTATAAAAATGATACAAAGATTAACTTTAATCCTACCAATTGGAGATATGACAAAAGGTAAACCCCAGGAGAATTTTTTTTGTCATATCTCACAGGTGCTTTATTCTACTTTCTCAATTAATTTGTTCCCAATGACTTCATATCATTGTTTTCTATTTTTATTTTAATTAGTACTTTTAAAAAATACTAGTCAAAAGAACCCAATTCCTCCTAATGCAGTTTTAATAGATGGAACTATTTATTGAGTTCATGTTTGCTATGGGTCCTGATTTAAAGTATCACACACTATCAGGGGGCTAGGGGTACTTTGTCAGTCATTTTAGAAAGAGTATGAGTAGAGGAAATAGTATGTAAATTAACTGTAACTTTCTTAAAATAATATTAATCTTTTTCTTCAGATGACACTAAGTATCAAACTAATAATGTTTGGAAAAGAAATAAGTGTAACACTTTTAATGAGGCCCATGTCTATAATGCATTACAAACATACACTACAATCATAATGCATTATAATCTGCTTATAGTACTGTATGATTATAGTTATAAGCACTCATAAATATGCATAATGCTTTATAACAATAATTAAATGCATTATAAAGCATTTTATATTGACTTATTAGGTCAAGTACCATAATACTTAATAATCGCTGGTCACTCCCTGACATTTTTTTTACAAGGATCATAGGCATGATGCATTATAATCACTCTTTTAATGCATATAATGTGATTATAAGTTACTCAAGTGGTCATTGGGTGCTTTAAGTAAAGTGAGAAAAATATAATTAAATCTATGTGTAGCAAAGGAGGCTTCCCATGAGCTCAATCCCAGTGTCCCAGATGATAGATGGCTACGCTAATCAGTAAGCCAAAGAATGAAGCTGTTGGCCTAGGGCCAGTGTGTCTAGTCATCCATGGTCATTACTCTCTAGAGGGCATGGCCCTGAACTGTGACACTATTCAAGAACAACACACAAAACGTAAATTTAATTTATATGTTTAACGGGTCATAACTGAGATTGAGTACTCTAATTTGATACACAATAGAATAATGGTTGAATAAACTGTAAACTTATCGACCTGTTAGCAACCTAGATATGAGCTTGCTCTTAGTTACCAAGTTTATTAGCTCAGAGAGCCTTTTTCCCCTCTTAAATAACTCTTTCTGAATTCAATGATTTACAATCTTGAGAACAAAATGAATGGAGGGAATAAACAGCACAGTACAGAGAAAAGAAAATAGAAGTTCAGGGCGCTATTGTAACTGTCTAACACTAGCCCAGCTGGCTAGCATATTAGCTATTAGCTTATCAGTTTCAGTAGTTCACCAACAAGCCCTCCAAGTAGTCAATAAATTGCTAAACTTCTAAAACCAAATATTTTGCAAAGACATGCAGATGAATTTCACTGTGCCATACTCTAGAGTGACTAGGATAGTATAAAAGTTGAAGAATGTAAAAGGCAGCTGAAAATGATTCAATATAGCATGTTTGGTATGCTAAATGAGGCAAAAGTCTGCAAGCAAGTAGCTCAACTTCAGTTGCCACTTCACTTTCACCTTCACATACTGAAACATTTGTCCAACACACCCTTTTAATCATTCAGGTACTCAAGTCATCAAAGGTCTGCTATCACATTTGCTGCATACCTGCTGCCAAACCTTTGCTGAAGCTATGCAGTCGCTAGCATCCACCTGTAGGCTCTGATTTTAGCTTCACATAGAGGTGAAGTCAGTATTGTCACTCCTTCCCTGCTTTGTGTAGCTTGATGTTCCCTTGTGGGGAACAATGAGGTCAGAGTCTAGGAGCCAAACATTAATGCTGTACATTATTTTACATTTACATAATCTATTCCACATGAGTTGGCTGACTGAACTTCCATTAACAATACAGTGTGCTGGACAAAAGGATGAAGCCTAAAGGGCCTGTCCTCTAAACAGGGCTTAAGCCTATTCCTAGACTTAAGAAATCCATTTAGAGAATCCTTAAAATACGATTGGGCTTAATCCTCATCTGGGAAACTCCACAAACTGTCCTAAGGAAACTAAATCCTCTACAGGCAGTGTTGGATGTTAGCAGTATATGAACGTATGTGATGTTAACAAATTGACCACTCAGTGTCTCCTTAGTGACTAGTAGAGGCGGTAAAGCTTTTCCTGTATATGAGACCACTTGTTCTCTTTTTTTTTTCTTCTGAAAACCAAAACGGCTGAAATAAAAAATGTAGGGGTTAATCTTTTTTCTGTTATTAAAAAATGCTCTTGGATAGTGATCGATTGCTCCACCCAGGACAAAAACAACCTCAAAAATGAAAGGAATTACCACCATTACTCTCCTGCACATGACAGTTATTGTTGATGTCCCCATATTGCATTAGTCACTAGATTAGGTGGTGTGTGGCAGGTCTCGCTGATATTGTTAAACTTTTATCTCTCCTTCTACCCTCGAGGGCTTGATCTAAGACATTCCCTCCAACACACACGGTTAGTTTCCAGCTCAATAACTACACTAACAGCTCTCTCTGTCCCTGCATGGTGCCTCACTTTGTTTTATTCGCCTTTGCTATTGATTGTGTTTCGCTCCTGATGCTGTCTGGGGGGTGACAGATATGATGTCTGTTCATCCCAGGCCGTTATCTCCTGCTCATATTTTGATAGTAATTAGTTGTGTTTTTTCTTTCCTCCAAAAAAGCAAAACAAAAACCTAAATTAAGGGCAGTCGTCTGTAACTCTCAATTAAGTCCGTTTGGATAAGTGAGTGGGATTCTAATAAAGGATCATAATGTAGTTTTGTTTTGCTCGTTTATTTTCTTCTGTTTCTGCATCTGCTATCTACATCTATCTACATCTTTTCAATAGTCATGTCCCTCTGTGCTTTAAATTAGCAATTTAATGGTGTGATTCTCATAGTTTGGATCAGATAGGTGGTTGTTTCTGCATAAAAAATTCACCTCAGGTCTCATTATGTGTCCTCAAAATCTAGCTCTTCGAAATTTCCTCAATTATGTTGAGTCTCTGGCTTCCAGTTCTGAGGGTAGATCACTAAAATAGACAGTCTTACAGGAATAAAACATATTCATGGATGGGTTTTTTTTTAAACCATGTTAAAAAAAAAACAACAACAGGCGTATACATTTTTTAGTGTGTATGGAAACGGTGAGTATTGATCTCACAACCCAGTCAGTATCCACTAATCAATCAACACATGAACACTGAGGGTAGAAACACACAGAACGTGGTCAGCCTTCAGTGAGCAGATCAACCAAGCCATCAGTCCGAATACTGCTGAGTTCACTGTTGTGACTTCTTCAATAAAATAAATTGGTGTGAAAGGAGAATCTCATTAGAGTGTTGGTAAAAATAATAAGCTCCACATTACGTTTATTTATGGTATATATATATATATATATGACAGATGTCAGATGATATTAGTTACAGTGTAAATTTATTCCACCCCTTCTAGGTCTCTGGTCGTTTATTTGAACTTTGCCTTGTGCATCACCAGCTACCTTATCATGCTCCTTGAGGGTGATTCTCAGCTTCTGCTAGAAAATCAATGGGCCCCTGTGTCTCTACCCAGCTCACCGCTTTCTGTGTGTTTCTACCCTCAAACATTTGGATTCTTTTGGGGGTTTTTTAAAGGAAATTTTCCTCCTAAAATTATAGACATAATTGCATGAACCATACAAACACATCTTAACACGAATATGACAAATTCACACAATGACTCTCACTGAAGGCTGTTTCCATGCGGGTCAAGAAAGTCATTATAAAATATGTCCCTTGCCTTTGCTCACTTTGAATTGCCTTGTTGAAAGGTGCCACATGGATAAACTTGCCTTGCCTTCCCTCTAAAATGTGAAGGTGCTGTTGAGTCGTTATGGGAAGCATTGATGTATAAATGTTAAGCAGACAGTCTCTGGAATACAAGACACCCAAAGGTTCGGAGCCTTTGACAACCATGAACTCTATTTTTGTTTCTATGTTTATGTCTGCACAATATGCGCAAGCAACTGGGGAAGGTGCTGTGTGGAGGGTAAAGTTGGTTGTCATCAGCATAGCACTGAAAGCTAAAAAAAAAAGCATGAATGGTGATTAGACCATTAGATACCTTGTGTTTACAGTTTTCCATCAGGGTGGCCTTATTTATGTTTGTCGGGGCGAGCATTTACATTTCCACTGGAGCTATACCATTGCTTACATGCACAAAAATCTATTAGACATGTTGAGGAGGAAGAAAGGCTTGTTTATCATCTCCTTTTCAATCACGCACATGATTTCTCCCGCAAACATCCTTATCGCTGCAGTTGTCAATTGTCAACTGAAAGACCCACATCCTTCACATCCTCTTTTGAAATGCTGCACTAGCAACATATCAACACATAAGAGATATACAGGCTGTGACTCTTTTTCTCCAGGGTTTTGTAACATCGGAGGTTCAGGCTTCATTGCTGAAGTTCCATCACTATTGCGGGCATCGCAGCATGACTGCTCATGTCTGGGCGTTGGTTTAAAAAAAGAACTGAGATCCCCTGTCAAGCTCATTATACCTGAAGTCTGCTGTCATCCTTCCCTCCAGTGTGTCTCTCTTTCTTTCTGTCCCTATTCTCTTGTCTTTCTCTCTTTTCATCTCTTTATCCGTCCATCTACATCAGCACAGGCCAACTAAAGGAAATGTTCTGTCTCTTCCTTTACTAATTTTCCCCTACATCCCTCTTCCTGCTGTTTCTCCTCCTTTTCCTCGTGGCCCTGGCATCAATAATTCACAGTCCCCTGCAGAGACAACTGCCTGGTGGACTGATTAAACATGAGAGAGGGAGAAAGACAGAGAGAGATTGCAGAGGTGCGGGGGAGATGCAGGGGAGTGGGAATAATGACAAGGAAGATGAATCAGTGTTTGAAACTTTGAAATGCACTAAATAGAGACTGGATATGCAAGTGAGTAGAAATTAGCTCATGGTTGATTTCATGAGATATCTGAACCAACTTTGTGTTGCGTGTAGTGTATGTTGTTGTGAGGAGCAGTCTGAGATCTTCAGAGTGAGGACATTTTTTGTGAAGGCAGTCTGGCCACTTCTTCATTCCAAGGGGCTATTTCAAGTGAGGACTTAGGTTTATGCTAGGTTTAAGCTACTGTTGAGGGAAATCTACAGCCTGTCCTCAAAAGAAAAATCTATATAAATCTAAATCTAGCAGCCATAGTATTTAAAAATGAAGCTGTTCACATGATGTCGATATAAGGTGACAAATTTCAATAAGCAGAGGTGGCAGGTTGGGAGGATGGCTAGATAGACAGATGGCAAAAAGTGGACTTTCCCATTTCCAACCGCCAATTGGGACAGTACCATGATACAAGGTTTGCCTTAATTTAAGGAAGTAGAAGCTTTAACCCACACCATGTTTCAAGTGATCATTTTAACCCAACTAACCTTAACCATGCGATTTTTGTGACTAAAGCTAACCTAGCTTAAACCACAGTGTTGACACACAATGAAACGTACTTACTTTTTAACAGTGATTTCTAATGGTTTTGGAAAGCACCAATAGAGGCAGCATATTAGAAGACTCTCCTATGGTACAATCAACCCATGTGTCCATTTAACTATGAGGATATATTGGAAATCCACCAGAGGATACAAATTCAGTAGCACAAGTTTGTGTGTGTTTGTGTTTGTGTACGCCTCAATATGAGCTTAACCATCCGTCCAGAAAGCACAATATTATCCCATCACCAAGTGGGTGTGGGCAGCATAACTCCACCATTTCTGATTTATACAGCCTTGCTAATGTACTGCTGTTAGGTGAAGGAAGCATCACATTAATATTGTCTCCTCTCTTTAAATCTGCCACGTCCTCTCTTTCCCATTCGCCAAGCAGTCACCCATGAAGGAGCTTGTATCTTGAATCCTGTGGTAGTGGTGTTCCTACTTTTTGTTGGAAAAGTTACTGTCAGATAGACATTTTTGCATAATCAGATTTATCAGATGGACACAAAGACAAATGTGTATAGGTATGTATATAGGTGTGTGTATAGCTAGCTTTTATGTCATGGTTTTCTGAGTATAAGTTCCCTTTATTTTTGTTTAGGAACATGCATAATGTGTAATATGCAGCAAAGCAGTGTCTGTCTTTATCTCAGTGTGAATTTCAGCAGCCAGAAGACTATTTATATTTACTATTGTGTTTCATATTATCCCATGTGGGGTGGTCCATTTCAATAATATGACACAAAAATGAAAAGAAAACAAGCAAAAACAAACAAACAAACAAAAAAAAAACAGTTCATCAGTAAATTACTGAACATAACAACACCATTCAATATATTAATATTATCTACTATGAATTCGGATCTGGGGATTTGTTTCGTTGTTTTTTAACTTATTTTTTTCAACATTTTGTAACATCGAACAGAGTTGACAGGCGTTTACAAGCAAGAGAAAACTTCAGTCTGTGACCCTTTTAAGCCGTCATAATCTCAATTATATCCTCACAGGAGTCCATATTTGTAAGATGTGCAGTCACTATTGTGTACATCTCTTTCAGTCTTTGAGTCCATTGAGTAATGTTTGGTGAGAGTACCCTCATCCAGTTTATTGTTGTCATTTTTCTGGCAACCACTAAAAGAATACATAAGATATTATCTTTGGTCTTTGTTCATTACCTCTTTAGGAATATAAAATACACTGGATCTAGTGGGATATCCATGTCAATGATTATTTTTTTACCAGGCATAAAGTTCATCATTTTAGTTTAGCGTGTGAGCGTGGCAACATTTGCTAATTCAAACTAAACACAAAGTACAGCCAGTAGTTTTGCAGGTGTTTAACTATAAAATGAACGTATTGGGCAAATTGAAATGTTGACCTGATGATGGAGCTCGATATCATCCTCTGAGGACCATGAACGAATGAATTTAACTGCAGTTCATCCCGGAGTCGTCCAGACATATGAAGAAATATGATGATCATCAAAATCAGTAGGATTCATCATCTGGGGACCATGCATATCTGTATCAAATTTCATACCAAACCGTCCAGTTGTTGTTGATATTTCAGTCTGGACTAAGGTGGTGGACCAACCGACTGACTGACATTGGTCACAAAAAGAGTGATGGATAAAAAATAAGGGGGTGACCAAATGAAAGGTGACTGTAAAGGCAAACAAAATCAATAAAGCATATCTGAACTGCAACAGTACCTGCACCGAGTGTTGCTTGTCATGCATGGTACATGTGCATTGGGGGAAATGCCATATTGCATTTAATGTGAGAGACACTTTATCTCTTGGAGCTTGGCAACTGCCATTAAATGTAGATCTGATTTGGGATGATAGAGGACTGCAGCATTTAATGAGGGTTTTAAAACATGCCACCTGCTTGGGAGGCTTGGAGGCGAGGCAGAAGGATTAATATTTATCTGTGGTGCCTTGAAAGCTGTGGCAGATGATAGAAAGTTATGTTTTCATGAAGTCTTCCCATCTGCTTCTCAGATTTGTAACAGCGACTGTTAATAATTCAGTGGCGACACACACACACACACACACAGACAGACACATACACACACAAAATATTCTTTTAAATTACGTGAAATACATCACATGGTAGTGTGACACAATGATGTGATAAAACACCCAGCTTACTTTCTGTCACTAACTCTCTCTTACATATACACTACATAGTTACAGAAATTTACTATAATCTATTGTCACACACAGCACGCTTTTACATGACTATAAGACATCACCAACTCGCTCCTTAATGATTCCTGCCAATGCCTTAGGCTGCAGATATATTAGTGTCATATTAGGAGGAAATGGAAAGAATTCATCCTAGGGGGTTGAATGTTTCCATTTATTGATGGGCCTATGAGAATGGTAATATACTGTATCTGACATAGAAATAAGGGCTAAAGTGACATTTGGAAGATGCTAGAGGCAGGTGTAGTGTGTGTTCCGCTGGCATGCGCTTACTTGTAAGTCTGTGTGCATCTCCGTTTTGTTGAAAAGCTGTCAAAAACTGTGTGTGTGTGAATGTGTGTGTGAATGTGTGTGTGTATTTGGAGGGGAAACAGTCATTGGATTTGATGAACAGACACAGAGAGAAAGTGTGCACAATCATTTACATCAGAACTTCCCCAAACTTTTTGGGTTATAGCCCTGGCTGTTCGCAATCCCTTGTCACAGGTGTTACAGACGAATGTGAGATGGTTTTCCCCCTCTAACCATGGATTGTTTGATGAATTTTCATAATTTTATGAGATGTTATCCAGTTTTTCACAAGGCAAAAAAAATATGAACTAAATTAATATAATTATATGTACCAGAACATGCTTTTCATTATTGTGTGACTGCTCAGATTTGCATGTACAACAGGCTGTGTGTGTGTGTGTTTGTATTTTGATCTGATTCATTATTGAATACCTCCTACTGACAGCTACGGCCTGGGCAGGATATGATTAATTCCCTCATCAATAATGAGTTTGTGAGGTCATCACTATGCGCCATGCTGCAGGACCCCTGGGTCCTATTGATAGCAGCTGTTTAAAATGAGGGTGGGATATTTTCCTCTATGTGGCAAAGGTTAAAAAAAGGAATATCCATAAACCATCACAATATCATTGGTGATGATATAAAATTTAACACCTGTTGTAAAACCTGTTTGGCTTAAAGTTCTGTAAATTTAAATGTTTTTGAAATTGTGCCAATGTTTAAGCATATGGGGGTCAGGCTCATTGTGTGTGTGTTGGTGCACATGTTTGCATTTGATAGAGAAAAGAGAGCTAGTGCACAAGTCTTTCAATGTCATTGTTGTATAATTGTATACAAACAACTGGATGAATATCTTTCAATTCACTAGTTGGGTTTCAGAGTGAATCACAGCACCAAAACAGCTCTCATAAGAATAATCCGTGACTTTAAAAATCACCAGTGACTCACAGAGAACCATTTTAGTGTTGCTTGATCTCACTGCTTTGCCTTTGACACTGCTGATCATGACATTTTAATTCAAAGGATTCATGATTCAGTTTTCTTAGCGGGTCCTCTTTCTTAACTGGTTTTTATTCTACTTAAAGGATGTGGTCTTTTATGTTTCAGTTGGTATTTTTAAATCTGCAGAAACAAAAATGTTCTCTGGGGTTACACATGGGTCAGTCCTTGGGCCACTGCTCTTTCATTTGTACATGCTCCCGCTTGGTATCATCATAAAGAAACATGATATATCTTACCATTCATATGCCAATCACACACAGTTGTACAGTTCACTTTCCTCTGGTGGGTTAGGGTTAGGGTTAGGGTTAGTCCTGTAAATAAACTAATAAACTACATTAATAATAATAATTACTGGATGTTCAGAAACTTTCTAAAGGACGATTCTATCTGTGATTTTTCCAGGTTGTTCAAATGGAAATGTCCACTCAGCTGTTAGCAAAAATCTGTGAGGTGGATTAGAGGGCAGAGGTTTATATTTAGCAATGTCATCATACAGAAACCTACGTCAGTAAATTTTTTTAGAAGAACTAAAAACACATACTTTTCAGATTTGAATACATATGGGACACTACTGGGAAGCTATAGCATGATATAAAAACCTTTAAAAAAACAAGAATGAGATATTCTGAAGGTCAAAGACAGGAAATGTATTCACACATGGCATGGCTGTCTCTGAAATGCACACACATTAACAATATCACCAGAACAGCATTTTATCACTTAAAAATATATCAAAACTCAAAGCATTCATATCTCAAACTGACTCTCAGAAAACTGGTTCATGCACTCATCTCAAGCAGGTTAGACTACTTTAATGCTCTATTCGCAATATTACCCAAACGGCCGGCAGAACGGCTCCAGCTCATTCAAAATGCAGTAGCCAGAGTCCTTGGTACAATACAGAATCACCTTCAAAATCCTGCTAATAGTCTATAAAGCACTTAATGGTTTGGCTCTTTAGTACATTTCTGACTTGCTCAATGATTATAAGCCAATCAGGCCGCTCAGGTCATCTAGTAGTGAGGGTGCCTACAGTTACGGCAGTCCTGCTCTCCGAAACTGGAAATGCCTGCTGACCTGAGGCCAATCATAACCGTGTCCACATTCAAATTCTTTTGAGGGGAAGGGGCAGCTCATTTTTGGGTCAGCGATTAAGGTTAGGTTAAGGTTAGGGTAAGGGTTAAGGTTAGGAAACGGTTAGGGTTAGGGTTAGGGTTGGGGTTGGGGTTGGTGTTCGAGGTTGGGGTTAGGGTTAGGGTTAGGGTCAGGGGTTGGGGTTGGGGTTTGGGGTTGGTGTTCGGGGTTGGGGTTAGGGTTAGGGTTAGGGTTAGGGGTTAGGGGTTAGGGGTTAGGGTTAGGGTTAGGGGTTAGAGTTAGGTTTCTTGTATAGTTGGTTACATGTGTGGCTATGTGATAGGGATAGGTATGTTTAATGTCCATCGGGTGTATGATCATTGATTCAGTTTATGCATTTTACTCATGTTTACATTCTTGTATTTATATTTCTTATGTTACCTATGTTCTTATGTTTATGCCTATATTTATATATGTTGTTTTTCAATGTAAAGCACATTGAGCTTACTTGTAATGAACAATGCTACATAAATAAAATTACCATTGCCATCGTTCAGTCTCATTATCGTATCTTAAAGTTGCATCAGTCGCATTCAGAACAAGGAATACGATTTTATTCGGATTTCATGTTACAGGACGACGACAGCAAAGTGAAAAATCTCTGATGCGATGGCAAAACATCTTTTTTTTTCTTACCTCTATAAGGTTTTGAAATGTTTGTCAAATAAATGGAATTACAGTTTTTGAGGAATAAATATGAACATAGCGATGAGCCTTTCTTCACTGGATGTTGACATGCTTTTTACAAAGAACAGAATTCACGTCAGCCCGAGACGAGCTGTCCCACCGGATGCTGACTGATATGACAGAACTCTGGCTGAGAATAACACATTCAGCAGCGCTTTTATGCCTCATCCTGCATAATTAATGCTCTTTCAAAGTGATCTAACACAAATCTAAAATGTTCAAAAAGTACGTAACTCTATACTGTGTCTATATTTGCACACACTGTGTCAATAACTAACTCCTTTCCAGCTTCACCGGCCGCATCGTCCAGTCGAGGCAGTGTCATCAGTTCAAACAGATGCATTGGTGGATTGATGGACAATCCATGAAACATGCTGCCTTAACCTTGTCATGCTCTGTACCTCAGTCCATCTGAACTTGAAAAAAAATGCTGTTCCTTAGCTTAAAAATCACAAAGACAAAAGCGTGAGAAAAGGTATGTGTGGCGCGATTCTGTGAAATCTGTCAAAAGACTTTGCAGCTCTGTCCTCCACCATCTGACTCATGCTGGAGTTACATTTCTTGACCATGACATGTTCACACAAAACTATGTAAAGATCAGCCAAGACTAGCAAAGAGACAGAAGATACAGTTAAGTTGTTTTTACATTAACTGATGGAGCAAAGGATCAAAAAATGAACACAGACTCAGGGCAAAAACGTCACAGAAAGTTCATTAAAAACCCATGAAATAAAAAAAATTGTGAGCTAAAAATTTGCCCTTGATAATTAGAAGTGTCTGTTTTCTTAGTGATTGTCTGAAATGCACTTGAACTGTGCTCATTGGCTGGGAGAAAAAGGGGTTGGCGGAGGGGGGGGGGGGGGGGGTACTCTTCTGCTGTGATCTGCCCCCCAGTTCCAGTTACATATCTATATACATATATACAAAATACATTCTCAAAGTGTAATCCGTTTTTATCCAGGGAACTTGACTGTGCATATATCTGTATCTATATTGTTTTCAACAATTCAATTGCTTCAAACTCACCTAAGTTAATACACTGACATCTGGGAGCTCCTCCCCACAACAGGGCTCTCTCTCTCTCTCTCTCTGATGAGGGCTCTCCTGTGCTATGGAAAGTTTGAGTCCCAATGCACTTCTTCTGCAAGAAGCAGACAAACAAAGGTGTACTCAACTTGTTATCCACAAAAACCTCTTTTGGGAGCTGATTGAAAGGGAGTAAGGAATGTTTGTAATGTTCTTTTATCTCACACGGAGGCTAAATAGATCTTCTGTCATACGTTTCAGTCGTTGTCCCGACGGCGAATAAAGTAAAAGCGGAAAAAAGTTCTCTTGAGTGAAAACTTCATTCATTTGGGTCATCAAACATAAGCAAAACTTTACCGTTGATCAGTAAACATGATCTAAGTGCTTGCTGTGGAAAACATTAAAACCCCGCTGTGATACCGTAACCTGAATTTCAACTCTATTCAGATACAGTAGCATTCAATATTGATGCTCAGACATATTCAGTATTGTTGCCAAATGTATTCTGAAAGCTGAAACTCTCTCATTTTAAAATATGGATGACTGTAATATTCAAAAAAAGTCAAACAGCTGCAAAGTAAATGTTAAACAGGTTGATAGTGGTGAGTGGTACAAGAGGAAGCAAATGTGGAAGTAAACTCAAAGTGAAAACCTGGTAAAAGTTTTGTATCCTAGCAACAATGAGTTTGTAAAGCTGCCCCACCTCTTTTTGCTCCAGATTCAACCTATTAAGCAGCATGAAACCCACATCTGGGGGGGGGGGATTTATGGAAACGTTTAATTGATGGTCTAAATGTTGAATTACGGTCATTGTTTGTTGTTTTAATTAAACAGACCGAAACAAAATCAATAGTCTCGGTTAGAGAGCTGAGGCTGCTTTTGAATTATATATAATTCTGCTTCTCCGTGTAACTTGGTGCGATGCATCCTGTCAATATTACATAGAAGCGATGTCCTCGAAATGCAGCGGGAAAGGTGTAATTTATTCTTAAACAATGTCGAGGCGTAATTTGTCTTTCAGATAATGGGAGCCGCTGTCAAAGTATAAACACTGGCTGACAAAGACTGAACCTCTATGGGTGGATCGGGATGGAGAGATGGTTCTGTGATGATCAGGTCACAGGTTTGATCCCCTGAAGAGACTAATGAGTACAAAACCAGCTGCAGGATTTCTTGTTGAAGTGTCCTTGAGAAGGACACTGAAGCTCAAACACTGAATAAGTCTGCTAAATTAGAGAGAGATGGCTTTTGGAGACAGATTTTTTTTAAAGACGCACAAAGCTTTTCACTGTAAGGCAGTGAAATGTGCTGCCAGCCCTAACCATCGCCTCCTTAGAGGGATCCTGAACAAATATTTGTCTCAATTTGATGAGCTGATTACTTCAGATAATATAATAATCAGTGTCAGCTGTTGTTTAAATTGAACTATTTAGCTCTATTCCATTTTTTGTAAAATGAATCATTAAAGAACGTCAATATGGCACAGCAGAAGCTGGGATATCCTGGCCGCTAGCCCCTATGGATCCTGTTCCAAGACTGATCCATTTGCTACACAGTTCATAATGTAACTCGATAGAGCAATTACAAAATGAAAACGCTCTGCCTTTCAAACTCCATAGGCCGCTGCCCACATAACAATGGCATCTTGACAATAGGGGCACCGAATGAAAAAGATGTTGGTTTAGGTTGTTTCCAAAGACAGTGACAAACAACGTACTCCATCACTGTTTGACTGAGTAAATGGGTTGAATCTGTAAAGTTCCACTTTCAGTAGCCACACTGTAGGTGACACATTGAGCTAGCTACGGTACACCATGTAAAAGTTGTTGAAATAAAGACTTACAGACTGTTTGTGTCCGTTTTTCTCATTCTTTCCCCATGTTTAAATTAAAGTTAATTAAGTTCATTAACCTTTAGGGCCAGCTGCCCACTAGTAGTAAATGAACTACCTCTACATGTATTATTCATTGCTTTGTTTTTATTCTTTAACATTTCACAAGTTAACATAACCAGCACAAAAGTCCAAATCAAGTAGCATTAATAAAAAAAAGACTTATACAGTATACAGTCAATAAAATTACTTAAGAGTTTAACATTTACCAAACTGGTCTCCAAGAACTTTTCGGTGTGACTTTTATTCCAGTTGATTGGTGAGAAGCTTTAGAAACCTTTTGTCCATTCCTTCAACACCAGTGTTCATAAAGCAAAATCACATCAGTGCAGGGACAAACACAAAAATCGGATTTGGTGTTGATGGACAACGACCACCGAATGTTCAGCCTTAGGCAACTTTTTTCCAGCAAAAGCATGTTGGCCACGTGTGCACTGACAGAGCTCTCCTGCTCTAAATGAATGGAATAAAATGAGAGAAATATGACAGGATACTCTAGGGTATCAGCTAAGGGAGTCAGCAGTGTGACCTTGAGAGAGGAAAGTACGAGATAAAAAAAGAAAAAGAGGAAGAAAAGGAACAAAATAGGATTGAACGCAGAGTGACTTAAATGTATTTTGCACTGAACAGCAACACACACTTATCGCCAATGCTAATAATAAAGGGGCAACCAAAACACCAGTCATACAAATTGTAAACACTAAAAATCTTCATCCTGTCTCTTTAACTGTGAGGCTGGAGATGATGCAGATCTCTCCACTGCTTTATCGCCAGCAGGCCCCTGAGACGTTAATGACGGACACCTGGAGGAGTGTTTTGCCAAGGCAGGTCTCAGCTAGCTTGCTGGCTCGCTCACATCTCCTGTGTGTCCACAGAGCCTGAGAGAGGTTCTCCAAGGCCCCCAGGCAGTGCTTGTAGTCCAGGTAGGAGGCAGTGTCCTGGGGTTTCCTCTCCATCCTCAGACACTTGCTTTCCTAGCTGGTAAACACAAAACCATACATACGCCTGAGGGGATAAAAGGTTGGATGCTGGATGAGCTTTTTTTTTTTAGGAAACCAACACAGTGTTTCACAATCATACAGTTTTTGCTCACTGAACGACCTCAGTAGGGCGGTGCGGGATCCAGTCAGTGCTTTGCCCAAGGACACGTCCAAGCACACAAGGGCAGAGGGAGGAGAGAGAGGATCCACCAATCAGTCGGACTCACAGATTCAAAACTAATAATTTTCCTCACCTCCGCACAGCCTTAAAATTGTTGCCAGATCATTTCCTGCTGGAGCGGTCTCCAGATGTGATGTCTGAAGAAATCTGAATACTCTATTTCACAGAAGGAGCTAAAGTGCTCCAACGCATCATTAATCATGAGGCAAGAGACAGAAGCCCAGGGGCCTCAAAGGAAAAGATGAAGTTCCCTAACCTTAATTAAATAGTCATTTTAATTGAAACCATGATGTTTTTTCTAACCTTCCCCAAGTTGTATTTGTGCTTAACCCCCCAAAACCTTTACCACAGTGTTATTACATCATAAAACTTGACTTAATATTTCAGCTCTGGCTGGACAGTTTTTGGAAGGCTACACAACAAAAACAACTATCAAAATGCTTTGAGGTGTATTTTTAGCAAGAATATCAGGCTGGTACACCAGGACTCTGGGGAGAGAGGGACTTGAATGTGTGTGTCTGTGTGTGTGTGGTCGGGGTATGGGGGGGGGGGACTTCTGCCTAACTGGCTTTGACACACCACTCTTGAGTAACAAATGGCTCATACTCTATTCATTTCACTGTGGAAGAAGCAACAAGATCTTGCCTCCAAAATCTGCTTATTTATTCATCTCAAATCAACCAGTGACAAACCGCAACAAGCGTTTACTATTGTCAGCAGAGTTGACTATATTAATGTTATTATTAATGATTCCTGAAGCGCTTGTCCCAGTCAGCAGTTTCTACATGTCACGGAGAAGAATGTGTTTTGTTATTTACTCAGAGCTTTTATCCACTCATTTATATTTACACGGATACAATACCTGTATAATAATGTGCTGATGATTCATAGTGATTGATGGAGCAGTTAGCCGGTTGATTGATTTAATTAAATAGGACAAAATAATTGTGATTGAATTAGACTTCATTAAATCCAACTAATATGTGATTTAACAACAACTATCCACTGCTAATAAGCTATTCGCCACTTTAACAGCCCTTACCTGCACCATCATACAGTAAACCAACATGTTAAGGTCCGTTCAGAAGAAGACCTTCAGAAATGCCATTTAATTAATCAACTCTTAACATTTCTTTGTAAACTGCAGCTCTGTAATCTGTTGGTTATAAACAACAGTTGTCTTTTGGCACCCAGACCTTCTGTCCTGGGGTGACATTTACGTTAAGGCGAAGATCAAAACAGATCAATAGTTGTGGCCAATAAAACAAGTGAGAATCAACTATTTTCTGACATTATCAAATTAATTGAGGATTTTGAGACTGGTCTGAACTGTTAACCTTTTCAAAAAAAAAAAAAAAAGCTCCTGCTCCTACCATCCTCTTCTTAATCTGAGAAAGTATTGATGCAATTTATTGTTATTTTTGTCGATAATGCAATAAATCCTACCTCTGTGAAGGTTGTAATATTCAGTATCGTCGAAACTGTTTATGTGAGGGGTTTGGCTTTGGAAGCTGTGGTGCTGCTGTATTGTATTACATCAATGAGAAGTGTTTTCTAATATTTAGTCTACTCGTAAATAGCAGCATAACAGATTTTTTTTAGATCCACAGTTAAACATATGGCAGGCTTAACTTGAATAGGAAATAGTTTTTCAGAATGATGAACATGCAGTTCAGATTTAATTTCACAAACTGATGTAAATAACATGATAGAAACAACTTTATTAGCAACAGAATACAGACGTTATGCAAACAGAACAGACAAATATAGTGAGTGAAAATGAAATATGCTTCTCTTTCACTAAACAACATTATGGGGTTTGGTTGCCTGACCACCGGAAACAGATTACAGATACATATTAAATGTATCAGCATGTTCCTACTGAACATATCTACAAAGGTACATCTGCAGATTTGTGAGCACACTGCAGGCCATTTTATGAGCCATCTCTCTCTCTCTCTTTTTTTTTTTTTCATTGTTTTATCTAATTTTCCTCTGTGCAGCCAAACTGCGATGGGGAAGCGAAATGAGATTATTAAATTGTGATGTAGTTACCTACTGTCACTCACAGTAGACTATCGGCTTTGAATACTCACGGTACAAGCCCCAGGATTTGATTTCGGATGACATATCCACATAGTGCAGATAATAATTGAACTAATGAGACCTGGTACGCCTTTTTTTTTGCTGTTCTTTCTGATTAGAAACATCAGGTCTACATTGCTTGAAGGCAAAATAAATCTGAGTTGAGAAACTCTTAGCATCAGTGTGAACACAGCTTTTGTGGGAGTTGGTTGCTAACCCCCCCACGAGCACTGTGTGCTGGGGACAAAGCAGAAGCTCTGTACGGCAGCCCGTTGCTTCTATACTTACATTTTGATCTAAGAGAAGAAACTGAATTATTAACTGTCCTATGCTTCTGTAGATTACTTTTAAAATGTGTATTTGCTGTACCTAATACAGATCGTTGTGCCTTATCTCTGTGAAACAACTGAATGTGGAAAGAAATTGAGGTGGTGAAACATAAATTATAAATATTCCCAAACTTTTAAAAAAAAAAGTTTTCAGGTACAGTTTTGAGGGAACGAGCAAGAAAATGACAGAGAGAGAGAGAAGGGTGGAAAGACTGATGGGGTATGGATGCTGTTGAGATAGAGGCGAATAAATGAAGTCGGGAGAGAATCAGTGGAGATGATTAAGGATTAAAACAAGGAGGTGATAATGAGGATGACTAGGATTAGGATAATGGTTTGGAGGAGATAAAAAGAAGACAGGTAAAATTAAAAAAAAAAAAAAAAAATTCCACTCATTATAAGAGTGTAGAAGATGTGAGAGACGACCCTTGCACCAAATTAAACAAACTGAAAATATGAGAGTCCTATTGGCAAACTCTCAAGGTGCCTCTGCTAGATTAATGCACCACATTAACCAGCAGGTCTTATGTCGTGCTCATTGAAGAACATTTCCACCAGTTGAAGAAAGACTCAACCAATCACAGCGTTGTAGGCGGGATTAAGAATGGGGACGTCATTTTCCTAAAAAGCTAGCTAGTAAACTAGATACACCCATAGAAAAAAAAATAGTGACAGGCAACAAGTCTGTTAAAGATCATGTTGTTTTGTAGCAAGCTTCTGTGATTGTTGAAAACGTTGACTGCTCCTAGCAACTGCCAACACCTTCGACAGTGACTGGAAATGACATTGGTGGGGAAAATGTGACAGTTGTGAGTGATGGTTGAGGCAAAACAACACTTTAGCAAACAATTCTCACCAATATCTTGGTTTTTTTAGACTCTCAATGTTCAAATATCATTACCAGCAAGTTGATAACATTGTATGCCGTGCTGAGCAAGTAGCTTACAATGGGTTTATCAGAGCTTTTTTACTGAAGAAAGCTACCTGTTACTGCTGGAAATGAAGTTCATGAGAGCTGTCTCAGTAGATACTAGATTGCAGGGATATGCTGAGAAAAAGGGGAAAGTACTTTTCACAAGGAGAGCTTGTACAGGGGAGGAAAACTGACTATGTGTTGTGTTGGTATGATGTTGTCATTAGTGTTCTGATTGATCTTTCGGGCTTAAAGCAGACCACGCTCTGAGAAAATCTCAAAGTCAAAAGGTTGTAGTCTGTATTTTCGTCGGCGGAGCTGAGTCAAAGACATGAGGAATGAACACATTCTGACTGCAACAATATGTCTCAATTTACAAACTAAAAACACATCAATAACCGAACTTTAATACAGATGCAAATTTCAACAGCTGCCACCATCCGTGCAAAATGCTCATCTTTACAAGTCATTTAGTCGCTGATTAAGTCTTTTTTTTTTCTTTTTCTTTTTTCTTGAAAGAGGTAAACATTTCTGCCAAGGAGATGATTCCCTTTGTTCTTGATGCAGATTAACTTTCTGCAGGAATTAGCATACTTGCCAAGTTAGACTGTGGAAAAAGAAGGAGATTTTCTGGGGTATCTGGGGCAAAAGACCTGACACCCCCGCCCCCGTATAACCCTACACCACAGACTAATAGAATAAATACAAGGATGCGAAAGTACAATGACTTTTAATGAGTCTTAAATTCATAGCTCACAGTAAAATGAATTAAAAAAACACATAAAATATTCAAAAAAAATGATCAACATCTAAAATTTACATCACAAAAAATATCACAAAGTGCAAATATTGCGAGAAAGTGTGAGTGAGTGAGTGTTTGAGTGCGTGTGTGTTAAAACCTCCTCTCCTTTGTAGTGACCTAGAGACATGTTGAGTGAGCTCTTGATACAAGCAATGACACAACAGGCACATGAGTATATCACTGTGTTTGCTGCATTTTGTGGCTGTAAAAGGTTTGTTTACCTTGTTATTAGCAGCTGGATAAAACAATTTCTAACTCAACATATTTCAATTTGCAATGGATTAACAAGCGAAAAAATTGCATATTTTCTATCCAGTAACTGTGTATACAAATATAGTTACCCTACAATGACGAGGTCCAAAAGAAAAACCATGGCTCTTACCTTTAACAAGTTGTGATGACTTGGTTTTTCCTGATGAGTATTTCCGAGCTCTTGCTGAGTCAGAAAACATGTTGGCAACACTTTTGCTGAACTCGTTGCAAAATGCCAAAGAAATATTGCTCTTGGCGACTAGCATGGCCAATTTTCACCTCTGCCTTAGTGACTTGATCAGCCTGT
Source organism: Euthynnus affinis (assembly GCA_029490765.1). Classification (NCBI taxonomy): domain Eukaryota; kingdom Metazoa; phylum Chordata; class Actinopteri; order Scombriformes; family Scombridae; genus Euthynnus; species Euthynnus affinis. The sequence goes on from CM055838.1 coordinate 7,837,594, forward strand.
GACACACACCTCTCCTGATGAATGTGCAATTAGCCTAAGGGGAACATGGATATCTTTGTACCAGATTTCATGGCAATCCACCCAGTAGTTGCTGAGAGATTTCAATATGGACCAAAGTGGAACCAGACCGGCATTGCCGCTAGCATGGGTAATAAAAAAAACTTAAATCTATAACACACTGATTCGCAGTTGAAACAGGAAATGATGTCTCTCAACTAATTTAACTAGTGGACTTGTTTATGGAAATGTTTTGTAGTGCAGTGGTCCAGGAAGACAATTGAAGATCAAATCATGGAAAGTGTCAGATGTAGGAACAGAAGAGATATAAAGTAAGAGATTTAGACTTTGGCTTGGACATACCGAGGACCGGATGCAGAGTCAAAAGATTCTTGGCTGGTGTGACAAGCTCCCTCTTGCCCTCGCTGTCTCTGAATGCTCCCATAGAGCTGGACGAGAAGAGGCAGACAGCAGGCGGGAGGATAAAATACAGCGTAGAGAGAGTGTGTGTGTGTGTCTGTGTGTGTCTGTGTGTCTGTGTGTGTGTGTGTGTGCAAGAGAGAAGCCGACAGAGATGATAACAGCTGAATCAGGGAGAAACTGAGCCAAAAGTGGGAGCCACCCTCACCTAATGAAGCACCATAAATGCAACGGACAACTTCCCTTTCTGTCTTTCTTTCTCCTTTATCTTTTTCTCTGCTAGCTGTCGTGGAAAAAACCCTCTTTCTCTCTCTCTCTCTCTCTCTCTCTCACACACACACACACACACACACACACACATTTACAAATTTCTATATTCAATAGCTGCCTTTACAGTATCAGCTTTACTGAGATAATACTATTCCATGGAAACATGCCAGCCTGGTGCCTCAAACATACCCACAAACACTAATGGCCTGTGACTGGCACTGCAGCTGCATTTGAATAAATTCTTACACAACAATGACACCTGCTGGCTAACCGAGACCTCATTTACAGGAGAATTACAGTTCAGCTTTGCACACATGGAGATCAAAGAACTTAGTAATTCAGAGAAAAGAACAAGAATAAATGAGGTTTGATAACACATTAAGTTAGGTCTTCATCAAGTACTATAATTGGAGGGTACAGATGATGCATTCCAGTTACACAGTTTTGAATGGCAGCCAAAAAACAACCAAAAAAAAAAAAAAGACTAATCTTTATTTATTAACAGGGTTATTTTGTGCTCTAGCAATTCTGAATCACCCTATGATCTTATCCCATCTTGTTTACCACTGCAGCTCCTGACTAATTAATCTTGAATCCTTTTGCCTAATTCAAAATGTCTGAACCTCATTTACAATGCCGGAGTCTTAAATGGTTGCAAATGAAGAAACCATGAAGCCCCAGTGTGAGAATCTTTCAAGATTTTTGCAAGACAGATAGTCAGTTAGTCTGGGAATTTGTTTTGAAATAGTAAAAACGCATATGTGATATCGGAGTTGAAAGCCTCATTAAGCAGCCACAAAATCTGAGTGAAAATAAATGTTCATGACTATTGGAAAACCTAGTTCAAAAAAACAGCTCATTTTTGCTGTTTAGACCATGTAGGCATGGCGGATCATGTTTTGATTGACACTCACACCGACTGCTGGAGGCTGGCTAATTACAGTAGCTAACGACTGAGTTTCCATGGTGCAGAACTGAACTTCTAACTCACTCACTCTCTCCTCCAACACAGTAAATATAATACATTTATTACATGTAGCATTATCACTAAAGGAGACAAGGGAATAGCTAAATGTAAGCTAGATACCGAGCAAGAGCAAGCAGGAGAGCGAGAGGAAGAGAGGGATGCTATCGCTAGCTGCTAAGCTAAAGTAACCAGCAGGTCTGAAAAACATGTAAAAACATAAATGACATTTCAAATGTAAATTTAAACTAATTTCTAATACTTTTTTGATTCTTACTAGTATGTACATAAAACTCTAAATTACATAGTTAGAAGGCTATTGTGGATTTGTGTTTCTAGTGGTTTTAACAAATTATCTTCAAGGCTAATGTCTGACTCTAGAAGCTGGACCAAAAATTAAAAACCATAACTGTTAACTCTTCTATACACAGCAGACACCCAGCAGCCCTCATAAGGACAATGATGAAGATGTCTGTGTTAGCTGTCAACCAGTCATGCCAAGAGCTCTGGGCAGCATGAATTATTTAAAGTCCAGCAAACCATGTGTTTTAGACTTTTAAAGAATAAAACAAGTCTGTTGTAAAGTGACAGGGTATGAAAATAAAAAGCAGACAGACTGATTGAGAGAAAAGGCAGGAGAGTTCTTAGGTAATATTTGATCGGTCATTTATGATTTCACTTCATTACAACACTTTTGCAGAGGCAGAAAGGAAGAGTCTGTTACCTCAATGCTCCAAGGTTGAGCTTGTAAGCTTTTGATAGTTTGCTCTAAAACTTTAAAATTTACCTACAGGGTACAAAAGGTGCTAAAAGATAGATTTACACTTTAATGGGACACTAAGTAAAAACCAAACTAATCGAAATCTTGGTGACTCGACTTCACAATAAATCTGCTTTAAGTACAGAGAGCTTAAGTGAATAAACGATTGTGAAATCCTTCTCAGTGAAAGAACTTAGTCTCTGTCCTTGACTGTGTGAATGTGACTCCAACCAGCTTTTGTGCTGAGCGGCTCATTTCACCAGCCTTTATCCCTCTCATCGACTATTCCTCTGAAATCAGCAAATTTAGCTTTATTGACTCATGCGACGCACCGGCTTAACATTAAAGGAAATATTTCTCAGGTTCTCAGAGATTGAAACCCATTATCCCCAGTGTTTTATCACTATTATCCGGTATAAAACACACTGGGAAAAAAGCCTATTTTAGAACAAAGGAAAGACTTCTTTCTGTGTACTCATCTGATGCCTAGACATTTTAGGAATGATGATGAGATTTTATTGATTTACAAGTGCTGAATGATCATGAAATTAACCCAATAACATTGTTGGATAAGATTGTTGATTGAATTCTTGATTTTTTAACTTTTAAGACTTTTTTTTTTAATTGGGTCTTATTTTTATAATTTGGGCTATATATTCCAATCAGCTTTGGTAATTCATCAAGTCAGTTGCTGAAATTGGGAACATGATGATATCACTGCATGCCATATTAAATCATCAGCACAACTTGTGGTGAAACGTGCTCCTGAATCCTGAAATATAATCCTTAAAAGAGGGATTATAACTGTTTGCGCCCAGTTCAGTTCAGTAAATATAGTAAGACCAATAGGAACCAAGCGGCAACTCACAACTTGAGGCTAATGTCACTTCGGTCCGAGGAAGCAGGGTATGTTTCCCGGAGCATGAAAGGCAACATGTGAAAGGTCCTGGCTCCAAACAGAAAAGATGGCGCCAACCATAAACTGCCAGTCTGGTCTTTACTAGACTGGCTCCATTACAAACCAATGAGTGCCTTTCTACGTCCATCAAGGCTGAAGGGGTGGTCTTGCAGTAATCCACAGAAATGGTTTTATTTGTTCTCCAGCCTCACTTGGCTGTTTTTCTCCGTCATTAACAGTGCTAATAAGAGGCTAGAATGATCATGGAGTGGCCAAAATGATCATGGAAATATTACGCTGAAGCTTTTTGTAAATTACTTGGTTTGCTTGTTATTTGGATGGAGCGAGAGAGACAGCTGAGAGACCAAGTGGGAGAGACAGAAGCCTCTAGTTCCTACTGATTATAACGACCGACGTAAGCAGCGCTACGACTGTTTCCTGAATTTGTTTTGCCTGTCTGTGTATTTTGGTGCCAGCCGCAGCACGCACAGTGCACAGGTGGGACGAGAGGAACAAACAGGTGGGAGGAGGGGGGGTTATTCAGATGAAGCAGTGCAAAGCAAGTTGTTGAGGTTGCTTTGCTGAGAATAGATGTCTCAGAACCATGTCTGTTTCTGAAGCAATGTCACTCCACTGGCTGACACACAGAATAAGGCTTAACCCTTCATGGACCGGCTCAAGTATCCCTTTATAATTAGTCACTATACCAATTTTTGAACCACAAATGTATTTTCCATAGGTATCTTATCAGTCATTCATAAATGGATGATTCATCCTTCATTAATGTTTCAGAGAGCAGAGAGAAATTCTTTCTTGAGGTTTGACACTATTAATTTATAGAGAAAGTACTGTCACAATCATTAATTATGGATATATAACAGCCATAATTAATTCCAATAATATTACTGAAAGTGAATAATGCAACATTATTTTTGAATGGTAGGTTTCATTATAACCATCAATCAACACTTTTATCAACCTTTTTTGTTGTGCAGAAGTTCTATTTCCTCTCTTTTTTGACTGTGGGACTGCAGACTGATCAGGTCATGATTTAGACTACTGTGCTGCTGTGCTCTTCACTCATTTGATTTCTTTTATGAACGAGAATCTTTTTTTTTTTTTTTTGAAGAATTTCAATCTGGTTTCCATTCCCTACACAGCACTGAGACTGCTCTGGTCAAGGTCACCGATGACTTACTGCTTGCAGGCCTGTATTCTATTTTAATTCTCCTTGACCTCAGGTCAGTCTTTGACACAATGGACTATAACGTCAGGCGTTCGAAGAACTATGTTTGCATTCAGTCATGTGGATATGGATCGGTTCGTCTCCTATCTGTCAAATAGGTCCTTCTCTGTAATGTTTGGAGATACCTCTTCCTCATGTGCACCTCTTTTTTATGGGGTCTGCCAGGTGTCTATTTTGTGTCCCCTCTTATTCCCTAATCACTGGGACAAGTCATGTTTCTGATCTTATTTGCTTGTATTAACTGTTTTTATTGTAAAGCACATTGTAACTTTGGTTTTGAAAGGTGCTACATAAATAAAGTTGATATTATCTTTATATGCAGTCAACAGTATGAACCAGGAAGTCAGTTCATCCTGGATATTGGACTCTAAGATAACACCAATTCATTCCAAAAAGCTTGTTCACCCATCACATAAAAAATAAAAAAAAGTTCTCTTCCTGGTTTGCTTCCAAGTTGTGCAGTCCACCAGACATACATTAGCATCTATTTCTTTTGACCTATTTGATGTCAGACCCATAAAAATAATACAAAACACAAATAACAGTTCATTCTGCTTTGCAAATGAATAATACAAAGATGTCGGTAAAGTTTTTGACAGAACAACAAGGATAATTGTTGGTATCATCGACAATAGCGGCCTACAGGATATATGCTTTTAGGGTTGCAGGGAATTTGTTGTTGCAATACCGTAGATGACCACCGACATTGTGACACTGACACACAAGTGGCATCAGTGCTGGCTCCCTGTTATGTATCAAGCTCCATTAACAGTCTCTGAAACATCTAATGGATGTTGACAAGAAATAACATCCCCCTGCTTCCAGTGTCTGCGCTAAAATCGGCGAAACACGTCCTTGATCCAATCGCTACTGAATAATGAGATGAGTTTGATATTGATCACCCAATCCAATCCTCAGTAAGAAAGCGAGCGCCTCTCAAAGATGAAAGTATGTTTCTTATCATCTTATTTTTCACACCTTGGATTTAATGTTTAATGCACCTATACCTTTTTTTTCTTCTTACAATTACATAGCTCTCCAATGTTCTTTTTTTTTCTAACCCATTCTCTTTCTCATTGTCCCTCTCTTCACCCACTCAAGTTTTAAATCAAAACACTATTCCCTCTGCCTGTTTTGCTGCCAGCCTATTTCTCTCCATCTGTCTATCAGTCTGTTTCTTCCTCCTCTCTGGATACCATATACACCGCAGTTGGCTCGCTCATCTTCCATTTCTGTTGCTCTTCTTCAGCAGATTGCAATGTTTGTCACACAAACACTTATTGCAAGCAGAGTTACTTTTGAGCCAAAAATCATAATATCAGTGGGAATTAACCTCATTGGATTGAAGTGAAGTACATTAAGTGAAGTGTGTGAAGTGTCAGTGGTCTGAAGCCAAAGGGTAACAGGAGTTGGTTTACTACAGCTGATGTGAATCCTGGAACTCAACTGAAAAAAACAAAACGGTTTATTCATAATGTGTTTACTGGCTATTAGCTGAGCAGACCTTTCAAGTTGAATACTGTGATCATGTTATGTTGTACGGACTATAAATTTGAGTAGGTTGAAATCATAAGTAGGAATTGACGATGGCTGTCTCCCAGCTGGTGATAAGAACTAGTGTGAAGTGTCTGCATCTTGTGCCTAAATGACTGCAAAGCTGGAAATAAAATCCAGTTTTAACTCTATGGATACAGCTATTTGCCTACATGAATTGTTTATTTGGTTTCATGTTTTAACAAAGCACTACAAATGCAGCACATGGCCACAGGTGTCTGCTTATCCAAACATCACTCCCATATGAGATTCTTCAGGATCTCATTTAAAAGCCATGAGCTGCTGTAGAAGCGTCCACTTTTCTGAGAAGGCTTTCCACAAGATTCAGAAACCTGGCTGCAGGGATTTAAAAAAAAAAAAAACCCAAAAAAACAATATTGTTTACAGGATAGGCTTCTTGATATGCATCATCTAATTTTCATGGTAGTCCTGACAAATAATATACTATTCGGTGGCTCATGAATAAAGAAGAGAAGAACAATCACATCCCTGGCCATATTGTGCACCTATTTAAGAATATATGCCAAAGAAATACAAAAAAAAATTCTTTATCTTTGTTCTGTAAACAAACAATGATGTATGCTGACATATAGGCTTGAACCAACCAATTTCAACCAATAATATCATGATACCTACTGGACAGAGCTAAGACTCACCATGACTCACCCACTTTTCAATGTCCAAATCAAATTCCTTCCAACATTATGTCCCGTCTGTCTATCCTCTTTCACTTGTTGATGCGACCGATACTGCACACAGTGATAGGTTTCTCTGCCATACAGGCAAACATCATGGAGCTCCTGACAAACAGTTCTTATGACGTTGCTATCCAAAGCAGTTTGGAACTCAGTAGTGAGTGTTAACCTCACGGCAAACCGTTTTTGTGTCCCACTCTCAGCAACGACACTTGCATTTGATCTGGCCAATTTGGTGGGGCTTAAATTTGACGAACTGACTTAGACAAGCAGAATTTTAATCTCTGCAAATACAGTGAATCAACATCACAATCACAGAGATTATCCTCTCTATTTAAAGCCCTGGTTTTTTTGTTTTTACATTTACTGAACAACACTTGACATAAAAATCAGGTCTAGTGTTGTAATTACCCGCAGAGTGAAATGTGCCTGTACATTCAACTATATTTACTGTATTTATCCCTTTGTCATAAAAAAATCTCAAAAGACTTTACAAAGACATAAAGAATCATATTTTGATTTATGTGCAACAGACAACTGAATTTTGTCATTGCATCATAAAGTGTCAGGTTGCTGGAGTAACGTCTTGCATTTAAGGGCTTTTTTGCTAAAGCTACCCACAGGTGACTTGATGATGGCACAAAACACACAGTGCCGATCAATACGTAGCTGAGTGACTCTGTCAATGTGAGTGATTGTGTGTACCCCTGGAATTCTGCAAGGGACAAAAGACAAATGCTTTCACTACAGTCTGTGTGGGTATATGGATGCATACTACGACTGCTTATACAGGGCATAGACAAAATAATGCGAACGCGAAAGAATACAATTTTAATTGGAAGACGCTAGATCAGTCATTGCACATGTTAATCTGTGCAGGGTCTCTCCAAAGTGTTGCAGTCCATTGGGGAAGGCCAAAGGCGCATGACTGAACATGAATATTGGATGAATGAAGACGCCGTGGAATGAAGACTGCTTTGTGAATTTTAACTGAGTGAAGGCAAATGCTGTGACAATAAACAGGCAGTTTGCAGCTCTGTTTGCTCTGGTATTTTGTCAGTTGTTGTTGCAGCCAGAGGATCCAAATGTATGAATATAATATACAGTATAATACTAATATATGGTAATATATACATAACTAATTTACTTAATGTACATTATTCATTTCTAGTTGACATTGTGGGTGTATGTGATGAGCTACAGTGTGTAGTTTTGTATGTATTGGGATTTGGGACCTTTGTATTGAAAGGGACTGCAGATGAAAATTAGCTTTAAGCGAACTGTGGTGCAGTACATCAAATGTTAACATCTATGTTTGTACATGGTCCCAATACATACAACCTTTAGTGCTTCGTTTTTACTTAAAGGATATGCACATTTCCAGGTCCTGAAACTCCTACTCTGCATCTGTAACCTCTGACATCCGACATTATAGCGGTATAAAAATAACAGTAAATCACAAAAGACATGATGTGCCCCCTTTAATGGAAGGAAAATTGCTACTGAGGCATATTTTAGAGAGGTAATTAGCAACTGAGACCTTGACATAAAAATATTTACTTTGTGTTTCTACAGAGAATTGTAGTGTTTGTGTTTTTTTTCCCAGCTTGGATGTATTTTATGATGGAACCTCTTTACTGGCCACAAGATATGAGATCCCAAACTGGCTTCAACCTCCAAGCATAAGTGGATGATGTGAGGGTTAATGCGACAGAGGAATTACATTGTGAGGTTTACATCCAGATAGTACAGATAGTCCATATATGTCCAGTACTGTCCAAAAGTGTTAGGCACTAAAAATTAAAGTGATAATTCTTACAAAGTTGAGTAAACCACAGAAACTTAAATGAAATCAATTACTTTAACACAGTTTTTTTTCATAACTTTCATTGTAACTTGCAGGTAGGTTGTTGTAACCATCCCGGAAAAAGAATCTGTGGATTTATTATTTAGGCCAGCTCAGGTGCTTCTTCGTGTTATCCCCAGATTGAATCCATGATGTTGAAATGAGGGCTCTGGAGGCCAGACCATACCTTTTGTTGCAGGACTCATCATTCTTCTTGTTGCTAAAAATAGTTCTTTATGACTGCTGTAAGCTGTACGCTTGGGGGTCAGTGTTATGTCATGAATAAATTTGGGACCGATCAGACACCTCCCTGATGGTGTTGCATAATGGATAAGAATCGAAAACATATAGGTGCCTAAAACTTTTGCACAGTATGGTATATATATGAATATATAGAAAATACTGGAATATAAGCATGTTTTGTGTCAAATATTTATTCCTTATAAAGTGGAACTGTGCCTGAGACTTACAAAAAATATATTTTGTTAAAATACAAAGGAATTTGGAATATTATATTTTAATATTTTTGCACTTCAGAAAAGAAAAGGGTGAGTACTCTGGCTGGCACTGAGCACTGCCAGTTGGTTTATAACTGATTGGATTCATTCTTGTACAAAAATCCACCAGTTAAGCACAGACACTGCTTAGACTAATTAAAGAAGTTGGCATCTCCTTTCCAGAACATGCTCCTGTCAAAATAAAAATGAAAAGCTCTTTAAGTCAAGCGCTAAGAGCAATTTAATGGGCTTTATTCCCCATTTAACTTATCACAATTACTGACATTTAACAAGAGAGTAAATAAGGAACAACGTGACTTCTGCTTTGTGTCCTTATTCAGTAATATAGTATGATGGAGTTCTTCTTATTAACTGTAGAAATCATTAGTATATTTGTTAGGCCTAATGGTTATGTATATACAGGGAGCATAGCCTTGTGTAAAAAATAAAACCATACTGCTTACTAATGTAGACTGTATACACCAGAAAAGAACTTCTGACTAGTCAATAATAAAAAAGCAAAGTATAAAACAAATTTGTGTTAGAAAACTAATGAAATATTGTTCTGTCAATTTTAAAGAGTTGCCAAAAATGAATATCTATTTCCTGCAGCTAGAACACAAAACCATATTTAATTCAGTCGCTGCAAAACACAGAGAGCAAAAAAAAACAATTCTGCTTCAAAACAAATGATTACTAGCTTGATCTCTACTATGCTCAAGAATTGTACAGACCACATGGGAAATATATGATATCTTTATTCCATTTTAAATACTTTTGTTGTTATTACATTCATGGAAAATGATTTTACGAAGCAAAAAAGACAAAAAACTTCCAAAGACAAAAGGTCAGAATGATGTACAGTAGATGTGTATACGGTTCTGGCAACTACTCAAGTGCTTACATCAGCTCTATGCAAAAAGAGGCAAAATGTTCACTAAATATAGTGCCTTTGAAAGGAACACTAAAATTCTCACTTAAACATCCTGAATGCTCACATTAGGTCTATGAAAGTGATTTTACACCATGCTGTCTTGCACACTGGCCCCCAGCATGAGCCACTTACTGTAATGCTTTGTGCTTAGTCATACTTGGTCTCCAGACTGTGCTGGATTACCCCCAAGACTCATTATTTTGGGGGCTTTTACTAATTATAACTTAAAACAGGTATTCACTCAGATTTGGGTGAATTGAATGCATTAAAATGATGTTTTTTCTGCTGCGAGAGGACTCTGTTCAAATATGACTCCTTCTTCGTTATACGTCTACAGACAAACACAAGCCCCAACTGACACTTTTTTTCCTTCTGTATCGAGCTGTTATTATGGCCTAAGTGTTTACCACTTTTTACAAAACCATTCCTTCCAAGAGGAAAGTTTAGAAATCTCTTTTCTGGAGAGGAGAGGAGAGGAGAAGAGAGGAGAGGAGAGGAGAGGAGGTATTTACTCACCACCTTCTCTCTGCAGGCTACACTGTTGATGAAGTAATTGGTGTTTTCATGAATAATAGTGTGAACTTCTCTTTGTTGTCAGCGGGTCAGAGGCCTCCAGGGGCCACCATGTTGTAGTCAGAGATAAACAAACAATGCCTCGGCCAAATTCCTGGGAACTAATCCATTCTATTAAGCCAGCATATGGAGTGTGGGTGGGGATGGACAGGTTCATTTATACTTGAGAGAACAAACAGACACACATACACATTATCCAGCTGGTAGATGGGGATGAATGCATGCTGCTTTTGCTAAGGCACACAGAGGTCCGTGTATTGCCAGATTGCTGAGCAGGTTTGAGGGAGATCTACAAGAAGCAATCATGTGGCGGAGAAATAGTGCTAAATAAGTAACAGGGTACAGGTGGCGATGGACAACACGGTTCCTATGGCAGTTTCTAGGGACCTAGATTTATTAAACCCTCCAAGGTGACATTGAAAGTAAAAGTAGATGGAAATAGTATACAAGTGTGTACTTGAGGTGTCAGTCAGTACTTCAAATAATGCTGACTCACTATAGCCAGAGTTGGTGCACCCACAGAGGACAAACAGTGATCACGGACCTATTTGAACACAAAAAGACACACTGTATCTGTGATCTTAATGGTTAATTAAGGACAAAGCTAGAAAAACTTAGATATGTTTAAGGAAAAGTCAGATCCATCCAGCACACTTCACCAAGAGGAGAGGCTAAACAACTATCTGAGCTAACTACAAGCCATTTAATTTAAGAGATTATCAATCAGGAACTGAAATTGTAATCATGTTAACTGGCAGTGGCTTTGAAGCATCTCCATAAAGATGTCTTTCAAAAAAAAAAAAGAGAGAATCCAACAAGCAGGCACAATGATTGGTGTGGTAGGGGTGTAGAGGTGAGAAAGTAAGCAGAAATTGTAGTTTTTCCATTCCTCACACAAGGGCTAAAACGTCATTTTTCAGTTGTACAAATGAGCGCAACACCAGGAATGCCTTTTGGGAAGAGATTGGTAAGTCCTCCAGATGAAACAACCCTTTAAGAAACCTCAGGAAGACCATTGGATGAGGGATCCTTCTTCAAGATCAGAAAGACAGAAAAACGGATGTTGTTGTGTGAACATGAAATATAAAATCCACAACTGTAGATTAACTAAAGAAAACGCTGACTGCACAGTCTTGGCGTGTGTGTGAGGTTGGGTTTCATCACACTTAATTCATCTTTGCCCTTTTAAAAAAAACTCCAGTAAAGAAATAATTAAGTCTCTTCATATCATGCTTAAAACGGCACAGTGGCTTTGCATATTTTTGAAAGCGATCTAGCTCGTTCGGCCCTGCAGACTTCCCCTCACACTGCATGGTGTATGAGCCAATATGGTGAATAACTGTTATCGGTGTTTGATTCTATCAGGGGAGACACGTTTGAAAAAGCAGTCCGGTATAAATACACAAAGGGGAGAACAGAAACAAACCGGGGGACATGGTGCAAAAGGGTTGTTTTAAATACTTTCATGAACTGTTGGAGTGCGACCTTGAAAATGTCCCCACCTACATTCATCAAGTCGTTCATTGATCTCCAGCTCTGCATCAAAGACCGGTCTTATTTTCCATTTTCATACCATCTGGGTGAACACCACCTGTGTTGACAAGTTCAGGGAGGGAGACTTTGATTGAAATGCTACCAAAGCAATCAGTTGTTACAGACTAGCATATTAAGCCCTGGGGTGTTTGAAAATAATTATGGCTGGAAGGCTGACTCTTTCTGAACTATTGAACAGATCTGATTGAAAGCCCTCCGCATAAACAGCAGGCTGCCATACAAAGTGTCCCAACACCATAAAAAAAAAAAAAGAAAAAAAGTTGCTAGTGTAAGTATATTTATAAAAGCAATTTAAAATCTCACTTCAACACTTCCTGTTGGGGACGAACCACTCAACTGTCCAAGTTATACCTCTCACCGAAGGCTTAGTGGTTAACTAGAGGAAATCCTTTTAGAAATTATTCTAGGATCTGTCAATTATGGGGAGTAAATCCATATTTTCTATCTATGATGTATTTGGGTCACACAATTATTTAGCACATACTGATATGCTTGTTTTAACAACATATTCTTTGCAAGTGTTGGGGACTTTTGGATTGTCCTCTACCCCTTATCCCTTATCTTTTCCCTTTTTTTGACCACGTTCTATAAAGACACCAACTATATATACGTTTTAAAAGCTATAACTCATGGCTTTATAATGATTAATGGGCCATTTACCCATGTTTCATTGCTCTGTTTTAAGCCATTAATAAAAAAAATGTTTGATTTCCCTGGTTTTGATCCTCCTCCAGCATGATTCACTTGTCTGTCTTCATAGTTCCAGTTATCTTGGAAGACCCAATGGACCATTTTACCACTTACCTTTAGGATCAATAGTGCAGAGCCTCTACTAAAATCTATTACAGGTTTTTTTTTTTTTTTTAAGCGACATGATCTACAATGGGTTTACTAATGGTCACCAAGGGTTTTCGTCAATTAATGGGTTTAAGGTTGAGAAAACTGTAATTGCAAAGGGATGACGCCAAAGGGATTTTAGCCATTAGTTAAAACTTTTAAACCGTTTATAAAGGTTGTCTTACTGGATAGAGGAACCAATGTGTTTAATTTCCTGTATTTAAGCACCCTCACTTAAGAATACACAAAGAGCAGCAGAGGCCCGAATTAGCTTGTTTTTTACAATCTCCAATTAATTTGTGTAACACTATAAAGCTACCATTTTTTTTTAAATATATTGACTGATATATACACAGCTGAACAGGAAGTGACCATGTAGGATATTATCATTTGGTGAGAGGTGGTGTTTCTTCCAATGTAAACCAAAGGTTGGACAGAAAGGAAGTAGTTTAAGCATTTGTGTGAATATAAAGTTTCTCTTTTCAGTCATGAGCTCTACACAAACACTATCGTATGCTAACGTGTTTGACCCATGGGTTGTCACACTGCAGTTTGCATTTCTCATTTTCAGCATCTACAAGGTGAAGACAGCTAATTTAGGCTAAGTGAGCGCTGATAGTACGTTAAGATCCAAAGCAATTATGTAGTCTGGAAAATGAAGCTAAATTTCCACCAACAGCCTGTTATCAGCTCACTCCCGTTAGACTCAATTTGCTATGATCTGTCAAGCAGCATCAGCTAATGCCTTGAAAAAAAAAAAAAAAACAACTTATCTTCAACATGTCACTTTTCTATAACATCTTTATTTTAAAAGGATTTACAACACAAACTGGCACCACTTAATTTAAATGGCATTAACCCTCAAGTTCTTCTGCACAACTTGTATTTTTGTACAAACATACACACAAACCCTGTGTCTCTTCAAAAAAATAAATCCACACATTTCAGTAAGGTCTTTTAAAAAATGAAAAGAAAGTCAAAAGAAAAAAAAAAAAAGAGAGGAGGGAGGGAGAGGGGGGAAATATTCTGGCAGTTCAGTATGCTTGATCATCATATAAAGAGCACTTCAGTAACCTCAAAGACTGACCAGCCCCAAATCCTAATATGCATATGAGAGAGAAGGTTGATTATAGATTGGGGCTTAGAAGAAATAAGCCTCTCAAAGTTTGATAAGCAAGAGTCCTTTCCCAGTAGAAAATTCAAGAACAGGAAATAGGACCATTAAACGACAGGATAAAACCAGTGGAAATGGAAATATGCAGGAGAAAACAACATGTAGTTGTCTGTGGCAATAAAAATGTAGCATGTAATCAATGATTTGTTGGGTTATTAGAGAGCATGTTGGGTTGTTTGTTTTAAACCATGAACAAATGTCATCCTTGTTTCTGTTTAATCAAGCTAAATGACTCATGTAGAGTTTAGAGCTGTGATGATTGGTCAACCAACAAAAAAAATAACCTGGAACAATTCTGATAATTGTTCAATCATTTTGGTCATTTTCTCAAGTGTGTGATCTTAGTTGAACTGAATATATTTGACAGTTTCGATTGTTGGTTGGATAAAAAAAAAACATTTGAACATCATGTAACATGGTCGGATAAAACGTAACATTAAGGAAACTGTGATGGCTGGTTTCACTGTTATCCTTCCAAACAACTAATTGATTAATGGAGAAAATAATCAGTAGATTGATTGATAATTATTAATAAAATATAATTGCAAGTTGCATCCTCGGTAGTATCAAAACTGAATCACATAGAAATATCTGTAAATTATTGGTACTGTATGCGATTGGTCACACTGTCCAACTATTTTGGGCCAATAAATGCAGCTGATTGAAAAAGAAATATCTCATTATTCTTATTCACATGGAGTACAAAGAAATAATGTGCATTTAAGTCACATTAGAAACATTGTTAGTGGTTTGAATATGTTCTTACTTGGCTTTTGACATATAAGATGTGAAGGAAAGACATTGGGAGTTTTTGGAGTAAAAATACTTAATGAATCATTTTGTGCATGCATGCATTACCTTTAGGATTTTTTTTTTTTTTTCCAATGGTCATAATGGACCATAATGGAAGGATATTGTGCTTCTGGTTCTCTGGAGTTATTTCCCAGCAAACCAAGTAGATACCTTCACTCAGACTTGTGCCTGGTTAACACATGACGAAGCCACTTCAACACTTGACGTTACTTTTTGGAGAAAAAAAAAAGTGACATTTCAGACCTTTTCTCTCTTGGCTGCCTGAACTGGATGTAGTAAAACCTGCAACACTGGCACTAAATTGATTAAAAAAAAAAAGACCTTTCTATTGCAGGATTACACTGAGGCCTCATGAGATCAAATGGATGAGAGACTTTTTACTCTTCATCTATGAGGAAATTTTTCATGGCTGGTGAACAGTACAATAGCAGCTACAACTCCAGGGCAAGAGTAGAAAACATTTGAACTGCCCACACATTTTACAAAAACACATCTTCAAAGCTGGATTCCCATAGGACTATTTTTTTTTTTTTAAACATATCAACTATAAAGTTTAACAAACATTTAGCTGGTGTGATTTCCTTCCTGCCTCCTGGCAACTTGTCCTCCTCTATGTGATACTGACATTAATACATTTCCAAAAAAAAAAAAAAAAAAAGTTTGGCATCGGTTCCCTTTCAGTTCAATCAAATCCTAATGTCATTTCAAACTCCAGTCTCAATGACGAGCAAGAAAAAAACATAGCTTTTCGACTACTGAACGCGATTTTTCCTCCTTTAAATGACTTGAATGAATTATTGACAGTGAACAGACTCCAACCAGTACAGTCTGAAAAAGGTGCGTTAATGAAAGTTAGGTGGAGGTTGTAGAAAATGATGAAGGAGAAGAAATGCGACAGAAAAAGAAAGACATCTGGATGGTGGAGGTAGGCAGGGAAAGTGACAGGTGCCTCTGCTGGCTGGAGAAGAAAAAAAAAAAAAAAAGTTAATGCTATAATAAAAAGTTCTGATTAACTACAAATAAGATGAACACCCCCCAAAACATTTGTATTAAAAAAATACAAAGTGTCACCTACAACTGGAAGTTAACTACGGTAAAGCTCAAACTAAATAAAACTCATCATCATCAGCAACCTTCACGTAATTACACCAATAAAGCTTTAAATTGACTCCGTGTGGGAAATAATTCACCCCTTTAGAAATTCAAGATTGTTTGAATAGTCATTTTATATTCAAGGAACATGTGCAGTCAGTCTTTGAACGCAACCACCAGAGGGCCATGCAGTCACTTTCCCTCCCCAGTAGAGGAGATGAGGAGAAATGAAAGAGCTTGTGCTTTTTTTTTTTCTTTAAGCGGTGCCTGCTGCTCCTGCAGGCACCGCTGTGGAGATTGTTGCAGCGTTCAGGCCTTTCCCTCGATGTCTCTGACCGCCTCTCCTGCGTCCTCCGCCTCCAGACTTGAGCTGCGGATAGAAAAGTGAAACACGTGTGAGTCGGCTGATGTGTTTAAATTAGATGAGGAGTTGGCAGGTTAGACCGGTTGGTCCGTAAAGATGTGTTTCTGAGAAACAGAAATGCTAAATGGGAAAAAAAAAAAAAAAGGAGAATTAAGACAGTTTGAAGTTTCTCGCAGGAAATCTGTTAGCGGAGGCGGTAAACAACTCATACAACTGCCTCGTTAATTATATACACAGCTTTTGTTGTACAATACATTGTTCTGCTCTTCTTTTCTAAAAGATTGTTATATTTCAGAAAGACGTTTTTTCTGTAATATGTAATTTCTTCTGACATTCATTTCAAACGAGGCCGTCCACCTCCACTGTAACACCCTGCGAGAAACCCTGCAATTACACAAGTTGTTTTAAAAACAAAAAAAAAGTACATTCCACTTGTTTAAACCTTTTAATAAGTTACAATAACATCTGTTATTATTGCGTTTATTAAGTTGTATTACCAGGGTCGACCTTAAAATTGTTATAAATACGAGGACTTTACATGAACTACGGTAAGTAATGTGCACGACTGGTGAAAAGGGGAGAAAAATAACACACATCACAAGCTTATTAATTTTTCTCTATTAAGGAAAGTAGCGCTTCTAAAAATCAAAAACCACCGGGGTCCAGTTCAGGAATTTCATCAGCAATTAAGCACTTAATTGCTAAAAAAAAAAAGCGAAGCAGCTCAGTGGCCAGCAGTGAAAACATTGTGGTAATTCTGAGCAGCTTCCAGATGTGAATGTGATGAACTGCGAATATAAAGTAGGACTGTACTGGAGAAAGAAAAAAAAAGGGAATATGCATGCTCAGAAAAACAATGGGTTGTAAGAAAAGTTAAAGAAAAGGAAGACAAACATCCGAGTTTTTAGAAAGACAAGGACATCCTCATGACTCCCACATGTCTGGAGAAACTTCTTTACCTTGTTTTCTTTGTTTCCGTCTTTACATAGCGCCTCCTCCTCTGCCACTGTCTGACGCAGCGTGCCAAGACAGGGAGGGAAGGAGGGAGGGGGAAAGCGGGAGAGAGGATAACAGAGAAGAGTGGTGGTGAGTTAAAAGTTGAGAGGAAGTGCAAGGAAGGTAGAAAAAAAAGATAAAGAGAAGAAGAAGGGTGAGGATTGGATGGTAAATGGGGGGGAGGAGGCGAGTAGTGGGAAGAGGAAAATTCATATAATTTAGGGAGGGAACGATACGGGTGAGAGAGGGAGAGTGGAAGAGAAGTTTACTGGAAAATTCAAAGAGAGTCAAAAGCAAGAAGAAAAGGAAGCATTTGAACATTGAGCTTCACATACACCATCCAGAGTGTGTTGTTTTGAATATAATCTCACATTTATTTTCATTATGTTATTAAATAAGGAATACTTATAATTAGAAATCAATGATACTACTTCTGAAATTAGTGTATTTATTTGTATGATTTCATACTATTGCCATTTGTTTTCAAGTTGTTTGTTTTCAAGACTTGAAACAGCAACATAAAGTCTTAGCTTAGCTTGTTTCGTGCATTTTTAAAGCAAAAAAAAGAGGCAGTGAAGGATTTGTTTTGGTTTCTTTGTGACTCCAGATGTATCCTATTGCTCTGCTTTCTAAACAAAGTGATGTATAAGTCCAACACTGTTTGCATTACATGCTTTTAATTACATCACTGAACATATAAAACATGTTTGAATCAGAAAAAGTTCAAACTGAGTCACATTTGTGTTCCTCTTGCTGAGTGTTTTCTGTGTTAGTCAGCGTTTTTTGCTTTGTGTCACACTCTACTTTAAGCTTTTGGGACTTATTGACCGTTACAGCAGCTCTGTGAAAGAGGAAAGGTTTTACTTACTGGTAGCTGTGCTGTGTTGGGACTGGGCGGTCGTGCTGTTGATCCAGCCTCCTCATTGTCTTTAGAAGTCTTCTTAATGGCCTGCATTTTGGACTGCTGGGCCTTAGCTGCCTGGGTGTTCGCTGATTGGAGTAGCTGAAAACACGGCGGGAGTTTAATAAACCTGTTTGTGAACTTAAATTTAAATCAAATGATTAGATTTGTAGCATCATCTAGCTCATTGGTTTTGGCTGATACCCAATGTATGGTTGAGTCTCTGCTCCTTTTTCTTTTACCACACAATACACTTCCAAACTTTAACATCATTTTCATTATAGCTTGGTGGTGGTGGGTCCCCCATATCACTACTATTAGCTGAACCCAACCAGACTCCATGGCCAACATAGAGGTTTTTAAAATTGCTCTTACTCTGCTGTTTCACCTTGGACCTAATTGCCACGGGAGACCCTGACAGGAACTGTTGACCCCGACAACACAGCTTTCAGAGTCCCATGAATAATGTATCAAGCCAAATTATTCTAATCCCTTCATTTTTCAGTTTATTGCTTACTGTACTTATTGTACTTAGAAAAGATGCACCGCAGCTAAACTGGACTTAAGCATTGACCATAAGCTCCAGTACCTTGGTGATGGTTCCCACAGCTTTGGTGCGTCCTTCCCTGAACACCAGCTTCTGGTCACAGTGCAGGTACTCTGGGGTCTTGATGAAGCGGAAGTGGACTGTGGCCTTGTCCCCCGTCCGCAGACAGTCTTTGTTCATTGTCAGGATGGTAGCGGTCTGTCTGATGCTGCCACAGTGGACTGGTGTGACGGAGAGAGAGAGAGAGAGAGAGAGAGTTAGTGTACTGAACACTAGCTTGATCAAACCAAAGAAAGGTAGAAGCTGTATAAACTGGCACATATCAGTAATTAAAAGGACCATGACCGTCACCGACCCATGGCCTGGTATCTCGGCGATATCGTGGTTGGGTGGTGTAGCACCAAAATCTCAGCCTCGAACTCCCACGTGGCCTGCGGCATCAGCTTTGGGGACACCATCACCATGCCTTTCCTTATAGATGAGCGCTTGATCTGAGAAAATAGAGAAAAGTATAGAAAAGGAAAAAAAAGAACAAAAGTGAAAAATGAAGCTGGGGGGGAGGACGGGACGGGACGAGGGGGGTGAAGCCGAACCAGAATTAAGAGACAGAACACTACCTTCTCCCACACATTGGGATTTGCATGCATTATAAAGCTGATTATAAAGTTAGGAAAGTATATGCATATTACATCCAAAAGTTTCTGAATAATTATCTTTCACAGAAGTTTTGGGGAAAAACTTCACTTTGTGTCGACTCAAAAATGTTCTGAGACGCTAAAAACATTCACGCTGGAACTTTTAATCCGGCTACTACACCGCCGCGATGATTCTCCCACAAACCTTTTTGAGGGCGAAGGACGCCGTCTGTCCGCCGCGGACCTCTCTGACCGGCATCCTCTTGCGGTGGATGGATTTGACGGCGATGGGGATGAAGGTGCCGAGCGGGTCCGGGCCTAGAAGCAGCGTGTCGTTGAGACGGATCATTCCGCGTAACGTAGTTCCTGAAACTACAGTACCCACACCCTGCCACAGAAGAGATCATCGTGAGTCTTTCAGAGTGTAATTCACAGGTTAGATATCTAAAAATGAGCCCACAGATTCGGTTCAGTGTTTCGCTCAAAGACATTTTGACAGGACGCACTGCTGCTGGCGGACACATTGATTTATGCACTAGTGTTGCCTACGACAGCATAGACTCTCAAACTGCTATTGTCTCCCTTCAGGGCCTTTTGGACCACTGTCAGCTATTCTGTTTGGTCTAGTTGCCCCTACTGATGTTGTGTTGGGGAAAAAAAAGAGAGAGGACTATATTTGAGTTGTGTTTTTTGTCTCGTACCGGTACTGAGTATGTGTCGTCTATCTGGAATTCGGCAGGTTCGTCGTTGCTAAAATTGGTCCTGGAGGAGAGGAGATTCAAGAACATCTTCAGCAGGTCCATGTTCTCCCCCGTCACGTTCGAAATCTGGAAAATGGGACACATCCTGCGTAGAGGGAGACGGAAGAGAAAAGGTGCGACGGTTTTTAAAGGACTCTCTAAACACAACGATGGTATGAAAAAGCACACAAGACAAAAAAAACAGAGCAAATCGTTTAGATGTCAAACGAGCAACAGACTTCAAGCCCTCGTTAAAGTCTTCCTCAAGTGTCCTTGAACACGACGTTTAAGTGCTACGAGCTTTAAGGATGCTATTGTTTAGTCAACCCTGACACACTGAGTTCTTAAACCAGCACATTAATATTTATTAAAATTAAAGACTTCAGACTGGAGTCTTGAAGATGAAGGAGGAAAGATGTTTATGTAGTTATACAAGTTCAAAACAGGAACAGTAAGTCAAGCATGTTCCACATTTTCTTTGCTCAGTAGGCTTGTTTCAGCACTGATTGTCCTGATAATCCTGTGTGCGTCAGTTATTTTAAAAATTCTTTAAAAATGTTTGTGTGTCATCTGTCCACCTGTTTTCTTCTATACTTCCTGTCACATGGTCTCCCTGCCTATTTCTCTCTCAGTCTGCTTTTTACTTCTGGTATTTGCTCGTACCTCTCAGAGCTGAAGTTGGAGGCCGTGACGATGACATCATCCTTGTTCTGGACCAACACAGGGATTTTTCTGCAGCCTGGCGACTTTAATAGCCTCTGTAATAATTTTAGTGTCTCTGCACACACACACACACACACACACACACACAGAAAAATCAACACAAAATACACCAGATCAGTGACTCTCACAACAAAAAAAACACCGGCTGTCACAGAGTCTGGACACGTGCCGTGCAACTGAACAGACTGCAAATATTTTGGACATTGACACGCTTCATAACAAAGTACGTACTTTAGGAAAAAAAAGAAGCAGGACTGTATTAGAGAGAGCCTGCCTCATTTATGAAAGCATATTTAATCATATTCTAGCAAAGAAAGTCCCCATTTTTCTAAATTGCTACCATATGCTGTTAATTTGCTCTTGCAGCAGTTTGCTGTTTATGCAACTCAACTCTTTTTTTTTTTTCCTTTCAGCAGTTTAGGGGGTAGAATTCCCTTTAGAGACGCACCGATACAATCTGATATCTGTCCGATACTGACTCAAAAAGCTGGATGGGGTATCGGTGATACCGTTATTTCAATAAAAATCAAATCAGTACATGTATATCTATGTATTTATTTGTTACATTTTGTTATAAACACCTTAATATGATTAAACCACAATGTAGTAGTGTAGAAGAAATCAGAGAAACTCAGTAACAGTATGCAGTATAGTGGGATGTAGCAGCGTGACTCTTTTACCGTGCAGGATGTTGGCGGGACACATGTCTATCTTAGTAACCACTACGAACACCGGCACGTTTAAGGCCAGAGCCAGACCCAGATGCTCTTTGGTCATGCCAACAATGCCAGCATTACTGCCAACCTGAGAGGAGAAAGAGAGCAAAAAAGGGAAGAGATCATTTAAAAAAAAAAAACAATCGAAGCAAGAAAGCGCGTAGTTCTATTCCCTCGTCTCCTCTCTCACCATGAGCATGCAGAAGTCAGGCAGGTGTCCGGTCATGCCGAAGACTGTGGTCTTGAGGTACTTCTCGTGGCCCGCCAGGTCGATGAAGGTGATGACCTTTGAGGACTTCTCACAGATCTTGGTCCAGTCTAGGCCGCCGCCGTGGCTGTCTGGCTTGTTCACCACCTAAAGAAGGGAACAGAGAACGACAAGAGAGAATAAAAAAGATGCGTTACGGGAGACGTGAGAACCAAATAAGTCAAGAACACTGAGAGAGATTTTAACTTTTGTTTCCTAACAACTGCATTTAGTCAAAGTTGGCACATGAAGAGAAATTTACAGGTATTTGCAGAAAATTTATGAGTGATCCAACATTTTTTAACATATTTGTTGAGGACAGAGAGCAAGAGTAGATATGATGTTGACATGACAACACAAACATCCAGGTGGAAGACACTCTAATTATGTTTTTTGTCTTACGCCACCAAAAAATTGCATTTATTTCTGTTTCTTTTGCTCCTATAGTATCACCTTTCACAATTTAACCACATTTTATCAACACAGCCGGCTAATAACATCGCAGTCATTCAGAATTAAATAAGAAAAAATGATTTGCAGTATTTTTAACATCTAGATCTTAATCGTGTCGAGTCTAATCAGCTGCCAGGTTTCCTTTTATTGTGAAGTGACTTGAACCCTGTCGGTGGATTACGATGAAACTTCAGGGTACGTTGCACACTGTTATAAAGGCGTACGAGTGAGCAGTCATAACATTAGTATGCAAGTGTGTGTGTGTGTGTGTGTGTGTGTGTGTGAGACAGAGAGAAAGCATGTGACTGCGTATCTGTGCGCACGCTGGCATGTGTGAATGATCCTGATTGCGCAACAGGTAAAAAATAAAGCACTTTAAAGTGAGTGACTGTTTATCCTACGTCATTAGTCACGGGTCAGGTCGCGGGTCTTATGTTTACGGAGGTCTGGGCCGAGGTCCAGATCTGACATGGAGAGATAATTGTGGGTAACGGGTCATTTCAGTTCTGACCTTTGCGGATGCAGGTTTGCAATACTAGACTCATGCAGGACTCTGTACTGGAGGGATTAATTAAAAACAGCTTGCGCCGCGGAGTTCGCTCGCCCCTCGCCGCCCTGCACTTTCCTCCTACGTGTTATCAAAGATTCAGAGGGTAATTACCTCCGTTTAAAGCTGCCGGAATTATCTATATATCGTGTCCTGCGGATTTGGTCGGAGGCTCACCTGACCCTCCTGATCAAAACCAAGGATGTCGTTGCCCACGCTGCTGGTCCTGCCGCTCTCCATTTCATGTTTGTGTCTGAAGAGCTTCTGGCGAGCGAAGCCTCTGCCGTTGTCCAGCTCGCCGTGGGTCAAGACCCCCAGCAGCGTGCTCTTCCCGGCGTCCACGTTCCCCACCACCGCCACTCTGGAGATGAAGGAGAGGAAACACACATGTTAAATATATGTTGATATATTAGTGGTATGAAGTGAAGCAGATACAGAAGAAAAGACAGACTGAATTTTAGAAAACATCTGAGTCGTTTCTAAACAGGTGCGGAACTGCGGCTCAGTATAGCCGCAGATGTCTCTCCGCTGTTGTGACAGGTGTTGTTAAGTTGGGTGTTTTTGTGGCCACAGTTGAGGTTTAGGGTCACGCTCAAGCTGGTAGGGGGGCCGCAACTTCAACATATGTTTGTTTTTATGTTTATATTTCCCCTTCCCAGAAGCTTTTCTCTCTTCTTTTTTTTTTTTTTACCTGACTTCCAGGAAATCCTGCTCACCCACACGCCGGCGGATGAGGTAGTCCCGAATCTTTCCGCCGGTGTCTGTCCTCTCTCTCAGCAGGATTAGATCGGCTTCAATCTGTTCACACAGCGACCGCACCGTGGCTACCGACGCCTCCATATCTTTCTCATCTAAACCATAGTCACCTCCATCTACAAAAAAAAAAAAAAGATGAAGGAAGAAAGGAGAGTTTCTTTGATACAGGATGAAAAATGAGAAATGTAACTTTACACATCTCCTATCTGATTTTTTTTCTTCCCCAGAACACCTCACAGTACTACGAGTATAGACTTTCCTGGCGTGTCTGGCGAACGTCTGGGCTAATGTAAAGCCTCGCCCTGTAAATGTCACTACCTTTACGACAGGGTGGCGACCGGGATGACAAATAACACTGCTTGAAGGCAGACTTTGTGGAGGAAAGTGTAAACAGGTGGTTTTATGTGCCAGACGGGAAGTGGGTGTAGATGTGAAGATGAGAAAAACAACATTTACTGTAACCGCAACGTCTCCTAAGAGGACCAGTTAGCTTCAGATCCATGTGCAGCGAGCTATATGACATATAGTAACAAAAGATACAAAGGAAAGACGTATCTTTCTTATTCAAATGCACTTATATACATATATTTATACATTAGGTTTTTTCAGTGAAGGACATTTACTACACTTCCTACTATTTCCTCTATGATTTAAGTTGTTTACTGCCACTTGTTTCATCATAAACACCACAAACAAACTATCACTAATTGGCCACTAAGTCTAACCACACTAGACTGGCAGTTAAACAGCCGGGATCAATGACATGAACTGTTGAACTAGTGACAGTCCCAGTGCTGAGCAGGGAAAAATGACACCTTTTCACACATGAACTTTGACCCCCCCCCTCCCTCCCCCTCCCTCCCCAACAGGACACACGGGTCAGACATGTTGCTGTAACAGGCAAAAAATAACTCTGGTTGCCAACAAAGGCCCCTCAGTGTTTGTGTGTAGCCGGACGGGTTCAGACTGAAAACTAAACAGCATACAAATGTGGTTATCTGCCAGTGAGGACACACGGGGACACCAGCTGACAGGAGTGATAGCTCTGCTACTGACACACTGGTGGACTGGCTTGTCCCTAAACACACCGAGCTAAATGTAGGCTCACTAACAACTGATATGGATATAAGACAATATAGCCCGTAGCTTTTGTTCGTATGTGTGTAAATGCAACATTCTCTATGGATAGTGAAGCTACATCAATCCAGATCCAGAAGTAAACAGAGATTTTTCCTTTGACTTTGAAGTTCAAATGTATGTTGAATCTGATACCTATCTGTTCACCACAAAACATTCATTTCCTTGGCCGAGTTTAAGTCAAACCCTGAGTCATGTTTAGCAGGGTTTCCGCCAATGTTTGCGAGCCCAGCGGCCCGCCGGGACTAAGCATTGGGGATTTTTTTTAAATATTTTTTTTATTGAACATATTTTTCAGATGTTTTTTTAAACTACAGTTACAGTGAGGCGGCTCGGTCAGAAACACGGATGTAATGGTTGGCAAGCTCACCAGCCAGAACAGCCAAGTATCGATAACGTCTGAGTCGGTTTTTGGCTATTTTAATAAAGTTTTTTGTTTTTGGCCCGCAGTGGTTTTTAATCAGTTCCTTAAATGTTGTTCATAGGTGTGTTTGGCAGAGTATGACACAGACGGCAGGCAACACGAGGGACTTCTCAAAGACACTTTATCAAAGTGTCCTGTGCGGCACACAGGCAAGACGCTCTAAATGATCACACTTGCACCATAGCAACAGTGCTGACATGGCAGCACACAGTACCAGAAGTAAGTAAGTAAGTAATGTCACACTTTTTTCAAATACGTTGTAATTATGTTGTAATACATGAAAAATCTGATATGAACTTACAAACAATGCTTTGCTTTGTTGTTATATGTTCTAGGGGGTGATGAATATTGAACATGAAGCCATTAAAGGTGGTTTTAAATACCTTTATTGGCTTCAGATACTTATGTTTTGTTATTATATTTATGTTTATTTGTGACTATAAAGCACACAGAGTCTAGAAAATTCTAAAAGTCTCCCAGATTTCATAAAAGAATATTAAAGCAAGTTTGAAAAGCGGATATTATATTGAAATATGTGCTGTTTGATGGATGTGAAATAGGCTGATGTTATCCTAAACTTCCAAGAAAGTGAGTTGCCCTTACCTGAACCCATTCCAACCACATAGATGGTCTCTCCACAGCCCTCATCTATTCGCTCCCTCAGATGCCGTAGTAATGAATCATACTGTTCCCCTGTTGGACTCACTAGGACCAGCTGAAAAGCAAAACACCGTGTAAGAGACGACAGAGAGACGTGGAAAGATTTTTTAAAAAAAAAAGTCTTCTGTGAGTGTCACTCAGTCACAACCTCAACAAGAAATCAGAAATCATAGTTTTTTTAAGGCTATGTGTTCTGCAAAACAGTCAATAACGTTTTTATTTTGTTATGTCAATCCAGTGCTTAAGCCTGTTTCTTTTAACAACATACAAATAACTGGGGAGTTTGCACATTCAAGTATATACCCCCAGGGGTGAGTTACTTGGCAGCTGGATGCAGTTACACACGTAGTGCAACTTATACGTGTCACTTTTCTTGTGTTTCACAGCCAGCACAAAATGCTCTGTGTGCAACTTGCAGACAAAGCGATTTTTTTTTTAACGTTACTACACAGCATTCCTTCACCGAATCAAAACAAAACCCTGGAGCTACTTAAAACTTAACGTTACTAGATGCAGTTTATAACGAGGCCCACCTTGCTGCTTAAGTCTAAATGATCCGCGGACTCGCCGTTTGTGCCCTCGCCGTCCTCGAAGCCTTCCCCGCCGGATGGGTCGTCCGCACATCCCCGGTCCGGTGCAAACATACAAGCGGGCACTATAGACTCAGCTGTTTGTATTGCAGCCGGGCATACCACTGGTTCTGTCGCCGTTAACGACGCCATTTCTGAAGAGAAAAAAACATGCAAACGCCACAAAGTAAATAAACTTATCTCGTTTGCTTAGCTGTACCAGCTAACCTTTAGCCATTAGCAAAGCGACAAAATTAGGTTGATTTTCAAAGCCAGCTAGCTAATGCTAACCAAACAGTGAACTTGCTGCTATAATATGTAACTAACACTCTTATAAAGTAAAAACAGTTTGGTCACTCTCCATAGCGGTAGCATGTCAACAAAAATTTTAAACTTTTTTTTGACACCTAGCTTAATGGTTAATGAAGCCGAATAAAATATGATTAAATCGCTTATAAAAATAAAAACATACCATAAGCTACTACTAGCAACCTGACAAGCTAACTTGGTTGTTTATTCGTGTTAGCTTCGGTTTGTGTGTGCTGATTGCATGGAATCGTCATGAAAACCAGGGCACGGGATTGGCTACAGGATTCGAAGCCACGCCCACTGTGGTGAAGTACAACACAACGTCAGCGTGCGCGTGTGGAACCCTGAAACCATTGACCTACTTCCAGGATCAAGCGAGCACGCACACGCGCGCGCGCGCGTCAGCGTTACGTAATACAACACTTGCCTGAAGAAAATGCAGCTATGGCTAATAAAAAATACGTTTTTACGTTTTACTTAAAATATTAAAAATGTATCAGATTATTGGACAGCTGCGGGAACGCAATTTTTAAGTTACGTTTAGGTGCATTTAGTTAGGGGAAAAACTAGACTCTTGAAAAAAAAACGATACTTTTCTGTGAATATACCTCGTTATATGCTGATATAGTGTCATATTTCTGTTTATTAGGTGTTATTTCTCATTTATTCTTCTTTTATTCCCCTATTTGTTTGCATATAAAATGTTGTGAAGCATATTTTAACATGTGCATACTATCAGTACTCTACATGTTTAAAAGTGACATGTGCTTCACAATTCTAACAACCAACGACCAACTTTTTACAACGCCCATCTGTACAACACATCATCCTCTGCGCACAGCTGCCGGGTTCCAAAGTCTATCTGCCACGTTATTTCCGTTCAGTTTTCATAAAATGCCTCATATACATACGTTAGGAAATAGGAATGAAATCAATTTAATATCATTTTATAATAGAAAACGTGTAAAGGCAAAGTAAATGCCTATACACATTTTCTATTAAAACTTTTCTATTAAAAACTCACAACAGTATAGAACTGCTATGTACTGTGCAGCTCTACACTGAAAAAAAATAACAAGGTCGAAAAAAAAAACATCTTAGACACACATTTATGGAGGTTTTGAACATTCTGATGCCAGTTTCTATATAAAGAAGTACCACTTCTTTATATTTTGTTAAAGTCTGCTAGGCAACAGCATGGACAGTTTGCATCATTATCAGTTCTGATTTCCCTATTTTTAAATATGTCTTTTCATTGTAGGACATTTTTACTCAAAAGTAGAAATAAACATCCTGTAACTTGAGTCAGAGCGGTGACTAACTTCAGTGAGGGGCAAATATCATGTGATTGGTGATTTTTTACAATCATTTACCTTGTTCATTGCTTCCTGCCCCCAGCGTCACCGCCGTAATATATACCCCTCACAACCTGCCTGCAGAGCTTTGTCACCTGAGGCACAACCCACTAAAGACAGCCAAGATGGTAAGTGGTGTAAAAAAGCTCCTTTCACAGGACATTTCTTTTTCTCTATGTGTCCAAATATCTACCTGTCTGAGTCGTTGTTTGATTGAGTTTGTTTTCTCTAATGATTGAGACGACTGCTTATTTTAGATCTGTCATTAAACATTTTTAGTATTTTTGTCTAGAATTGTTGGAGAATTTTAACAGAGACGTTAACAGTGATGGACCAGTTTTTGTAAAGATTATGATGCATTAAATAAAAGTCAATGGAAAGGTGAGAATTAGCTTGAAAGCATTAAAATCTATTTTTTTTTATAGATGTAGTTTCTTTTACTGAGGTTTTTTTATCATCTACAGTTATTTGGTAAAGGTGTGTAGACCAAAACCAAAGCTGAGCAAAACATCTAAAATGTTTGTGTATTTAAGCTTAGTCAGATAATTTGTCACACTCGTTTATATGAATTAACACCTTTCGACATGCTCAAAAAGACTCAGTGGTTAACTCGGTCACCTTATAATAAAAGGGCCAGAGCATCTTTGTGTTGAGATTCTTCTGGCCCCTGAACTGAAGGGGATTTCTCGAATACTTCCCACTGCTCTTAAATAGTTAGGATAACTCTATGCCAAAGGGATCAATAGTATAACTGAACTTAATTATTATCCAACACCTAGCTCTGTGAAGTCAATCATGAACCAGTGCTAATCTGATATGGAGGGGTTTGACATGATTTTAAAGGATGTTCTCATAGCACGAGGTATCTTTGGGTGTGGTGCTGAAGTTCATCAATAACTATCAGGTAGCTGTCAGCATATTGATAGGAAGGACAATGATGAATGGAATTTATTGCCTCTATTGATTAGGAAAACAGGGTCACTGGGTTTTGAAGGAAATTCCTAGTATACCACTAGAGAAGTGCAAACATTTTAAATCAATCTTAAGTGATTTTTTTTATTCCCTCTGTAATAATTATATAAGCAGAGACACCCACATGCTGTAATAAGGTGTGGCAGTGGTACCTGGTGAATGCAGAAAGTCCCCGTGAGGGCCTCTTTATGGTTTTACTGCGTCTGTGTGACCACATGTGGATGAACAAATAGGGCGCCTTCCCGTTTCAGTACTTTTACAGCCACTGTTCCTACCTAGTTGATTATCAACAGCAAAGATAAGAACACCTCTTCCTCATCAGTTCTCTAACCGCAGGATTTCATTTCACAACAATCATTTCTACTTGTCTCTCAAATAAATTATATGCCGACACATTTTTTTTAAAAACATGTAGATGAAGAGATGTGCTCTGAATTGATTCATCTTCTGTTTGAAATTGAAAGAGTGTCACCAACAAAATCGACTGTTTTCTTAATGCGGAAAGATGAACATGAGACCTGCATCTTGCAGTCTTCTTATCTCAGAATGGTGGTCCCACCCGAAAATTTATTTGTATTCAAATTTTAAAAAATGAATCATATCTCTACACATTTTCTCACGTTAAAAGCTGTAACTGACTTGAGTGACTTCTATTCTGTGTTCAGTTATTTTAGTTAAGACTCATCCGCCCATTCATCCATTCAAATGAATTCTCGTATTCCTCTTTGTCCTTTACAGAAAGTCACAGACATGTCGTTCAAGGAGGGGCACGAGTTCAAGTTCCGCGTCAAGCCCAAGGACGACTGCGACTCGTAAGTCCTCAACATAAGGCTCAAGTTTAAATAATTGATGTGAATCCTGTTACGTTTAATCAAGAGGAAGTTGGCGTGGCATATTGGTAGATAAGTTAATGTTTCACCCACTTGTTTCCCTTTTTTTCACTTTTTGGCCTTTTGTCTGCCTCCACTGTAGCTTTTCCATCAACATCGGTCACGATTCTGAAAACATCGCACTGCACTTCAACCCCCGTTTTGACTACAGCGATGACAGGGAGGTCATCGTCTGTAACTCCATGTCTGGGGGATGCTGGGGTGACGAGCATCATGAGGGGAACTTCCCTTTCTCACGTGGGGAGGAATGCAAGGTGTGTCTGATAAGTGGAGAACCATTCAGTCAGGAACATTTACATACAAATCTAGTTTTTACACACACAATCATCATGTCTTCCAGAAATGTAGGTAATAAAGAAAACTGTGGCAAAAGAAATAATGCATCCTCCCATGCCTGCAAGGATTTTAAATCACACCCAGCAATTTCTTAAATGCAAATAAATCATTTCAGAGTTATCATAGCTCTTAAAAATAAAGTATTTATCACAGGCTCAAGCTCAGACTTCATAATGTCTTTCGTCATAGTTATAAGTTATTAGCGGGATTAGCACCTGCACTGTAACACTGTTGAGTCAACAGACACTGAATATAGTCATGAAAAGGGTTTATAGGCTCATAAAACGTAATGGACAATAAGAAAGTCACGTCACCTAGATAACACTGGAGTCTACAGTAGTTCTGTGTCTGCTTTGTTGGTTCTCTTCATGTACATATTCTCCTCTATTGGTGTCACTATAATAACGTTTCTTTTCTCCATCTTTCCCTTTTGTCTTCCCTCAGTTTTACATCAACTTCAACAGTGAGAAATTTTACATCAAGCTTCCTGATGGCTCCATGATGGACTTCGACAACCGACTAGGAGACGTCAAGTACAAGTACTTTAAGGTCGATGGCGACGTAAAGGTCATCGGCATCAAGATCAAGTAGAGGCCCACCGCCGCTTTTTTGTTTTTGTGCCGACGTAGTCCATTTTGCACCACTGAACCCAGGACTGATGATGCGTCTTTGCTCCACCCAAACCTTGTGAAAAAATCAAACCAACTTGGAGCTCTGACTGTTGTAGTGTGAGGAAAAGGCCTAAAGAGGGAGCCACAGCATATCTTATCTCCCTGTGCTGTCTTTACATCTCATCAATCGCTGGGTTTAATGAATGCTGTGAAAAAAATAAAATCTCTTGTGGACTCCGTTTGTTGTCATGCAATAGATTTAAATACCTCTCTGTCTGCTTCCCTCACTCTCTGACGTACACGCACCACTCACAATCTCCAATTTATGTCCCATTCTTATTTGACCGTTGTCGTATGTTCGTTTAACTCTGTGCAACATTCACGAGACACAGACATGATATACGAGGGAATTAAACATAGCTACTATCTATATTTGTGTCTTTATCAGTTATAATATGTATATTTGTGCATGCAAATGTATGTTTTTACTCTCTTAAACAATTTCAATTCTGGTTCTGGGTCATTTTCAGTTTAGCTGACCTCAAAGCAGTCATCAAAACTCATGCAGCTTTTAAGTCAGGATTAGGGTGCACCTTCAGTTGAGGGGGTTCAGAGAGGATAGTGACATTTTTTGATTACATTATGACAAGAAAAGTTGCTTCGGTGTGTAGCAAAACGTAATGTAATGAAAAAAAGTGCACGTTTAAAAGCATGCGAAAAGAGAGAAACATTTAAGAGCATTAAAAAAAAACACCATTTAACAGCAGCAAGATACAATTTATACAATAAAGTCAGCTGTGAGCCATTAAAGATGACAGCATATGATGACTTCATTAACGTAGCCTTGTATTAGCAGCAGGTAAGGGCAGGTTGTCCACGGATCACAGGGTGAGTGATTCAATCCAGCTCCCTCTGTCCATATACTGTCCCTGTGAGTGTGTGAATGTGTGTGTGTGTGTGAATGAGAGAAAATTGTAAAGTACTTTGGATGAAAGTGCTATAAATGTAGCTCACATCAGTATGAGACACTGGCCACACAGGAAAATGTAATCCACAAAAAGAAAGACATAAAGAAAGAGTATACACGAGGACCGAGCTGCGAATCAGAGTGAACTTGGTTATCAACTGGACTGTCGCGATAGAGCAGATAATAGAGGATAAAAAAAAAAAAATAAGATAATGGAAAAGGAAGGGACAATATACGACAGAGATGAGATGAAGTACGTCCTTACAGAGACAATTTGCAGGAGGACTCAAAAAAGCCGTGGCCTGAGACTGAGGAATGTGGCACGATGCAACCACATTCCCTGTAAGGAGATGAAATATTCTTTACGTGTGTGTGTGTGTGTGTGTGTGTGTGTGTGTGTGTGTGTGTGGCAAATAGACAAAAAAATGAAGCAGTTTTTTGGTTTTTTTTTTTTACATTTGATTCCTTTGTCCAACAATTAGAATGAAAATGTGACATTTGTACAAGTGGCTGACACAGTCTCTGTTTTAATATTGCAAATGGGAAAAAAAAGAGTTTAGACATTGATTTAATCCTTATGATCAGTATTTCTTCCCTTTGAACCCCAACATCAGTAGCTTAAACATCCTCTTAAACATGTATTTGATATGGTTTATATAATATTTGATATAATATATATATGAAAATGATACCATCGGTGTCAAGAGGGCAGAATTGGAGACTGTTAGACAGGCAGAACTTTTACATGTGGTGATACATGTTAAATTATGTCAATGACACAAATCAGATATGATGTAATTTTACCCTCCAACCAGAAGACCTGCAGTCAAACATCCACCTGCAATGCTGAATTTCTCTGAAACTCTGGCTACCCTGCTCTGAGCAGGAAAGGTCTAACATCACACAACATACTGTACATTTGAAGCATATACATACGTAGTTTGCAATAAGTGCTACTTCAGATTACAAATGTCTCACAAAAATGACATTTTTCAGTTTTGTATAAAATTGCTATAACAAAAAAAAAAATCCTCTTCCAGGCTGATGAGTCAACAACATTTTCTTATTCAAATGTTTCTGTTCAGTAATCATTTATTAATCCTCTATAGGTCATGCAGAGGCGTGCTTACAGCTGACCCGGGGTCAGCCCTGCTTGACCCCACGGACTGACCTTTCTGGGCCAAGTAATCTTTATAGTTCCGGGTCAGGAGAGTATAAAGAAACGGATTGATGCAGCTGTTCCCGTAGGTCAGACATGTGACAAAGAAATTCACATAATTGTGAGCAGCAGGAGACAGAGCCTTGAGAGAGTCTGGAGAGAATAGCTTGGCTAGCTGCCATCCCCAGAAAGGTAAGAAACAAGCCCAGTAAGCCAAGACGATGCTAAAGATCATCGATACAACTTTTTGTTTAAGTCCTCTTCTCCGGACAGAGCGGCTGCTACCTCCTAAACTGGCCTGTGCTGCCCAATAGCGCCTGGCTAGCCCCGCATATAGCCCAACGATGACCAATCCAGGAGCTAAAACACTTGTTAGAAACAGGACGGTGATATAAGCCTTAAAGGCCTCAGGAGTCCAAGTAGGGAAGCAGATCCTCTTAACCAAACCGGCCGCAGTGGGTTTTCCCTCTCTGAGTCGGATCATCACCATCATGGGAAGCGTGAGCACAAAAGCTAACCCCCAGATAATCCCCGCGACTAGCTTTCGTTTTTGGGACGAGGACCTGCGTGCGCTGAAGGGCCTGGCCACGGCGCGGTAGCGTTCCAGGCTCATGGCAACCAAAATGAAGACGCTGGCGTGCATGGTCAGGAGGTCGAGACTCAGCAGGATGCGGCAGCCGGCCTCGCCGAACAGCCAGTCGTGGGCGAAGTAGGTGCAAACCACAAAGGGGATGGTGGAGAGGTAGAGCAGGTCAGCCATTGCCAAATTAATGATGTATACGTACATGGAGCCTGTTCGGCGCAGAGCGGCTGAGCGCGTTATCACGAGGGTGTACATGTTTCCAGCCAAACCCAAGGCGCACATAATCATTAGTGTGGCACCAAGCAGGGATGTCACCCAAAGGCCCCCGCTGCTTCCACCACCACCACCACCACCACCACCACCACCACTCTCTTGGGATGCTCCATCTCCAGCCCCTGGGCTCAGGACAAGTCCCAGCTGTGGAATAATGGTGGCATTAGGAGTGCAGTTCATTTCAGGTTCACGGATCAAAGGTCAGAGGTCAGGCTCCGGTGTTTACACAAAGCTCTTGGACGGTTGTCTTGCATTAAATTGGTAGAAGCATTACACACAGTGAGCTAGTGAATGGAGCCATAAATTGTTCAAGCTAAAAAAAACAGAAAGTGTTGAATGACAGCAGCAACAACAGCAGCTTCAGTGATAAAAGGGCTCCTTGTGGCTTGCAGTGCTTATTCCCAAATATACGGCCCTCCACACAGCCATGATCCCATATTTCTCCAAAGTCGACACAGCGGAACAGACCTCAGCAAAAAGATTTAAGCCATCAAGAAACCTCAGGTATGAGAAATGTTCTCAGTTACAGAGTACAGGGATTTCTCTGTCGGGCTTAGGGCTGAAGCAGATCTGACACGGGTCATTTGAGAGCAGCAGGGTATCACAGCGAGTCAGGACACTGCCTCTCAATTCGTCAAGCGGCAAGCTGTGTTCGAAAAATCTGTGATCCCCAACTCCTACGGTGCCGAGGTGTACTTGAGCAACACTTCAGTTGCTGGTATCTCCGGAGAGTCTCGCTGTCAGGACGAGACATTTATAATGTCCCTTTAAATACATGACAGGGTCCAAATTCCAGTCTCCCTTTCTCCATCAGCATGGTGTCTAGGGCTGAATCAACAGGTGCTCTGTATCCAGTCCAAACTCATGTTGTCTCCTTTCTTCTACGTTTCTACCTGGTTGTAGGAGTCGCAGTATAAAGGCACAGATCTTCCGTTGTCTTCAAATCGTCCATGCCGATGCTTCCCCGCAGACGCAGATTCGCTTCGATGGCAGGTGGACCTTTAGTCTCTCATTGGAACTCCGGCTCCCATTTGTCTCAGTAGTTTTTGATACGAGACTGTTGTATCTGTTCCTGGTCACGGTCCTTTCCCCTCCTGTTCTCTCCTGTCCTGTCCTTCCTCTTTCTCACCAGGGTGAAAAACTAGCACGGGCCTATAGATTTATGAGGTATTCCTCTCGGCCTCAACCTGCTATCTCTAAGCACCAAGGTGTAGTTTTAGACACCCAGAAATCGCTGGCAGGGACATGTTCACAACCACACAGACAAAGACATGTATAACAACCGAACACACCATACATTATGCACAAGCAATGTGTGATTACTGCTGGAAAAACATGTGTATTTACTCGTTTATGTGCATAACCTATTCATTTTTCAGCAGCTATTTGAATCTTCAGTGCTTTCAAAAACAAAATGGATTAATCTGAATGAATTATAATGTGTATTTAAGCATCAGTTTCTGATTTATTTTACCCTTCACACATTTTCATACTTTCCTCTAAAGCTTCCACCAGACTGTTAGTAGTGTTTTTATGCTTTCTGCCTCTGCAATAATTCCAAGCTGGCAGCAAATTGCTTCAGTATTTAAGTAGATGGTTTAGGATTTGATGTTATGTTATGAAAGTTATGAAAGTTTTTGGATGGGCTCAGGATGACACCTTCTTTTTTTAATGACGCACCCTCAGTTTCATATTTGAAGAGGGTGATAACATAAGCAGCGGCTTTTAGCATGATTTACTACTAGTGAATTCACACACACACATTTGTACAGAGAATCTTTATTGACATTCAGAAGAAATATTTTTTATTTGTGATCACTGATTCATGTACTTCCATTCAGCAATGGACAAAAATGCCTTTAAAAAAAAAAAAAGATACCAAACCGAAACAAAAGGTGAGAACCTCTTTAACCATAAAAAAGAGAAAAAGAAAAAGAAAAAAAACACTTAAGTGTATCAATTTGTCGACTATCGGTAAAAATTAGAAGAAAAACCAAACGTATTATTGTAATTATCACTAGTTTTAACAGACTTGGTACATGTACTTTGTATTTGTTCCACAAGGAGGCGCTGTCGCACCATCTAATGGCTTTGCAGTGTGTCCAGATTTTTTTTTTTTTTTAATCCTAATGCATTTACACATCCTCTCTATTGTCTTTCAAGTGTGGCTTTGCTGCAGGGCCTCACATATCTCCAAAAAATACATATGAAATCAACATCTGCATGTCCCTTAAAGAAAAGACAAAAACATAAATGGACTGAAACAGCACAATAAGCAGCAAATTACAGCTGTAGCCCAGGAACTCCACTGCAATACTCTCACTGAATATCTTTTTTTTTTTGTTATGACAGTAGTTTAAAAGTCCGAATCTATAACATATGCAATTGTTTTCTGTCCCGTTGATGATCTGCAAGTGTCTGACCCGTTCGACTCCCGGCACCTCATTAGTGTTAACCAGTCTTGGATTTAAAATACTTGATACAAGGGGACCAAGGCACATCTCACTTTAGAAATAACTTTTAACATTTAAACTCATTATTACACAGGAAGCACTGTTTCTACATTTCCATAGTTAGCTAGCATGGATTATATGTCACCAATTAAAAAACAAAACACATGATAATTAAAAAAAAAACCACATATCTTACTGATTATCATTGTCACATTTAACTTTTTTCCCACAGATATTTTCTTTTTTTGTATTTACCAATGGTTATTGCTTTAGCCTCTTGTTTGCCTGCATTCATAGCATTCATTACCAGACAGCACATTCCAGTCCCTATCTTGGATATTTAGCATTAAAAATTCCAGCCTGACCATTTTAGTGATGAGGGTCAAATTGCATTCCTTTGCCTAAACAAAAGCACTAAAGGAGGCAGTGATAGAGCTGTCCTGTGTCAGATTGGAGAGGGGCTGAGAGGAGATAGGAGAGATGATCCCACGGGCCACTGGTCCATCAATGCCTGTGCTTGAACAAGGCTTCCACTTGAAAACACATGAAAGTACAATGTTAGAGGACAAGATGATTACACAAGATGCAAAAGTAAAGTGATCCATGATTTGATTCATTTTACAGCAAAAGTTTTAGATGACAATGTGGATCAGTCAGCAACTTTGTTCCGAGGTAAAATGTTTCAACAACTATTAGATGTATATTATCATAAAAGTTTATGCAGACATTTATCTTCAGAGAATCCTACCGACTCTGGTGATACCCTGGTATATCTTCTAGTGCCACCATCGTGACATTTTTGCAAGACGGTGAAATTGAATTGACAACTATTTGCGAGACTGCCATGAAATTTCATACAGGCATTCACGTTCCCCTTATAAACTGTAATGACCCTGAATGCCCTGACTTTTTTTTTTATCTAGTGCCATTATCAAGTAAAAGGGTTCAGTTTATAACCAAATTCCTGCAAAACTAATGACATTCCCATCAGCCTCAGCTGTGCTTTGTGTTCAGAGGTAGTTTAAAAAACTGTTTAGCATGTTAGCATGTCACCAAATGTTAACATGCGAACATGCTTAACATATTTAGTCTGGCAACCACTTCCAGTTTTACATTTTCTGACCTCACAGAGCCACCGCTATGGCTGCAGACTTTTAGTCATGTTAGATTACATTTACAGGTACCTGCGAGTTAGAAAAATGGAACTTGTTAGAGAAATGAAAGTGGCTTTATGCAAACAAAAGCTCGTCCTCCAGAGGTATTAGTTACCGGAGCAACTCACAGGTCAGTAGTGGATAGTTTGGTTCGTACAGGGAAATTAAGAAGAGTAATTGTCTGCGAGAAAAATTGAAAGATGCTGAAAGAGGGCATGCAAAGCTTTCTTTAAAAAAAACAATTGTTAATAAAGCTGCTGAAGTTGCTTATTATTTATTCCACGGTTTCCTCGTGGACCAGAGCAGCTATTTGATACGAAGCTTTCAAAATAATAGCAGCCACTTACAAAAGAAGTAATCAGCAGCTCAGTCATTTAAAAAAAAAGAAGCAATCAGCAGCTCATTATAAAGGCTAATAGCTAATACATATTTAATAACATTCAAAAGTTCTGAACTCTTACTTGTATACTCCTGAGGGGACATCGGAGCACTTATGACATCATTGAAGTGTTTCAGCCAATCCTGCTGTTCGCTCTCTGCCTCGCAAGTAAACAGGAAGCAACGCTCGGGTGTTACTATGGTGATACCGTATTGCCAGACACCGTTGCAATGGGTGCCAGCGGGCAGGCCGGGGGAGGCGCTGTAACCGTGGTCCTTGTTCCCCAGGAACACTTCACCTTTGGCGAAGGCGTCCTTTGTGATGGAGGGAAAGTGAGAGAATGGGAGTTAAACTGTAGAGTTTATCATGATAGTCAGAGTTACTGCTGTATGTTAACACGATGAATTCCTTTACATTTATTGTGTTTGATGATTAAATTAAATGTGTTATTGTTCCAAATGTTTGCTGGAGGCTGGATGGATTGGTAACTGAACTGATATATGACATATGAAGTGGTTTATTCTACTAATGTATCAATTAAGAGAGGACACCAGTGAGACCATACTGGTTAACTATTAGGCAAAACATAAGAAAAAGTGTTGACTGGTGAGAGGGTAGTTCAGTTAAAAACAAATGTGAAAAGTACAATAGGCTAAACAAAATTCTGAATTTAAGGAACTGTGGCAAAAAGTGAACAGTCTGTTTTTTTGTTTTCTTTCTAAAGTTAAGTGCTACTCTGATGATCCAAACACCTGTTGTTGCTTTAGTTTGATAGAGTAGCGAGAGCAGACTAATAAAACTGATGTATCCATGAGATCCGCTACTAATACTAATCTTCTAGTCAGCTTGTGAGCAAATTGGATGCGTTCACAGTGTTTCTTATGCCACATTCTGGTATATTTTTAAGGTCTCTCATTGTCAACAGTACAGTTCATGAGAAGTTCAGTTTCTGAAAACAGTGGTTACCAAAGTGGGTGCCTAAAGGATGGACAAAGGGTTTCCATTTTTAACAGGACATTTTGATGTACATATTGAATATTTACATATTGGATACAAGTGACTTGAAATAAATAAAGTCAATGTATGATGTCATGCATCCAAGTTTATCTGTGAAAATCTAAAATACAAGCAAATTTAGCTTTTTAATGGACTTAAACAAATTAGCATACTTTAGCTAGCCTAAGCCAGTTTCATTGTTTTTTTCTCAGCATACTGTAAAATAACTGACTTCTTTTTTTTTTTTTTTTTGTTCCTGTATTTGTTTTGCTAGGTTGTTAAATTTGTGACATTTTTATAACATATACTGTATATCTTATTATAGGTATCCATGTAGTCATTTTTTAGTGGGAGAGTTTACATGTGTATTTGTTGCTGGTGTGATTTGGCACTGAGTGGTGCCATGACAGAAAAATCACTATGAATGGGTGCCATGGTGTAAAAAAAAAGCTTCGGAGCCACAGCACTGTAAATTCCCACAATGCACTTTTACTTGGGTATTTCCTTGTGTACATCCCCCCCCCCCCCCCAAGTCTCCTTTTACAGATGATGTCAGACGTTAGGGCCATAAACACAGCAGCATTCATCATTATGACACAGCTGTTTGCAAAGACGGATCCTCCTGACCTGCCTGTACACAAAGTACCTGTTGCGACATTCTTTTTTTTATTTTTTTTTATCTCTGCTGTTACTGTAAGGTGCAGCTATCATCTTACACTAAACAAATCCCACTGTCTGTCATAAGAGGGCATGAACAAATGACACTTATGCACACAAAGCACCATTGTAGATCTAACATACTTTACTCCTTGTCCAACTGATCAAATTACACTTTCTTTGAGCATCCTCTCCACATATCCCCGGTCCACATTAAACTTCGCTGCACTTCCTCTTCCTTTCATCTACCCGTTTTTTTTTCTTGATGAGCACTCTCAGGAGAAGTCGGACATTTCAGTCGCTTAGCACCTATAATTATTGCACCTCTCCATTGAACTGTTTCATCAGCGACAAGCTAATCTGCCATGGCTATCTGATGTGCATATAGCCAAGTGTTGGGCAATCTGAACCACCCCCTCTCAGTTTCTCTGATAACCACTACAATAAAAAACTCCCCTCTAATCTTTCAGTTGTCTCTGAGTCTCACTTTCACAATGCCTTTCCAAGTGTTGATATCAAATAAATTTAGGAAAAGTTTGGGTGTCCATGGCATTCATTTATATCATTTTACAGCACAAGAATACCATCACGGCATCGTTGCACTCCACACTTGGTAGTTTGTGATCAAGAAACTGAACCAAAGTCATTCGAGCATCAAGTTAAAAGCCTAAAATGAAAAAAGAAGTCTTTCTATGTGTGTAGGTGTGTGTGGGAGTGTGTGTGTATTGCTGCCATACCAGGGGATCTTTGAAGTACATGAGTCGCCTATGGTCCAGGGTGAACCAGCGTTTCTTGAAGCCCTCTGTTTGCTGCGAGAAGGAACAAAGACGAAGTCAGGCGTGGGGTGAGCGGGGACAGAGAAGAAAGGGAAATGTATATAGTCACAACAGCGTCTTAGGCTTTAAGAGATCCTTTAAGAGATTATCAGCACTCTTCCTTAATTGTTTAGTTATCCTCACGGCGCTTCATGCTGTCAACTGCTTTTCCTTCTGGCAGCCCCCGACTGAATGTTTATCGCCTTCCACCTTCATAACACACTCTTGATACCGAATATGAAAAGCAACACTTGTTGTCACAGTTTGAAAGTTTACATCAGCGCAGCGGTTTTCAAATCCGCGCTGAAAGCAGCCATTGAAGCGCAGCGGCGCCTTTGGAGAGTTTACTGAAGTGCACAAGCAGCTCGAGCTCTTTTCAGAGTGCCAAGCTTCGAATAATGAGGATGCTCAGGTGCCCCGACTGCTGCCAAACTGTACTCATAAAAGTGTTTGATATTCTCGTTGAGCGTGAGCCCGCACAACTGACTGTTCCCTTCTCATTTACGCCGGTGACTCCTCTCCACAAATATGTCTCGCATGTGTGTGTGAGGGAAATGAATTATGACATCCATTTAGCAAATCAGCCCCAGCGCAGCAAGTTAGCGAGTCCTTTCATCTCTCAGCCTGACAGACAGAGATTAAACCAAGTCTGAACTACAGAACCGGTTGTGTCACTGAGGATCAGATCGCTCGGTGTTGCCTGCGTAGGCTCTTCAGTTCTCTTACTATGTCTGAAAGCACCTGCGTGTGTGCACATATCCATAATATAAAAGTATCAGTTCAACCGTGCACGACTGCACGCATACTATGTACAAATATCTCTCGACGTATTCGCTTAATCCCAACATATGTCTGTGTTTTGTGTGGGATCCGTGGGTTTGACGCTTGAGGATTAAGCCGATCCTCAGCTGGAAGCCTTTCATTCCCTCTCAGACAGACGGACAGTGAGGCAGGCAGGTAAGGACTCTCTGCTGTCAGTCAGCCTGTCAGGCAGCAGTGGGAAGCAGCTGCAGTGACAGCTGGGCTAGTTAGCCCCTTAGCCCAACCCCATTCAATTAAAGCAGGGAGAGTGTGAGGTGGTATCATAGGAGGAGGTCTGAGGAGGAAACTGTGTCCAGCTTGTTAGATAGGAATTTACTTTGAAACCAAATTCAGATCCAAACCCGGTTTAGATGGTTCTCTGACTCGTTAATGTCAATATCATAATGCGTGATTTATACTTTTATTCATACATTTTATCTTTTAATGATACACATTATGATATCATGAAAAATAACATGAATTTATGATACACAGATGTATGTAACTTAATATATATTATTATTATATATTATGATTTCAGACACCAGGAGAAGGTGAGTGCCACAGGAAACGTAAGAGCGAGAATAAAAGTATAGATACACAAGATTTACATTGTGTGTGAATCT
This sequence comes from Euthynnus affinis, assembly GCA_029490765.1. Lineage (NCBI taxonomy): Eukaryota > Metazoa > Chordata > Actinopteri > Scombriformes > Scombridae > Euthynnus > Euthynnus affinis. Next base: position 7,879,469 of record CM055838.1, read on the forward strand.
ATGTGTGTGTGTGTGTGTGTGTTAACTTACCCTTGGACCTGTCTTTTCCATATATCCTTCCTTCAGAAAGTTCCGGGTAAGTTTGGGTACAAGCTGAAAATCAACAAGCAAAGGAAAAAACAAAATCATGAGGATACAAAGTTGCTTTCACCAATTAACCAATCCTTAATAACAGTTCATATTTAAGAAAAGCCATGTTGTAACTGTTCTTTGTGAGAGCTGTTCAGCAGTAGCTAGCTTAACTTTTAGCTTATCTTTCTTATTCTCTAAGTGGTTTTTTAATGCGTTTAGTCACAGTAGCTCTCGATGGAATAACATACTCAGACTCAAGCTATAAATATAAATAACACTACAAATATAAAGCAACCCTGATTATAAGATGACCCCCACTTTTCCAGCAGCTGTTTTTTTTTTAAATAATGCAACTTTTTGAATACACCTTACATCATAGCATAGTTACATACTCACACACTCTCCTACTAGTCTCTTGGAGTTGGACAAAAATGATTTTCTCTGGCGTTTTATTACTTTTGAGCTCCTTATCATGTGTGACAATGGTATTTGGCGGCTTGCCATTTTCCCTTTCTGCAGTAGAGATGTTTGTTTTCACTCATAATGAATGTGTTTCCTCCTCCATGGCACAAAAAAAAAACACATTGCACAATCCTTCAGAAACTCCTGCAGGTCAAACTGGACTGACAAAAACACTTTTAGGGTTGACTGACTTTAACACACTCACTGTAAACAGACTTTCACAAGCGTAGTGGAAGTGGAGTCAGTTTTACACACACAGGTGCTTTATCAGTTCAAAAAGAATATCTGATGTTGTGAACACATACTCATCTAGCTGTTAGAAGAGTGTGTGTGTGCATATTAACCTATATTCTCAGTGGTTAACAGATTAACTGTTGACATCCCTAGTAGAGTATAAAATGTACAGCATTGGAGTTATCTTACTAGCACAGACATAAACATGACTAGCATTTTAATCTCACCAATCACTAACCACACATGCAGTCTATGTGTATGTGTGTGTGTAGATAACTCTGTGTGTCTTCCGGTGTGTATGTGTGTGCTCACCTCTGCATCTGTCGCTCCAGGGAAGGCCACCTTTAGATAGTGAAGCTGAACTGCCCGGATTGAATTAAACCAGTCTACAATCTCCTAAGAGAGAGAGAGAGAGTGTAAGAGAGAGAGTAAGTAAGTCTTCCATTAAGCTGTCAGCATGCTCCCTACGGATATGTGCGTGCCATCACCTTCACAGGCATGTGCCCACTGTCCATATTGAGTTTTTTGACATCTCTGAGAATAACACTGCTTTGACATGACTCAAAATATTATCCAATGGTTGATATATATATATATATTTGCAAATCATTAACAAATTACTACCGCTATATTTTATTGTAAACATTTCATAAAGTTAAGACGTCTGCTCCAAACATATATTATTTTCAATTATAATGTGTTTGTGATCGTTTACAAGGGTCAAACTGTGCTGGAGAACATCGTCATTATGCTCATTATGACAAAAATAACCCCCCAAAAAGGTCAACGCAAGGTCCAACTTGTTGTTTCTGAAGCCACATTTTGCGGCTTTCTTTAGCAGATGGAGTTTGCTCAGTTGTCATGGAGATGCTTTAGTTGTTACCACATGAACATTGGTAACAGTTTGTTGTATATGGGTTATATATGATTTTACAAGATACGGTTGGCAGCTTTGGAAGCGACTAGTAAGTTGAGCCGTGTGTTCAGAACTTTTTTTTTTTTTTTTTGTCAAGCTGCCGTTTTCAAGGTCAAGAATGAACTTCCTGTTGAAAATCCAATATTAGTTCCTGAATTTGACACAGTTTTGCGCCAGCTCTCAAAGCCTCAGACGTCTCAACCGCCGCAAATAAATTCTCAAAGCTGATGACAACAAAACAAAGTCCGTGTATTTCCATGTGTGTTCATAAATGACACCGAATGATGGATGCGGTGCTTGAATGTCATCAGCTAATGGATTCCATCAGTCATGAAAATTGACACAGATGGTTTTGAAAAGGTTCGGAGACTCGCCCACAACAACACAATCCAGGTAGTTTCAACTCATGTCAGTTCCTTAATGTGACAGATGACAAAAACCCCAATGTGAATTCCAGTTTACGTTGTATATTAAATTACTTAACTGGCAAAAAGAGAGGAAGAAGAAACTATTAGCGCTTCTCTTTTATCAAAAATACTTATATATTTACTGAAAGGCTATAATTCTTGTCCAACCAGCCTTGTGAAAGCATACAGACCTACACTGCATCACTGTAAAGAGAAAAGTAATCATTCTTTCATATACATTTTTGAGGTTTTCTTGTACAGAAACAGAGTTCAGACTGACCTTGCCACTGTCGTGGTACACAAAGATGTTGCGGGTGCTGTAATCTTTGAGGTAGGTAATCTGGAGGCCGTTGGGGTTTCCTATCTTCTCTGGTTGGAAGGTTGCATTCATGGTGTCCACCTTGAGAACTGCTTTAGGCTCCTTAGCCTGCAGGAGACGTAGGAGGGAAGACATCATGGAGCCCACTGAACTACATGCTCGCTTGATCTAAAATTTCCTGCAGATTACTGTAAATCTGGCAATTTGAGGTTAAAAAAATGTCATATTAATACTATTTTTACTAGGTGCTTTTAAAAAAAAGTCAATACATTCACATTGTTTTTCACTACAGGGATCAAACGATTCAAATGAGTCACAAAGGTGAGACAGAAAATTGTCATAATCTGTGTAAGAATAGTATTCTGTGGACCACTGAAACATGTCATCAGATCAAAGTCACGCTAATGAACTTGTCAAACATCAAGGTGATGAAGTTGTTTTAACCTTTTTAAGAGGGCTCAAGGTCTCCAGGAACAGAACATTAAGGTTCAATTAAAGTAAAGTACTGTACAAATAAGTTAAGAGTTCAATGGACTGGGACCAATTCCTTAATCTCTTCCTGATTCCATTGTTTTTGATGGGCATAATAATATTTTTAATGAAAAACTCAAGTTTTTGTTGCTGCCACTGCTCGCCTATAAAGAAAATGTCAAACTGTGTGTTTTTGTATTGAGGCTTAAAGCCATATTTTTTCTGCTCTTTCTAACCATGAAAGTAATATCTGGAACATTTATCTCAGTCTGCATTGCTGATAACAATCTATGTCTAAGACCGACACAAATCCCATGAAACCTGTTTGTTGGTGCTGCACTTTAATCTGTCCTGACTTGAATTTAAATAGGAAAACTATGAAAACAAAATCTTTACGTGCATCTCCTGCCCTTGACTTTGACAGAAATCAGACACGGCTACACCTTTTCTACAAGAGCAGATTTGACAATTGATTGCATTTTTATACTTTTCTGTCATTGTGAGTGTTGACTCTCGACCAGAATGATAAAAAAAAAAAAAAAACAGATTGTGAAAGTGAGACAAATTTTCTAGGGAGCAGTCAGCTGGACTAAGTCAGACTTGTCACTTGTACCTGAATATTTTACACACCTCAAGGCGCTCCTGAAACTCAACCAGCTCGCTGGATTTATAAAGCACCGCTTTCATTTTTTTGTCACCACTGTGACTGAGGGAAGGATGTTTTTTTTTTGTTTTATTGTACACTATAGGAGAGTCAGCAGGGGAATATAAAGCAACAGTGAAAACAGTGCTGAAGAAAAGGAAAAACATACACAATAAAAATACATTTGTATGCCAAGACATGCCATATTTGAAAAAAAAAACAAAGTAAAAGTCTTTTTTTTATAAGTCTGTTTAAATATATTATTCCCACTTCCCAGAGCTGGTTTACTGTGACAAACAAAGTGCTCCCAGTGCTTCCAGCTCTAATTAGTTTGGGTGGTGTACAGCTTAGTGAATCAGCCACACTGACAGAGAAGACAGACTGCTGGTTAAGCTTGTCTGAGCACGCTCAGATGCAGAGCAGGGAGCAGGTACGGAGACATTTTTGGTAGACTTTTTCTGTGATGATAAAGTTAACTGTGTGTATGTGTGTAAAAGATACAGCAGCACATAATGTCCGCAGTATGTTTTATGTCTTTAAAAGTGCTCTGTAATTAAGGCATTCATGTTGTGGTTGCATGCATGTCCGGGTGTTGCCCATGTGTTCAAACTACACTACACTAGGATGCTGTCTAATTAGGTTACTGGTGCCTTGCAGTCATGGTGGTGAGTAGGTTAAGTGTGTAGCTGCGTGTCGCCAATAAAAAAAGTCTCATTAAAATCGGCTGCTTACGTCATATTTGGTGAAATACTTCAGAGTCCCCTCTCTCTCTGAGAGGACAAATCGCCTGCTGAGGAACTGCCCGTTGTCCCGCCCCCTCTTCATCATTATGCCGTCTCTAAGTCCTGTGGGAAACCAGTATAGGTCATTCAGTAGCATTTATGTGTTCCTGCATGTGTGAGCGTGCGCACTGGACTTACCTTCCTCATACGTAAAGCTCCTTCCGGGCTCAGAGAACTCTTTCCTTTCGTACTTTGCTCTTATCCACTGCTCCCTCAACACCCTGAACACACACAAACAGAAGAGACGTCAACACAGCTGGCTTATAAAGTGTTGAAAGCAGACTAATTGACATCTTGTGTGTGCTCTTCTGTGGAAGAGGAGAAAGAGGCTAATGTCAAAGTGCATATAAGGCTGATTCAGTAAAGCAGAAACCAAGACAGGAAAGAGCTCTAATTATTCTGCTCAAGTGGATTCATCGTTAATTTACTTAGAGATCCCCTCCGGACATGTAGTAAGACATGTTTGGAACAATAATGTGTGTCTGAGGTGGCTTTTCCACAAAAAAATGCCACTTGAAATTTCTTAAAATGTCATCTACCCCTTCTCCCTCATTAAAAAAATCCAGAATCTATGGACATGCATATATATTACATTTTAGAAGTTTTCCTGCTGGACACAAGATGTCTTTATCTCACTATAAAGTCCACTCATAGTGGCTTGAAACTAGTTATAATGTCACAAATGATGCTCACAGGCCCAGACCTTAATTAGATATTAGGTGAGCACAAAAGAAACTTTCCACTTTTAGCAGATGAATGTCAAAAAACAGCCTTCTAACATCATTCTGCACAGTGAAGCTCAGACAACCAATTACAGGAACAAGAAGAAAAAAACATACAGTTCAGTAGACATTCGATTTCCTCAAGCAAATTTACCACCTACTTCAGCAAAACTATATAGCTTTCTATGCATTTCATGTACAGAAAGTGCATAAAATAACTGTAAAGGTGATCAAACATAAACACAGTTCTACAACATGGCTTTAATCCTTTTCCCTTTCAATCTACATAGGTTGAGACTTTCACCATTTGTCTGGTTATCATTAAAATAGCTAACCTTTAAGATGAGCTAAGACAGCAAATATATTTGAACCACACAGGTCAGTAATGTATGTTTGGAAATTTATTTAGTATGCCTGAAAAATATGGAAAATATCCTTATTTTTCAATATGTTTTGCTAGCTGTTCCATTAGCTAGCTAGCAAAGCCAACAACTTAGCAACAGGCGCCAAAAAAGGGGCTACAACTGCAACAGACGCCACATATATTTGAACCACACAATTCAGTAATGTATGTTTGGAAATTAATTTAGTATGCCTGAAAAACATGGAAAATATCCTTATTTTTCAATATGCTTTGCTAGCTGTTTGATTAGCTAGCTAGCAAAGCTAACAACTTAGCAACAGATGCCAAAAAAGGGGCTACAACTGTATCAAAGAACTTTAGTAGTAAAATTAATTACCCAAAATGTATAAAACTGACCCAAAAACTGCACAAACAACATATATTTTCTCCAACTGTGTCACTTAAAACACATAAGTCAAGTCTACTTGCATTAATTTATTCAGTTTTGGAGAAATTCTCAGGTCTTAATTCATTCTGGTGATATATGGTGACATATGACATCAATAGTAATCAATTTATTTAATAGTCTGACTATCAGACAGCATCCTCATGTGTTTTTCATTCTAAATGGACTTTCATAAGTTCTCTGTAAACTTCAATGAGCTCCACTGATTAGTCGATAAATGAATGAGAGAAAATTAATCGGCAACTATTTTGATAATCGAATAATAATTTTAGTCATTTTTGAGCAAAAATGCCTAACATTTGCTAGTTGCAGCTTTTTAAAAGTGAGGATTCGAAGCTTTTCTGAAGAATTAGAGCTACACAAAGGGTAAATGTGTGTGTAAATGTGTGTGTAAGAGACAGAGAAAGGTGTGGAGACTCAAGCTGTCCTCAGGCAAACATTTCCAACATGTACAACGGTGATCTATTCCAATTAAAACACTTCTTTTTTCATTTTTATGCAACCTGAGAAGGTTTGCTCTTTTCTAAAAAAAAAAAAAAAATCCCCTGCCTCACATTCATACAATTCCACACATTCTTGGCTGTGAGCTGTCTGGTGCAGCCACAGTCACGCACAACTGAGACAGTGACAAGACAAGACAGTCATGCTGCCTCTCTTTACTACCGGTAAAAAAAACATTCAGAAATAGTTTTAAAAAATAGTGATTGCTGGTGTTGAATGAAATAATAACTGCTGCTGCTATTCCTCCAAATTTCTAAAGAGCAAACTGAATAGCCGTCTGCGGATTGTAAACGTTACAAAACCTTTAGTGCTGAATACTGAGGAGTGTCTTATTTGCACAATTTACATAGAGCTATCTAGTAGCTCATGTCTGTAATAAAATAACATTTTTATTATACTGTCTATTGTTTGTTGACGAATTACCAGCTACTCTAATTACCCCTATTAATCATATGTACTACTGAAATGTTGTTGCAAAGAATCATGTCCTTACAAGCTGCAAATACTGATACTGGTTCACGCTGCCAGAAGGCTGACGTTCAGGGACAACTCATTCAGAAGTAATAAAACAAAACAGTAACAGAAGGAAAGCTTAAGTATTGTAATTTTAAGATAAATGTATACTATTTCAACAGAGGAATGCTACTCAGCTACAGCAATGACTTAGCATTTGAAGCTAATTTAAGTGTCACAGTTATTGACCATTCACCATCCAGAACACAGCATCCTTATATTCCCTCACACTCTTTGGATGTCATATCTGCACAGCCATGCTGGTAATAATTTAATGGTAGGCAAATGTATTTCTCTCACTTTATGTGCACAGGCTTCGTGTTTTTATTGTAAGATGCAACGATCACTGAAATAAAATATGATGCATAGTAGAGGATGGAGAGAAACAGCAACGGTTGGAGACCAGAAGAAAAAGTACAAGGGTGGAGAAGCCTAAGATTTATAATGAGAATTGGTTTGTGTTCGGCCGAGAACGAAGAAATGTTCTTTGTCAAGACTATTTAATTAATAGTCAGTGGAAAGGTGTCTAAAACATTTAAGATCCTTCATCTGGAGGTGAATAAAAATCACGATGTGCCAAAACAATCTTACTGTTCTGTTTTTTCTCATCTTACAGTACATTAAAAAACTGCTGACTGATTCAAGAAAAAATGTTTAGCGGAGGTGACGTGTCAAACTATTTCTATTTGCCTCAAAGTATTTCAGTCTATTTCAACCAGCAAAGACTCCAGGAAGTTACTGGCAATGGCCAGGAGCAGCAAATCACTGTTTTAAAGATTCAGATTCTCAAATTTTAGGTTAAATTTTAGCGGGTTTTTTTCTTTTATATTGCTTTAATTTGAACGTGTTTGGGTTTCGGATGGTTCAGAGTAATTTTAAGACTTTTCCTTGGGCTCTCTACTTTTCATGACATTTCATTGATTCATCGAAAACCAAGTAAATAAATTAAAATAATCAGAGATCTAACTGAAATATCAATTCATGTTGTGATTACAGAAATATTGAGCTTAATAAAGTATAATCAAAACTCAAAAGTAATAGTGAAACATGAACACATGCTGATGATGATGACCGTGATCACTATATTCAGCAGAGTGATCATCATTGTGTCATTCTTCTGGACTCGTTATAGACTGGCAGAGTCAAAGCCCAGACTTGAATCACATTTATAATCTCTGGAATGATTTGAAAACTTTTTCAAAGACACTCCCTCTACAACTTGACCCAGCTTGAGCAAATGTGCCTTGTAAAAAAAATAAAAAAATAAAAAAAAATAAAATAGAGACATATCCAAGGATATATGACTCACTGCCAAAAGGTGTTCCTGCAGACTGCTGTCAAAGGGGTTGAATGCTTTATATTTCTGTATTTCTCACCAAAGTATTCAAAAGCACTGCGAGGGGGACTGAAGGTTTTTACTGTACTGTAGGTCCTACTAATTGCTGGGTGTGACAGTCCAGAGCTTTCAACCTAGCAGGTATTATTTCAGACACATCTTCAAAGCCAAACACCAGCTTCAAAGATAAACGAGAAATTATAATTTTGTAAAGGCTCCGGCGTGTGAATATATGGTACTTATTATTTATTTATGTATTGAATTGTATTATAACTGTCTGTCATAATCCTGAAGTACTTTAGCAGAAACTTTTGAAAGCTTATATAAATCGTGTTTTACTCGAAGTTAAAAAGTACCAAACAAACGCAGATCAGAATCTACGCAGGACTAATAAGGGGAATGAAAAGAGTGTTTTCCTTTCTTGCCAACATATGAGTAGCTTCTCCTTCCCTGCTACACACTTAAATATAATCTAGAAGACTGTGGATGGTGAACACCTCATAAGATAGATGTTTTTAAAACTGAAATCAGGTAATAATGTCAAAGTAATAATAAAAAAACTGAAGGATTTATTTTTCAAGTCATGCATGCATGCACATGTATTAACACAAACATGAAGCTACATGCATGGATACACGTGACCACACACTGAGCAACACTCAGCGGCGTATACAATACATGCAAATGTAGGACAGAAGCGTAGACTGTAAAATATAACGGTCGTAGCCACCATGACATCATGCATTTACAATCTATGGTTCACTGTGATAGTGTTCATTTTAGCTAGCAGCTAACAGGCTTAAAACCATTAAAACAAAAACATCCTTAGAGGATCTTTTAGTACAGGCAAACACTGAAAAAAAAACTTTTTCAGGAAACCAAATGTTACAATTAACTCTTGTGAAAACAGAAAAAACACTGAAATGGCGGCAGCTATGGCTCCGCCTGTATTCTGTAAATCTGGGGTTGCGCCATGGTTACGTTAGCTAACAAACGTTATCGTTGAGGCACCCACCTGTCACTCAAAGCGGCCATGCCCTAAATTATGCATAACTTTAAGCTTTAATGAAATTTAAAAGAGTGAGTTGTATAAAAATTCATGCTGCTGTAAAGTTTAAGCGTCTATGGAGATTGACACAATTTTTGGAGCCAGCCTCAAGTGGCCATTCGAGGAACTGCAGTTTTTGACGCTTCTTCGTTGGCTTCAATTTTTCAGCCCCAGAGGTTGCTACTTGTTCAAAATACACATATATTGTAACAGAAACACACATGATTTATATTTTATATGATTTTTGTGTGTGTGTGTATGTGTGTGTGTGTGTGTGTGTTGCCATGGTTACTCACTGGCAGTCTCTGTGGGTTGGTTTGTAGTAGTACACTGGAACAGCAGCCTCGTATTTACTCTTCATTATCTCATTACCGTTCTCAGCCATGAACTAACAGAACAAACACATATGAAATGAGAGAAAGGTCATTTAAAAGGTCCAGTCAGCGTGTAGAATTTAGTAGCATCAGGCAGTGAGGGTTGCAGATTGCAACTAAATGAACATCCCTCTACTTCACCCGCCCCCTTCTAAGTGTGTAGGATGTGAAATGCCCTTTCTGGAGCCAGTGTTTGGCTTGTCTGTTCTGTGCTACTGTAGAAACATGGCGGTGCAACAAGACGGCCTCCGTGGAAGGGAACCCCGCTCTTTATGTAGATATAAAGTGCTAAGGTGCTAAGGCACCTTAAAGGATGAGTGACACTTTGAACCTCCTTGAGCCTAGAGCACAAGTGTATAAGGCGAGAGAATAAGGGAAAAATCAGTTTAGAATAGTTTTGCATTGGATAACTTATTATTATTATCATTATTATTATGTGTCAGGATTATTTAGGCCATAAGATAAAAGTGGCTCAATGACCACAAAAATAACAATAATCAAAATATCACTCCTCCATTAAGTTTCATTAATATAATACATGATAAAAACATATTTACATTGTTTCACTATTTTTGCAAATACAACAAAGCAGCAAACAAGTTGGTTACTGTGATCATAATGACTCAGTGTAGAGTTTTTAGTTTGTGACGTACATATCAATATTTTTCATGACAAATTGCAAGACAAGCATAAAGTGTGGGGACCCTTCCAACAAAGTGAAATGTTGCTAAAACGACTCCATGCTGGAAAGAGAACCTACTGTATATTACAAACCCAAACCCATGTATACAACACGCCAACATCACAGTGTTCTGTGAACTAAGCCTAAGTTTATGGGTCAGCGAGGGCATAGAGGGGGTCGCCGCAGGCTCTGTGGTCTCACCTGCACCTCATGGTCCTCCCAGCGGGAAAGGCTTAGGGACTTGACCTTGCTGATGTCAGGGATGTTGCGGTGGATCCCAGAGCAGGCCAGACAGATGAACACCCCCAGGGAGCAGGAGCCCCACCCGGGATCTGCAGAGAGGAAGGTGGAGAGAGCAAATGGAGTATGAGGACAGACGGTAACGTGGGTGTGAAGAGACAGGGATGCTTAATGTTTATCTCATGAATACAAGCTATAAAGTCCACAAAGACGAGACATACACGCTTCGTATGGCTAAGAACTAAGCGTGCAACTGATGATTATTTTAATTTTTGATGAATCTACCAATTATTTTTTGATTTGATTTAGATTTTTGATTTTAGTTGTTAGTCTACAAAATGTCAAAAGGTGGTCTTCCATTTGCTAGTTTCGCCCCAACCAACAGTCAAAAACACACAATATGTAATCAATGATACCAGAGATAAGGCAGCAAATCCTCACATTTCAGCTGGATGTAGAGGATGTTTTTGCTTTTTTTATGTTGATTAATTAATCTAATTATTATCTGATTATGTTTTAGGTAAAAAGCACGATATGTGAAACATATTCCAAAATAAAACTCATATTGAACAAAAAGAAAAAAAAAAACACATTAACAAAGTATTTTTGCGCAAAACCTTTACAATGAATAGTGAGACAGTTTTCAACCACTAGACATATTCACTTCATGAAAATTAATCAACTGATGATTTTTTTTAGTTACTGATTAATATTCAGATTATATTTTGATGTCAGAAACCAGCGAAAAAGTCTGTTTTCCCACAAAGTTGATGTCCATGTCTTATTTTGTCTGAACAACAGTCCGAAACCCAAAGATGCTCAGTTTACAATAGTGTATAACCAAAAAAAATCACATTTGAGAGGCTAAATCCAACAATTTAGAGCATATTTGCATAAACTAAATTGACTAAACCAATGATTTGATTATCAAAATAGCTACTACTGCCTCGCTCTTATCACTACAGATCACAGATGCCTGAGCAAGGAGAACAGGACATCCTTTAATTTCCCAAACCGTATGATGGATTAGAAGACAATGTGCTTGGCTGCTTTACTCTCATGCCTAATTTTTTTTTACTCCATCAATGTTTCACAATACCAAGGAGAGGAGCCCAATAAAAAGCAACCAAGCCCACACACGCATATGTCAAGTCACCAAAGTGTCTCTCTTTAGTCATGAGAAACAATAATAAAAATTCCAGACATACATGTCACAGTGTGACAGTACAACTCCTCGGTAAACAGTTGTAAAAGAAGGAATACGTACTGAGCAGTCAGTCAACCTTCCTTGGATAAATAAAGATTTAAAAGATGTAGAGATACGGCCTGGTGTTGATATTATCTTTGTTGCACAGCTCAAATAGAGCAATATGGTGTCCTCAGGGCAGCATTTATTAATTCCTTGATGTGACTTTGATTCACTGGAATGCAACACGGTCTTATAGTTCCTGAAATGTGCCTACAATTTCAACAAGTGGGCGTGTAAAGGACCTCCAAGCTGACTACCAGACTGAAAGCAGTGGATGAGGGTGTGTGTCAGCCCCTATACTCAGCATGTCAAGACTCGTTGAACTCTGAAAGTTTTCCTATCTAAAGCCCCCCCAAACATCACAGAAGAACTGTTGAAGCTCCAGGAGAGCTCCTCCCTCTTGAGTTCCTAAAACTCGCCTTGCTACACATTTAAGCTCAGACGAAGAAAATGCAACAACAACAACAAAAAAAAAAAGAAGTGGGACACCACTTCAAGACCCACTTGGGCAGAATGATAAAGAAAGAGTTGGGTGTGTTTAATTGATTACCTGTACTATGCTGACACAGGTAAATGCTACACCTCTTACACGTCACACGTCACGGCAACTCAAGATATGCTCAGGCAGTTGGATTTTCACCATTAGTGAAATTATACATATTATACATACTCAAAACTTTCTTTTTATTTTCATCTTACCTGGTGCGCCACAATCTGCGCAGGTGTTATTTCCAGGTTTTTGCAGGATCTCCCTCAAAGCTCGGGTTGCTCTCTCATTTGCCGACATTTCAGTGTGCAAATCGATTATTCCTTCCTTTCAAACACACACACACACATACACACACACTGAGAGAGAGGGGTGGGATGGGGTCCCTGTAGAGTCCAGTAAGGCCACAGCAGGCCAACAAAGGTGTGTCTCCTCTGGTTCGGCTCCCCCACTTGGGTCCTATCTAACGGGCTGTAGGCAAGTCCGCACAGGTATGCGCCCTCAGTAGAGGCGAGGCGTGCCAAACTGTTGAAGGGAAATCAAGTTCTTCTCATAAAGTTTTCACTGTGAAACGTCCATTACATTTCCCCCGTTTCGCTGCGGCCAAAGAGAAGTGCAGCCACCTTTCAGGTAGCCGGGTGAGGCGCGTCCTGCCGATGTCTGGAGCCAAAACCCCCGTACCGGTCTCGGTCTGTCCGCGCGGAAGGTGAGCGTGGAGGGGAATGAAACCCTACACTAGGAAGTGAAACTCAGGGGTTGTTCAGACTTGCTTTTCCGCATAATTCGAGGTTAGGATACAATGCATGTCGTTCCGGCGCCAACTGTGCAGCATGCAGATGTCAACAAGACACATGTTGGAGAACTAAATAATAATAAAAAAAGGCCTGTCCGATAATTGACTTACCTTCTAAAAAAGACTTTTGACCACTTTTCTCAATCTATATTAACGTTTATTAATGAACACTGCACGTTTAAAGTTTGGGATGTTTTATATTAAATATTGTTTTTTGTTTTTTAGGATAAAGATACTATAGAGAGAGTTATGATGGCAGGATGTGGTGTGGATGTGCATATGCACGCATTGCATGACGGTCTCACTGCTGATATTTTGAGAGTCATGTAGGCGTTATTATCTGTGAGAACCCCTGTCAGTGATCATCACATAGGAAACAATCAGCAATAATAAAAAAAAAAGGCCTGACTTCAGGTAGCATGGCATGTCTGGTCCATTTAATGTTAACTATCCCATGGGACAATGGGTTTTAGATTAATATCAAACTGAAAAGATATGAATGAACTGGTGTTAAGTTAGTAAAGTTAGGGGTTAACTGATGTAGTGTGAGCAATCTAAACATGTATGTATGTAAAAAATACTCAATCACACATTTAGAATCTTACATAAGTACATTATTATCAGATAAATAACTTAAAAATATCAAAAGTAAGAATATGTATGCAGAAAAAATCCCTTGGTAGTGATATTATATTGCATATTACTGTATTACTACGCAATTTATAACTATGCAATTTATTTGTTTGGCTAGTCATTACGGTTCAAAGTGCGGGACACTCCTCTTAATATCTCATACTTTGACTAGGTTAGGTCCCTTTGATCCAATTAAGGGGAATCTTGATACTACATGATACAATTACATTTTAGACAATAATGTGCTCACAACTTTTTAATGTCAGTCCCTTTGCTCAGGGTCTATAAAACAATGTCTTTTTTTCCCCCCAGTTTGGTATGGAATAATATGATTTGCCTGCGCAGAGCTAAATCCTGAACACCACCCAACACCTGTGGGATGATCTGGAATATAGATTATAATCCTGGCTTTATTGCACAACGTCAGTGGTCGACCTCCACTGCAGCCAAAATCTTGTGGACAACCTTCCCTGAAACAGTGTAGGCTGTTGTAGCGGCAATGATTTTAGATGCTTTATTGCATGTGGCTGTACTGTTTGGTTGCCCACATAGTTTTGGCCATTGTGAATGTTTTCTTTGTAAAATATGAACCTGATAAATAGCTGTTAAATGAGTTTAGGGGAGTAAAAAGTACATTTATGGTGGTAGTAATGGTGTAATGAAATATTTTAACACTGCATCCCTGTCAGTCTGCAGCTTGTAGTTGCATGTTTGGCCAGTAGGTGGCAACAGTTCACCACTTTTCTGCCCATTGTGACTACTGGGTTTCAAATGTTCCAGGTGTGGATGTCAGTGCTGTGCTTTTATAGCCTAAGTATATTTTTCTTTTAACCAAATATCACTCCTCTCTTGCTCTTCATGTTGCTGAAAGCCTGAAAAATACACAAGCTGGTGGGGAAGGAACTGAGCCTTATGCTGCTAATATTTAATCAGCACCACAACAGTCTTCCCATCCCAAAGAAAATGTCAGTTTGTGGAAACACTGTATAACAAAAAACTCTTTGAAGTGACTTCTCTGGCGCTTAAACGTTCACTAACCAATTTGGTTACCTAAGTGAGACAGATAGCAGTTAGGCCGATGTGACAGTCGGCGGGCAACCAGGGTTTGATGTGATTTTTCAGCACCGGATTTCCCTTGTGACAGCAAAAGGCTAATGCCCCGTTACCGAGCTCATTTGTCAACACCAATCCAGCAGACAGGAGCTGTCTATTCTCTCCCACCCTGGTCCCTAAATCTTCTTTTTCCTCTCTGCCAATTTCGGAGTTGGATGCCGACATTAACGTCGTTCACGCGTTTATCTGATCACGTCTCGACCACTGCAACTCCCCGTACACATGTCTCTCCCAAAAGGCTTCTCCATTGCCATCCATCTCATATAAAATACTGGAGCTCTGTTCTTGACCATTTTACACCTATTCTAGCTTCTTTACATTGTCTACCAGTGTCATTTAGAATTGATTTTAAAATACTGTAAATCACATTTAAGGCTTTTTTTGTGGTTTGGCACTTCCTTATATCTCTGAGCTCATCTCCCCTTATGGTCAAACTCACTGCCTAAGATCCTCAGGCAAAAGTGTTATCCATTCCAAGGTCACAGCTACGAGCTAAAGATGACTGCATTTGCAGTTAGAGCCTCCAGATGCTCGTATAAAGCTGAATTTAATTGATTCTGATATTTATTTATTTTTTTTTACATTTTGTCTGTTTGCTTTATTAATTTTTTTTTGTTTTCACATTCATATTTGACATTTCCCCTTGCTTTGTTAACTGACAACTCCTAATTGATTGAGGTTAAAGTCTGGCTCTGTGTGTGTTTTTGAAAAGGGAGAGAGGATGAGAGGGAAGAGAGCATCTCCCACTCTGCATGTGTAGTCTAAGAGCATCAGTCAAGTGTTTTTTTTGCAGACAGAAAGGAGTAGGGACACAAACAATTTAAAGTTAATTAAATTTAAAGTTGCTTTAGTGTGGCTCCTCTCTTTCTCACTCTCTTGTTTTTTTTCTCATCTCCCTGTCAGTTGACTCACTTTTAACCTCTTTCGCCTCCTTTCTTTATTCTAATTTCTTCTACCAGTTCGATGTTTTATTGACCCTGAAGCCTACTTATCCCTGAAGCGGAAGGTGACGAAATTAATTGCACTCTTTATAGCACAGTTCAAATCAAATCACAGAAAACTGACAGTGTAATATGTGGTTGTATGTTTCCTTGTTTTTGTAACAGAGAATTTTGAGCAGAAAAATGCACTCTGTGTCTCTTCTCTGTCTCTCTCTCTCTGTAATGATTTATATGCACGCAGTTGGTGGCATTTTGAAGCTTGCTGGGTATGACAGCAACAAAATGGCAGAGAGTCCAGGCCATTAGTATGTGTCTTGCTGGGCTCATCTGACATATCAAAAGAGCCCAGCCCTGCCTGTGGCCCTGCCTTTGAGTGTGGACTCGGTCTATTCTGTGATGTATAGCCATGAATTAAGCTAGAGGAGTTGCCCAGCAAAGTTTAAATCAAACCTCTGAACTGGTACTAAATGGTTGAGGAGTTTTCATGGGAATTAATTCTTTAGTACATCAAGTTTGAAGATTAATGAAGATTAATGAGATTTAAGGGTCTACAGCCATGCCAGCAGCTCTGTGAGGTTATACTGTGGCACAGCGATGGTGCTTTGAGCTAAATGTTAACGTCAGCATGCTAACATACTCACAATGACAATGCTAACATGCTCTTGTTAAGCAGGTGTACCATGTTAACCATTTTTTTTTGCAGTTTAGCATGTTAGCATGCTAATTGCTGCTTGCTACTTTTTAAACAAGAAACCAAAACTACTGCAGTAAAAGAACAGCTGAAGCTAATGGGAATACCATTGGTTAGGTGGTTAGGTACTTGGTTATATGCCACACTATGGGACAATTCAAGCATTTTACAATTTACAATTTCATTTAGTAGACGATTTTATCCAAAGTGACGTACAACTGAGAGCTTATACAACACAAGCAGGGATCTAGTCGTGAGAGAACAACACAAGTAAATGCCATAAAGCTAAGTTTGAGTCTGACAGGACGTAGATGCCAACAGGTAGTGCACAGAGGAAATGCATAGATTGCATAGAAGCAGATTTTACCTTCAGTCCATCAAGTGCAGAAGTGTTCATGATAGTGCTGGGTCCCAAACCCAAACCAAACTGATGAATGAAAAGTTAAACAATCACCAAATTTACTTCATCCTTGGAGGGACATAAACATGTGTACCAAATTTCATGGCAAGGAATTAGAAGAAATGGAAAAGTCAGGGGGTCATCAACTTTATTAGGATCTGACAGCCATGAATGTATGCCAGCCCATCCAGTAGATGTTGAGATATTTCACAGGAGTGAACAACTTTGACGTGCTTGTGGTGGATCCTAATGAGTAAAGTCATTAGGATTCATCTTCTGGTAACCATGAATGTCTGTACAAACTACCCTAGAGCCTAGATGACATTACAGTGCTCAGAAAATCCAACCACACTTCTTCATTTTTTTATTCACATCAGTGAGTCCACTGGAACACAAACTGGAAGTAATCAGGAGCTTGCACCACTAAGCAGAAACTGTATCGACAGACTTCAATGGCAAAGAATAAAAGCACATCAAAAAAGGCTTTGAAAACCTGGCCTTCATTAAATCACATGGCATTTTTATCTACTCCCTGCATATAGGCTAAAAGGAGAAGATGACATTTAACAATACAGTGCATCCCAGAGCAACACAATAAACTACATGCAGTTGTAAGCAGTTCGGCTTTGTGTGGTCATGTAGTCTCATTGGGACTAAGCCCTGAGAACAAATTATACAGAGAGTATAAAAGCTTAATTAGCTTGCAAGGTTTGACTAAAATCTGTTAGTGACAGTAATCTCTGTTAGCAAAACTGACAGTCGCTGGCTAAAAATAAGAAGCTTGCTTTCGTCTACTGCCGTGCTGAGATCACAGACCCACTGGTCCTGTGAATTAAAAGGGTAAATCTGCCCCAATTATCAAAATGAAAGATTGGTTTAGCAACAGTGACTAAGGGAGTAGCAGCAATTAGAGATTGATTGATTACTGTGGCATGTATGCATGCACCTTTGTGTGACATACACTGATGCCATAGCACATAGTTGCAATGTTAGAAATACAATAAACACAATCAAAGTCCTTGCATTGTCTTATTATGTTTTGGCACCTTTGAGCCATTTCCTGTTTATGACCACAAATACCTTCACCAGCATTAACTATCAAGAAAATCATGTCATTTGGCTTTATAGGAGAAAATAGATTACTGTGAACTATGTAAATACATTACCTGAACTATAACCTTAGTGTGATAATTCATGGTCATCAAGTTAAGTGTGCATGAACAGACAGTCTGTGAATGTGTAAAGAGACAGAGGGAAAGTAAGAGGGGCAGGAGGAGAGATACAGAAAGACAAGACATAATAGTAGAGTTGAAAAAAAAGATAAAGGGAGATTAGATTAAAAGAAAAAGAAACTGTAAGGGAGGAACAAATGTCAAAAAAGACTAAATGTGGGAGAGAGATTAAGTGATGGGCAGAAAAAAATGAGGTTGGTGCATAAAGACAAGAGAGACAAAGAAACAGGAACTTAAAAAGAAGGAAAAGGAGACAGGAAAGGATTAGAGATAGAAGCAAAAATAAGAGAGACCTTGAGACAGTAAAGAGTAAAAGACTGAAACAGAGAAGGCAGAGGACCAGAGTGAAAGACAGAGAATAGGAAACTGGGAGAAAAGAGAAACCCAGAGAAGGAGAGAAAGAAAGCGGAAGACAGCATATTACTCGTGGCAGACTCTGTCATGGAGTTAATGGGGTTTTGCCACTTCCTATCATCTCAGTGCCTTTTGAACCGTGGCCTTTGCATACAGAAAGATCATTAACTCTCAGCTCTGCCTCCTCCAGAGGCCTCGTCTGCTCTGTGTCTGCAGGACGACTTGTCAGCAAGAACCTGGTGCCTACTTACCCACTCCCATTTAAATCTGCGCTGCACGCTTAACAATACACAAATATTAGGAGCCTAAATTACCAGTTGGGGTTAAAAGAGAGAAGAGAAGTAATTGGGATGTTCTCTTTACCACAACCGCAATGCTTTTGTTGGGTATGTACACATTGGGAAATATTCTTACCAAGACTGGAAAAGTGGAAAAATCCAAAGTAAAGGAAGTATAAGTGAAATACAAGCAGCACCAGAAAGAATAGAGCCAACAAATCTACTTGAAGAGGAAGCCAGAGACTGGACCAGTCATGGCACCAGTGGTGTAATAAAATCTTGTGATGTGTCATGGAAGAGGAACCTGAGTTAGCGTCATTGACCGGAGGATATTTTCTTGTCAGTCAGTTGCCGGAATAAATGGTGGCCTCCAATGAAACCCACGTTTGAGTCTCTTCCTTACAACACAACGCAGAGTCAACTGGTTACACTTGTATGTAAGATAGTTTGTGGCAGGTTGTTTCCAATCTTTGGTAGCTGCAGATTCATACAGAAGAACGGGTTTATAGACAGGAACTGCAACCACCTGACGTCTCAGCTGGAACAGGTAAAATGTAAGTGCCTTGCTCACATGTAAGCGCACAGCTCTGCCTGGGAGGTGTCAGGTCTTGACCGGTTTGAAACTCCAGGATGTTTGATATTATAAGCAGCTAATGTTGCATTAAGCGCTGGGTCAAAGACTGAACCCCAAAGCTGTTTATGCTGAGCGGAGCAATGCGCCGGATGGGAATGGACAGGTGCGATACCTGCTGGCTAATCAGGCGGATAAATTCTCAGTGAGGCAGCGGGGAGATGAATGAGGTAGAGGAGGAGGGCCAGGGCCAAAGTGAGGTCACTGTCCTACATCCCCTCCCTTTATCGCTCCTCCACACTTCAGCAGATTCACTTTATCCCGCGGTGTATAGAGGCTGACCGCAACTCAGAGAGTTTCAAGATGTGTGTATGTGTGTTTGTGCATCTCTATGTGATTGAACACCTGATATTTGAGAGTCAGGGGAACAGAAACAGGAAAACAACTCCCCTGTTTTCTTATCTAAGCTTGAAATTGATTGAGAAGACATCTGTCATGCTTACACAATTAAACACCTTGCCTCCAGTCAGTGAGGATGATAATTCGACAAAAACAAATAAGCAAGACGGCGAGTTTTTGGTTTTGTTGTCCTCCTTTCTTGTTAATCTTTTTTTCTTCAGGAGTAACTTTTCCACTTCAGTGATTTTCCTGATAAAAACAAACTTACACATTCTGGTGTGTACACTTAAAATACTGTGAATTAATCTTCTTGTTTGCATGGGGTTTCTTTTAAAGCTTCACTACTTAATAATTTTATATTAACAATGGATCTAATCAGTGTTGGGAAGTTTGTAAGTGTTGTGTCGCCTGCATATACCTGAGTCGAACAGCTAAATACATCAAACTTTCAAGGCTTTGTGCACCTTTCACACCACAAGCGTTTCTAGCTGGTATCATCAGCAGCCAAGCTGAGTCAGGTCAGGTCGATTTGTGGCACTGAATGATCTCAGCAGTGAGCGCGTACAGCTAGAGTAAGCCCGGAGGGGATAACGTGTCAGTCATTCACCACCTGCATCGCTAAAAGCGAGCTAAATGTTGTCACACTGTATTCAAAGTGAGTTTTTAATACAGTCAAAATGTTTCCAATTTGATCGCTGGCAGCTAGTTTGGTAATAAATCTTTTAGCTCATTATTTTGGATTTCTGGCCCACGGCTCCACTTTCATCAACTATGAACAACTCTCAGCAGCAGCAGGCAGCAAAAAAAAAAAAAGGTCTAAAAGGACTTACTGTATGATACCTGCCCAGCTAGACAGAGTTAACTAAGTAGTTGGCTGCTAAACAGTAGCGGAGCATTTAGCTGCTAAGAAGCTGGATATTCATGTCTGATGGATACCAAACCTAGAGATAAAAGGAAGGTGAATATATATTGCTACTTGACTTCTTAATGTGAAACTAGGTAAATGTATGTTAACACGTTCGCCCATAACAACTTTACATACAGAGCAAGGTAATATGTTAATGTTGTGTTTCCTTATCACAACTTAATCTAATGTGTGTTTGTGTGTGTTTATATATACCTTTGTATCTTTTTTTTTAATTTCCACATTTTTTTTTGTATCTGTTTATAATCTTAAAGGAGAAATATTGGAAATTGGAATATCTTTGCATGATTCACAGTTCAAAAACTCTGCTTAACTCATAGTGGCCCTTTATTCAGTTCAGCCTCTTGTCTGAAACAGGCTGTTTTCTTCTTTGTCCTGTCTCTCTCCCAAGGAGCCCACTCTGTTCTGATTGGCCGGCTCTTGGAAGCTATCCCTGCTGCTGCTCCGGATGCTACGTCACCAAACTATAGTAGTTGGATTTCACTATTTTTTCTTGTTCTTTACTCATAATGTCAACTTCTCAAATACATTCAAACGTGTTTGAGCTGAAGTCCGATCGGAAATATGAGAGTGGATGATGCAAATAACATTTATATAATAACACTTTAGCAACGACCTTAGCAACAAAGACCATGGAATGGACAATCAACTCATCGAAAAGGTAGAAAAAAAATTTGTTGCAAACAAAGTGGTCAGAACAAGTTGAAGCCTGGATTTGCAGGGAGCGGTTCCATCCAACATTGACCATGTTTAGCATCGATATCCGATATAAATAACAGAAAATCCCCTTTAGACAAGAACTGTCAACACTTATGTATTTAAGGTAAAGCCACTTATTCTTTTCTCTTTTGTGAAAAATGGAATTGAGCAAGTCAGATGGAGAATGAAGACAAAGATGCAACGATCCATCTCTCGCTTCATAAACCACAGTGAGTGCAGTGTGTATGAATCCATATCCATCTCCTCCCTGACAACAGCAGCAATGGCAGAGGCAGATAGCAGCATATCCATGTGAGGCACCAAACAATTATTTACATCCATGAAGCAAGAATTTGACATCTCCTCTTTTCGCTCAAAATAATAATAATAAAACCACCCTCTCCACTCCTTATTCATACAGGCTTTCCAGCTATGTATATTCCCTCCTTTTGATTATACATTCCCCTCTTTGAAAACACACAATTTCTTATTTATCATTGATAATTTCATCATGATGGAGTGCATGCAGAAGGGCATGAAACATGGATTACATGTTTAAGCCGTGTTTGTGGTTGAAATAATGCATGTGTTCTATTTACGGAGGCGTTGGCAAACATGCTTATGGCTGTGTACCTGCGCGGTGATCATGATGGCGGAGATAGATCACGGGGGGACTATTTATCCAGCCTTGTTTGCACGGAGTATGTAGGCCAGATGAGGCTTCTCAGGAATTTCCTGACAGTGTTCTTATGTGGGAATGAGTAATGAACCGAATGAATGACATACGTATGATACATGATGCGTGCTACAAGCTCCTAGAGTGCACATAAAAAAAGTCAAGGTTAAGTCATGTCAACCAGCCTTGCGGGTAAGCAGCTTGAGAGCCTGAATAGATTAAGTCCGCAGAAGGGAAGCGCTGTGATATCTGTTTCATCTGCGGTAGAGACTGTCCCTGCCTCGTGCTTAGGAATGTTTTTCTTACAAGACACCATATGTCGGTGTCAGCTCCACGCAGTGTGGGGGCTCTGTCTTGTGTTAGCACCTTAGGAGGACAGACGTGTCAGGTATGATGGCAGGAATCAAGTCATGCGGCTGTGAACAGTCCTGTAATTACAATGTGATGCTCCCATCTCTGTTGTGCTCTACCACTGGCTCTATGGATGGCGATGTCAGTCCGTTTGTTGGTCCTCCACTTCCAGACTGAAATATCTCAACAACAACAGATGAATTGGCGCCATTTTTGGGTAGAGACCTCCGTGGTTTCCAAAGGATAAATCGTAAGAATTGATGTGATACCCTGACCTCTCATCAAGCATCACCAATTTAAGGCAGAGCCAATAACACCAACCTCATACTGGAGACTGATTAAATTGTCATGGTCTACTGTACCCAACGCTGCGCTGCAGGTCGAGTAGAATCAGGGAAGACAGTAACAAGATCAACAATATCAAGGGGGGGCGGGGTAGCAGGTTTCATGGGTGAAACAATCTTTATGAGGGAGGGTAACAAGATCTGTTGAAAGTGGTCCAACGTGGATGAACAGACCAGCGAGAAAGCTAGGGTCACAGGTGGAGGGGTAAATGTTAAATCTCATGTCCTCAACTTTGGAGATGAAATTCCTCGCACTCAGCTGGGGACACGTGA
Source organism: Euthynnus affinis (assembly GCA_029490765.1). NCBI lineage: Eukaryota > Metazoa > Chordata > Actinopteri > Scombriformes > Scombridae > Euthynnus > Euthynnus affinis. Next base: position 7,902,409 of record CM055838.1, read on the forward strand.
CAACTGGTGCTGGGGGCTGGACATATGAGAGAGTTGATGGCATTGAATAAAACCTTAGGATTATGAGGGTCAGAAAAGTATTTTGCCCTCGGTGCCTCTTTATTGCATTTTTTGATTTAAGGGGAGCAATCGAGTTGAGGATAGAAAGGCAGGTGGTGTTAAATAAGGAAATAAGCTCCTCTGTGCTAGGTTGGGGAGGAGAAGCCTCAATAGCGCAAGTATTGGTGGCAGCCGTGGGGGCACATCGGAGAACTCATTGGCAGTCGAAGAGTTAATGAAGCGAGAGCAGCGAGCAGGGAGATGAGATTTAGTCGGAGAAGACGGCAGAGAGGCATCAAATAATATTGATCTGACAGACGAACATTAATTATTTCCATATTGTGAGTCGGAAAACCAAACTGGGGCAAGTGTGCGGCCTAGCTTGTTGGTAGGGCCGGTAATGAGCTGCGTAAGGTTAAAAGTTTCAAATCAGTCCCAGGAGGTTTAGAGGGACAGCACACATGGATATTGAAACTAATTACCAAGAATCAGGACTTTGTGGAAGTTGGGTATGATATTTGAGAGAAAGTCAGCAAATTGTGGGATAAAGTCTTTATGTATTCATGGCGGAGTTTGATAAGACTTGCAAATTCCCACTGGAGTGTTGGAGGACAAAATAAACTTTTTCATCACTTCACTTTCAGCAACTTGCCAACCTGTATATTGTAATTATTGTGTTCGTTTCAAGGATGCTGTGGGAACTAACAAATTAAAAAATAAAAAAACAACCTCTCAGTAAACAAATGCAGGTAATTTGGCTGGTAGAGCCCCAATAGACGCTTCAAATTCTGGATCAATTATTGTATCCCAAGCCTCGCGGTCTACAGGTGCCCGGCTAAATGATTGCCAGGATGACAAATTTCCTTTGCTTAACTAGCCAATTTATGGTGCCACCACACTGATCCTCTACCGCTAATCATCCATCTGACTTGCTTGTCTTATCATTTTCTTCCGTGGTTGACTGCTTCTCATTTTGTTGTCCTGTCTTCTTATATTGCTGTTTTCTCCGGTTCATAGTTTGTTCCTCTCTGATCTTGCCACCATCATGCTGTGTGCAGCAAATAATTGTGCAGCAAAAGATGTCTCTTTTTGTGTGGTCTTTTATTTTCTGTTTTCTGAGGACCAATTAGAGACCTTATGAGGACATGTGTGGAAGAAGTAAGGTTGTTTTTTTACTAGTTGTCACTTCTTCAAAGGACAGTTTGAGGTTCAAGATTTGATTTTAGGGTTAAAGATAAGAGTTCACCCTTAATCACACAAAAGTGTGTTTGCTTGTAGGTTTGTGAGTGTTTGTGTGAACACAAGACATAGAAGGCAGTTGGCGGTTATATTGGATGAGTGATAAATCTTTTATCCGTTAAATTTCATTGCAGGTGTCAATGTGTGTGTGTGTGTGTGTGTGTGTGTGTGTGTGTGTGTCTGTGTCTGTGTGTGTGTGTTCTGTATACTTGCAACAGTTTGACATTTGGGCATGGGAAAGGAAGATCAAACTGTGCTCTGCTTGGGTAGCATCTGTTTCCTCCGTCTACTGGCAGAATGTGTGCACGTGTGTGTGTGCATGCGTGTGTGTGTTCCCTTTTTGTACTGTATGATACAGACAAACATAAGACATATTAAAATGTCGTCATTCCATATCTTCCCTGCCAGCATTGGAGTGCACGAGTTACAAAGAAACATAATCTTCATCTACAGGTTATCAGTTACTCATCATTTTACAGTAATTCACCAGAATATTGGATTCTCCTCCTCTTTACTACTTTTACAGACTTCAAAAAAATGTTACATTTCACTTAGTGTGGTTTGAATAAAGTAATAATCCCACAAGCTTTGTAAATAAATATAATCTTGCCAAAGACTGACTGAAAACCGGAGCTTATTCCAGATGAGATTCGCCAGTTGAAATGACAAACGTCACCAATGGCGGATGTTATCGCTGCAGCTAAATGACATTAACTTCATAAATAACTTGACAAAGGTCCAACATCAATCTTGGCTATTGTGTGGTTGATACACTCAAAACTGGATGTTCCTTAGTTAGGAACGCTGTACTTTTAAAAGGAAGTTTCTGGGAGAAGATGTGATGTCTTGATGTCACAATGAGGTTGCCAGGCGACCCGTAGAGAATCCAGGAAGTCATTGCTCCAGGCCAAGACAGAGTCCTGCACATAACACCTGGTAAAAACCACAACCTGATGTTTTTAGACTTTTTGAACAGGCTTTTGTGAAGACTAAACAAAGTACTGTAAGTTTCAGAGGGGCTGGTTGGCAGATTTTCTTGCCTTTGGACTAAGCTAGGCTACATCTTTCATTTTCTAATGTATTGATGCCTGTATTGCATGTTAATGTTCACAATACTAGCAACTTATTGGTAATAAAATAAGAGATACAGTAGGATACGATAATCAGATTTGATCAGATTAGATTCAGATGGGTTAAAATGCTGTCGAATCTGAACCCTACTGGTGCTGCCGAGATCTTTTGTTTTAAATTTTCACCTCTGAGTCGATAAAAGGTCGAAGCGGCAAATGTGGCGGGGCCGCAGACTGACCCTCATCTCCTCTCAGCCAATCACAGCCATTAAGGCACATCCCATACCCGTCACTCACACCATCCAGTCATTTCCTCTCTGCATACAGGAGTAATTAAGAGTCAAGACCTCCAACAGCGCGCGCCTCTCCATCCATGTTCATTATCTCTTTTTTTTTTCAGATTTTGGGTGCAACCATTTCTGTTGTGTGTTTAGAGGAAAAAAAATATATTGTAAGTGTTTAATTAAGGGGAAATGCAATGTAATGAAATGAGTGTCTTTAATCAGTCTGAAGACAAAGTGAACAAATATGAGCGTTACATCGTTCCCTACTCTCTCTCTCCCTCCTTCTACCTCTTCATTTAGATAACAAGATTACCGTGACGTCGTGCGAGGCGCCTCCGACATTACTTCACATCAGCTAAATAATAACTTTTACTCCTGTCTGGTACGTTTATCATCGCAGAGACCCTCCACACCTCCTCCTCCTCCTCCTCCTCCTCCCACCTCTCCCCCACTGAAAGGGCTTTCATCGCAGCAACAATAGCTTGGACTATTGATGACAGAGAGGATTTACTACTACAGTGAGCAGATGCATCACTCTTGTGTGAGTGAGAGACAGACGCTGTTTGTTAACACGCCTCCGTTTATAGGATAGAATGAATTAAGGTTTTAACTCTGTAGAAAGTGAGAGAAAGATGGCGCATCATCATATTCCCACTTTAAGAACTAAATTATTAAGAATCTTACTTCTGAATTTATCCATTTTTCTCTTATGTGTGTGTGTGTGATTGTGGGGGTGCATGCCGTATGTGGGCATAGGATGGAAGTGCGTGTAATTCCACTTCTCTATACATTTCTGCAACATTGCTCTAATGTACTATTAATGGCGAGAGACAACCACATCAAATCCGTCGAATGAGAAAGAGAAATAAGGCATAAAGAAAGAAAAAAAATATATAAGTTGAGAAAAAAAAGCTGAGATTGTGTCTGGAGTTTATTATGATATGAGCAGAGAGAGCTGGAGAGGAAGACAAAAAGGAAACAAGACTCGGTTGTAGTCATGATTATGTCCGTCTTTCTAATATTACATCATTTAACAAAAAGCCTTGTCTTCTCCTTCTTCTACATAAATTGTCACAGCACATAACACAAACACATATTTGCCCCCTTTGAAGTTTGTTAAGATGGCAGCTACCGCTGTGCTAGTGTCACCAGTGAAAGCCAAGGGGCACATGAACTATGCTTAAAAAAAAAAATGCAGCTCTCCAAGGCACTCTGGATAAAAGTGTCCACCATTGGTAAAATGTTAACTGTTATTGAAAATTAAATTGGCTAACGCCTGCTGCCGAGGCATCCGCATGGATTAGCAATTTTCACACTGAGAGGCATAGCATTTTTTAAGAGGTTTATCTGAGTTATGTAATGTGGATGGAAAATTATTGCCCATCAACGTGACAGGGGGGGGAGATATTGAGAGCCTCTGCATATATTTGCTCTCCGAGGCTTTGGTCTGTGGCGATGTATGCATTTTTGAAATGAAGAGCAGAGCAGAATGTGAAGTGTGGGCTGAGGCTTAAACCCTATATGATATGTTGCAAACTGCATATATGGCGAAAGGGGAGGAAATAAGATTGGCGTACGAGTGTGATGCATTATACTGTATGTGTGTGTGTATGTGTGTGTGTGTGCCTGGACATTGTATGCATATGTGAATATGTGTGGGTGTATTTGTGGGTCTTTCCTACAGTATATTTATGAGGAAATGTTTTGTTGCAAGAATACAGGGAAGAACAAAATCCCTATAAGAAGTGACAGCTTCCCGCCCTCACTTCTTATAGGGTTTTTTTTTTAAAATAAGAAGCTTTCTTGGACTCAACATAAGGTTGGACAAGAAGACTTTAAGTGTGACCATGTCTTTGCTGCCCATTGCATATCGTCTCTACAATAATATTTTGTTATTAGTTCAAAAATGTGGGATCTTTTTAATGATCAGGATTGGTTGATCCAAATTCACTTAACTGTCAGGCCATGCAGATAGTTTTGATTTTATTTGCAGAGGATTTTGGGCTTCACCTTAATTTAATTTAATTTAATTTAATTTAATTTAATTTAATTTAATTTAATTTAATTTAATTTAATTTAATTTAATTTAATTTAATTTGTGGAACTCACAGCATTGATAGGTGATGTTTGAAAAACTCAGTGGCAACATCTTTTCCCATAAACAGTGTCACTCTCACTCTTTATAGTACAAAGAACACGCTGTCAACAGTTAGACAAGGCAAGTTTATTCGTATAGCACGTTTCTACAACAAGGCAGTTCAAAGTGCTTTATGTAGAACATAAAAGGCATCAAGATAGAATATAAAAGCAACACAAGGCAATATAAAATACATGTAAATACAATTAGAAAGTAATAAATTGGAAATAAAAAAAGCTAAAAAAAAAAGATTGTTCCAGATATGTGGAGCATAAAAAACAGAACGCTACTTCTTCACGTTTAGTTTTGAGTCTGGGGACAGAAAGCGGACCTGATCCCAGGCGACCTGAGAGGTCTGGATGGTTCATAACGTAGTGACAGATCAGAAATGTATCTTGGCCCTAAACCGTTCATTGCATTATAAATCAACAGCGGTATTTTAAAATCGGTTCTTTGACAGACAGGAAGCCAGTGTAAAGTTCTGAAAACTGGACTGACTTAGTTTTAGTGGGGACTCGAGCAGCAGTTTTTCCAAATCTTGCTGAGAAGTACGTCCTTTAATTCTTGATATATTCTGAAGGTGATAGTAGGCTGACTTTGTAATTCTGAGTCCAAGATTCCTGGCTTGGTTTGTGGTTTTTTAACATTATCGATTGAAGCTGAGTGGTGGCTTTTAATCATTCTTCCTTGGTTCCAAAAACAATTAATTCACCTTTGTCTTTGTTTAATTGAATAAAATGATAGCACATCCAATCACTGATTTGTCGCACTTTATGTGTACTTACTCAGCACTTGTATTAGACCATAAGACCCTTGTGATATGTTTAACATAATTTGTTGCTTCCACAATTTGAGCCAGTGGGAGCATGTTGATGTTAAACAGAAGAGGCCCCAGAATGGAGCCTTGGGGTAATCCACAGGTTATTTTATGTGTATTTATCTATAGACACAAAATAGTCTCTGTCCTTTAAATAGGATTCAAAGCAGTTTAGTACAGTGCAAGAAAGTCCCACCCAGTTTTCCAGTCTGTCTAGTAACATGTTGTGGTTGACCATGTTGAATGCGGCACTGAGATCCAGTAATACTAATACTGCAATCCTGCCGTCCACTGTCTGTGTTTAAGTGGATGCCATTGCAGACCTTAACAAGAGCAGTGTCAGTGCTGCGGTGTGGTCGAAATCCTGTAAACAGTTGTTCAGTACCAAGAAGCTGTTCAGCTGCTGGAAAACAGATGTTTTCAATTATTTTACTTAAAAATGGGCTAAAAAAAGGGCTTTTTTAAGAGTGGCTTGATGACGGCAATTTTCAGAGCCCATGAGAAGACACCTGAGAGAAGAGACGTGTTGACAACATGTAGAGGGCCTAAGGCCATGCAATTTGAAACAATTTTGAAAAAGCCTGTGAGCAGAATATCAAGGCAACAGGAGGAGGATTTCAGTTCGAGTCTGTTTCATCAGTAGAAAGTAGTGCCAGTGAAATTTTCCATATTTCAAGGTCACTTACTTATTTGTGTATTTCTTTGTTTAAAAAATGATTTTACTGACGTGGATTTGCTTATTTAAAAGGGAGCAGTTGCAGGATTTCAGATTTCTTATTTGGCTAAAAGAAAACCATTAAATTCTACCTGGATTTTATGTGGATGTGACACATTCAAAATCAGTACTTAGTGTATTACACAAGTGTAAAATGTGTTAGTGTAATTGCCTTAGTGGCAATGTGTCCTTGGGAATTTTCCAGAACCTGCCAGCCATGTCTCATCTGCCCTCTGGTTGTGAGTTTACCTTTGGAAAAACCATCTGGTCCAATCACCTGCTCACCCAGCTGCATCTAATCAGCAATCAGCCACAGCATATATACAGCATGTACTGTACACTGTGTATGGAGGCTAGTTCGCAGCCAGATGTGTCACCAATCGGTTGCCACGGTTTCGATTCTCCCTCGTCTCCTGAAGGTCCAAGAGTTTCCACAACTGAAGTAAATAAATAAAAAAAAAGTTCTGTTTATTCTTCACCACCATATCCAGGCACAATGCATATCTTGAGGTTCCTTGAGGACACTTAATAGCATATTGAAAACAATGGATTATAATTACCACCATCCCCCAGAATTAAAAGATGACAGCTTTGCCATCTGTGCCACAGGTAACAACAGTCTGTAATTTGCCGGTGTACTTTCAGTTATAATGCACATGTCAGTTGAATCTCTGTGACTGTTTTCCTGTGTGGAAACTTCGACGCCCATCAGAGCGTATGACATCAGTAGTTAAGTGGTGGGTGAGCCAGAGGTAAGAATCCTAATGGATGACCTCTTCTCAACATAGTCTGTCTTGTGGGCATAACAAATGTGAGGTCAGGATTGTTGATAAAGGTATTTAAATGTGTGTGTGTGTGACTTGTCTTTAAATGCATTTGACTAACTAACTACTACACTTATAGACACTGGACAATACTTATCATATTGGTTAACACCACCTGCTATCACTGTATGCTCCATCCACTATGACTGAATTTCGACCGCAGCCAACAAGCTGGAAGCGAAGAGCGTTAAACCCTATACTCTGCCTTAAAGGCATCTCTTTAAAGATGCAAGTCATGTGACATAGGGATAAAGCCTGGAGACTGAGATCCTCATATTTACTGGGATTTCTCACTTAAATCACTCCCATGTGTGAAATGAATGTTGACATATGTGATGTAGGTGTGAACGTACATACAGTATACAGTAGGGTACTCTCTTTTCTTTCTAAAGGTCCTTGCTATCAGCTGCACGGTGGGCCCGCTGCCACCTCTTGAAGTTTGTAGCAGCTTAGGCTTTTTTTTTTTTTTTTTTTTTTTAAACGTGATTTCATGGACTCACGTGGCTGTGGGAGAAGTGTGGATCAGATGGCCAGTGTACTTTTCATTTTTGTTCGTTTTACTCCCCTTTTCTGTTCAATGCACCCACTCAGAAACCTACTTACACAACCAAGAGGTAAACAGATATGACCTGTTAGTGTTTATATTGTTAGCATCTGTACAGAGCCACGCTAACGGCATGGCTCTATCTCACATGTCCATCTGACAGTCCACCACTTTGGTCCACACAGAATCTCAACAACCACTGAATGGATTGCCATGAAATTTTGCACTGATATTAATGCTCCTCAGAGGATATATTGTATAATGTTGATCCCTGAGCCAGAGTCCAATACTTTGGTTTCTGACTAAATTGCACAATTGATGACAATACCAACAGCCTCAGAGCTAATTAGTAAATGTTAGCATGAGAACGCACTAAATTAAGATGGTTAACGTGGTAAACATTATTCCTGCTAAACATCATCATGCTAGCATTGTCATTGTGAGCATGTTAGCATGCTGATGAGAGCCTCACAGTGGTTTCCATTTCCATATTTATTCCATATTTATCAAAGCAAATTACACCAAAATATATAATTCAAAAACTTTACAATGATTAATTCAAAAGTCTTTCTTGTATAATTCATTAAATTGTGGCATTCAAATTGTTCAAACAGCTACGTCTCATTGACCTTCAAGGTGCAACCATACACAGCTGTTTGTACAGCTTTAAAAACTCTTTAATTTTGTTGTGAGGAGTGTTTTACATCTTAATTTTATTGGAAGACATCGCTTACAACCCACAAAATAAAAAATAAAAAAAATGTTTTCTGTAAAATAACTTAGTCAGATTTGGTGGAATTCCTCTTTTTAATGCTTTCTTTGTGTGATGTTTGTTTTCTTTTTCTTTTTCACCTCTTTACACTTGCCTTCCCTGTAAAACTCCATGTATTGGAAATGTCTCAAAAAAAAAAAGCACACCTCTTTATTGGACCTTGACCTTCAGAAACGAGCGGAGATCACTGACTTTAAAGATCATGATCTCGAGGTCAGCACCTCCCGTGTGTACTGTTCACGCTCTTTCTGAGGTACCAACACTACTGCTGGTCTGATGTGAGCTACAACGTTTTATTTTCTGTACTTTTTATATTGCTCCTCACAATATCACATCATTTAAAATCATTTTCACAGAGATATTAAACTACCAAAAGACAAAACCAAGAGAATAATTCTACTAATATGGCTTACCGTTACCAACAAAAGTAAATATAATAGTTTTTCACTCATCATTTTAAGACATTATGATTTCTGCTGTCTTTCATCTTGCAACCAAAGAGATTGCAATCCACTTTTCATCCATTTTTTGCTCGCCAAGCAAGACTATAAACTTGCAAAGTAAGGAAGGGAGGAAACTGACAAAATCTGATTGGCTGTTCAGTGACAGTGACAAGTTCAGCTTCTGTCAGTTTGACAAGCCGACGATCGTTTTCCCCGTCCGAACATCCTCTGAAATTCTCTGCTTGTCAAGACCATGAGCGCCGGATGGATTCTGAAAGGTTTTTCCACTCTGACACTGCGCAGAATACAGGATGAAGGCTGCAGAACGTAGGACGATAAAATGTGCTGTTGATCGTCCCTTTCAAGAGAGGAAAATGTTTTTTTTAAAAAGGAACTTAAGCTGTACAGTACAAAACACACGTGGCAAGGTAATGTTAAAATGTCAGAGGTCAGACTACTAAAATGTAATTTCACATAATGGACATCAGAAAATATCATATGCATGACCTTGGAGCAGACTAAGGGACTAAGGTGACCTGCAATCTGTGAGTCAGTAAACTGATATTACACAGAAGGAATTGGTGGTGGTGGTGGTGGTGGTGGGGGGGGGCCAGTGAAGTCATGGTTCACTGATCTGATTGGTTCAGAGACAGAGGCTGTCCACTCTCATCCAACAAAATCATGTTCACTGGTCCGAGCTGGAATTAGGGCTGATGGAGCTTGAACTTCATTCTGCCTCCGACTCTCTCTTCTCCATATTAATACCTTCCTCACCGACATGGCGAAGAAAAAAAAAACGATGCTCGTTCAGTCGGGGCTGCGTGCCATTAGCGTGATCATATTTAGGATAATAGATTCAAATGGTCGTTCAACAATGCAAAGTGAAGCAGGACACAGGCGGATAAATGAGGGAACGGAGGAAATGAAATGATTATTTCTTTTAAGTTTGCATCACATTATGCGTTAGCATGTCGAGAAGCATGGGCTCTCTTATCTTTGTCGATCACTGCAAAGGCAGTCAGCATTCATGTTCATTTGTGTGAGAACATACCGTGACTCCTTTTTATCCAAATGTGCCTCTTAATACTATAAGTCTAAGGATATTTATTACAGCTGGCCACAGCGGGAATCGAATTATAAACCTTATAAGCACCCTTTATGCCAGTGTGGGCATGCCACTGTACAAGTAAGATGAAATACAATCCAGAAAGTCCCACTAAACCCCTTTAAGTGGGAGTTTGTATACTTTTTTTTATTTTTGAGCATGTTCTTCATGCACATCTCCAGGTCCATATTTTTATTCTAGGGCTCGACCTCCCCATGAGCTCATTTTGTTCTGATTAGTTAGCTCCGGCTCCAGAGGCTACATAAACAAACAGAAGTAGTGGGAATTCACTTCCTCTTTTTTTTTCTTTACTCAAAATGTCAACTTCCTAAATACAACAATACATGTTTGTGCTGAAATCCAATCTTAACAGTATATAAAGGACAAACAAAAGAAAATCACAAACACTGTGTTATGTCCCCCTTGAGGTAATACACCTATGATTTTTGAAAAACACTGCACTGGTGGTTTATAATACAATGACACAGGATGATACAAAAAAGATATTGCTTTCTTTTACTCTAGATGATTGCAAAGTAAACACTAGATTTACACCGCAAGTGTCACAAAGTAATCTACCTGGGATGTGCACTTCCATGTATTGATCAGTCATTGCAGTGGGTTGCTACATCATACGTACAATTGGTGCACCTGCTGTACCAACATATTGGTCTCAGTGAAAAGAAAGAGGAGGCTGTGTTTAGATCTATTGTTAGTCTTGGTGTTTGTTTCTTAGACTGTATTGTACTTTTAGAAATAGCCATCTAATGGATACCTGTAAGTAATAGATGTACATTTTTTCTCATTTTTGGAGTAAATGTAGTGTATAATGTAATAAAGTTTTTGGGGATTTGTTTTGTGCAGAAAAGCTCTTCCAAACACTACGTCTGTTGACACAACATTTTTTTGGAAAGTGAGTACGCTAAAGTAGCATGCTAACATCTTTTCTGAAAGGCATCAGAAAAATCCAGACTTTGTTAAACCTGGATTAATTGATCGATTCATTGTGTTTCTGGCCACCTGACAAATCCAACATTTGCTCAGCTATTGTTGGTGTTGGTAAAGTGAGTTTAGCAAAGTGTTATTTTTATTCTTATTTACTGATGAGATAGTTTGATGAGAACTTAGAGACTGAACCACAACAGTAAAGTTATAGGCTATAACACCAAAGTAGACACTTTCAACATTACACATAGTCATTTGATTCATTGTTAATATGAAAATATTGATTAGAGCACCCTTTGCTGATTAAAAAAAAGTGAGAAAGAAGGAAGTTTTCCTCAATTAGCATGCTACTCTCACCATGGCAATGCAAAATGATCTACCTAGCAACAGGTAACAAGACTTGAATGCATACCTACTGTAGCCTACAGTATAGATCTTCACTTTTTTAGGAATCTTTTTCCCTCATATTCCTTTGCAGTCTGTCTCACTTTCAATAATAATAGACAAACAGCCATGTGCTGCCTGGTGGTGCAGATTATGGTGAACTGAGACATATTCAGAATGGTAACAACATTGTTTTGCTTGGTTTTTTCCATTTGCTTATTATAAACCAAGTCTCATTAAGTCAAAGCCTGTAGGAGTCAAATTAATGAGTTTACTATTAAAAGGGTCATTACATAAACTCTTTCTTACACCTGTTATGAATATTAATTTTAGTTTTCAACTAAATTAAATGTTGTACATGGCAAAAAATGAGAAGAAAAAGTGTTTAGTCATTATATTACATTATACATTAGTACAATTTTATTATTATCAATATTTCTCTCCTCTCTCTCTACTCATTAATGTTGAGGTACTGCAGTTCTCAGGGACGGACTCTGTCGATCCATCTGTCTGTTGAGTCCAAATCTCTGGGTTAATTCCCTCGCTCTCTGGCTCCGTCCTCTGCAGATCCACACTCTTCACTCCTCTCCACCGCAGTCAGCAGGTGTTTGCTGTTAATTAACAAGCTGACGTGGCAGATGTGGAGGTCGAGAGCTCGATGGCGTTGGCGTCTGCCATCTTTCTGGGCATCGGATGAAAAAAGGTAGGAAAAGGACTCCGTGTGCTGGACCTGAGGGGGTTCGCGCATGGGAATTCATTTGTGGGTCCGCTGTCCTCGCCGGAGAGGTCGGGGGCGAAAACACTGCGGCCAATTAGTGGCTCAACAAGAGAGAAACCTATTCGTTGGCCTCTCTCTATTCAATCTGTGACATGTCATTCAATTTGCAGGGAAACAACATGAAGGAGTGTCGGTGAGGAAGATCAGCAACCAGGCCAACGGGGTGAAGAAAAACAACTGCAAGGCTGATGAGCTGAAGCTCTTCTTCAAGAGATTTAAGAGGGGAGTCCAAAGAGACATTGCTCAAAAGCTCTCAACCATGTCACACTCTCTCCATTCCCCACTGACAAAACTACCGGCTGTCTACATCATATCCCTTGCCCCCCTGTTATCTATCACACCAAGACTCGACGCCAGAGCTCTGGTCCAGTTTTCTCTGTTCATCCCACACTCCTTAGATTTTTTTTTTCCCCCTGTTGAGCACATATGTCTTTTTTCTAATGTACTTCACCTGAAAGAACCTGACAAGTTTCAATCTTGAGGTACAATTCTTGGGCATGGTAAAAAGGTTTAGTAAGAGATTTATTTTTCATCTCACCATCTGTTTTAGTTACTTTATGTGTCTTGGGAACATCAGATAGATTCATATATCAAAAAAAAAAAAAACCTGTGTATATGCATTCAGGATGCATTGCAGATGGATTGAAATCTAACCAACCAACCAAATCTAATCTAACCAGATGTTGCAAATGAGTAAATGTATCCAAGCTTCTACAAGATGCATACATTAACTTTATCCCACCAAAGTGTAACTTCATCAGTGAGGGCTCTGAGGAAACAGCCTCTATAGGGTCTGTCCCCTGTGATACCAGCAGCTAAACTACACTGAAATTACATTAAAATGAACCATCATCCTTCATGTCTCATTGAAGTAACAAGATAAAAAGCTGCTTTAGAGATTTCAACACATACATTCATACAGAAGGCACACCAAACTCTTGTAGTGGTTGCAGAGAAATACGATTCAAATATGATACGATGGATAGGTGTTAGCTAGCTAGTTAGCTGTTGTTGTAACTAAACTGTACAAGTTATTCGTCTTCTTGTGTTTTTTGGCAGTTAACCAACAGCTTCCGGTATTTTACCACCACCAGGACCAACCGTGACGTGCTTGTAACTCAGAAATTTATTGTGATTTACCAAATGTAGATGCTTAAAAGTGGCTTTTACCCATACCAGACACTTCAAATGATTTAAGTTTAAACAGGGCCAAATGCTGGTTTAGGCATTGCCTTTGCCACCTGGATGATTTACATACTGTGTGCTCCTGTATATGGGCGAAATGTGATTTGGGGTATGAATATTACATTAGAGTCAAACGGGCAGTTCATAAGCAAGAGATGCATTTTTTTTGGATACAGTAACCTTTAAGTGTTTGTCCCTTTTGGCTTTGATGGATGCTTTTTTTTGTTTGCGCTTTCTGATTTGTACCCAAGGACAGGATAGAGACTGTTTGACACATTTTTCAGCCGTGCAAGAGCAGCGTTCCAGCACATTTTTTTCCTTCACAATCAGATTTGAATTATGCACACCAACAGTCAAGCACTTGCCATCGGTTACGGTATATGCTACCTTTGTGGTTAAAGCAAATCGGGTCATAACGGTGCAGGAATCCCACCTGACATGAATCATTAAAAACAACTGAAATATTTCTGACTTTGACGTTGTAATAATTCAGTTTATTTAAAAAGTCTAATCAGTGGCCTTTTACGTGGTACAGTGAGCTGTCATTCTTACAGTGTCGCTGTCACTGACGGACTGTCAACAGCAGTAGATGGCAATTTAATTAGCTTTTGACAGTCGTCGATCGTTACGGCCGAGCAAAGTTCACAGCGGTGATTCTTCCGACCACATGACAGCAAAAAACATTGAAGTTCAAAAGAAACCGCAACCTGAAAATTGAATTAAACTGCCATGATAGCAAATTCATCATTCGTCATCTGAAATCTGCATCTTCCGTTTCATGTGACAGGAAGAGTTTGTGCATTTATTTGTCCAGCAAACGAGTTTTCAACACCGTCACAGGAGATCTGACAGCGTTAGATGGAAGCATGCATTGCAACGTTTAATATATGTAAAATAAAAATTTCACAGCCGAGTGTTGAGGCTCAGTCAAAACAATGCAGCATTTATCGAGCTATCGCTTGCTGTGAACACTACGGACAATGAGCTGCTGTATTCACACATGGCCTAAATCGGACATTACGCTGACTTTGTACTAGAGAGCTGACCGAGTAAAGTTCATTTAAAGTCCGGTCGGACATTCGCATTCTCACAGCTCCTCCGGGTAATGTCTAGATAACTTCAGGGTTGCAGTGTATGTGTGAAAGGGGCAGAGAGAGAGACAGATAATTAAGGAAGGAAATAAGAAGGATGAAACTCATATCGGAATCCGTCTCTTTCCCTCCATCTAATCACACATCTCCAAGGCTGGGAGATTAGATACAGTTAAAGGCGTTTTCCTCCTGCTGAAAAGCAAAGGGCAGCTGCGAGCATGACAGAGAGCAGGAGCATCATTCCTGCAACAGTCAAACTCAGTGTTTCTTAAACTTTTTCATGTCAAGGACCCCTAAACTGACACCAATTAGACCCACGGACCCCCATTTGATAAGATTTTTGCTTTTTAGATGTTTTATTACAGAAAGTATATGAAACTCATCACCAAAATAATCATACATCCATTCATACATTGTCATTGTGTTACTTATGGAGGGAATTATAGTGCTAGAGACCCACTGGAAGGCCTTCAAGGACCCCTGGGCCCCTTGAGAACGACTGGTCTAACTAGCTAAAACAACAGGAGAAAGACTGAGAATATGTCGACTATCTTTTCTTTGCTTCTTTCACTGAACATCTGATCATCTGGTGATATTTTTTTGGTATTCCCACAAGCCCAAACAGCTGCAAAATGTCTTTCTAGAAAGATAAGATTAGATAAGATTGTTATATCCCCAAGAAACCCATGTATTTGCAATTATACAGTGATTTCTTTGAAAATTTCTAATTAAAGGCACAGAATGAAGGACACAGTGTCCTTGCAGACTGATGTCAAGTACGTGGAACCAGGATACGCCGATATTATCAAATTGCAAAGCCGAAAGCCTGCGGTTCCAGGAAGAGAAGTAGCGGCAGCAGACAAGCCTTGACAGACCCGTTCCTAGTTACGGGAAGCCGTGATTGGACGACTGTTGTTTGGGGGAGGAGTTTAGGGAATCGTAACTTTTGCATTATAGCTGTATTTTTATATTAGTTTATACCGCTTTCCAAAACAAGTATATGCCTGCAAACCATTGTGACAGGGACATCAGGCAGCAGAGAAAAACCTCAACAACAATATTTACTATATATATATATATATATATATATATTTACTATATATATATATATATATATATATATTTACTATATTACTATACTATATATATATATATATATATATATATATATATATATATATATATATATATATATATTTACTATATATATATATATATATATATATATATATATATATATATATATATATATATACATACTAAACACACAGAAGCAGAAAAAGAGACACCCACATCCCGTACACGTTCATACACACAGATGTGAATTCTGACAGACCGGTACGAGCTGTGTGTGACGGAAAAAACTTGCAATTGCACTGCGATGCAACGTGTCTCCTCATCTTTCATATACCATTCATACACAAAGGCAAACATAAGCAATTTTCCCATGAAAGGAAAAGCAACAGGGATGTCGAGCTGTTATCATGTTATTCTATTGGACTCATTATTATGTAAATAGGAGAAGAGGCTAAACAGACGACTGACCTAGTGACCCTCTTTTTTTTTTCATTTAGCTCCTCTGGGCTCGATGCTTTTGTCCTTTACATTAAGATGCAACAACTAGGAAGGCAGCACTGACCAACCGCTGCTCTCCTCCTCCTCCTCCTCCTCCTCTTCCTCCTCCTTGTATTCCCCTGTCGAGCCATTTAGCCCGGGAATTACAGTTTAGCCGGAATTACAAATGATGTGATAGGATTTACACGGTGATACCCTCAAACTCTCAATCACACCGACGTGCACGGGGCAGGCACACACACACACACGTGCACCTCCAGTCATTCCACTCGAGAGCCCACGGAGTCACGGCAGTAATAACACGCTTCATTTTCAATCTGCCTCCACCCCTCTTCAGCCTGCTTGATGATGGTGCTGAAATGAGCGCACACACACCCACATACACACTTTCATATACAGTCGCGCCGTCACATATGGCACTTACATGCATACACTCAGCATTTAAGATAGCAAACTTTCACACCTAATTAAAATGTATTTGAACTGCCGCAATCATAAAACGAGGTTTAATGACTTTTGGGTAAAGTTCAATTTTTTTTTAGTGAGTTCCGATTTTGCAAATTTCCTGTCCTTTTGTAAATGTTGGCAGTGCTGAGATCTGATGGGGAGATAATACTGTGGAGTCCAAAATGGTTTCATTTCATGCAAATGAGTCATTAGCTTAAGTTCCGTTAACACCCCCAAACCTCCCAAGACACAAAAATATCTAAAATTACCAAACCACACTTGGATTTTTTTTTTTTTTTTTTTTTTGGGTGAATTCATATCAGAAGAACAGTTTAATTAACATAGAAGTATATTGTAGAAATATGTTTCCTGTCAGTCAATAAAGATAAAAATGCAAGAAATGTGAATGATTTTTTTAATATATTTCTGCTTCATGTTGAAAGATGGAAAGCAGCGGGCGACAAAAGCCTTAATTATGTAAAACAGGAAGTAGCTAAAGAAAAAAACTGTCACCACTCATGAATGCTGCCTGCTGAAAACGTTACTCTTTCGGTGGGTTGCCATTTAATTAAACTGCAGCGTCTGAAGCTGACCAGACAGGCATGTGTGTATTGACAAGCCGAGAGAAAAAAAAACATTAAGAAACTATGAATTATTTGCTGATTTGAATTGTTTTGTTTGGTTCAGGTCGCTGACTCCTCCGCTAAAAGGTGATGATTCGGCACAGTCGGATACAATTCAGTGGTAAAGACTCATTCGTACACATCTAACAAATACACACGCAGGTCTGGAGGTGCGTACATAAAACACACGGCATCCCATTCATGTCATATCTACCTGTGCTCTCCATAAACAAACACTTTAAAGGAAGGAAGGAAGGGCGTGAGTCGGTGCATCTGTCTCTGTCGGCGGAGAGTCCATCGCTCTTCCGCAGTACCCTCGTTGGCTGCGGAGGGAAGAAGCTGATGTGCCAGTCCGAGCTCATGCTTGGCACCTCCACAAAGCTGGTTTTTAAGCACTTTCCTCCCATTGCCCCCCCCCCTTTACTCTGTGCTGATGTATGAGCTTTAAGTTAAGCCGGAGATAGGGGAGGTAGGGGTGGTAATTACACGTCGTGCTGTGCAAGCCTGCTCCTTCTCTCCTGGCCTCGATGGCCTCTCATTGTGCGGCGCACTGCGGGGCGGAGAGGAAACACACGTGTAGCCGTTCCGCTGATTAATTGGCTATCTGTGGCCTGCCAGTTCACTCTCTGTGGCCTAATTACATTTTTTTTTAATGGGGGAATCCGAATTAAATTGAGAGAGCTCTTATCTTGTTATTGCACTGTAAATTCTATCAAGTAGTCACACATGGTTTGTCAAGGATGTGTGTGTGTATGTGTGTGTGTGTGTGAGTTTGATTCCACAACTAAAACTACTTTTGGTGTTTCTCCAAAGAAATTAGCAGTGTCCCACTCCTGACCCCATACTTCTCAATTTGCCAGTCCGATATGTGAACTGCTTATGAATTTGAAAACAAATTCAATTTCTGATTATATTCTTATTACTAAACTCTGTGTTGGGCTGGCACATGTTTCTGAAAGGGGGGGGGGTAATTTTGTGGTTATCACATTATGTTCTAATCCTCCGTCGGAGCCGCAAAGTTACAGATGGTTGGACTGGAGTTGGTTTTGAAAAAATTAGCTTGAGGGTTTGATTCTTTATTTTGAATTATTCTTAGGAGGAAAATATTTTCCAAAAGGCTTTCAAAGCAATTCATTCTCCTTATGAAACTCTCAGACTCGGTTGAGGCGGAGGATAGTCAATGGAGAACGACATTTACAGTTTGTGTGTGTGTGTGTCAGATCATTTGGAAGCGGTGTCAACAGGTGATTGAACATTTCCCTTGTTAAAGTTGCCAATTAGGAGTCAGTGAAGCACCCTGCAGGTGAGCTCTCCTTAAAGAGGCAGGTACAAAAGGCTTTAATGTGTCAGTGCTGATGGAGACTTAGCATATATAACTGTGACGTCACGCGCACACACACACACACAGCTCAGTGAGGAGCAGATGCGGAGCAACGGCGAGAACAAGATGAAGCGTCACGAGCCTCACAGCCGGTCAGCATCTGACAACTTCCAGCAGATGGTGGCTCGTCTCTCTCTCTCTCTCTCTCTCTATGTCAGGTTTGGGACGTCTGTTCAGACTTTATGGCTCTGTAGTTACAGGGCATTACTTTATTCAGAGCTGTTTCACCTTTAGACTCAAATTAAGTGCTACGAAAAGATCACACCATGTGTTTATGAAACGTTTGTCTGGTCTGTCTGGAGCTGTTACTATGGAAGGCAAGGAAAAATGCAAGAGACAACAGCTTGAGTTTCCTCACCTGCAACTGCAAGCAACATATGGGTAGTTTTTGGTGAAAATTTGAAGCAGTTTTTGTGTGTTTTGATTTATTTTTATCAGTCCAAAAGTTTGCATTTAAGCACTGGAGATAAAGGGAAGTATTACTACCCACTGCACCTATTTTACATCCATCTATTTATGCATTCATTTATCAATGAAACCATTTCTTTCCCTTCCTTTAGCAATCCATTGACAAGTGTATTCCTCCTACCTTTATCTATTATCCATCTATCCATCCCTCCTCTGGTGGCTTTATTTCTTCACATTAATAATCCTCTCTCACATGTCTGATCGCTCTGCCTGCTGGCCAGTTTCAACTGATAAGGCTCTCATTACAGTCCGCTAAATTAGTTTGGACACTCATATCTGCGAGCGTGCCGTATAGACGTCCCAAGAGATGCCTAGGTGTGCGTGTGAGTGCTACGAGGAGTCTCAGGTGTGAGGTTTTTGCTTTATGCAAATTCCGAGCCGGACTAATTCTCAGAAATCGGATGGCTTGGCGCGGCATCAAGCAATCCCTGAAAAAAAAAAGAGTATGTGTCTGTGTGTAGAAGCCTACTCTCCGTGCATAACAAGATTGGCTTCGCTGCCAGAATCTCTTAAGTGACTTTACTCAACCAGCTTGGAGTTTCTCCACATCCATCAACTACAGAGATGTGAATGTTTTTTATGTTGTTTTTCTCAGTTGTCAGCAGAAAAAAAACTAGTTGTAGTTGATTCCTCATCACCTGTAAACCACATCCCATAATATCCCTGTTAAGAGCCATATTCTGTTGCTGTATCAGTGACTAGATTTTTTTTTTATTAAATAACTATTATCATCAAAAAGAAGTCTTTAATTTCTGTATTTTCACATTATATTTGCACTGTGCTAATAATGCAAGGAAGCGTCTGCAAGAAGCTATTTTTACTCTCCAATAGATGAAAAACACACCCAGTGTGTGTCAGAATGTATCTAAACTGCACGGATCCCATCATGCATGGATGCCCTTTCAAAATACTGTATAGCGATACAGTAAGTATGTTTTTGTGAACTTTTCCGTCATTAGCATTTAGCTTGTTAGTTTCAATACTTGTCACTTGCAGCAGAGTGGAGCAGTTTGCTAATGGGAGGCTTATCACAGCAGCCCACAACTGCTGAGTCAAATTGTTCAAATAGTGTCATGTAGATCTACTTTAAAGGATAAGGCTGGAAATTTTCTATATTTTTCTTTTTTTTTTTTCCTTATATTTTTCATGAGATTTGCCAACAAATCACATATGAAGAACCAAGCCACCAATGAATTATACAAGTATTGTGTATCTAAAGCCTGATATATCTTATTCCTCTGTTCCTTCACGACAAAGATTTGGTCATTTTTGCTCATTTAGAAATGGCTCCAAAGTCCAATAACAGTGATCACATTTTCAGTCTCTGGAGAGTAGTTCCGTGTAAGGCTGAGGCCACTGCACATGTGTGGGAATGTAGTTTCCTTTACAGTACTAACAGCTACATATCACAACCTCTTGACTCTTTTCTACATTATAAATTTCTCCAAGTACCAAGCCAACAATGAATTACTCCCATACAAGTATTGTGTATCTAAAGGCCTGATATATCTTATTCCTCTGTGTTGTAGAATCTATTAAAAACACGTCACTAAACTAAACTGTGACATGTTCCTTCACGACAAAGATTACGGTCACGTTAGCTTAATTAGAAATGGCTCCAAAGTCTAATAACAGTGATCACATTTTCAGTCTCTGGAGAGTAGTTCCGTGTAAAGCTGAGGCCACATGGTTCCCTTTACAGGACTTCGCTAACTTGTTGTGCTACATATCACAACCTCTTGCCTCTATTCTACATTGTAAATTTCTCAAAGAACTTCAGTACGGTTGTGATAAAATTTGTTCGAAAAGTCTTTAAAGGCAGATCCTGCATTATTTCCTAACCTTGAAGCCTGGGCCCTGTTATATTATAAATGCATTTTCTCAAATAAAGTGTTCAGTGTTAAATTACTATTATTTTACACAGAGCGGATCTGGGCGCAGGAAGTTTTTCTATATAGGATTACTGGTTGGTTTCTGGAGCTTTAGGCAATATCTGATGAAGCGGCATTGTGAAGTACTGTACTTGACGGGTACTTGAAGGCAACAGGATTCATCACAGAGTGCACAGAGTGGGACAACAGCTCGTTTTGCCCCAGGCCTCCTGGTGCTTTAATCCGACCATGCTTACAAATGTGTTCTCATCTTTGACAGATACTATATAGGTGCGATTGCGTCCTTTAGTTTGCAGGATGTTATTAATAATAATCCCCATACATGTTCCTTGTTGGTGCAACATGTCAGATTTATAAGAAAAAAAAAAAAGTTCCAGTGCTTTGTTCTCCAGCGCTGGGAAATGAGCAGAAAATAGAGTTCGAATTAATTTCTATGGGGGTTTGTGCGATAGCAAAGCTGCGTCAAATATATTTCACTAATGACATTTCTTTCTGAGGTGGCAGCTCCTCACTGTAATGGCCCGAGCCCGGGTGAGATCACAGAGGAAAAATAAGAGATGAAAGGGACCGAGTGGCATCAGAGGGAAGAGTGGAGGCGCTTAATGTGGATTTCAGTGTAACTTAGGATGGATGGAAGGATGGTGGGGTTAAATAGGAAAAAAAAAGAAGACAAAAAACAGACATGGCAGTAAGACAGGGGAGAGCAGCTATGATTTTCTTACATACTGTGTTAAAGTGTGTATAGTGCAGTGGTAATGTGCATAAAGTATATTGATTTTTAACATATATTATTGTCAGATACATTTATGTTTGTCTCATTAAGTCAGACAATGAGATTGTTATTTCTGTGTTCTTTTAAATTTCTTGAAAATATGAGTATTGGAGAGTTTTTCAAGATTTTTTTACTTTGCTTTTATTTTGCTTGATTGTAATACAGTCGTATTTATCCTCAATGTTTTATTTGTATTTTAATCACAGCCACTTTAATGTTTTTTATTTACCTAGAAGTTTTGCCATCTGCATTTTTCATTGCTATTTTAATTGTATTTTTTTTTTTGCATTATGTGAAGTTAAGTACATTTATATCCATATAGCTTAAAATCACAAATTTGTCACACTTGACTTTACAATCTATGCACCGTATAAAATCCTCTAATCTTATAAAGTGAAGCACTTTGCAACTTGGTTTAGAAAAAAAAAAGAAAGAAAAGTAGTAGTTGTTGTAGTCTTCATACGTATCACAACAGAGCAGATCATGAAACAAGCAGTGTTTTCCTTGTTAAATCTTTTACCACATAAACACAATCTGTGCTTTGGAGATATGAGAGAGAATAAACTAATTAGCATCGTTGCAGGAATCAGGAAGAATGAATGTTGGTGTTTGAAAGACCTTGCTAACAATTACACCAAAGACTAATCAGATGAGTAATATTAAGAAAGCCACTGTCACAGCCTCCGCTGAAATTAGCTTTGCTGTTTTTTTTTAAAAATAAAATTATTTAGAGCACTCCTTAAAAAAGGTCCCTTCATATTACAGATGTAGCTTCACACAACCAAAAACAAGCTGCAGGGTTTTTCAAATCCAGTGGAAGATTATTATTATTTGTGTAGGAGATTATTTCCCAGGATCCCCTTGTAAGTACATCACAGTACAGCAAAGATCATTTTTTAGCTGAGAAATCTGTTTGTTGAGCTGAAAGTAAATAACGCAGGTGTTAAAACAGACATCTGTTTGTGGAAGTGTTTCATTTTTATCCAGAGAAGAGTTTTGTGTTGAAGAACTCAGCAGTCAGTGTGACTAATGACAGTAATTGGTCTAGATCTCTCAATACTTGAAAACAGTTAACTCTAACTCAACTGAACTGTTATTGATTTTTGTGACCCAGCCCAGAAAGAAAACCAGCAAAAGTTAGTTAAAGTCAGTCGAGACTCTTATAGCTCAAAGTAACATAAAACGACAAGTCTCAAACCTCAGACTCCCAGACCACTTGCTCCTCTAGGTCCACCACCTTCACTACCAGAGCCTTTTCCTGGAGCCTGGATTGGAGGCTCCTTCCACTACTCCAAGTAACAGAGGGGTGGTGCAGTTTGTGCTTGAGATACCAGGAGGAGGCAGAGGTCAACCTGACTGATTTGTTGTCAAGATCAGCTCAAATGGTTCCTCAATTACAGGAATGAGAAGAGAGGAGAGAGAACGAGGATCTTCCAGACTCAACCTGACATTCAGGACACGTAGGAAAGCAGTTACATTAGACCGCATCATTGTCATTGTCTGTCATCTCACAAGCTGAAAGAAAAGAAAAAAAAAGGTAAACAGAAAGTGGACAAAACCTGTTAAAAACCGATCATTTTCCATTTTTCAAAGGCTGCTTCTTAAACTGGATTATGGTCTTCTTCCTCCAGGCTTTTGATAATTAGCCCACCAGTTAGCTGAGGCCTGAGCGTCACGCTGCTTTAAAGCTAGACAGCTCATCAAAATGAGTGACGAGTGCTGAGCTTAATCATCTGTGGAGAAAGATTAGAAATAACAATACACTCACCTGCCTCGAGGCAGAAACATGTAATCCCAAATTACACTTATGTTTAACATTCAAGAAGGAATTCTCTATAAGACTTATGCATGGAAAATAAATGTAGTTAAATCCCCAGGCTAAATTATTCATTCAACCTAATTTAATTTAAAAAATATGTGTCACCAGCAATTACTTAACATATTTTGTATGTAGCCATACCAGTAGGGGACATAGCCTGGGAAAATAAATTGAGTTTTTATACTGTTATCAACATTGAACTTTGACACAGCTTTGAACAAACAAAAGAAAAGGTTTTCAGCAATCTTCATTTGGAAAGAAAAACTTCAGGGGTCAGTAGCTGTTGAAAAGCTATTCCACTTTTATATGACACTAGAATGACATTTAAGAAAACAGAAAAAAAAACAAAAAACCCACATGCATTTTGGAGAAAGAAAACCGGGGGTCGGGGGGGAAGATGGAAGGGAAAAGAGAAAACATACAAGCCAACACTCTGAATACATGAATACATCATCATCCTTTCAGTGACCTTTGAATCTTGGTGACATTTTATTCTAATACATGGATTCATAAATATAATCTTCTCTCACCATATTGCCTATCTATACGAGTCTCATACATCTAACTGTACATCTACTGTAGCATATTGCATATCTCAAATAGAGAGAGGGGGGGGTTAGTCTATAGTCGTTTAATACTCCGTCTTCCCTGTGGAAGGGAGATAATACAATTGAATGACAATAAGGAGGGGATGAAGACAAAGTAGAGAAAGAGATAAAGACTGAGGTTTTCTTCTGTCTCGTCTCAAACAACTACAGAGACACTGTAGTGCTTTGACATTGACATCGTTGTATGATATGTGTGGCTGTTTGTGTGTGTGTGTGTGTGTGTGTGTTATCATGTATGTATATGTGCTTCAGTGTGGCATACAGTAATGCGATGCTCTGTGTGAGTGTATATAGGTCCACCTGAGGTCTACCTGCTCTGGATTTCGAAGATTGTGACACAAATGTATTATATGATGAGTCATCACAATTTGTCGAAAATGTCTGACAAACAAGTGCTCAAATTACATCAATTTGGACCACACTGCTCGCCGTAGTATGGGGTGTTTTTCCTAATATCTTGCTACACTCAAGCAGACCTGAGTCAAATAAGTGTTTGGGTTTAATGCAGCTAACCAACACTGTGAATCCCTTTCTCTGAACTCCTTCTAATCTGCCAGCACACTGACCCTGCAAGAACCCCTAGCCCATGTTTCACACACATAAACCGGACAACCCACTCAAGTATATCAATAGCTGCTCAAGTATATTTTTGCCCATTCAACAGTTATAGAGACAGTTTGATGTCATCCGGTTCACTCTGAATCTCCAGACTGGTCCACAGAGCAGCACACATACTGTACTTTGTACTTTTTGTAAATGGGAACCATTGATAAATGGAGTCGCACTGCATGGACACTAGACTGAACAGGTGACAAGAAGAGTTGTCATTTGGCCAAGATTATTGGTACCAAATCAGACCCCGTCAAAAAAAAACTGGCAGTTTGTTCAGAATAAAAGTATTTAACATTGGCCACTTTGGACCACTTGATTGATTTGATCCTTATCATTGGCAGTTATCTCATGAACTGTCTTTTCTGCAGCTCTCTTGGAGTTTGATTGAGAGGCCCAGTGTGGTATTGTGACAGGCAACAGGTTAGGAGAAGGAAGAAACAAGACTGAGAGTCTACAAGCGTGCTAGCAGTTCTGTGAGGCTGTGCTCAGTAGGCATGCTATCAGCATGCTCATAAAGGCAATGCTAACATGCTGATGCTTAGCAGGTAATGTTCACCGCGTGTTAGCATGCCGACATTTGCTAATTAGTATAAAACACAAATCACAGCTGAGTCGGTTGGGAATACCATTAGTTTAGCAGGTATTTGATCTAAAGTATTGGACTAATTTGAAATTGTTTCATGATGATGGCACTGGAGGACAAATGAAGGATTCACAAAAGTCTTTACAACACAATCAGACATAATCATCTGGCCACATTCAACCGTCTGATGCTAAGACGTTGTTAGCGTGCTGCACCGAGGCAGAACCTGGAGATCTCAGGGGAAAACCGGATGATGTCCAACTGTCTCTTACCTTCATAAAGCTGATAATCATGTTATATTGAAATGTTTTTCTAACTAGCAAATTATGTTTTTGACCTGTGGCTGAACACTGTCACTCATTCAACTCATGTAAGTACTGGGTGCATATGCTGAAATATTCTATTTATATCTTTCAATCTCTTAAATACAACTTTTGGGACATTTTAATTGTTCTCAGCCAAGACCCGCCATCTTGCCGGACAAACATACTTACATATATAATGTTAATAGCATCAGAAAAAGTCTTTGAGAGTGTGTATCTTTAAAGACACTTTAAAACACCATAATAGGCAGCAAAGATTATTTTCCAATAGTATTTGGCCCAGGTCTGCATTCAATACATTTTAGCCCTTTCATGGGTGAGTAGAAAGCACAAAGAGGCTACTCTGAAAGTAGTCAAAGCTTCCACTAACAACCCACATGTATTCTCAGCAGCAGTCACATTTCCACTTTCCTATTCAAAGAGGCCATTTGTCAATTTTCAGACTAGTCAGGCTCCTTGCTTGGTCTCGGTCTCCCTCTCAATCACAAATGGAGACAGACAGTGTCTACATTCACACAACTTCAATACATCGAAGTTGAAAAAAGAACACAGAAAATATATAACCTTTCAATTTTCTGTTACCAATAGAATCTGCTAAAGAGGGAAAAAAGGTTGGTTGATGCTACTGTTAGCGATGGATATTACAAAAAAAAAAAAAAAAAGAAAACTGTACAAAGTTGAGTTCTTCCTCAAAAGAAGCTTCAGAGAGATTGCCATCTGTCCAATATTGACAACATTGTTTTTGCACAAAGGTTGAGGGCACGTTGGGTCAGGCAAGCCCTGTTCCTTGAAGAAAATGATTTTTTTTTTTTAGCAGTTTCATCTAAATAACATCACCTTAGTAATGTTCATCAGTCGCTGAAATTTTCAGGTCTGTCTCTCACATGGCTTTCTGAATATTCTGGCTCAAATGTAAAGCCCAGGACTGCCGCATCTTTCAAAAACTGAATCCTGGTTATGCTTAAAGGCTAAGCCCTCTTGTCATTATCATTTAGTCCTTTCACAGAGCAAACCACGTATCCTGTGGACAAGAGCAGATGCCAAAACTCAGAAGCAACCATAATCTTTTGAGAAATGACTGATCCCAGGCAGCTAAATCCGAGGAGGAAAGAGAGAACAGACGATTCAAAGACGAGAACTTCAGAATTGGGTTCATAGGACATTTTAAAAGTCTCCCTGTGAAAGAGTTCCAGTACAGAGAGGCAACAAGTGTTTCATCTGTTTTTCCTGGAGCTTGTGTCTGTGGGCCGGCTGCTGCTTTTCATGCTGAAGCCTGTGATGTCACTGTCCTCCTCCTCACCTCTCGCCCTTCCCTCCGTCCAGGGGTTGGACAAGTAACCATGGGCATCTATACTGTACAACTGGCGTCCGTCTTTACTACGGGCAGATAAGTTAGTTTGGTCTAGCGAGCCTGTGCTGTTACATTTCTTCATCAGTGGGGGTGCCAGAGAGCTCGGAGTAAGCAGCGACGTCAGTGAGAGGCTGTTCAATGTTTCTGACAAGTGTTCGCTGTTGAAGGTCTGGCGGCAGCCGTCCCCGCCTGCCCCTGTGCCCACGTCCTCATCTGAAGGGTCCATGGAGTCCTGCCGTGGGCAGCCGGGGCTGGTGCTGCCACCGCCACAGCTGCTCTGGCTCCTCTGGTGCCCTCTAGTGGCTTGGAGGGTAAAAGTAGTACTGCGTTTCTTCAGTAAAGAGTGGTCCTTGTCTCTTGTGGCAGGTCCCTGGGGGCGGCTGGGAAGGGGGCAGAGGAGAGGCATGGGAAGACCCAGATCCCGCGGGGGAGAGACGCTGAAGCTGAGCCCTTCTTCTAGTGTGGTCTGCAGGCTGCCCTCTGAACTGCCTGTCGCCAGGGAGGAGTCACTGTGGGACGGGTGCTGGACAGACAGGAGACAGTAAGAGAAAAGATTTGAACTGTTATTTGTAACATAAAGGTGTTTGACTTACTTGTTTTCAGGAGTCTCATTTTTAAAGATCACTTCTGAAAACACATTTTTATTGAAAAGCTTTGTTTTATAACCTTAGTTAATTTGCCTGTATGTGTGTATTTGTGTGTATGCAGATTGGTATATGTATAAAAGAAATGCATATGTAACAGGTATCAATTAATCAAATGACACACTACATACATACAGTATGTGATTGTATATCTGTATTTTTTCACTTGTATTGTAAAGGATGATGATGTAATGTATTCACTTTTATTCAACTAGTATTTTCTGTTTTTTCCCTCAGTCACTGTCCTTGCACTCACTAGACCCACGCACTGTCCCTACTTGTATGCTGCCCGTATTATTTTTTGCCATGCAGTAATATGAACAAAAGTATACACAAACCAGATTTCCTGAATGAAAGGTCAGTCACACCCCCTCTCTCAAACTGAGCCAAAATTCAGTTAGATTGAACTCAGATTAAAAGATGCAGGGTCAATTTGCATCCAGAAGCAAATATGTCTCCGCCCCGTTTCTCATAGAAATGAATGATGAGAAAAATCCAATGTGATCAATTAAGCAAAATAAGCACTGTGTCTGTGAACCACGAGCATGGCGGGGCTTTCACACATGGCTCAAATTTCCTTTTTATTGGAAAAAAAAAAAAAATTCTGTTCACGCCATATAACCTGTTAAGTGTGAAACAAGGTTTGGAAATTTGGTGAAACTGAATTATAAAATAAACCCTCGAAATTGCCTGGTTTAAAGTTCATCCTGTTTGCT
Organism: Euthynnus affinis; assembly: GCA_029490765.1. Classification (NCBI taxonomy): domain Eukaryota; kingdom Metazoa; phylum Chordata; class Actinopteri; order Scombriformes; family Scombridae; genus Euthynnus; species Euthynnus affinis. Next base: position 7,930,595 of record CM055838.1, read on the forward strand.
GCAACCCACCTAATATGCCAGATAGCATTTGTTTCACTCGAATGTTACACAGGCAGGAGGGTGTTCGCCATTATTCCTAATCTTGGCATTGTTACTGCAATGCTCTCAGTATATATGACCACAGGGGAAAGAAAGAGATTATAAAAAGGGAGAACTATAAGGCTTGGCAGGAAAAGAACCAAAAGAGGGAGGGCAGAGACGAGAGGGGAAGAGAAAAAGAACACCAGAGAAAGATGTGAAGATGTAAAGGAAATACAAGAAAAGGGATACGAGAGAATGTGAAGAGCATGAGCCAAGAACAACAGTGTGCATAGAGTCGGTATCAGGCTCAAGGCTGGCCGGGCTAATTAGCTGAGTGCCGCAGAGCATCACTGTAGCAGCTGAGGATCACAGATGCACTCAGGCACGAGCTAAACAAACCAAACAGGTATTGAAGAAAGAAAAATCCGTCTCCATGGTTACACAGGAACAAGGACTAAAATAAGGGCCTTTTTTTTTATTCTAGTTTGTTTCATGCAGAAGCCAACAGAAAGGAGGTGTTGGATTAAATGACATCTGAGATCCTAGCTTTAAGTGTCTTTTCTCACACTAGGACATCAGTGAAGGATGGTGAGTATCATGTGTATGGTTATTTGGTAACACAAAGATTAGTTGAATACTCGGTTGTAATGGGCTATTAAAAGTAATTATGAAATCTTGAGTTTCCGAGTGATAAACTACATAACAGATTGCTAATTCACATCTGATCATATCACTCTGCACTAAAGTGATGAATTCTAATCAGATTAACTAACTGCTGCCACCTTGTGCCAAAAAGGATGTTGCATCTCAGTTACTGCAGACAGATTGTAAAAAGCTCACTCACGAATCCCATCTGCTTGGAAGAGTTTCTGATGCCAATGACAATTTTGGTTCACTGAATGCTCTCAAAGGAATTATCTATTTACACTGAGGTATTGTTGATCCATCGTGTCTCTGATGTGTTGCCAAGAGATATTGATGTCAGTTCCCTTATTTGTCCATCCATCCATCTATCCATCTAGACACACATGAACCAATTCGTCTGTTACCTGAGAGCTCAGGGGCCTGCTGTTGGCTCCGGGCGAGCGGAGGGATGCCCAGGAGGCTGGGGAGGCTAGTCTGGACGGCCCTCTGTCTCCTGGGCTAACACTGTTCCCTGGACTACCCGGATGAGCCGCTGCAGCTGGGTGGAAGAAGTCTGCTGGTAGGTGGAAGACAGGTGAAGACCCTCTTCCACCAACTCCACTGCAACTTCCTCCATCACCATCTGAAAAGAAAAGGCCACAGTTTAATACAACTTCACCATTAATAATGTTCAGACTTATTGTTTAGTTAATTGAATTTTGTTTGTTTCCCCATCCCTTTTATATTATTTGTTGTCTGGGTGAAAATACTTCAATGCTACAATCTTTAGCATCTTGCCACCAGACATCACTAGACAAGGGACACTTGCATATAAAAACAAATATTTTTTAAGCACCTAAGTACGAGATGACCCAACATGCTTACTCCAAAGTATCATGATTCAATACAGTTATTTCCTTAAAGAAAGGCTAGAAACATGGATTGGCCTCTCTGGTGCTGTTCTTGACTGGTTTAGGTCTTACCTTGTGTTCAGAAACAATAAATATTTCTTGCGGTGTTCCACAAGGTTCAGTTGTGGGTCCCATTCTTTTCTGTCTGTACATACTTCCATTAAGTTCTGTCATCTGCAAATATGGTATCAGTGTCCACAGCTACGTGGATGACACACAACTCTATATCTTTACTTCACCTGATAATCTGAGCCCCAAGGTCACATCATTTCTCTGAACCATGAAACACTAACTTTTACTACACTTTAACCTTACCTTACTTAATTTACAGAAATATATTGCACCAAACAAACCTGCCAAAGAAAACTGACTTTCAAATAAACTATTGATATAAAGCTATAGTAAGGAAGACGTGTCCATATTATTGAAAGTGGACATTGAGTGGTAGACACAACACATGGAAAACCAAAGAAGGAGTCTTGCCAGAATATAGTTTTCTAGCTTTCTCAAACAGTTGTCTTACAACTGGGGTTGTTTTGAATCAAGACAAGTATAATACCTCAGCAACATATACTATTTTGAAATAGCTACACTTTCTCTATAGTTCTTATGTAAAGCATAACTATTTCTGCAAAATATTAACTTAAATTAATTCATTTTAAAACTAAAACAGAAAGATCAAGTGGTGAATTTTTGTACCTTCTTCAAACAAAGATAAAATGGAAGTCTTGAACTGGAATATTTTGCTTCAAATTAGACTTCTAATATTTGAAAAACTGAAAAAACACTCAATTATTGATTAGGCTATCAAAAGAAAATTCACTATTGGTATGAAAAGGCTAACACAACTTACATTTAGCATATTATCTAATCTTTTTCTAAAGGGTCTCTCAAATAAAGAGTAAAGTAACACTTTTTAGCTGGCATGCAAACAAAGTGCCTGAATCTACATCACTCATGAGTTAGAAACTCGACCTCCTCCATGTCTTCAGTGGCATCCTGTCTACAACTGTCTGTGATGTTGCGTGCTGTTGAACAGTCCCCCCTGAACTGACTTTGCCTTGTATCGCTCGCTCCATCTGTTCCAGCGATGACGGTCATGTTACGGGGAGGCAGTGAGCCGTCAGCATACCATAACATGCCGTTCATCAGCGTCTCTTTGCTTCTCTGCCTGCCTCATCTATCAGTGCTTTAATTGCGGTGGAAGTCAATCAACTGTGTGGAATATGAGACACGTCCTCGTGTGTGTGTGTGCCTGCGCAGGCTCCGGAGACATTTAGAAAAGGCCTCCTCTTATTTAAATGATACTATCAATGTCATGTCAAAGTCATGGTTTAATGAAATTGTGGTGGTTAAATACCAGTGAGGGTCACAAAGAACACTGATAAAGATAATAGGGGATGCTGATGAAAGGTAACCCTGAGAGGGATTATTTTAATATGATTAGTTGATGTGAAAGATTCTGTTTGAACCATTTTGCTGCTGTTGGATGAAAAAAAAAGATACTGAAAGGAAAAATACTTAAATTATATAATGAGAATCTATATCTAGGACAAAAAAATCTACAATAAGGTAACAAACTTAAGAAAAAGTAAAGCACTAAAACAATAATAACACAGAAGAGCGACTGGTGAATTTGTTTAGTATGCGGCCCAACAACCCTACGTTGTATTAATTATGAAGTCAGTCATTAATTAACTCTTTCCATCATACCAGGAGAGACCACAATCGAATTTTATGTTTCCTGATTGAATGTCATTGTTAGTGGTGGACTCCACCCCTAACACTGACAATGCTACTGCACTAGAGAGATAATTACTGAATGTAAATGGCTGCTGACCATGAATAGTATCACAAATGGACTTTGATTGAATGAAAATCTGAAGGGTTATAACTTCAAATGATCAATGTTTACATTGGGTGGCAAAGCAACGAGTAGCATAATGTTCATATAGGTCTTTTAGGAATAAAATAACATTTAATTTAGGTACATTTCAGAACCAAGTATCTCACAGATTGCTTTTCTCTGGATAACAGATGCTGTACCACCCTCAGGGGTCCTTTTGGTACCTGCGCAATGTGCCGGGCTTTGCTGTTCCAGCGAGGGAGGACGCAACTGAGGATGGACGCCCACCTCAAACAACTCCTGGACCCCCCTCTCCTGGCTTCCTGAACTGGAGCGACGAAGCCCTCTGTAGCCCCCGTGGGTGGGCAACTCCTCCGAACTACGGGAGTCACTGCTGCCCCTCTGAGAGCGAGATTGGGGGGGAAAAAAAAAAAAAAAAAAGAAGAGGAGAGATTTTGAAGATAGAGGAGTGAATGAAAGAGACAAAGAGATGCAGGGAGAATAAGCATGATATCCAGGTGCGCGGATATTCACTGGAGCGAGAAAGATATCAAAATGACGCCTTTCATTTCCCCTTGTCATAATGGAAATCTGAGTACAGTTTGTTTCCAATTTCAAAAAGCTCCCTTTTCATGTCCATTTGCTATACAAGTCTGATTAAAATTGAACGTGGGTAAAAAGAAAGTAGCTTCAAAGCTTCAAATTGCTCGGCTGTTGTTGTTGGTTGTTAACTGGATCAAATGAACTGGTCTTCAATGACGCAGTGATGAAACGGGCCAGGTGGAACCACTGTGAGCCGAGAGAAGTGTTCATGGGAAGATGGAGATATGAAAGACATTCACACACACACCCACACACACACATATGCGTACTCGCACACATATCCCAGCATGCCCATATCAAGAGCACGGAGGGAGGCAGGTGTTTTAATCAGGCAGTAAAGCATGTAAATAGTAATTAATGATGATTAGCAACATGGAAGGGGTGTGACGACATGAGCTGTGACTCAGGAGCTGTGGGTGTAAGCCCTAAAGACATGTACCTGTGTGTGTGTGCGTGTGTGTGTGTGTGTGTGTGTGTGTGTGTGTGTGTGTGACATTAATAATTTCAGTCAGAGTTTAATCTTACAAAAGCATCTTTAATGCATGGCTGGTTTAAACAAAGCTGTTCAGAGATTCTCAAATATTGATGCGTAGATATGATATTCACTACATGCAGGCACACACATACATATAGTTTGCTTCCCTGTACATACACTGTGTGCAGGTCTTGACAACAATGCAATATTTATGTGTATATAGAGCCTCCAGACTCCTCTGGGAAGGCTTTGCACATGATTTTTGGAACCGGGCTGCAAGGATTTGCTCGGCCACATGAGCTTTAGTGAGGTCGGATAACGATATTGGGCAATAAATCCCCACATCAGGGGCATGAAAAGTTCCAATTCAACCCAAAAGTGTGGGTGATGTTAGGGCTCAGTGCGAGTTCTTCCATACTAAATTCCAAAAACATTTCTCTATGGCTACTTTTCTTTATGTGCACAGGGGCACAGGAAAAAGGCTTTCTCCAAACTGTTGCCACAAAACTGGAACCATACTCGTCGTCTTGAAGTACCAGCAGTGCACAAAAGTGCATGGCCATATAGAGTAGAAAATATATGCAGCGTTACATATAAGATAATCACACCAAAAACATGCAGATAAATCAAAAACAAGAAGAAAAAGTAATTTTGTTGCTGTTTGCATTTATAATTTGCTTGGAAACATTCATCCTAACAACATAAATCAATATGGCCATTGTGTCATGATACAATACCACTGACAGTCAATAAATTATGATATTGAATTATTCTCAGTCTCCTAATATGTGCATGTGTGTATGTTTATGGCATGTGTATCTTCAGTATAAGATCTGTAAATGTTTGTGGCACGCATGCCATATGTTTACGTGTATATATCCGGGTGTGGTGCGTACCTGGCTGCCTCTGACCAGCAGCTGATAGCTGCTGTGTTCGTCCAGGCTGAGGTCATCTGGCAGCGCCGGAGACGACGACTTGTCCGACAGCTGCTCCGACATGAGCGACGCCTGCTCCACCTCCGCTAGACGGATCTGTCCCACAAACACAAAGCAACCAGTCATGCTGTATCTACAGTTTGTTTGTTAGCAGGGTATGACGTCATCGCTCCGTGTTACTGAATCAGAATCAGGGAAGAGGCAGAAACCTTGATTTGAACGTTGAGCAGAGGGCAACTACGGCAATTATTAAGAAACTTAATTTGTAGCAACCACTTGGTAAAAACTTGCTTGCTTGTATGAAAATTGCTTTTAAACTTTTGCTTGATTGATATTAATTGAATGATTTAAGCTGAATTTCTTTTTTTTTAAATTGATAGAATGCGGCTGGCAAAGAAATATAAACATCTTCAGCTTACTGTGGGGGAGAAAGGATCAAATAAATATGAGATACAGCTTTAATATAGATGGGTTGAGGGGAAAGGAAGCGCAGAAGGAAACAGAGGAAAAGATTGGAAGTGGAGGAGAATAAAGTAGATGGATGTACTGTATGAGAAATGAAGGCCACATTAGATTAGAGCGTTATTAGCCCTCTAGCCGAGCTTTCGTGTATGTCAATACCTTTTATATGCACCGAGTGAACAGTAAATATTCAGCTATAGAGGTCCTCGGTAAAGAAGTGATCATATGTACGGAGATGGTAACGTGATGCCAGGGGCACGAGAGCTACCCACAGTTAGGTCACACTTATTCATGCGCATCCTAATATCTAAAACACATCGACAGTAAGCTGCTATGACTCATACGACGACACACACACACACACACATATGCAATCTGAATATACAGTATATTGAAATCATGAGACTGCCTCTGCACCGAGATGAAATTAGTTTTAATCTTTATGTGTCACTGATGTGTTGGCTTATATGTATCCGTCATGAGCGAATGCACATAGTGAGCAACTGAGTTTAGAGTGTAAATAATTTGATGGTGAAATTTGTGATTGGGTCTACATAAATACACCAGGCAGTAAAAAAAAATAATGTCTGAACATTCTTACCAGCTACAGAAATTAATATAGCGCTCGGGGTTTGACAGCTAAGCCCTCCAATATTGGATGTAACTATTTCTATCTTTACAGCAAATAAAAATCGGGGTTTTAACTGTGTCTGTTATTTCAAACGAAATGAAATAGTGCAAAACAGGAATGAAAATTGGATTATAAAAATGCCATTTTGAAGACAGAGATTCGATTTTCATCAACTAGTTTTCTGCATCTTTCACCCATTACTGTCATGATCCACATATTTGTGTGGTTACGGTTGCACACGTAGTACAGTGTAATTCAGAACAATGGCATTGTGTGGTGAAATGTCAGTTTCGCCCATTTGGTGGAAAAGCATAGCAATTCCACAGCTATTAAAATACTATTACAACACTGTAAAGTGTCATGATTGCAATGTGGTTTCCGTGCCGATCTGCACATCTATAGCAGTCGTATCAAAGTCACCTTCCTCTTGCTTTGCTGGGATTTTACGGGGGGGGGGTATTTCACACACACATCTGAATATGCATGTTTTATCTCAATCTTTGGTGTTATGGATTGAGCGGGAAAGATTTTAGGTAGGTATTTATATTATTAAATTAGCATAGTTAATAAATAAATGGACTGGTTGGTTTTTCATTATTACGGAGCTGTAACAAATGCAGCAGGAGGATTACATTGTTCACAAACAGTACCACAATATACTACTTAGGTGTTAAGATGACTCCACAAAACAATAAATGAAGTAAAGCTCATATATGATATCCCTTTTTCCACAAGTTAACATGGTTCCTTGGGGTCTTAATTGGGGTCTTGGGACATGCTTTGGTCAAAATACCACAAGAATCAAGCACCACAGCAGCTTTCTCATCCCGTCTGTTCAGAATGGCCGGTCAATGCTGACTGAGAGAGTAGAGTAAACCAATTGGGAGTTCTCTACATCATGAAATATATATAAATGGTAGAATGATAATGCCTGCCTCCCCCAGCCCCATGCTCATTTTGAAGTATATGCTGAACAAGAGAGATAGTTTTAGCTCCAGGAGGTAACAGCATCTACAGCGGTGCTGGCCTGCTGGAGGGGGGGGGGGGGGGGGGTCCCTTCATCTGCTGGAGGAAGCGCTGCTGGCAGCCACAAAAACAACAAAAATCCCTCCTTGCATCCCTTTCCTGCTGATCTTTCAACTCTCAGGCTGTCTGTTTTCTGCAATCTTGTTCTAAAATGCTCAATTGCGGTGTGACCACAGCGCTGCCAAAACTGTCGGACCTGTCTTGTCAGCTGAACCCTGTCCTCTGCTGGAGCAGCGGCGGCTGACCTGTTAGCTGAACCTGTAATCTGCTGAAGCTACTCCGCAGAAACTTAACCTGTCTGGTTCGAAGAGTTTGAGTAATGGCTCTGGTTACGCTGTGATTTAACGCGTTAAAACGAGATTTTACCAGCTGACAACTGCAAGAACAGACAGCTGGAGAGTCAAAGAGCTGCGGGACGGGATGCAAGGAGGGTTTGTGTTGTTTTTGTGGCTGCCGGCTCCGACTCCTAGCTCGTTGAAATGTTGGATGCACTTATCTAGTATTTCACATCTATAACATAATCTACTGAAACGTCAAATGTCAAAATACAAAACCAATGTATGTGTGGTAATATATGTTTACTTGTTATTACAGCATTTAAACATTACGTACTTATTGACATGAACAACATTATTAAATAGTTACTATTAATTTGTTTGACATTGGTGATTTATATTTTATGGTTTCTGTACAGCCGTTAGTATCAATGCAGTGAACATCTACAAACAAACAAGGCATCTTTCCTTGGTAGTCATACTAAATATTTTAGCTAGATCATAAAAAAAATGGGAAAATTAAGCATAAAACAGAATAAAAAGCCCCTGGAAAATACCAAAAATCATCTTCCAAACATGTGTGTAACTGTTGTTCTTGTTCTCTTGTAGATACACTATGTTGACATTCTCATTGATTTGGGAAAGTCTGATCCTCTTGACATATTTTTTATTTTCAGCAGACAAGCTCACTAGCAGCACAGACAAAAAAATACTGGAAGTTTCAGATGTATACCGTGAAATCCTGGTTCTGCTTTAGGCTCAGTTTTCCTGTAAGCTGTTTCCTTTCCTGTCCCTGTTATGTCCTTATGCACGGCTCTGCGCCCCCACATGTGTGTGAACGGAACAACTTAACTTAAAACTGCAGGCCAGCGTTGTGCTGTGATATGCACTCCTGCTGTGAAATGCACCCGCAGAGCCAGATACATAGAGGTCATAAGACATGTCACAACAGACAACATTACATTTTCAGGACCGCTGATGTTCTGGATCAGAGGGCTACTGTTTTTGACCTATAGGAGTCGCCTATATACAGGATAACCCAGTAAAAGCACATACTTTTCGTTATTATCCAATATAATTACTTGTTTTAAGGATTTTGTGTTGAGAAGATTATTATTCTTATTCTTTTTAAAACTCTTCTACAGAGTGTAAATAACTGATGTTCTATTTCCTTCACAAAGTATTAAAATGTTTGGTTGTGATATTAAGGGGGTGCAAGGGTGCATATTATGGCACACCTGTTAAATGCTGGACGAGAGCGGAGGTGAAATGGTCTCCATGATTCACAGCAAGTCATAAACATCTTGTGGATCTCTATAAAATTAGCAGCGAGAAACGCTTTGGACATTGCTAGCCATTGTATTGTTTCCTCTTTCAGGAGAAAAGTTTTGTGGCCAGTCCTGTGTTGTAGGTTGAAGGTTGGTAAAGCAGTCAGAAACAAAGTTGTTAGCACACATGTACAGGTTTTTGCTAACTGTAACTGGGATGCTGCGGTAAAGAAAAACTGCTCTTCTATCCTCTGAGGCTAGCGGCCTGCGTAGCGATTTGTGATGGTTTGTGCAGGCAAAAACAGAGCAGTTCTTGTGTTTAGCCCTTAGCTTCAACATGCTAGCATGTCTGGCGCTTACTAGAAAAAACATGGCGCACCACTGGAAAGGTGGTTCTCTAGCAGCCATGGGTGGAGACACTCAGACGGGCCCAGTAAAATTCTAATTGTAGCGTAGGGTACTAGGGTTCTGCCGCGTAATGAGTCCCCTTGTGATGTAGGAGGGGGAGGCAAATCTGATTGGCTTGTTGAATCAAATGTTTTCTGACTTAGACAGCCCACACACACAAAAAAAACAGTAAGTTGTTAGTTTATCAGGCATATCAGAGACCCAAATGTATACACACAGGCACTGAAAAAGTGAGTAATAATATGGGACCTTTAATGTATTGTAAGGATCATGTGTATTGATATGTGTTATGTGTGTTGAGTACAGTGGCTTTCTTCTGTCTGGGGGATAGATACACGCATGTATAGATAAAGATTTTTAAATAAACTGAGCCATAAATAAACAACCTGGGGGGTTTTGCACATATATTAACTGAGGGACACAGATGTTGCCTGTGGGTTTTTGCAGGATTGACACACACACACACACACACACACACACACACACACACACACACACACACACACAGTTTCTCTGCAAGTTGTTTGTGATACACACATTTGATATGTAGCTTGGGAGAGTTCCACATACAATATTCATGAGATTTATTTGAGCTTTCTACATCTCAACTCACATATATACACGCTCACACGCACACACACACATACACATACACACATGTTTGGTATTTCACACACAAACACACCAGATTTTTGAAAAAAAAATGAACAACTTTTTTTCTACAGGCCATTTTGGCAACAACAACAAAATCTATTCATTTGTTTTTATGTCTTATTTTTTTCTCCTTATTTTAAATGACCAGTTTAAATTCCCCCTGCACTGCTGTTCTTGTTGCCATTAACTCCTGCTCTTGTTCTGTGGAAGGTGTGCACTCATGGAGAAAAGTGTTGACAGACTAATCAATCAAATTAACATATTACCTTTTTATAGTGGATGCATCTAGAGCCTATTATGTTCCGGTTACAGAAAACCTTAGAAAAATTGACTTTTCAAAACAAAAACACTCTGGTACCTTTATTTCTAAATGTGTGTGGAATATCCCGTTGTGTGTGCATGTGTGAGGTACATTAGATGTATTCACAGTGTGTGTAATTCATTCAGGGACACTTGTTGCTATGTGGATTTCAATGGAAGCAACAAATCATTGTGAATTTGAACATACTGCACATTTGAGCTTCACACAATCAACTGTGTGTGCCTCTACTGTCAATGTGTATACTAGCCAAGCGGGTATCGAGTTAAAGTGAAGCCAATATGGAAGTCCCTTAAACCTGCGTTCTGTCTCTTCACTACTCTTTCTACTGGCCAGCAGGGGGCGACTCCACTGGTTCAAAGAGGTTAGTCTGTATAATTTATGGGAAATGAACCTACTTTTCACTTGATTTATTACCTTAGTAAACACTTTCCCAATGAGTTTACGGTCTCAATCGCTAGTTTCAAGTCTTCTTCTTAAATTATGGCCCCATTTAGAGTGTAACACATGATAAAGCAGGGTACGCTGCCTTGTGATTGACAAGTTGCTACCACGTGGTGGTGCGTGAGTTGATGTAATTGGACCTTGAGGAGCTCCTCCCAGCTCCGCGTTCCCGTCCAAATACGGTCACTTCTCATCACTTCTGGCTCCAAAAAAAAAACGAAGATGATGAAGACGGCGAAAATGCCAAACTTGAAACTTCAGAACAGGAGTCCACAAACCAACGGGTGACATCATAGTGGCTACATCCATTATTTTCATGCAGCCTATGGGTGTTAGCATGCACAAAAAATGATAACACTTGCTCTGGATGATGCAGTTTTTGTGTGACTGACAAAGGCTTGATTAAGGCTGCCCTGGAGATATGAGTACTGTGAGCTATGAGGTGAAAAAATACATGTAGATAAAGGGAGAAAGGAGGAAAGGAAGTGCAGTAGAGTTAAAAAAAAGAGAGAAAGATGCTGCTCCTGATGCATGAGTGAATAATGTTAGAGATGGAAAATTAAAGCACAGTGCTCACTGATAGGAGAAAAAAAAGATAAAAGCTTTAATTAACATGGCTACATGACTAAAAGCAACACTGACATATATTGACCATACAGCAGTCCCATTCAGGATCAACAGACCTAAGTACTTATTTATAGCATGCTGGCTAGCTGGAGAGACAGAGCAGGGATGTGTATATACTGCATATGTGTGCACGTGTCTCTGTGTATGTGTGTGTGTGTGTGTGTGTGTGTGTGTGTGTGTGTCCTCACTCACCTCTTGTGGGTGCCCCTTACAGTCCTTGCAGACAGGAGGAGAACAGTAGTGGTGGAAAACTGAACCGGAGAGGTTGTCAATCATGTCCCCCTCCAATGAGTCCTTAATCAGCAGAGAAACGCTGTCCAGCCACTGGCTCTCCTGCAACACACACACACACACACACACACACACACACACTAATTTGTGTCTTGGAACACCACTGCAATGGGCTGTTGATGTCTGTCTGTATAAAAGTCAGCAAGTTTCCTGATGAGCCTCTATTTCTTCAGACTCAAAGTTTTTTTTTTATCTCACTTTGTCAATCTGTAAAACTCACGTGCAAATTCATCTTCCTCCTCCGTCTCGTCCCACTCTCACACTTCTGTTCACTTTCTCCCAACTGCTCGAAAACTCTCCCACTCCTCTACTTTCTCTCCTCCTTCCATCATACTATTTAAGCCCTACTTCTTTTGTATAGCGCGTGTGTAATGACTACATCTTGTGTTGTTTAATTAACCGCAATCTGTTGAGAGCCGGTGTTATTTTTAGCCGCCGCTGGCAGGTGCAAGACAAAGATCGGTTACTTATGCCTGCCTTAAGCCGAGCCAGAGAGGTAGATGAATGTCAATGTTGTAAGATTAATTGCATGATCCCTTTATATATAAAAAAAACTACACCGGTCTACTTCAGGCGAGCTGTAGATGGCTTAGATTTCCTACTGAGTGGCATTGGAAAACCCAAGGTAATTGGTAGATTCCCGTGTGAAGTTTTTTACAAAGTCAGGTGGATGCGTTGAGCAAATCAGATGAGAAATCAGGTCTTTAGGGTTGAGTTTTGAGAATAAGTGAAGAATTGTTTAGCTGTTCCTAAACAAGAGTCTATCAAATTTGGGTAGACTCTGAGTCTGAACTTTTCGCAGTGAGATTTAAAAGCAATAATGACTCACTGAAGATGTGAGTCACGATGGCTTTTGCATGTATCCATTATCTCTATTATAATCTCCTTTTCTTTTATAAATGCCCCGAAAACCAATTTTCTCAAACACTATTTCGCCATGAGCAGTGGGCTCCTACATCGACACAAAATGTTCTGCAAAAGTTCAAGTAGTTTTTGTCTTTCACATCAGTTATTTTGTGTTTTTTTCTGAGCTTTCACTCTTTCACAAAAACGTGATGCGTCAATTACTAGTTTTTCCATTAATTTGTCACCTCTCTGTATATACAACATATAAAAAGTGAACTGCTGTTATCAACTTCATTGATTATTAAAATCCAGACACGCTGACTGGACGGCTCAGGATCTAATGTTACTGAATGCTCAGAAACATACTCCAGGTTCCATAGAGTGAAATGGTTTGGACTAAAGCGGCCGTCCTCCTGATAAATCCTGAGCTCATTATGTTGAGCAGTGCAGCAAAATTAAAAACTGTAGTTATCAGCTTGACAGGACAGAAGAAACTATCCAGCAAAGTTTAGCTTCAGAAACACACTTTTTAGACACACAAGTGGAAAAACAAGTTATTTTCTGGTTTTGGTTTAATTTCCATTTTAATTGAGGATTTGAAGATGAAAAAAGGGTAGGGGGATGGGAAAAATGAGAAAAAGCAGGAAGTGGATTCCCCCCCCCCCCCCTTTTTTTTTAAATTTGCACAAAAAATGGACAAGAAAACAAGATAATTTGTTAATCCTGTTATTAAACAAGAACTAGCCTTGGCACACAGATTGGGACCCAGCAAGGCACCCATATTTGAATAGGTGGTCCTTCAGAGTGGCCCAGGACACACTGAGTTCACACTGCGAAAAAGAATGTGACCACATGAGGCGTAGACCACCTGCGATTGTGATCTGAGTGATGGGATCTCAGTGCGTCTTAAATGCATTTCAGGAGCACTCACATCTGTACTTAGAGCTTTCCACGAATCACTCAAGATGCATTTTAATGCCATGTTCTTCAGTCGACTACAGTTTTCCCTCTTTTCAAGTCGATTTTTCCATGTCAGCCCACCTTTTTTCCTGCCACCATATCTAAAGTTCAAACTGCTTGTTCCAGCCAGTACCTGCACTTTCCTACTCTTTTTTCCCCCATTTAAGAATTACTGCTAAAGGCTGTGGGGTGAAGAGGGCGACCACAGTCGATAGACAGACCTTGGCAGCACCCACTGATGTGCTACACGCACACATATACACATTGTTTCAAGTGCCAGGAGATGCACAGTGGGGGGGTGAGGCAGTCTGATTGATTGGCTAAGCTGGGGGCCTTGGTTGTGGTAAATGGCGTCCATGACCCTGTTTGATTCACTGCACTGCCATGCGCTTTCTCCCATCCAGAAATGCTCTCATCTCTGAACTCAACACTGTGGATCCTCTATATTTTATAGACATTTAAATTATTTACATGTTCTTACCCTCGAACTGTTATATTATAATATAAAAAAAAACATCTTACAGCATCCGTTTGTAGATAAAGACCGAGCCAGTCTTTCAATATCTCTAGAATATTGAGCTCCAGTATGAAAGAGAACCATTTTGCCAAGTTACCTACTTAACATCCAACAAAACTGACATATTTAATGTTTAGATTTCATGTAAAACAAGAAAGTACTCATATATCCCCGCTAAAGCTGCAAAGACCTTTTGAATTTGTTATTTTTCACCCAGATCTACATCAAAACTAATCAGTTGTTCCTTGGCCCATAACTTGCCAGCGCATTTCTTTGAAATCTGTTAACAAAGTTTTGAGACAGCTCTATGACAGCAAACAAACAGGACCCTCAAATATAACATATTTTGTGGAGGTACTGTAATAAAAGTCATATTATAAATGCTATTTAAAAAAGAAGATCTCAACATAAGTAGTTGTAATGGAGCTTTGGATTGTATCACACAATCTTCCTCAGTAGATGGATGTTATATTTTAAATAGGTACTTATTGTAATAATGTCCTTTATGTCTGTGTATCAATATTGCTTTGTAGAGTTACTGGTTCATGTCTTCATGCATGGGTTTGAAATCATTGTTGCAGCAGCCGTGTGTTCTTTCAGGTCACACAGGAAGACAAGAAACTAATGAAAAGTTTGGATCAGGTCAGTATTATATAGTCTGCAGAGCTACACATATTATCTCAGTCAGCCAACTCATGTGAAATATACATTTATATATATGATCATAGAATATATAAAGAGTCGATATCTGGTGTTCTGACCTTATCGCTCCACAAGTATTCACAATAATATCCGCTCCTTAGGGGAATGTAGCTTTAGGGGCCAGTTTATTTCATCAGGAGTTTGTTGGACGGCTGAACAACTTCAGAAACTCCTTCCTCCCACACCTTTCAGACATCAGAAATCATTTCCGTAACTCTGTGTGACTGACAATCCAACAAGTATATACCCACTTAACACAGCTATTGGCCAGAAAGTAAGTAGGGTTTTGAATTTCACTCTTAAGCTCTCTCTTTTTTTTCACTCTCAGCCCAGTGCAACACTATAAATGCCTCCTTCCAGGAGAGACTGTGACAATATGTGCTGTTATTCCCTTATTTAAGCGATTATTACATCTTGACCCTCTCTATGACAGCAGGATTTTCAATCTGTGTGTGTGTGTGAGCGCGTTAAACAGCATCTATAATCAAATTTATGTTACAGTACCTCCACCAAAGAGGTTATGCTATATATATATTGTGATATACACAGTAACCATTCTGCTTCCAGGGAGCTCCATTAAATGCTATATTAATGTAGCAGTAGCAGAAAGTGATTGCTGAGCAGTGTGGCAATATAATAGTGAGCAAAGCACACTGATGGCTTGACTGCACCGGATAAATGCAGTAAGTACTATGTGTCATAGTAGGTTGTCTGACTGAACTAGCTCACAGAAATTGTTTCATTTAAGAGCTACTGTGGACACCCTGTCCGCACCAAACACATGGCAATATGCCAGCAGCACAAAAGCGGCGGCGGCCTCGGTCCTCTGTCGGCGTCTACACTGGATCTGTTCAGCCAAAAGTACTGCTGTACACTCAAAGGCACTCCGACAATGCTGAGAGCCAACCGTATAGCTTGGAGTTGTAAGTTTAAAAAGAAGCTTGAGGCTTAAAAAGAGGGATTAAATGGTGAGTGAAGTGAGAGCTGTGACACGGACAGTGCACTATCTTAGATAAATGGATATCTATAAAATTAGGCTGTCCTTTCTAGAGTTAGGGGGACACAGACCAAGCTCTGCAGTAGTGTGTGTCTGTCCCTGTCTCGTCTACACACGAGTGCACAACTGCAGTATGTTTTGTGTCACAGATGGGTTGCCGAAAACCTGACATTTCCTTCCTACATCAAGGGCAACTATAAATGAAAATGAGCAGACAGTTATCATTTGCTTCATAAGGAAAAGTGTTTTTCCTCTTTTGTTGTCTCAAACTTTCAAATCTGAGGCCCTGCGATCTAAAAAAAGTACGTGTTCCACCTAATGACACTTGATTATCTTCTTCCCAATCAACCAAATGTTTTGTTTACACATCACCATGCTCATAGTCATTAGCACTAAGTTGAGAATTGACTTTTTCTTAAGTGATCTTTAAAAAACTAATCTGGAAAGAGATTCAACGACTAAACAGTATGTATACCGTAATAGGATGAAAACGAGCTGTACGTGTAGCTATGTGTGTGTATCGTGTTTCTCTTGGCTTGTTTGCTCTCTCAACTAGTTGTGTTTCATTTCACTCGATTCATTAGCAGAGCTGCATCTGTAAAAGGAACATATGGGTCTTCTTATTGCTGATCTTGTCTCAGTTGATGTAAACTGCATTGTTTATGCTCTCAACCTGTTTTCCGTCATCTGTCCCTGTGATGAGAAGTGAATAAGGCTGAAGTGCTCTACTGCCTCTGGATCGCACTTCAAAGTGTCACATTCCTCTGTGTGTGTGTGTGATTGTCTGAGAGGAGACAGGTGTGCTGGAGGCAGAGCAGAGCCATAGCAGCTGCAGCTCATCTAAGTAATCAAGTCATCTACAAATACTTAGCCCTGCCACTTCCACTCTGCCATGTCGTAGCCTCTGCTTGAATCAGTGTTACTATGCTTCAAGCTACTCCACCTGCATTTATGCCCCCCAACCCTGTTTCCTGTCTCCTTCAGTTCTTTCTCACACAGACTCCACCCTCCACTGGACTCTGCATACTCCTCACATATAACCTTTAGCTGGTCAAGATCAGTGGGGCTTGGTTGGATGTTATAACAATTAGGTTTAAACTTGAGTGTGTGCCCCTTTCCTTTTGGTATGTCATGATGAAGGTTTCTGTTTTATTCAGTAACTTGCACAGATAGTAACACCAGTTAATATTAATGGTGGGAGGCCAGGATACATATGTATGAGGAGGTCAGAAAGGGTCAGGAGGAGGTTAGCTAGATTGAAGTATTTTAAGGGTGGCCATAAATTGAGATAATGCCTTACCTGTGGAATGTGTTTGAAAGCACCAAAAGAAATCCCAAGTATATAAACTACCTGTGAATGTTCCTCGGGGAGCCTTTTCTCTGTAACCCCACTTGTGTGTTGCATTGTAAAATTTTCTTTCTTGTACAAGAAAATAAACTCTGATTGTTCGGATCTGGTCTCCATCCTTTAAAAGGTCATAAAGACGAAATTCTTATGTCATGTCATTGCAGGGTGTTCATTCATTGGCCCCCCATCCACTATACCCATAGATTGCAGTGGATGGTGGAACTTGTTTGATAGACTTAAGGTTATGATATTGTAACCCTAGTTCAATACCACAGGCAGAGCCCTCGATCTACAGGACCTGCCACTCTTAAACTATTCACTGAAGAGATTGTTGGATGTTGGACAGCGAGGATGCTGCCTTTATTATACTATGGACTCCACATGTATTCTGTTAAGCACATCCTGATTGGCTGGCTACATTTATGCAAAGTTCAGTATGTGATTGGAGAAGAGTAGCATCCATAGAGTCCAGTGGAGTGTTCCTCCTGTGTGTCCCTGTTCATCCCAGCTTCCAGCCCAAGCTTCCCCAGGCCTGCATTCGTTTCCCTAGCCTTTACAATAAATACCTCCTCACCGTCTGCACTTGGGTTCACCTGCTTAACACAAAATAATTTAAAACATCTGCAGCTGGGATTTATTTGTAACTGTGACGGTCTTATAAAGGATTTTGCCACAATATTAATGAGGCAAAGTTATTCCCCTCTTGTAATATTTAAAATGTGATCAATAAGGTTATGTTTTGGTGTTAGAAGCAGTTTTCTAGAAAGTTCTGCTCTTTTATTATATTTCTTTTGGTCATGTGTTCCCTGTGTTTATAAAAAAAAAAAAATCTCAATCTGAATATAAATGCACTTAAAAAGATGCCCTACACTGTGCTTTTACTCTGACAAAGGCATTTTCTGGCTAATCAGCCAGAGATTTACAATATAGCACGGAGAGAGAAAGACATGAAAAGAATTCCTCCTCTTTTTACAGCTCTCTTTTTAGTCTCCTTCTGGTTTAAAAATACCAGTAGACTGACAGACAATGAGCTATAAGCACAATGAGACAGCGGCAGAGCCTGCCACCCACTCACAATCTCACTGTATCTTCCAACCATTCTACATTAAGCCTCTTTCCCTTTTTCCTCTCATCCCTCCAATCATCCATTGATTCAGAGTTATTCTTTAACATGGATGACAAAGTTAATTTCTTTTGGTCTGAACTGAAGTACAGACCAAAGTAAGTAGTGGGTTCTTTAGGTTCACACTGCTCAGTTGCGAACAAACTCGGGTTTAGTGATCAAAAGCATTTCAAAAGAAATCAGGCTCCAGCACCCGTAACTTTAGCTAAAGGGAGGAACACATATTACGACTGTTTGGTATGGAAGACATCAGAAATGATTGGACTGAAGTTGGATCCAATCTGTTTCAGATGGTGTGGTGTTTACATATTCAAATGAATGCTAATGTAGCTCCTCTGTGTCTGCTTAATGCGTTTAATAAGCAACTGTTTGCTAACAAGTTTGCCATATTGACTTTAAAGCTGATGATACGTCGGTGTTGTTTCCATTGCCTCCAAGTGGCAAAAACATCAGTTAATGCAGGTTTAAGTTCACCTAACTCATATAAAATCTATTCACTTCCTGTTCTCTCTACGATTTGTAGTCCTTGTTACCCATGTTTCTGAATCCAAACTTAGTGTTTTTTTTCTTTGTCATTTCTGCTTAAATAATTACACCAATTAGTACGAAAAGACCCAACCGGTCAAGGCAGATGGCCGCCCACCCAGAGCCGGGGTCTGCCTTAGGTTTCTTCCCGTTAAAGGGGAGTTTTTCCTTCCAGCTGTCGCCAAGTGCTTGCTGTTGGGTTTCTCTTTCTGTAGATTAAAGAGCGTGGTCTAGACCTGCTCCATATAAAAGTGCCCTGAGATGACTTTGTGTTGTGATTTGGCGCTATATAAATAAACTA
This sequence comes from Euthynnus affinis, assembly GCA_029490765.1. Lineage (NCBI taxonomy): Eukaryota > Metazoa > Chordata > Actinopteri > Scombriformes > Scombridae > Euthynnus > Euthynnus affinis. The sequence goes on from CM055838.1 coordinate 7,949,734, forward strand.
AACTGAACTGAATTGAATTATGAATGTCCATTGTTTTGGTGCAGAAATTCAGCAGTTGCCCAGTCCCCATTGTGTTGTCCTGTATTAACTCCAATATATGTTCCTTTTTTATTGTCAAGATTTACATTTTGAAATGTTCTGCATGCTGGTGGACATAGTTGTAATGTGTGGGGCTTTGTCTTTATATGTGTCAATAATCTGAAGGTCTCTTCCCAGCTTTAACATCATGGATCCACTATATGTCTGCTGTAAACTGCATGAAGACTTGATACCATAAAAGCAAATTAACGTGAGCATTTGTCCAGACTGCTTCTTTGTTGTTATGACTTTATATGTACATAGAGCACAGCTGGTAATATGATGCCAACACCTGTGTCCTTTTTATCTCTACTAATCAGTTTGTGTTTATGAGGTCATCTCTAATGAGCCACATCGTAGTTTATTGAGCACTGCTGTCACTCGCCCAAACAGATTGAAGTAAGGGAGTAAACACTCCACTGTGGACTTGCTTGGAGCAAACACCTTTTTACTCACTTCCCACAATCATGCAGTTGGGGAGTTGCATCACGGCAGCAGGTATTTCAATGAGTCAATCAGTCAGCAGTTCATTCAGCCACTTTACCAAACTGCCAACTAAAGTTTTGTTTGTTTTTTGCTCCATTTTTTTTTCTCTCGTTTTCTCCATCTCATTTTTTTGGCCTTTGTTTATTTACCTGTTTCTTTCTCTCTGCCTCAGCGAGCGTACTTCTAAAAATACCTGTCCTCACCTGCATTCGCTATGATTCCATGCGAATGTGATTATAAATGTAGCTTGTCCTCACTTGCTGTATGAGATGCAGCAATCAGGGAGCTGAAGAATGAGAGCCACCTACAGCACTGCCCCCACTGATAGTATTTTTAGAACGGTGGAGACAGTGGCCATTTAATATCTCGGCATGAGTGTGTGAAAATTTTGTCCTCAGCATAAGGTTCCAGTGTTCCAGTGCATGTGGAAGTCATCAATACGCTGCTTTTTGCACAAGTAGGGCAGCGGTATTTCATGAATAAAACAACTCCAGATGCCGTGTTGTCCCACATAGTCTGACTGAATGAATGCGCAGCACCAACTGTTGCTGTCGATGACGTCTTGACGTCATCTTTTATTATCTTAAAGTGATCACTGCCTGTTTTTCAAAATGTGTCAATAGGGGTGTCATTGTTTTAGATTGATTAATGAATCGTTCAGTCCATTAAAGATCAACCAAAACTCCAAAATCCAAAGATGTTTTATTTGTATTGATAGAAAAATAGATATGAACACATTTGAGAAGCAGAAACCAATGAATATTTAGCATTTTTATGTATTTTTTTTATAATTATTTTAGAATCTAACATATTGTCGAAAGTAACTTTTTGCTTAATTGAGTACCTTGAGCTTTAATTGGCAAATTGTTTCAGGAGTAATTATCAGTCGTTACATTTTCTAGAATTTACACTTGTAGGAAGAGCGCAGTGTCTGTTGTTACCTTGACTCAGACTCTTATGGAACAAAACACCTGTCTGTGACAAGCGCTAAAGTGATACTACACTGTAACTCATATAATGCATCAGTGCAGTCAGTGATTAGATTGGTGATCTTGTGATTATATTGTTGAACGAGATATTCAATGACGGATGACTCATGCGCCTGGAACTGCTATTTGAATACCGAAAGGATGTAAAACTGCAGGGAGTACGCAGTCAGAAGATCAGCGGTCTCTGAGTCTGTGAGCTCATCACTCATGATTCCACACAATTAGCTTCTGGTGAGAAAGTGGCCATGACGTGGGATGCCCACCGGTTGTTTCAGTACAAAGTGTTTGCTTTAAACTCAGATGGTTCTGTATGGTTTGTGGTTCGCAGGTGATACTGAGGAAGCCAAAATGCTATCAGAGTCTGAATATTGTCACTTGCTACCAGATGTTTGCATTTGAATGAATACAGGCATCAGTTAATAGTCCCGTAAGCACTGATTTGGTGATTGACAGGCCAAGAATCATCAGACTTCCAGTTTAATACCAGGCTAAATTTGTTTTAACTTTGAGATTACACATAATTGTCAAGAGAACTTAACTTTATTTAATTGTAAAGATTTTGACTGTATCTCAGTGTGAAGTATAAATTCTACCACATTATGACCGTCAATGAACTTGCAAATTAGCAAGCAGTTATATGTAAGATACAATAGATGGCAAAACTAAACAAACCTTGCTTTTAATCTAAATATAGCAGTTTTACCTAGACATATAGACATCTTTTGGCCTGCAAATCAACAAATTACCAAGTGCTAGGTGAGAGATTATGAAATAATTTACATGATCATGTTGAAAATGTTAAAGATGCATTTTCTTTTGTAGATAAACAAAAGTTATGTTGATATTGGTACCTACCAAAATGCATTGTCTTTATGCTTGAGGTCTAACAAAAGTGTTGAAAGCATTTCTTTTCTCACAAAGGCTATAATACCAACGAAATACCAATTAAGTTAAATTCCATTGTTTTTTTTTCCCCCTCAATGATCTGCATGAGTAAAAGGGTCTAAACAAAACATTGTTTTTTCTATAAAAGAATAAAATTTTGTGTTACTGAATAACAAACTCATGCAGAAACTACCTTGAAAATCTCTGTATGGCCCGGCTCTTATCTGGCTGTCTAGCTGGCTGTAGCAGCAGCACAGTAATTATCCTCTTGAATGTCTCAAAAGTCCTCTTACCTGAGCAGGAGAGTAGAGTCGACATCGATGATGTGCGTGCCCCTCATGAGCTCCGCCGCCTCCTCCTCCATCTCGCAGCGGTGCAATCACCCCACCACTCGGACCCCCGACCGTCCCCGCTGTAATTGCACCAGACGCTCCGCCGCCCACGCCGGTCCCGCTCGCAGCACCGCCCGTGGCCCCCGCGATGGCTCCGATGCCCCCCATCATGCAGCAGAGGCCTCCCTGAGCCAGCTCCAGCTCGATCTCGGCGTCCATCTCGGCGTCCTCTTGCGCCTCCTTGTTGGAGTCGTCCAGATGCTTCATGAGCACCGCCACCACCACGTTTATGAGAACGAACTGAGCCGTGAGCACGAAGGACACGAAATACATCGGGGAGATGAACTGAAGCCCAGGGTGGCAGCCGTAGTCCACGCCTGGATGATCCGGTGGGCAATCCCGCAGGGTGTCCTGGTGGGTGGTGGGAGTAGGGGGGAGAATTTTAGGGGTTAAATGAGAAAAATAAAAAAGGATCAAAATGGAAGAACAGTGAGAATTGAAAGAGATGGAGGTAAAGAGGAAACGTCAAGGAAGAGTGGAGGGGAGAAGAGGGGTGAAGATCAGCCAAAAGAAGAAGAGTTTATGGAAAGATCATTGAAAACAGGGCAGTAACTAATAATCATTTCCATCATCATGTAAATTACTTGTCTTGATGGATCAATGAATCATTTGGAAAACTGAACTGGAATATCCCAAAATCCAAGATAGCATCTCAGCTTATTTTGTCTGACCAACACTACCAACACACATATATTCACTTTCGAGAAAAGCAGCAAATGCTCAAAGATGAGATTTTGACATTTTTGCCTCATATTTGACATAAACAATACGTCGTCCAACTTTAGCTTTCGCGGTCCACCTTGCTGAACACTAGAGTACCGCTAAAATCTGCCGTCTGTCTTCCTCTCGTGCACAATCAGTCACTCTTTCTAAGAGGCTAATCAGCACTGATTAACTATCTCTCAGATATGGGCCGTGATAAAAATTTTAAAAGCTCAAGGTACTTGGGTATGATTGTTGATTGAGGTGACGGATGAGACGGTTGGAGAGGGGTTATCAAATACTCCGATTTTGTGAATGTAAATTTGAATCTTTTATTCATCCTTTGGAAGGATTTGTTGAGTGCACATTCACTTTTTTCTATATCATCTTTGCTGAAAGACACGGTCATTACTCACTCATTCCCCGCTACCTGGATATCGCCTGGTCCAAGGAGCTCAAGACCTTCAATTACAATCCTGCTTTGCCGCTTCTGTTCGTGCTGAGACTGGTCATTTTTGGGCAGCTCAGTAAAAAACAGAATAATATACACTTGTACGTGTCCTCTAGACTTTTAAGAAATAGCTGCTTTTAGACAGCACCCTTTTCTGACTGACCCTCATCTCAGAAAATCTGTGCTGTCTCTACTGCCGGAGATGAGGTCACAACATGGGAAGTGAAAAGCAATTATCATAGCCAATGACATAGTCCAATGCAAATGAAACAAGACTAGGTCAAAACCTAGTATATGCTGGACCATGTATGAAACGGCAGACACAGGAAGTGGCAACACTTGGCGACGAAGCCCCCAGGTAGTGCGCCAGGCTTTGTCAATCCAAAGTTTCTCTAAATCCAGAGTTTGGACTTCGCAAAGTCAACTTTGGGAGTACAAATGTCTGAGGACGGGAGGATGTGGTGCAATCATTCTGCAACTGGAACAGTAGCATACTTGCTTACAGCAGCAGCTCAGCTTTAACTTACCTGACTGTACTGTGACAAAATAATCTCACCTCCACTCACACTCATTTTCCTCACGAATACATAACTTCATTGACAGCGTGATGCAGTAAATGATGTTATTCAGTCTGTAATGTAGCTATAATAAAATTCCAAACTGTTATGTAGCTTAATGAAATAAAACATTTAATATAGACTGGTCTATTAATTTTAATGCATTTATATTTATTGGAATGTGATATCTGTACAAATAGAGCCCCTGAGGCAGCGATGTTGTTCTGTTCAGTAAAATTATGAAGCTTCATTTAACATTCAGACCAATATTTATCTTCCAAAAGGAATTACATCATATATCAAAATGCTACAGAGACATTAGCGCCAATGGTAAGTTATTAAAGAGCTGCACAGATCAGTATCAGATCATATTTTCCCAGGAGTGACGACAGATGCTGACCAGCTGATCAACTCAGGAGTCGAGCTGCTAGCATGACGCTAGTCTCACACGGCTAGCAGCTCCTCACAGCTCCGAAAACGTTGGAGCAAATTTACAAATAGGTGCAATTTGGATTAACTGACCACATATTGGGGAATCTAAATGGTTACTTTATTGCCTGGACAAAAAAATATTAAAACTTAATAAAATGACAAATTAACAGTCTAGAGTGAAAATTATAACAGCTTTTAACCTGGCTCAAAATCTCCACCATCGCTGCCAGTTGGTGTGAAATGCCTTCTGGGATACTTGGCTGTCCCAGGCTTCCACCCACCCACGGTATAACTTCATCACTCACTCACTCACTGACTCACTCAGTCAGTCAGTCAGTCTGTCAGGGACTGATATTCACGTTTATAGGGCCGGCCCTACCGTTGTGGTCCAGCCAAAAAATGTGACAACATCAAGGAGATCAATGTGATTTATAAATATACAAAACTGAATTCTCGCTGTCAACTCCATCTGATGCACCTGAAAACTGAGGTACCTTCATGATGCCATTCCAGTTGTCACCGGTCGAAACCTGGAAGAGGGTAAGGAAGGCCATTCCAAAGTTTTCAAAGGTGGCATGGCGGCTCATTCCTTCGCACGGGTAGTCAGCGTTACACACTGGGAGGAGAAAAGATTGAAGGAAAGAGAAAGAAAGGGGGAAGAGGGTGAAACCGTTGCTATGCCAAAATTATATGTAGATCACACCTTTTTTGAATCGACTTCTTTGGTAAAAACAGTCGTGGAAAAGTTTGCATCGTTGAGTCTTCATGTTTGTTTCTGTTCATGCTGTTTCATTAGAGATGATCCAGCTGTTGTAAACAAAAGTCCCATGGAGGAACAAAAGCCTGCAGCATACTGAGTCATTTGAAGACTTTTGGAGACATTAGGCAAAATCATACACACTGTAGTCAACCTAGAATGGGTGTACATATGTCACTGGATAGTTTTTGAACAGGATTTCAAATCAACTGGACAATAATATGAAGTTCTGGAAACCTGTCATGCAGTCAGGTGACAGATTTTGGTGCCAAGAAGGAACCAAAGTAAACCTAAAGTCCCTATGACCCTGATTATGCTAGTCCTTCATGCTGTGTTCATAACACATTGATTCTTTGGCTGTCTGTAATTTCACATCACCTGATTTTCACTCAAGTTTGCCCTTTGCTCATTTTCACCAACAGCAATAAGGACGGCAGATGTAGAAGCCAACATGGTGTGATAATTGGTGAAGATGCTTAAAAGGGCTATTTATTGAACAGGAATATGCCATATCTAGTTACTAAGCTATTTTTATAACTTTTAATGGCATCATGTTGTAGCTTACTTACCCAGCTCTCCAAACAGCTCCACCCCAAGTGCAGCGTAGATGAAGAACAGCAACATAAAGAGCAGGCCAAGGTTTCCCACCTGTCACACAATGGGCCAATCACAAGCCAAGTTAACAGAGGTAACTTATAAATGAAAATCTCATTCTTACACCTTTTTTTTTTTTAATGTATTACATTGGGCGTATTTCTATGGTTAGGTATGGTGTGTCAGATTTCATAAACATTAATAAGCATTTAAACTTTTTCTACTACTGTACCCACTCTAAATCACATTGAAATGCCAGTTAAATAGTACAAAGTTAACTTTTATGCAACTACATCACATCACACACTATGGTTCAACTAACATGTTTTGATCAAAGACATCACCAGTGTATTTTTTAACACATTGCCTTGTCTGATGTTTTGTGGCTGTGCTCTGCGGAAGATTTTGGAAGTTTTCATGCTAAAAACGTGCAGCAAAAATAAAATGATCCAGTATTTCCAACACAGGTTTATATTATGTTCAGGATGACAGTTTTTGAGACACAAGGCAGGTTTCACAGTGGCAATTTAGTTGTTAAAAAATTCATGACTGTGTCAGATCACCTGCAAATAGAAATGTGTTCCCCAAACAGCTGGGTGAACAATGTTTTGAAGTCCTTAGCTTTTCATTAAATATGAAAACATGTTTTTTTTTTTCTGCAATTGATCCTCATGAATTTTTTAAATGGTGCATTAAGGTTTAGAAATAGTATTTTAGCACCAAAGGTCATGAAGGATCCTGTATGTGTTTCTTCTGACGAACAGTTGAATACAATTCAAGAAACCACAACAAAAGCCCTGCCTGCCTGAAATAAAGGATCACACAGTTTAGTAGAAATTTCACTTGCTGACTTTTTAACAGGCTGGTATCCATCCATGTGGAGAGACTCACAGCGTTCACAGATAGTGATATGCAATGCAAATGAGTAAAAGGGCCCCCTGAGGTGCAATTGCAGGCACCGAGCAGAACACCATTAGGTAAGTCACCTCACGGCGAAGGCAATGGGGTGCTTTTAGAATTCCATTACGTAGGCAACTAAACTGAGAGAGCGGGGAAGGAAAGAAGAATAAGACGTATAGCTTCTATTGAGAGGGCGACATAGAGGAAGAAAGAGGGAAATAATGTAGAAACAGGAAAAACCTTTTGAGAGGTTAGGCAAAGCCTGAGGATAGTTTTCTTTCTCTTCCCCAGTTGTGCATGTTGATGTTTCCTGGTGGATATTAAAAAAGCCACAGTTTGGCTTGAAGCTGTTTGCAGCATGTAACTTAAGCCCACCTGATGTCTTTGGATACAAGGAATCTAAGTACACCACAGGAATAAGGATGCTGTGCAGGAAACAGATTGAAGGATGCTATGGAAGCATTAGCGTTGGCAACCAAGCAACAGAGGCTTGCGAGAAACAAAAACAGATGTATTTATACATATATTTATAGATTTTATCTCGATTGTGAACAAAGTAACTGTTCACTGTATTTGGACCACTGAAACCATGACTCAGTCCTCTGTGTAATGGTGCAACATGTTTTTTTTTGTTAAATTTTTGCAAGAATTTTGGTACATAATGTGACACAAGTCACACTGACACATGGAAGGTCATTTCACCCACTCAGTAGAAGAACAGACCCTTTAGGCAATAGAGTTAAAATGTTTTTCTGAGAAAGTAGGACTGTGACTCTTTCTAGAGAAGATAAGAACAGCAGCAGAGATCCCCATGTATGTTCATTCATCTTTGGATAAAGAGGACATGTGCTCCAACAAACCACACTAATTTAGTAAAAATATATCAAATGCTACCTGCAGAAAAGGTGACCATGGTTAATAAAGATCCCAAAAGACAGATTATTTATATGTTTTAATTTAGGTACTGTTAAAGGGCGATATCACTATTTTTCAAATCATCACAGATTAGGATGTTTATTACCATTTATAAGGGCATACACATCCTCACCTATACTTCAGGTTTAAGAAATTCTGAGACATTGACTTTTTCCCGTCATATAATATCAATTCAATACAATATAATTTCCAAATACGAGACGCTCCCAGTCATATACGTCTATGCCCTGCTGCAACAGGGTCACAATGTGTGATTGCTGTCAGAGCTGTACCAACTGGCTTCATCTGAATGTTGCTAAGAGAGGAGACAGACAGACAGAGAGACTTTGCTGGTTCTGCTTCAATGAATGTCCAAAAGAGGACAAGGGATGTCAGGGAATGGTAAAAAACAAACAAACAAAAGAAAACTACTGCTGTGTTGGTTCTCCTTTATTTAAGTGATAACAGAGTAATTAGTCATTTATGGCTCACTGCCAAATATATTTTGGTATTAGCTACCCTGACAACTGCTTTAATATTCTCAGTGGAAAAGAGCAAGTCAGCCAGTGTGCCATGTTTTATATTTGGCATGGCAACTGCTACCACAGTTTGGGAGGTCAACAAATGAAATATACAGTATCTAGTCTTCCTCTCAGTTGAAGAGGGGCCACAAATTTCAGTTTAACTGACCTTTCAACTTTGAAGATATTCCTGTGAGCTAGTTTGGAGAAGCAACTTTTTTTTTACCCATTGCATGTATTGTTGGACAAATCCAACACCAAAGCCAACAAGAATCTATGTGTTTATGTCTACAGCACAAAAAGAGACATAATAAATAATGTGGAGTTCCTCTTTAAATCCATACTCCATGAATCTACATTTACATTTCACACATTTAGCTGATGTTGTTATCCACAGCAGTACGTGTACTATCAAAATAAAAATTTGTTTTAACATGAAAAAACCCATTAGACCAACCAACTGACAGATCAGTGTCAGAGTTACAGCCCCATGAATGCAGATCTAAAACTACATTTCTCTTTCAAAAATATATATGTCTGTGTGGATTATTGCTTTGAAGTGATGCTCTCATACAAATTTGTAAAGAACAAAAACAAAACATAAAACATTGTTTTCAACATCAGTAAAGACAGGCATCACAGGGAGAATAGCATTTTTTCTTCTTCTTTAACATCACTAATCATTTCATTCTATTTTGTGGGATATTTTAGAAAAAATGACTTGACATAAGAAGTGTTTACATTAATATCAATGCTCAAATTTTCTTTCTAATCGGATAAAAAGAATCACTACACGATGTGACCCCCCCTGTTTGCTGGATGTGTATTTTTGTTGTCGTCGCAGAAACAAGGTAAACAAAACCGATGAAATGTGTCCAAATGAGAGAGCAGGGACTGGAAAGAAAATGAGTTTTAAGTGGATAGAAAAAAAAGACTGATTTGAGGATGAGTGAGGCTGAGAGATTTCTGTTGCTGTACTTTTACAGTGTTTGTTTGAGTCAATTACTGTGTGTGTGTGTGTATGTATGCATGTTTTTTTTTTTCATCAGGGAAACAAACAATTCTTGCAAAAGGCTATTTTCAGTAGATCAGTTAGTACAAATCATAACTGTAATTTTCTCTGGGTTTTTTCCATTTAAAAAGAAACAAAGATTTAAAGCTTCATAATGTTAAGAAAAGGCAAACAGAGGCAGAATTGATCCTCATTGGATGTCAGCAAACAACTGTTTGCCATGTAAAGAGTATAGTGGAGTAATGGTGACCTGAGCAGTGAATGAAGTCACACTCCCTCTGTGTGTTTATCTGAGCTTCTGTGTTCTTTGTTTTGGTAGCCGCACTGGCCGTGCATGTATATTAGTGAATGTGCATGTGCATGTTAGAGCATGTGAGTCCCTTTGTATCCTCCATGTATGTTTCCAAGATGGTGGACCAAAAAAAAAAAAAAAAAGTGTCTGAAAGCATTTAAGGCGAGAAATAGGCGATGCAGTAACAGAATCTCGATCCACATTTGATCAGCAGTGCCTAGTTTGCCAGTTTGATCTGAGTTTCATAAGTTGTTGCCTTTCTTCTTTTTTTTTTTTTTTCAACTTTATTGAATAAATTACACACATATTTGTTTTGGTCTGAGATGTTGGTGCTATTGTGCGACATCTAGTGGCTAAATGTCATGTTTTGCCACTTTAAGCAGCAGCAGAGAAGATGCAAAAGAGAAGAGAAATTGGCGCCATGAGATGCATCGGTTATATTTAATCTCTGTATGATTCATCTATAAATCTTGGATTCTTTATTTGATAATATAGACAAAACAGATGTTCATTTATAGCTTTAGCATTATTATTATAATATCAGACAGACATCTTACAAAATCTCATACTTTTTATATACCGTTTGATTTTCAAGTTTTGATTTCAGAAAATATTTTACCCATAATCTTTTTTTTTTATTTTTGTTGTAGTGCAGCTATGTAAAGTATGCCTTTGTGTCTATACTGTAATTATATTATGGGTTCTGATCTCATGTTCATGTAGTATTTTTTTTTTTTTAGATTACTCAATATAGTGACAAGTGATTACTTAGAAAGGGTTATTTAGGATGAGCAGATAGTAGGCATGTATTAATATTAGAATTTAAAGAAGCAGAGCAGTGTGCAGTGAATTATCATCCTGTTCTTGAGATGATCCAATGTCAGCTGAACTGAATATTTAAAGGTTGTAAAGAATAGATTATTACTAGACAAACAGCTCTGAGCGTAAACCTAACCAATAAATTGTCAAAAAGCACCACTGCACCAAATAAAAGGTAAAATACATCACCATTTGTATATAAATGGCAAGGGGAAGGTCATATCTAGTAGGCTGTACTGGACATATATAATATATTATAGAACATCCAAAGCCACTTGTGATTAGTTGGACCATTTATCTTTCCAACTGGGCCAAAAAAGTTGTACATCATTTATCAGACAAAAATAATCTCTGCCACTAACTGTCCTAACGCATAATCTGTCTTTATTGTTAAATATAAGTTCTGCTTCAGGCCAAGGAAACTCGACTAATTAATAACTGAACTAATCAAGGCAGACAAAGACAGAGCGAAGCTTAGCAACAGATCGTGTTGATGGACAGAAGTCATGACTGTACTGTGATTTCCCACAATGGCTACAAATCCATAAAGTTATGTTATTTTTTTATCAGATTTCTATTGTTTTCCCATTCCAGACAACTTCAAGAGACATGACAAGTTTGGTTCCCGCTACAGTAAAAAATCCATCTGCAAGGGGTATTTAATTAATCTAACATGTAAAACAAGTTCTAGAGGACACTTGGTTTTTCATATAGTGCCCTATTTTGTAAAGCCCCCCTGACAATTACTTATTTCACAAGAGAGCTGTTAAATTTTCAGCAATTTTCCGGCTGAATACCGAACTCAGAATCCACAGTATTCTCCAAATTCCAGGACAAAGACAAACTTAAAGGCTCTGAAAAGGGTTTTTTTTTTTTTTTGTGAACCATGGGAGCAGAACTTTTTGGCTGTGCTTGTCTCATTAACAGTGGAAGGGAATTTAATATGTTAAATGAATGCCACAAAGGTCTTTTACTTTTCCTGAATAAATGAAGTGAACGGTGGGGAAGGTTAGCAACGTGTCGTAACATTTGGGGGCAAAAATACAGTCATAACCCGACTTCCTGAAAGTCATAACTCTCGGGGAGCTTCTATCGACGCCGCTCGTTTATCATTCCGCAAATGTTAATTAACTCCTGGGTGTCCTTGTGATAAGCCGAGGGAGGATATCTGTGTGTGTGTGTGTGTGTGTGAGTCTGTATATTCACACATACCTGAGGCAGAGCCTGGACCACCGTATCTAGCAGAGCTCTCATGCCAGTTGCCATTTTCAACAACTTCAACACTGGAGAGAGAGATCACAAGGTGAGGCATTTATAGAAACCAAACAAACCGTATGTCAGTATATGTGTGTGTTTACTTCATCTGACATGTATGGTTTTGGTGGTAAACAACAGATATATAGAGAGAGAGGAAGCGAGACAAAGGACAGAAAGACAAAAGACACCACCCAGATAGAGGGGGAAACGATCAAGATAGATAAGAGGTAGGCAGAGAGAAAGAGGAGGAGAGAGATAACAAAACGATCGATAGATGCAATAGCTCCCCGACTATCCATTAGAGACTCTACACAATTCCCAGTGGCCCAATTTCTGGAGGAAGAAGGCTGATGATGCTGCCGGTAGCAGAGAAGAGAAGCTATGTCCATATTCCGATCAGGGATGGCAACGGCGGCTTAGACAATAAAGCCTCGGGAGATATGGACTTGTCTTAGGATGGTTGGTGGTTGTGTGTGTGTGTGTATGTGTGTGTGTGTTAGAGATATAGATAGATAGAGAGAGAGAATTGCAGTGCACGATTGGTGTGACTCTAAATCATTAGCCAGAACTGTACAGCCTCTGTTTCTCCATAATCTTGCACAACAGCATCAGCTGCGATCAGACAAAGTTTTTTTTATTTCAGTGATATCTTTGCTGCAAAGTCACTGCTGTCATGTATTGACAAAGTAGTTCATCTGATTGCAGTGACTATTTTTTCCTTGAATATTCTCTTGGTGAAGTGAAGAGCCTTTTCAAAAGCAGCAGAACTCAGGAACTTTTGGTCCTGGTTCCAGTTTTTTGATTCTCGGGCTGTATTCTCGGGAAGTCCTGCTCCCCAAAATGAACATCTCTGATTGGTGTAACATGAGCCTCAAGGCTGCTACAGTGTTCATTAAGAATAAGAAAGCACAAGTCATAAATTGTATCAATATTCAGTTTCATTTGAGCATAAGAGCAAAACAAACAAACTGTTTAATCCGTTCCTTACATCCTCCAAACTCATTAAATGCTGAACATCTCACTCACTAAAGCCCTGTGCACACCGTTTTTGGCATGTGGAGAAATCCAAAGCTTTACAAAGCTATGGCTAGTTGTGGTTGATTGGTTAAATGCTGTTTTGGGGTTGGGGTTTAGCAACGCTAGGCTAGTTTTCAGTAGCATTGCTAGCTCTAGTTGTACTGCAAAGAAGTTTAACAGTGGAGAAAAAACACAACTGACAAAATAAATATAGCAAAGATAGTGTTGTTTTTTTTAACATCTCCAACTCTACCCAGGGACTGCAGCTTAACAGTTTTTCTTGCACATTACTCTTGTAAAATAAAAAAAATAAAATGTAGCAAGGTAAATGCTAATTCAACAGTTATGGTTCATTACTTTAAAAAATTATGTGGTTGAATCTCTCCAATTGTTCAGTTGACTTTTAAATTTCAGCCACTCCGTGAAAGTGGATAATTATGAGACATTTTAATATTCTTTTCCACAGTCACAAAAGATGAAGTTAGCATTCAGGCAAAGAAGTAAACATTTTATTAGAGGAGAGGAAAGACTAAAAGCCACCAGTAACCTTAATCATCAAATACCCAACTCGCTTGTTAATTACCACCGGCTGCTGTTTAATTAGCATATTACCCATCGGTCCACTCTGCTGTCCCTGGGCAGTATTATGGAGGGCAGAGGGTTATAGTAAGAGGGTAAGGATTAAGTGAGATTGATGTAATTAGTCTTTATCCTCTTCAGTGTGAAGTTAAGAACACTTGGAAGAGCCCAGAGAGGCAGTCCTATAAAAATCATTTGAATAATTAGAACAAAGGCATCAAATTAAAGATGAAAGAGATTGAAGGATAGAAATTTGATTATCAGCTTTATCTTTATTCAGGGGGGAATAAAGACAACGATGGGACTGAAAATGACAAACGCCAGTCTCTTTCCCGGAGTTTGCTGAAATTGGCTCACCGTCTCGAAATGCTAATACCTGTTCCATGCGAACAAAAGTGACAGACAGCTAGAAATATATATAAAGAAATAGTTTCACAATGAATTGGGTTGATGGGTGTGTTTTTCCCTTTAGAGAAATTGAAAAAAAAATGTAGTGCTATACTGAAAAAAATGTGCTATACTAAACAACTCAACAGGGGGATAGTGAAAGGGGGGGATAGTCTTTGCCAAACTGTATACATTTCTTAGTAGAAAAAATAGAACAACTTCCCAATTAGTAAGTGAGAAGTTAAAAAGAGGGATAGAGTATTGAATTCTTACTAAAATCTAATATCATATCCTTATGAAACAGAGAAAATTAAAAACAAAGATCTGTCTCTAACAGAAGCCTGTTTCACATACAGGCCTTGTTGTTTCTGTAGATGAAGTAAATAAAGGCCGCAGCCGTTATTTGAGAATTTACAGCACATGTAATCTTGGTTTGACAGTGCTAATGTCAGCGTGTGTGTGTGTGTGTGTGTGTGTGTGTGTGTGTACCTCGTGCTATCCTGAGTACCCTCATGATCCTGATGATGGTGGGGTTGATGGGCAGGGAGGCATTTATCTCGATCTCTTCCAGTGTGATGCCCATCACTGACAGCAGCACAATGGCCAAGTCCAACTGGTTCCACCTACACACACACACACACACACACACACACACACACACACACACACACACACACACACACACACACACACAATGAGTTTTCTACCATAATCTCTAGAATTTGGACATAAATTAAATATGTGGAGTCTTGACTTTGTATGTGGTTCAGCACTTCATGGCTACACATTTCAGCTTCTATGTTATGTTAATTTTTCCAATGAATATTCATGTTTTTACATCAACTTTATGCATAATGTCCCCGTGATTCCTCCCCACAAGTGACTTGGCAGAAGAATGGGTAACAGCCCATCACACCTGAAGGCCGGCTGCCGCTATCATGAATATTTATGTCGACATAGAAGAGCACTTTCAATACGATGCGAACCTCGCAGCCTCAGGACTGTTACCTCCTGTTTTTTGTTATCTCATCTCCTGAACAACAAGCTGCATGTGGTAACGTTTGAACATGATCCTGGCTGCTGCCACTAGTGCAGATGAAAATGATGAAAGGAACATAATCCACGATCCTTTTTTTTTGGTTTCTTCAAATTCAAGTTCAACTAGTGTGGGTGTTTTGGAGGTCATGAGGTTGATTCACTAACCGTGCCAAAAGATACCACAGAGCACAGGACATCATACTCTAATTACTGCTCTGTGTTACTCCAGGCTTCTTGAACTTCCTGCCAAGCCATTGCGGCTACAACATTTTTAAATAGACTAACTCTGATTTCACCTGGCCTTGGGATATATTATGAAAAAATAAGAAAAGGGAGTGGGGAAAAAAACTTGTCCAACTGCCAAAACTACCTTTGGTTAAACTTTCATCTAAGTCAAACTGTAGTGTAACCTCTCGGCCAGTGAGGACAGTAGTTTTAAAAAGCTGTCACACTTCCTTAAATACATACTCCACTTTTTTATCTAGTGAAGTTACTTTTTTTTTAATCTCAATTTACTGCAAAATTGCCGCCTGGGGTATGTTCCTCCACAGTTAATGTGTCTCGTCCTAGATAATATCTCAGCTCCGGAGCAGCAGAACCGGCGAGCACCGGGCTCACATGGTGTAAACACACACAGAGAACGTGGTCGCCTAATAAAGCCAGGACATACAGTAGCGTTAAGGCAGGAAGCAATGATGGGAAGAAGGGTAGAGACGGACAGGAAATATAATAAAATACAAGGGAAAATAAAGAGGGTTGCCTATAAATGTTTGTTTACAGGAAGAGACTAAAGGGAAGGGACAGAGAGACAGGCGGAGAGCACTAGAATAGGTTGGGAGGAATCATTTTTGAAAAGATGGGGGGGGGGCAGAAATAACTAATAGCAATTTCCTCCAGTACAATTCTAGAAATGGATCGGAAGCAGCAATAATAAAAAATCTACACAGCGGGATATCTCAAATAATATCCACCAACACCAGCACAGCTGCTCCACAAGCGTGTAGCACTTGGAAAAAAAAGATTCCCCTTCGCTGGATTGTAAAGGTGTAAGAGTGTGACATGAGATCTTGAAATCTATTAAAATTCAAACTTTGTGCACCTGCACAGCATCAATGAATAATTTATTCAGATTAATTAGACAGCAAATCCAGTGCTTTGATAAAAAAAATATCTATCTGTCTGCTAAAGGAAGGAATCTCTGTATGTCCTTCGAGTATCTCTTGAACCAGCTCCACACATGGTGGGTGGTGTATGGCTGGGGACCCAACGGAGTGCAGTGTGAAATTTGGTGCAATCTGGACCTGCGATATGTTTTAATATTAATAAACCGAGAAAAGAACATTTATTTACTATTCGACTTCTTATTATTTATAACATCTGTCTGTAATAGGATGTTAGTTTCTTTCATGTCGTTGCTGTGTATAATCATTCACACCTCACATCAACTGTATTCATTTTTTTTCATTGTGCTGAAGTAGCAGCCAGAGGCCAAGCAATCAGCCCATTCCCAACAGGCACCTTTTGAATAGGCACTAGTTTTTAAAACCAACAATTCAATATGAAATTCTTTGCCATATTATTTCAGAATAACCCGCAGAGATGACATCATATTTGACCAAATGGTTTAATCAAAGACAATGCTCATAGCTGAGACATCATTAGTGATATTGAAGAATGAAAACACTTGTTCATCATTGATCCGTATATCTGTCTAAGGCGGCAATTATGGTATTCCGAAACTACACATAAACATCTCTGATCTCTGCCAATTTATGTGGAGAAAGTCCAGAGAAAGGCTTGCAGAGCATCTGAAGTGAACACCTCATGAATCTCATGCACGGTGCGAACCTGAGCATCAAACAAGCTTGTTGGTTGATCTCCCTACAATCAGACTGGAGAGGTATGTTCAAGCTTTAAATAGCATCAGCTCTACAATGAGCTCCTCACCTTTTCGTAGGACGGGGAAGGAAAACTTAATTTTTGCTGCTTGAATTTGTGTTCTCATTCTCTCGGAGCTCATGACCGAGGGTTTGGATGTCGCTTCAAAACATGAGCTTTGCTTTGAAAATAAGCTTCCTCTTCACCATGACAGTTCAGCGCAACGCCCGCATCACTGCTGACGCTGCACCACCCTCACACTACTTCTCGCTCTCGCCAAAGAGCAAGACCCGTTCTTGTGGTAGGTGCAGATTATTCATGTCAAGATCCAGGATTTCAAGGTATTTATGTTTACCTCTCTATTGGAAGAATTTATGCACATCTGCTACTCTAAGATATTGAGGAACTTGGCACTGACTAAGTGATATGTTCAGTATGCAGACACAGCCAGACACATATTACATTGACACTGTTAATGTCACAACATGGAAGCAGGACCCAGGCGCAGAGGTGTCGCGAGAGAAAAAGTCCTTTTATTGGCTCAAAAAAACAGCAAGACTACGGCTGTGACAATGAAACAAAACCAAACAAGAACCAAAATGAACCAACAAGACAGAACTGAAAACCAGGGCTTAAATACACGGACCGAACTGACGAAGGGTGACAGGACAGGAATAATTTTCAAAATAAAACAGGAAGTGACGAGACAAAACATGGAGACAGGACAAAAACCCCAACTAAACTTCACCACGGCGTGACGGTTAAGTTTTTACAGTATATAATATATAACATATAATATCTACAGCTGAGAGTGTTTCCTCTGTACCTGTCCTTAAAGAAGCGTCGAAAGCCAAAGGCCACCAGCTTCAGAGACGCCTCAATCACAAAGGTGGAGGTAAAAAAGTAATTGCAGTACTTCAGTGCAGTCTCCAGAGACTGAAAAAAAAAGGACAGACGTTAGGGGAGATCAACTGTCTATTACTGCTGCTGTATCAATTTTTCCTATCTCTGATCACAACTGTAATAAAACAATAAAACATCCTAGTTCATAACTTAACCACCTTGCGTTGTTTTTTTTGATATTTCTCCACAGTAAGATATTGTAAACTGATTTTTTTTTCTCATGTCACAAAAATAACCGTTTTTATATGAGCTGAAAGAAGCAGCATGAAACATAACATAACAAGTAAGGATGGGAGTTGTTGATCAGTGAATCTGTTTTGTCACTGTGAGGAAAAGTATCTTGCCAAAGAACCTCTTTTAATAGAAGAGAGCTTAATGGAGACAGACAACTAAATTATGTCAGACTCTAGGGATGAACTTTTTTTTTTTTTTTTTTTTTTGCACACTGGTATTAATGAGTCAGAAAGAAATGGGCTTCATGACTCAAATAATGAAAAGCTTGTAATGTTCAATGCACATTATTAAACCTTGTTATCACAGCTATTAAAGCTAGATTGAGCTATAGACAGTAGCCAGTTAGCTTAGTAATAATTAGTTATTTTTATGTTTCAGTTTATGATAGCTGTTAGTTTTGTTAATAAATGAGCTTTAGAGGTACTGGTTGGCAGATTATGTTACCTTTGGACAGAGCCGAGCTAGCCGTTTCCTCCTGTTTCCTGCATTTATGCTAAGCTAACTGGCTGCTAGCTTTAGCTTCATGTTTAGCATGCAGTCTCATTTCATCTAACTCTCTGCAAGAAAGTGAACAAACATATTTTCCAAAATGTCCAAAATCTTAATCAGCCATACTTAAGCTAAACAAGGTAGGCTACAGTTTTAGCATTTATACAAGTGTGTGCCTACTTTTTTTAGGTTTTAGGTGGTAGGTTATGGTTTTGTAATGTGAAGTTAATTTTGAACACTTTTCTTGGTAAATTACTGCAGAGTTAAATGTCTACTTTAAAGGCAGAACTGCTCTGGAAGTTATTTATTGATTTCCTCAAAATCCTCTATTTTAGGTCAAAGAACCATTTTTTCAGAACCCATGAGCCTAACTTCCTTAATATCGATTTGACGAGTCAACTGGTTTTCACTGGGTTGGTAGAAAAATTAAGCAAGAACACTGAGTGTGTTATCATGTTAAAAATTAAAGAATTGTTTCTCCTGCACTTTCAAATGGTCTCATTTACTGTACTGTCTTTTCTACAGTGGCTTATACAACCATTTCCATTTCTGTCTGCGCAAGAAAGCATAATGAAGTGTGAAATAAGTTATAGATTGCTCTATTTCTATGTCATGAAGGCAGCATGTGATGTGTTCAGTTATTAAGCAGCACTGCATGAAAAATGTTATTATTGTTATCTGTAACCCAAAGCTATAATAATTGACCATCACAAATTCTCACTTGTTATTATTCGGCGTATCATATACTGGTATATCTCCTCTTCTTTCAAACTAAAGGCCTGTTTGTTGAGGTTTAACCCAAATAGATTTTTTTTTTTATACCTCAGAGCATCTCTTCCTCTGAGGAGCATTTTACATAACTAATACCCCGATCTGCCAGGTTGTTTGTATTCCAGCGTGTGGATAAATGTTTTGGTTGTTGGCTGTTTTCGCTGCTGATTCAGAGCAGCAGGTTGGCAGTCTGCCTCTGGGAGTGCCCATTTAAAAAAAAAAAAAAAAAAAAACCAAGCACAGATGGTGTATCACCACCTACTCAGAAACCCCTTAAAAAGCCTGCTCTGTCTGTCTGTGTCCAACACCCACACCCTTACCCAGTCTCCCTCTCACCTGTGGCTGGCTGTAGTGCTCCAGAGACATAGTGATGACATTGATACAGATGATGAAGGTGATGACTAGATCCAGGTAGTGGCTGGTACACAGAGTGTGGATAGCCAGCCGGGCTGGACCGTAGGATGCATAGTACGGCAGCTTCTGGGCCTCTGGAGAGAGAAAAAGTAAACAAAAAAGGGAAGAGATGAGGAAATATTAAAGACAAGGTAAAAAGGGAAAAAAACAGTTTAGATTGGTGATAAGGTGAGAAAAAAAACTGATGGATATATTGAAAGATGAAGCTTAGACATGGAGGGTGATTGTTGAAAAATGTAAGCACATAATCATGTGAAAATGAAAGACTAGATGGGAATAATGGAGCAAAAATGAATAAAAGATGGGAGGATGAAGGAAAAAATGGGGAAATAGTGAGGGGAAAATGCAATACGGAGAAGTGAGAGAGATGTTTATTTGATTAAAAAGGAGAAAAAGAACATGGACAAAGCAATGCGAGGTGCAAATAGAATGATTTATTTATGCCAAAAGAGGTGGGAAAAGAGGGGCAGAGCAAATGAAATAAAGAGAGAGAGAGAGAGAGAGAGAGAAAGAGAGAGAGAGGGAGGGAGAGGGAGATAAAACTATAAGCTAATATGAAGAGAAAAAGTTTGATAAACGTGTCTGAGGAAGGTTAAGTAGTTTTAAATGAGCTGAAAAAATGACTCATTCAAGTCATATCATTGAGAGTGTGTAATATAAAATATCAAATTAGAAGTCTTGGACACGTGCCATTTGGAAGGAGTACTGTCTTTCCAAAGCTTCAAGTCATTTCAGTAACATGTCAAATTGTAATATATTCTAAAATAGTTGACAATTCATGAGGAAATGCATACATAGATACATTATTATTATTATAAATACCAACAAATAATTTAGGACTTTGTAGAGTTTTTATATATGTCTTCTCTTTCCTTCCTCCTCCTCCAACTTCTCATTCCTTTTTTCATTTCACACCAATTTCCCTAACTAATCCTTCTTCTCATCTCCCCACCAAAGCTTCAAAGCCACCGCTCCTTCCTTAACCACATCCCTACCGCCATTATCCTCATCCCTCCTACTTCCTTCCCTCTGCTTCTCTTTCTCCTCGTTCCCTGACTTCTCTTACTCCTCCTCTTCTTCTCCATGCGGCGCTGGCGTTTCTCCTCGCGGCGCCTGGCCTCCTCCACTTCCTGGTGCTGCCGACACTTGTGGAAGTTCTCCACCACGACGCCCACGAACATATTGAGGACGAAGAAGCTGACGATCAGGAGGAAGGAGATGAAGTAGAGCAGCATCCACGGGTTGTTGTTTGTCACCGGCTGTAGAGGGAGAAGAGAGGAAGTCGGGAGAAGAGATGGAAGGGGATGAACAGAGAAAAGACGTGAGACGGGTTTGTTGCCGGGAAAAAAAATATTCCCAGGAAGAGTGAAAGGGCAGGAAATAGGAAGGATTCAGTGATGGAGAAGAGGGAAGCGAAAGCAGAGAGAAATATGTTTAATAAGTTGCAAAGGGCAGAGTAGGTAGAAAATATCGAAGGAGCCGAGGGGAGGCTTGAGGTGGGTACAGCCACCCCAAGAAACCTCCAAGCTACCAACAGAATGTCCATTTTAATCAATAACTTTGAGTTTGAATATCAAGACATTATATAAGGATGTTAGCTAAAATGTTTAACTTACAACAGTTGAATATTGGTTGAACACAATGAACATAATGTGAGTTTAATGATCTTGTATACAGGGATATATATTTTCCATATAATAGTACAGGTCTGGTGGGCTGCCAGGCCAACGAGAACCCCCATCAGGCAAAAAATAATATTTAATGCCAATAATAATGCCAAATATTAATTAATTTGGAAATCAATAGTGTTTGGGAGCCTCTATGTCATTTGCCGAGGAAACTCTAGGTAGCATAGCTCCTTTTAAGGAACAGAGTGAGTGGTTGCGAGCGGTAGAAGAGTGATGGTGAATGTGGGTGGAGTAGAGGAAAAGGTTAGCAGTAAGTCATCAGTCTGGCAGTAAATGTACAGTCCAGGCTACAGTGTGTCAGTTAATAAATGTTGCAGCTTGTCAAGACCAAGAAAAGTCACATCTATTGTTTCCCCAACTGACTGAAAAGTGAAGGGGGTTAGCTCCAAAGATAGCAACAATGGGTTAGCCTAGCCTGAAGACGCTAATCGGAGAGGTTGACCTCTTTGGCCCGCTGCCAGGTCAAAGAAGTCAACCTAGGGGAAACACTGATATATAATACTTAATCAAATGTTCCATAAGGGAATGGGACTGTCCCAGATAATAGCCATGCCATCATATAGACAGCTGTTTCCTGTATCAATATTAAGACATGCACATCCTTCAGTAAAAGAAAAAAAAAAGACAATTCTAACGATATTCATGAGGATGGTAAAAACATGGATTTTGAAGACATGGGATGGAATAAAAACAGTGAGTGTGAAGATTGAGAGGGGGCTTCTTGACTGGTGACCGGTCAAGGGTCTTTCATGCCTTTCTGCCTTTCATCTAATGTGAGCTGGAACAGCTTCTATAACACCGTGCAATCATGCACAGAATAATCAGACATGTTAGATAATGGAAGGATATAATGTGGTGGAACTATTTATGTGGTTGAGTGCAGAGTATGCAGTCGAGCTTTATTAGTATATAAAACTACTGTTTGTTCAGAAATGTATTATAGTATTTTATATGCGCAATAATCCAGAGGACTGATGTGATATTTGGAAAAAAATGTATTCTTTTAAGATTCTGGATTAATTTATTACCCCAATACATGTAATAACCAGTGAGTGAGGACAAGCTTCTCTCTCCAGAGAGTTGTCCAATTAACTAAGCCACTCAACAACCACTACAGTCCAAAATACTTCAATCTGCCGGTAGTCATAAAGGAGGACAGGGGACAGGAAGAATGGGCAGGAGAGGGAGGACAATGTGAAGAAAAGATCAGGATAATTGGGTTTGGAGGTAGTCATTACAAAACAAAAATCAAGTTCGAGATGCAATAAAACCGGAGATGAGAGTCAGATTTCCAATTTGGAAGAGCACTGAGTGTTGAAAGCACAGGGTGGAGTGCAAATGGGATTAGTCATTCAGTGCCATGTTGGACTGCAGTGAGGTTTCTCCTCGAGGCGGGGAAACTGAATCATTCAGAATAATGCCCTCTCTTTTAATAGATTCCCTAATAGATTTTCAAATAAAACCAATTCTGAAGCGAATCGGTTCACTTTGTAGCCACTTAAGAGGACTAATTTGCATCGTGGCGTCTGACTTTTGTGTCATGTGGGAGCCTGTGCGCATTATTAGTAAGGTTAAAGGGAAGTTTACTGAAATTCCGAACTCCACTGAAGTGGTGCATCACCTTAGCTAAATTGTATATGAAACAGATGAAAATAACGAAAGTTTTAGTCCACCAACGTTTTGTTTTTACTGACAATATGATGGCAGTGCCTGGACCGAGGAGAAAGGAGTTCATACTTGAGGGTATGATGGAACATGAGATAAACAGGCAGGTTATTGCGGCATCTCCAATCGCGTGGATGTTTTACTGGGCTGTCATGGTGAAGAGGGAGCCGAGGCTTAAGGCGAAGCTCTCAATTTTCCAGTTGTTCTTTAATCCAATGCTCACCCACTGTCATGAGCTTTGAGCAATTACCTCAAGTATAAAATCGCAGATATGAACTTTCCTTTGAAGGGGTTTTGTGCTTGTTTTTCCTTGTGGCACTTTTTTTACTTCATTTGATTGACAGTGGAGATAGACACAAAAACATGGGGAGAGTAAAACAGAGATGACATGGAATTAAAGTTTTAAGGATAAAGGATGAAGTGAATTCACAGGAGGAGCTTGGAGTAGAGCCGTAGGAGCCAACTGAGGTGGTTTTGGCATCTGAGCAGATCCAACTGGAGGCGTTTTTTATCTCATCTGACTTGAGAACGTCTGGGATTCCCAAGAATGTGCAAGATGATTGATTGCTTACACTGTTGTGTACTGTAAGTCTGCAGTATGTGTATGTTTATAACCTGCTGGTCTATCCCCACTGCGTCCAGTCCGTGGTACATGATGTTGACCCAGCCGTCTTTGGAGGCCAGCACAAACAGGGACATCAGAGCCTGTAGGGGACACAGAAATACACATGAAAAAAATCATACACACAAAACACAGACAAACCACAAAACTTTATTTAGTTGTGAACTGATTGATAATACCGATTATTACTAAAGTGTCTTCCATCAAAATATGACTCTCAAAGACATTTAAGTTTCATGCTCAGAACTACTTTAGAAGATGACCATCCATCTACAATGACAGTGTCTTGCTTGCTTGCTAATTTATTATTTTTTTTACTTTTAATGCTGAAGGCCCATTGCTATTGTGCACAGCTTTGGTAGCAGCAATGCAGTTTATGCCAATTGGCTCCAAACTTACTGCTGTGGTGACGTGAACTTAAAACCCTTCCTGTGTTGTTTGGACGTTTACCACTGCCTGTTTACTAGTAATAAACAGGCAGAGATAATTAATAATGTCATCTTATACAGAGTCTGTCCTCCATCATCAAACCTCTGTTTAATTGTCAGTATATGTGTGACTTAATTAAAAACTGCCTGTTACTTTATGGAAAATATGCCTTTTTAAAGACTTTCTCTAGATTTAGTGGGATTTCCTTCATTATTATTATTATTATCAGTATGTGCTGCATTGTTTGTGTTATGCATCCAGAATTAATATGTTCAAAAAAAATCCTGACAGGATGTCAAGGATGTAGTTTTTTCTCTCTGGTACCTGTCCAAGGTTGTCAAAATTGTATTTGTGGTGAACCCATCGGTAGTTGGCAGCCAGGCAGTCGGATTTGTTAGTGATGTTCTTCACATCGAAACCCACACAGTAGTAGAATTTGCCTTTGAAGAGCTATGAAGGGAGAACACACACAGAGAAGAAAATGAGACACAGAGGCACATAAAGGTACATTTTGATGAAGTCATGACAACACAACGCTTTTAAAGTAATTTCATAATTAGCGCTGAACGTATGTAACTCGTGCGTGCGGATGGAGCCTAATGAAAACCTCCGAAAGCCCTTGATTATCAGCTGTGTGTGTTTTTTTTTCTCCTGACAGAAGATGTTTTTAATTCTAAATCATATTGAGCACATCAAAGAAGGGAGTGAGTGAAATAATTCATAACAGCTGCAGATGCAGAGGTAATAATAACATGAAATGATGTGGTTAAGAAGCGGGTGGAATTGACAGCTAGATGCAAAAGAAAATGCAGCACTGCACTGATGAAATATATTGAGGAAAAACAAGTCAGCTATAAGTTTTCAAGACAAATAAACTTTTACTTTCAGGTTTAAGGTGGACAAAAAAGATATAGGCTCAAGTGCCAATATTGTAGATACTGGATTGCAGAAGCACTTAAGAAACAGTTATTTGAAGCTACTTCCTGAGAAAACTACTTCCTGTTTCCTTTATTATTTATAATTGTACATGTATAAATCTTGTTGGTATAGTTGGTTTTCATACAAGATTTTGGGAATCTTTGCTCAGTAAAATTTGGGATTGTTGGGATATTTTATTGTGCTAACTTAAAGTCTGATTTGAATTGTACCTTTTTTAATGTAGTTTTCTGTGTTCTTGACTCTCATAACTATCGGTGTTCGGTGAGGGTGAGGAATTATTCCAAAACATGAGGGTTGATGAGGTTGGGACAATACCTAGCTATGTGCTATGATAGTATCTGCACACCCAAAGCTTTTTTGTTTTGAAAATCACTCTCACTTGTTGGATTTTTTTGCACTGTTACCTTTATACACCTTCCTGTTAGATTCTGCTCTAATTAGCCATCTTAGCCATGCTGTGAGAGTCTGATTTCTTTGTGGGTGCAAACAGGGTCAGCCACAACCTAATTTCATATTTTCCACTCTTCAAGTTTAATCTTTCATTTCTTATTTTTAGTTTTTTGTGCTAGATGAAAGATAAGATGGTAAGAAGAATAGATGAATGTGCCCCAGAAAGCAACTTTTAAGCCACTTTAACTCTCATGTGTCTAAAAACATGAATGAGGTTGAGCACAAGGGTTGCCATGTTAGGTAATATTATATTTGGAATAGTTTGACCATCTCAGGACCAGTTAAATATTTCACAGAGCGTATTCATAAATTGTTAAATGCTTGTGAGATCCTGTGATCAGTAAAAGAAAGAAAGAAAGAAAAAAAAAAGTGTTAGGTGTGGAGCATATAGACGCACACTTGATTGTATTTACCTGAACACCAAGAATGCCAAAGATGATGAAGAAGGCACAGCAGATGAGGACGATGTTGCCGATGGGCTTCAGAGACGTGATGAGGGTCTCAACTACCAGCTTCAACCCTGGAGCCCTGCTGATCACCCTGGAGGACCAAGAGTGAGACGGATACAGAGAAGCAAAGAGGGGGGGGTGAGAGAGGCCAATAAAATCAGTCAGTCAAGGACATTCATGCTTGTAGGGCTGGCCGCACCATTGCAGTCCAGCCAAACAGTTAAAAAATGCTAATAATGATAGACCTGCTTTTATATAAAGAAGTATCATCATCATCAAAAGCATAGATGGAAAAAGGAAACTGTCTTATTCCACTTGATGCAGTTGACATGATGCTGTTTTTTATTGTATTGTATGCATTTCCCCCCTAGTAACTTTAGCTTTAATTGATATTCAAAGGACAGCACATATAAACAACCTGTTATTAACCTCTTCATTCCCGCCTCCCTGCCAAAGACCCATGTCTGAAAGGGTCAGGGGATGTTTAGGGGGAGACAGCAGGTCAACATGTATATGCCGCATAGAAGTTGTATACATCATCTGAACGCCGGAAACCTGACGATTAATTTGAGATGCAGTTACCAGCACTGTGTGTCAAGTTTGTCTAGTAATAAATCTATAATATGTTTTGGTTAGGCGCCTATTTAAACGTTGAAAGTTTAAAGTGTATAAGGGTGTAGAACATTATGATGGAAGTATATGATGGCCATTCATATGCTCAATTATGTCTCATAAGTTGTTGCAGCAATTTTTGGGTTGATACCATTTCTTAGACAAATTTGGTGCGGAATTTAACCCGTTTTGACCACTCGAGAATTGATAAAAATGGTCAAAAATTTCTCCAAAATACTACATTAATACATTAATACCTGAAGGAAAACCATAGAAAATCCATCCTGTGATTTGGTTTTTAAAAAAAAAAAAAACAAATTTATGCAGTTCCAAGACTGTTTAGGGACCCAGCGTGCAGAAATATTCAAAAACACCGTTTTTAGAGTAGGCAAAAATAACACTTTTATACTGCATGCATAAAACTGCTGGGTTTTTGCCCAACACTGCATGGGATTAGCATAAAATGGGTTTGTGGGTAAGCATAGAACCCATTTTCATTCATATCTTGAGGTGAAAGGTCAAGGGACCCCTTTTGAAAATGGCCATGCTAGGTTTTCCCTGGCCAAAATTTAGCCTGACTTTGGAGTGCTATTTAGCTCCCTTCCCGACAAGCTAGCCTGACATGCCACCAATGGATTCATATGATACCAATATCTTCACTGTAGCTTTAAAACTGAGCCCACTACAACCACTGAAAAACAATAATGTCACTAGTGGATGCTGGTGTCCTTGGAGAGTGGAAGAGGTTAACACATGTGCAGTAGTTTAAATGAAGAAATATATAAAGAGAAAGACTGTCTAGGGTCCCATGGTGCATTTTTAGTAATGACATACAGCACAGACTGAGCTCATTCAGACCTAAAGTGACCTCAGTGGAATAAAATTTCAGCTCTCTTCACCTTAGTTCACCAGCTTCATCTCAGCTATTTTGCTAACAGAACTGCCAGGTAATGTTAGTCACTGAGTGGTTAAAAACATATCTTAAACCAATGGTTCCCAACCTGGGGTTAGAGGTTGAAAATCCCCAAGAGGTCACAAGATGAATCTGAAGTGTCACAAGATGATTAATGCAAAGCCATACCAAATCACTTTTATATTTTCAGACTTTCCTCCAATCTTTGTTGTTTTTCTTCTGAATTAACAGACAGTTTTACTTTTCCGGGCTGTTAAAGATTATTTTACAAAAACAATTGAACCTCTCACCACTCATTTACATACCTAAACAACAGTATGTAAACAGTATGTAACATGTGACAACTAGTTGTATAGTTGTAAGTCACCATGCTTCATTTTGAGGGAACACAAGCTAAAAAAAGGTTAGGAAATGCTGTCTTGAACATAAATTCCCCAGATTACTGATATAGGCTTTGCATTTCCAAGATTATAAGTTTTCCATTGTCACATTACAAATCACAGTCCCTGACACTTACATTTTCTTTTCATTCAACAATATATTGAACATCTTCTCCATGTCGTCATCAACAATACTAACCAAGTTAACCAGGCTTATGGTCTAAATTAAAACTAGAGCTGAACTGCATTGAGAGAATATGACTTGTGTCACATCTTCACTATATTTTATATTCAGTAGTGTGCATGTAATTGTGGCAGGAAGATGTGGACAGGATTTAGACTGCTTCTTTGCACCTCTACCTTGTCCACTGGGAGTGGGAGTCTCTACATTTCCCCACAGGTATATGTTATTAATACTGTAATATGTATAGAACAACATCATATCATCTAAACCCGTTGGCTGTTGGTTTTCTGAGTCCTAAACGGTGAACCAACCCTCCCGAGAAACTGAAACCATGGAAGTGTCCCCTTCTAACCTGAGAGGACGTAGAGTCCTGAGCAACCTGAGAACACGGAGCACCCCCAGAATCTTAGCCCCGCCCGCCATGGACACCACAATGTCAATGAGAGACACGAAGACCAGGAAACCGTCTAAAATGTTCCAGCTGCTCCTTAGATAGGCTGTTTCTCCCAAGTACAGACCCATGGACACCACCTGGGGAGATGAAGGGAGAAAGACACTAAATCCCACACAGGCAACAGGGAGGTCTTTGATATTCAGATTTCTTATTTAGCTTCTCAAACAGGTATTTCATTTCATGTCAGCTGCTTTTTGAGAGATGAGGAGAGGAGAGGAGAGGAGAGGAGAGGAGAGGAGAGGAGAGGAGAGATTTGCAAACTATAAGATGAAAGTAAAAAAAAAAAAAAAATTGGAGGAGGAGAGGACTGTGACTGTGATTGAGGGAGAGAGGTGCTAAATCCAAAATAGCTACATTTCCAAAGGAGATGAGAGGAGAGAAGGAGGAGAAGAAAGACAAGCAACAGCTCCTAAATCCCGAAATGAGAAAGTGAATGCTAAACAGGAAGAGGGAAGGGACAGACAAGGAAGGGAATAAAGGAAATGATTAGGAGGAAGGAAAAAAGAAAAGGCGATTAATAGGGGAAACAATTCAGGCAGCAGTGGAAATCTCCAACATTAGGTTAATGCATCCACATTCAAATTATGCTTCATGGTCTCTGGAATGATAAATCCGCAGAAAAATCAAAGTCCTGTGGATTTGTTGTACTTGTAAGGCAAATATCTATAATTTAAACTGAAGAAGAATAATTCAAGGGGAAGCTTTACTCTTTGCTTTACTTTTTTTTTTGTTAAGACATACAATATTTTTGGGATGCTGACAATGCACTGTGAAACTTCAGCAGTCTGCCCGAAATCCTCTTAAAACAGACGAGCTTTTCCACTACACACAGGCCCAAATATTGATGAGGTGGGTGTTGATCTGACTGTAGCTGCGAACATTACAGTCCATCAGCTTCTGTACAGCTGGATGGGATGTCTCGCTCACCCTAAAGGGGACTGAGCCATAAAGGGAGGAGGAGGAGGAGGAGGAGAATGTTCCAGGAAGGAAACGGAGGGTATACGAGTGAGGCGGTGGAGATGAACAATTTTGTGGAAAATATGAGACAGCTATCAGCAGGAGAAATAAAAATATGGAAGTCAGAGGTGGAGGAGAAAGGTAGAAGAGACTCAAAGGGAGTTAGAGTCGGTGAGGTTGGAGGAGAAAGTTGCAACATCATTTGACACCTACCAGGCACTTTCATGGCAATAACAACCTAGCTGTCATGTCGAAACAGAACAAGGCAAAGACACAGCAGCCTTGGTTGCCTTGTTTTTGCAGAAAATGCCACTATAGGGAGACGTGTGGAATGATGGAGAATTTTTGGAAAAAGAGGGATCGGCGAGTGGTGGTGTTTCCAAGTGTGTTGGGGAATGTGGCAGTGAGCGTAACAGCAGCACGGTGCTTTTTAAAAGAACACAAAAAATCATTTTTTTAATGCTTCCTCACTGTCTACAAGCAACTCAACTCAAGTTTATAGCTTACTCCTTTATATAAGATGGCAGGCTGTCATCAAGTTGAAATCACAGCAGCTTAATGTTTCCCAATGATGACCCAGAGTTAGCATCAATACAAAACATATCACATGTTACAACCATCTTACAGGAGAAACATAAATGATCAACTATAAAACACATACAATAATAGAACTAGTTTTTCTGAATGTGTCAAAATGACGCCTCAAATCAATCATACATAACATAATTCACTTCTGTGCAGTTGCTCCATATGCTTTGTTTGGAACTAAGCTGCAAGAGTTCTTTAAGAAGTTTCTATTATTTCTAATTTTGTAAAAGGTGCAGACCAGCGGAGCTTCAATGCAAATCCATCAAATCACACAACTCTATTCCAGTTAACAACACTTGAAGGTTTCTGGCTATTTTGTCTTTAATAGGTTGGTGTCTGAGGCTGTTTCCTGTTTCCTTATATTCAGCCTATTGATCAGTCACGTGGCTTATAGATTACCATACATACTAAGTATACAAACAACATTACAAAATACCCTATTATTAAATACAGACGTCTGTTTTTTTTAATTCATTTTCATCTTAAAACATACCCAACATGATGACAATGATACTCAATACATTTTCAGGGAAATGAACAAAGCAAATTATGAAACTGTGTTACCCCAGCGACAGGCACCTCCGGTTACTAAACGGCGAGATGCTCTAAGATAATGCACTAGCAATATCTTTCCTAATACATCACATACAAAGTCTGGTGCTGTTTTGTGTGCTGGAAACCCTTGACAACGTATCCCACCTCCGAACAAACACCATGACTATCACCACAGTAACTCAGAATGAGTGACGACAGCAGCTGCGGTGGAAGCGTGATAATAAGACGCCGCCATGCCAACTGTTGTCAGGGCATTCTAACTTTAGAAATAATGCAGAGAGCCAGGCATGGGAGGTTGTAAAAAAGACAGAGGAATTGAGGGAAAGAAAGAAAACATGATGAAAGAAAGAGAAAGAGGAGACTGTCAGATAAGAGGAGGAAAGGGGATGAAGTAAGACACGGAGACCTAAATGTATCATAAAACTAACTGAAGTAGTCAGTTTTGCAGAATCCCACAGAGCTGTGTTTGCGAACAGACAATCTTTCCACCTTGTTCTGACAGCTAACATGCTACCAAAAACTCCCAATGTAAGAAAATGTTTCATCTGTCCCGGGTTGGTGAGATCCACACAGCAGCGGAGTCACTGTTGCATCCTATACAAGCGGCCTTTTGTCATGTTATGACAGGCTAGATCGCGAGTTATAATACGTCTGCTGCGTTATTAATAGCTAAAGGCTCCTTTGGGGACCACTGGAAACGCTGTGGGGGGGGTCTCCATTAAGCAGATCAAACGCCGCTATGATAAAACATGATGCATGGGAAATCTATGGCAGGTCGATGGTTAGAGTTATTATCAAAGCCCGCTCCTCTCCTCTCACACTCACCAGCTGTCCTTTGGCTGACGAGGCCGGTGTGTCGCGTTAAGTTCAATTTCAAATTACGTTCAAACTCCGTTCACAATATCGTTTAGCAGCAAATATGGCGATGATTGCAGCATTATTTTTGCGATCTGACGTTTAAGATTGGACTTTGACATGAAAATGACTATAATGAATCTCTCATGGCTGTCCACAATACTTTTCACGCTCTCCCTACTCATATTTTAACAATACTTTACTCCCAGAATGTTTTAATACCATTTTCTATCATGAGCCTGACCTCTGCTTTATTTGTTTTTGAGCTTCAAATGGCAATGCGAGACAGATCTAACCTTTGAATGTGTACTCATGTGGTCAAATTTGCAAAAAAAAGTGATGCAAGTAAATATGTTTATTGTACTTTGGAGACCTGAAAGGGCAAGGTTAATCAAATAAAAACTGCATGCATTACCAACTTTTTGAGCTGCCAAGGTAACCAAGTTGGGTCATCTGAGGCTGAGTATTGACACACCTTGTTGAGCCAGCTCTGACCCCCATACCAGATTTCCTAGCTTTTAAGAGTGCTGCCTTGGGCTTCAAATTAGCTCCGTACATCAGTGCTCAGGCCAGCTTGGGTTCAGTGTCGCTTCATGTCAGGCAACAGAGCTGATCAAAGGATACACGGGCACGCCATTCATCACTGAAGTCCTGAGTTTGACATGTAGGAGTGCTGGATTCAGGCTGCTGTTTAGGTGAATCATTTTGGTTACCTATGTTTATGAATAACTGACTCAAATTGTATCAAACCTCTTTAACCATACAAATGTTTGCCTGAGTCTGTAGTAATTAGTCATTCATTACCTCTGGCTACAACTCCTCAGTCTTGAGCTTTCAAACCGTGGCAGATGTCCGGTTTTAACATGAGGCTGTTGCTAGCGGGGAAAAAATAATAATAATAAAAAGGCTTAATGGAAGGAGTTGTGACCAGCTGACACTTGCTGTGAAGCTTGTGGAATGCACTTTAGTAAATGGCGTTCATTTGTGTCTGTATTTGGATGAGGAAGCATTTGAGAAGTCTGGATATGTCTCAAAAAAAGTTAAAAAGCGAGACCTGAGAATCAGTTTTGAGTGCATTGCTTTGATCTTCTTTTACTACACTCTTCAGTAACTGTTATGAAGCAGTTTTAAAGAAAAAAAACATGATGCTTTGATGGCAACATCTTGATTTTCTTGTCGACGGGCTAGCCTCGCATATTTGAAGCTTCTATTTGCAAATGTTGTGTTTGGCTCCTAAAAAGCCTGAATGTCAGGCCCTCTTGGATCTCATGTAATTAATTTTAGCAAAGCAAAAGCTACAGTGTGACAAGAACAAGTCATCTCAGCATGTATACGTTTATGAGTGTGTGGGAGAAAGAGAGGGTGAAAGGGGAAGAAAGATGGCTAGATCTGCGCTTTCCTCTCAGTTTCCAATTAGTCTGATGTTCAAGGTCAGACTCGCGGTGTGCAAGTAACACATTTTTTATCGCTAATGCTGGTGTGTGTATGTGTATGTGTGTGTTTGTTACCTCTCGGTGACCTTTTCCTGTATAAACACCGACCTTGTCGGAACCGGTGGTCCTCATGGGGACCACAGCCTGGTCCTAATGAGGCAGAATGTCATTTCTGAGATCCTGGTTAAGGTTTGTTGTGAGGTGTGAATGGAGGTTAGGTTAAGGTTAGGGTTAGGCATGAAGTGGTTATGGTTAAGGCTGGGGTTAGTTTAGGTAAGGCTGTCCACAATGAATGGAAGTCAATGCAATGTCCTAACAAAGCTACCTATGTAAACTTGTGTGTGTTTGTGGACAGGAGATGAGAACAGGCAGCCTCTGTGATAGACTATGTTTCAGAGAGGAAACTCTGTTTAATTAGTGTGGTAGTTTAATTAGCGCTCCGCAGAGAGAGAGATCAGACTGACCAGCCTGGAACACCAGATTAAGAGCTACAAGAGGATAGGGAGGGAGGGAGGGAGGGAGAGAGGGAGGATGGGAGCGAGGGAATCAGTCTAGTATTGACACAAATGTGAGAAAACAAACCGCACTGCAGATCATTATCTTAACTATCCATGAATTAATTCATTACTGTTTATGTTCAAAGAGCATTTCTGACACCATCGTCGTACCAAACTGGGACACAAACATGCTTATAATCAAGTAAATTATTTATTATTAACAATTAACAAACATACATTTTATTTGAGCATAATTGCCATCTTTCCCCATTCAGAGCAGGACGCATCTCACATGAGGATGTGTGCGGCTCATAGATATCAGATAATAAGTCATTTGCTTTGAGCAGCTAGATAAATGATAGGGTATTTTATAATAGCTTCTACGTCAAAAGGCAAAGAATGTGTCCAACTGCATCAATGCAACACAGGAAGAATGATAGATCAGAGTGGTGCTTGTGTAAGAGTGTATAAGAGTGAAAAAGTAAAAAGTTAGCACCTTTCTAGAGCAAATATCACACATTTCTTCGCAAAAATAATAGTAACATAAATGAATAATTGTGCGTTGTGATTAATGTAGTCACTAATGCAGGTTGCTGCGCCAGCACGCGGAGCTCTAGAAGTGATAATAATCACAATTTGGATCGTAAATGTGATGAGGAGCCCGTGTGAAGACACCAAGAGAAGGTGTCACATCAGACCTGTTAGAAGACAGTTTGTACCACTTGTAAGAGAGTCCTGCTACTATGGTACTAGCTTCATTTCAAAGCCATTTTTAAACACTGGCTTATAAAGTTTAGGATGCTACTCGTAAAATATGTCTTTGTCAATTAAAATGTGGTTTAATAGGCGGCATGAGAAGATGTGCTGGCAAGCTGGTCTTGGCACAGTGTGTGTGGAGCAGCGACTCTGAGATATGGTCGTGACCAGAAGTTGTTTGGTTCAAAATCTTGCGTAGCTTTTCCTTTAGCTCAAGAGCTACGTCTCATTAGCATTTCACCAAAGCAGTTGAAGACACATTGTTCAGTTACGGTTCCTTGATATAGAAGGTTATTCTACGGGTTACACTGTTAGGATTAGATGTGTATCCTGGAGATTACGGACTCACAACCTTTTTAATTTTGTGCACCCGATGCTTCGTTTGCGCTATTACGCTACACAAATAAACCTGACTTCATTTGAAAATAAACGTCTCCTCTCTCGCACTTTCCTTGTCAGTTTTAAGGATATTACTTCCAACTGAGTTCTTTTCAGCCGCTTTGATGACGCTGATATCCGTGTCACGGGTTAGAGAATAAACGCTGTCACAAGTATATTATGACAAACGAGCATGTACGCCGCGGCGGTGGGGTTTTTCGGCAACTCATAAAACTACAGCTAATTAAGATAAAGGTGCGGGCAATAGTGGGAGAGAGCGCGGACGTCCACAAATCTGCAAAGGACGCCAATCGCCTCTGAATGTGTGACAGTTCAACAACAGCGACGTTATTAAGTCACTGTAGAAGTCAGACAGCGAGCGTTAGTTTCTCTAGACTGTTTGAGATAAGAAAATGAGCAGCAGAAGAGGAGCGTTGGGACCGCATTTGAATGTGCAAATGAAGCAGGGCGCAGGAAGATAACAACAGAGCTCCAGCTGATTAAATTACAAATGGAGGAACAAAAGAGCCCAGAGAACGATAGGAGGGAGATACAGAGCTGGAATGTGATATGAATGAAATGAGAAGATGAAGCTAAACGAGAGGTGAGCGATTGGAAGACCAATCGAAAGAATGGAAGTATAAGTATAAGAAGACGCAAAGAGGGTACATGGAGATACGGAGGGGAATAAATAACAAGCCAAGTTCAACCTGAGGCCAGATGCATATATGTGCACATGGGAACTCTGTACCACCACAGCGCTGAGATGATCTACATATCATTGTGCTACACATGTCTTCATTATCCCTGGTCATAAATAAATCAGTATAGGGTTTCTGCCAATGCAGAAAACGCCTGGAGTCACAAGGCCTTTAATAATGGATGATGCCCTGTCTCCTGGACAGTAGATTAGTGGATTAAAAAGGAGTATGTGAATGCGTATGTGTGTGTGTGTGTGTGTGTGTGTGTTTATCGATGGGAAATCCAAGAGTAGCTAAAGGCCATCTGAAGAGCGATAGCCTTCTAATTAACTTCATTATCAAGCTGCCCATCGCTAATGGGACATGTGCAACTGATTAAACCGCAAGTTGCAGAGTTATCAAGAAAAGAGGAAAGGAAGGAGGAGAGAGGAGGAGAGAGAGAGAGAGGAGGGAGGAAGGGGGGTGAGAGTAACGGCGAGGGATGAAAGGGGGAGAGAGATGGAGATAGGATAGGAGAAAATGTGGTAAAAGAGAGGACAGAGTTTTAAAAATGGAGATGAGCCAATGGCAGTAGAGTGAATGGATACGAGAGGGAGAGAGAGAGAGCTCTGACAGGTGGGAAATTAGATGAGATACAAGGTCAAGACAGGAAGAGAAAAAGGGGAAGTGAAGAGAGGAGAGGAAATGTTAGAGAAGAAGAGTGAGGATGTGATGAAAGGGGAAGAAAAGGAGTGTTTTTTTTTTTTACCTTGACCGTCATCTCTGCAACAAAGATGGCAGTGAAGATGTAGTTGGAAATGGTGAGAAACAGCCTCTCCTGTAAAAAATAAAAAAAAGGGGGAAAGAGGTCGTAAACAACAAAAGAAATGTAAGAGAGCACAAAATACAGTGAGAGAGACAAAAAAAAAAGTTGCAGAAGCAAAGTTTGGAGAGCTAAATGTACTATGCTTGGATTCAGTCAGAAGCTTCAAAGCAGGATATGAGAATCAGAATCAATTTTGGGTCCTTTGCTGTACACTCCAGAAACCCCCCCCCCCCCCCCCCCCCCCCCCTCCCCCATCTTTGGCTTAATTTGTCAGTGTTTTTACTATTTAATTAAAATGACTCAAATTAACTGCCAAATTCGAAAGAGTCGTCATTCTTTCCAATTGAAATTTTTTTTAATTGCTTGCTTTGAAAAGCGCTTACCAATCAATATTATTCCGGTGCCCGCCTGATAGCGAGGAAGTGGCCCAACGCCAGGATCCGGCGAGAGCTCGGAGCGGCGACGGCGAAAAGTAGCGTTTCGGAAGTAAGATTCTTATTCATTTGAATAATCACTTGTTTATAAATGATTTGCAGAATTATTCTTGCTAAACGAGCGACGGCTTGTTTACAATAAATAGAATACATTACACGGTCGTTATTGCCACCAGAAATATCTCCTGAGCCTGCTTCCGCTTAGGATTTGTACTCGAAAAGAGGTAGGTTGACACTGAAATAGGGCAGTGGGAAATAATAACCAAGATTTCCAAGCTCTAAAGTTTGAGAATTCTGCAATTTTTTTTTAAGAGGAGCAGTTCTTCTGTATATAAAACTCAAAATATTTGTATATGAATTATTCCAACATTGCTATGAGATCAATATTTTAAAACACAAGTGGGCTCTGACTGACATGTACTGCAATACCAGACCAACTGAACCAGGACTGAATGTGTTATCACTTTAAATATTCAGATTGTAAGAGCAGGAATAAAAAACAGTTATGTTTGTTATAGTCTTTGTATTATTATACTCTACTTCATTATCTTATTCTTTATAATTGCATTACACATTTATATCCCCACACATAGAATTCATTACGTTTAGCTTATGTATGGATGAGTAAAGCCTGAGGTGGTTTAAAAAAGACACCTTAGAGTCATTTTAGTGTGTGGTGAAGTATTCATGATTAACACTGTATTTCAAATCTTCGCCCAACAGCGCTTTGCATCAAACACTGTTACTGTTATAGCCAGTAAATATGACCGGTATTGCCCTTACAGGCACCGAGCGGCTAAACGCAGTTAAGTGATATACAATAGTAATCTCATTCCTACCAGGCTGCCTTGCAGGATCTTCGGCCTCTCCAGAGCCACTGTGATGCAGTTGAGAAAGATGAAGGCCAGAACCACGTAGTCAAACAGCTTATGGGCGATAATGGACTGGCAGAGCAGTCTGAACCTGACCAAGAGAAAGAGGCAGAGAGGGGGGAGGAAAGACATGAGGAGAATGTAAGACTCGCTCCGGCTGCGTTTCATTTGTTAATATCCTCACTGCATCCAAACGGCCGACCACTTTTCAATCCTCCTGGAAAAAGAAAGTTTGAGCCTTTTCGTCGGGATATAACCTAATCAGGGTGAAAGGAAATACGGCGAACTGCTGACACATGATATTCTGAAAGTAATGCACACTTTGAAAGGCTGATGTGATAAAATGAACCAAGAGGACATGTCGGGGGGGGGGGGGGAGTTGTGGAGATTTGCATAATATTAGTTTTGTCCATGGATGAGGAGATATCAAAACTGTCCCATAAACAAGCATCTTGTTAGACGATGTCGCTCCAAAGATGTAGTTAACTTGTAATTAGGTGGAATGAATGATAATATAAAATGAACTCAGAGTCTTGGTTTGTACATACAGGTTTGCCTTTCTTCTTGTTTGCTGTTTGCATGTGAATATGATGGTGGTAGCGTAAGAACATGCAGTATAGGGGCCTCTGAGGGGTCACAACTGAAATCAGAGGATACAAGATGAGTGATGGAACGTGAAATCAGAAAAATATTAGATTTTTTGGACATTTTTAAAACTTTTTTTCTTGTGAAATTTTGCATTTTTTTCTGGCCTCTAACACGTATTCATATGAAACAAATGGAGAGGTTTTGAGGGCAGTGGAGCTGCTTGTATCACACACACACACATACAACCTGTACCTGTGACAGGGAGTCACAAATATGTAACTTCCTTTTAGGCTGAGTATGACGGGTGTAAGCCATATCTCTGATTGCATCTTCAGCTCCGTAGTCAGTCACACAAGTAAACAGCTACTGTGTGAAGCCCTCACACATCTCATCTCATCTGCCAGCTATATAAGGAACAGCATTTACCAATTTCTGCACCTGCTCTCTGGGTGAGGAAATCAATGTGCTAATCTGACTGCTTTTCTTCCAGACCTGGCAACTCTGTCCCTTTTTATCTATCGATTCAAATCTGGCAATCCTGTCCCCCGCGATATCGATCGTGACCCGGGGCGCCTGCGCTAGCGTAGGCACTTATCCCGCCTGAGACGCCGCAGCGTCTGATGTCGGCTTGTTTCTGCTTTTTTTGTTTGTCTGCTTCCCTCGCTTTAATTCCGCTTAGGTACACTTGTTCTCGCAAACGCACACACATATGCTTAAACACACACTATGGCACGTACAGTACACCGAGGCATAAACAAGGCATAGACACACATATGCTCACACACTCCCACATGCACATATGCAAAGTCATCCGTGAGCACATGCGTGAACACGCAAACCGTGGATATGGCCTAACTTTAGTACACACACGCCGCCAACACACACACAGTCCTTGCTTGACAGATGGCACCTGCCAGGATGCCAAAACATAGCCCTGGGGCCTGGCTTCCCTTAAGTGGCTATCAGCACGCAGGGAATCGGGTGAGTGAGCGAGTGCATGACTGAGTGATTCCTCTTTCATGTTGCTTTCAGGGGCGTTTCTACCAGCAATGAATTGAAGGTTGGGGAAGAAAAAAAAAAAAACCATAATAACACAGACAAACACAGATGAGCACACACAAACACACACAAATTGGAGCCCAGAGTCAATAACACTGTCTAGAGAAGAAGAAGAAGAAAAAAAAAAAATGCTTTGGAGGAAACACACAGCGGCGTCGCTTTAACAAGCCATTTGTGAAACCCAGAAGACAGCAGTTTGCTCTGTGTGAACAGACAAATGGTTTCACTATCCAGCTCCCTGTTCTTCTACATTATCAGGGCAGAGCCGGTAACGTTTCCCTAACATTTGTTTTCAGGGCCATTGGTCTTGCTTGTCGACTCGTCTTTCCACACTCGGTTTCCCCTCCTCGCTTTACAGCCGAACAAGGGGGCTCGGTGGAAACACTTTACCAAAGCAAACAATCATAAGCGCTGACACATCCAGAGACATGCTTGTCACTTTGTTTTTTCTCTAAGAGAGGTTACCTTTTGTTGTACATTTTTCATTCGAGGCAGGCAGGTTTATTTGTATAGCGCACTTCGACGACAAGGCGATCCAAAGTGCTTTCCATAAATCATGAAAGACGTTGAGACGGAATGTAAAAGCAACACAAGGCAATGTAAAAAGACGTTTAAATGCAACTCAGAAGTGTTCAATTGGAAATAAAAAGAAGCTAAAACAGAACGTTTGATTTAATAAAATGATAATCAGTGATCAATGTGAAGTAGACCAGAGTTTTTATGTATAACTTGTTTATTTGAGAGATTTGTCTGTACTCTTTTTCCTTCGTTCCTTTTATTTTGTAGGCTTTCCACATGTAATTAATCATTGGCTATTATTGTAAATTGTCAAAATTCACCTCTTCACTCCTACAGACTTTAGTTGATTCTGGTTCAATCCATACACTTTACACACTTCATCCCAGCTTCTTATGTGAGTTTAAGAAGAGATCTAAGACTTCTTAATGCAGTTATGTGGGATTAAATGTATTTTTTTTTTATTTCAGCTGCCATAAGAAATCTAAAGGAGTGAATCACACCCGACATACTTCATGTCAATGTTCCTACATTCCTGAATTCAAAGTACAAACAGTTGCTGACAGGATGAAGCTCAGGAAGTCATATGTTAAAAGGCAAAAGGTCTTAGAGATGTGCGCATTTAAATTGACTCCTTCATTAAAAACAAAATCTGATATTGTCCAATTTTTGATTGCAATTTCCTACATTGCAGTGCAAAGTCAGTCCCATGAGTTCATGCGTATCATGTATATACCCCCCACTGTGGGAATTAACTTTCAAACCCACCTGCTACTTACTTATTTTCCAAAAAAGAAACCCAAAACAAAACAATAATCTACAACTTTGGAACTCCTTGAAGCAACGTGCCCTAAATGCAAATTCTCTCCATAGTCTTGACTGATGTTTGTTTGTGAGTGTTGAGCTGAGTTGCACTCACTTGTTTTGAGGGGAGAACATGTAGACAGACCACTCCTCTCTGGTTTCACACCAGTCTGGCTTGTACACCTCCATCATCTTCTGGATACGGAAACACAGACTCTAGAAGATAGAAGGAGGGAAAAAGAGATGAGAAGGATTGTGAGGGCATGTTAAAAGATCAAGATGAGCAAACGAATCAATAAGTCATCTTTCATCACATAGCATTCATTTTGCTTTTAGATGTCAGCTTGTTAGGGCATCTGTAGTTATTGATTTGATCAGACGTTTTGCTGAAATCGCTACAGTAAGCACAATCTCTCTCTCTCTCTCTTTTTCCAGACAACTCTTTTTTTTAGTACTCTTCCATCCATTATGTAGCTGCTATTAAAAAGGATTGAAAACATTCACCATGATGACATCTGGAGATTTTGGAATTGCTTTTAGATTTCATAAAGTGACTACAAGGCCACTGTAGAGGTTACACAAACCAATATGTCTTCCTCATTTCTACATCAAGTCCCATAATGAGTATGATTGATATTTTGTTTTGGCTTTCAGTATCATCTAAGCATATTTGGGAACCCAATAAAGAATTATCCGTTTATCGACTACCGGCAGCATCTCTGAATAAGAGCCCTACAGCTCCTTTCTCACTTTGACAACATAAACAACAAACAACATTGCTCTTTAAACTCAAATATCTAGTTTTGTACCTTTCAACCATTATCAGACTAAACTGGCACAATATCATTTTAAGAGGCGATAATTGCTATGATATGTTTTTTTTATGGCATTTCATTTCTTTATTGGGTAGTCTTGGTGGATAGAGGAAGAACCACTGATAACTACTGTTGCTAACAAAATCAACAAATTCCCTGCCACTCACATAGTCTGTCTCGTCATCAAGGTCTCCCCTGTCCTTGCGTGCATTGACTTGAGGGAAAACCTCAGCCATCAAGTGGTTGTGGAGTCCCGGTGCTTTGCCGTTACAGTCTCGGTGCTCCACCCCTGAGCCACTACCAGCCCCAGACCCTCCGGTGATGGATCCCCCTGCTCCAGACCCACTCCTCCTCCCAGAGTCCGGGTGGATGGGGGGCAGGCCTGGGGGCTGTCCACCGGCCCGAAGCAGCTCCGGGAGCTCCAGAGAAAGTGCTCGTCGATCTCTCCTGGCTGTGTAGTGCCTCGAGAGAAACACAGCAGGCGGCAGTGGATGATGTGGGGGAAGAGGATGGTGGGAATGGGGCGGGTGGGAGAGAAGGGACTCCTGCTCGGCGGCGTAGGTGTAGGAGTGGGGGGAACGGGTGCTGTGCACACGGAGGCTGCCTCCCACCAGAGGAGCACCGCCAAACCCATAGCTCCTCCGGCCCAGGCTGTTTGAACTAGACCTTAAAAGTACAATTAGAAGGCATTCAATATTCATGAACAATTCCCAAAGTATCAATAGAGAAGTAATGAACGCTATTACATTAATTAAGCTTTTGGTCATGACGCTAATAAGAGAATAAAACAACAGCGAAGGTTTGACGTTTCCATGTATGTAACTCAGGTTTAATGAAGGTATTAAGAATTCATTAAGGCAATAGCTGAGATCAATGGCTGAAAGTAAATCTTGTCGTCTACCTGCGGCTCCACACAGAATGCGGAGGGAGAGGGCGCCCCCAGTTGTGGTAATTGGAACTGCGGCCATGGCGCTAGAAAAGACACACAGCAGTTCATAGTAATTATTGAGGTGTTTCATATCTCCAACACAAGCACTGAAGACCACCAATGAATCATTGGACA
The DNA here is from genome assembly GCA_029490765.1 of Euthynnus affinis. NCBI lineage: Eukaryota > Metazoa > Chordata > Actinopteri > Scombriformes > Scombridae > Euthynnus > Euthynnus affinis. Next base: position 7,991,944 of record CM055838.1, read on the forward strand.
GATACTGGACGGCGAACAATGCTTCCAACAATGAATGGATATGTCACTGCTGGCAAAATGCATATATGTTATATATTTGTCTGCTGACCTATCGCACGATAAGGGACAATGATTCAATCAAAATGGTTGAAACACTAGAGTAAGTGAAACAGGTGGAGTATGTATGGATATAGCAGTATTTGTAAGGCTGGTTTCATTCTCTCTTGCTAAATGTGCTTTGAAGTTGGCTGCCTTTTGACCTTGTTTTTTTTTTTTTCTTTAACATTAACGTGCCTGAGGAACAGAAATTTGGCTAAATTTGGAACCTTAAACATCCATCAGTTACAGACTCATTTCTTGGTGTGCCCACAGTACACACTGTAGATGTGCAAACATATGTTATGAGTGCAATGAGGGATTATAACCAACATTTTTACAGTTTTACCTCCAAATAAAGGGCTTTAGATAATTGTTTGTCTGTTAAAACCATTTGACAGATCATATTTCTGCCCCCGTGAGACCTTGTTGTAATGATTCTTCTACAATCCCAGACCTCAACAATTATCTTTGTGAATACAAAGTTATAATTCCCAGTAGACACGACGGCCAAAACTACAAGAATAAAACCCCAGTTGTAATAAACAAGTATAATTATTTCAAGTGGTTTGTCCCTGGAAATAGCAAAACAAAATAAAACATGCAAAGCAATCAAAATTTAATGTTTTTTTTAGTCTTTAGAGTGTTACAGGTGGTGGAGTGTGCAGTGAATGAACAGCAGAAATGGTTTTTTCCTATTTTGATCATACTTCTCCATTGTGCTAATGTATTTTATTGTGGTACATTTAATGTGGAATGAATTTTAACACATGTGGTAAGGGATGTGACAAGCATATCCCTCCTGCTCCAATGGAGCCGCTGAATGGTTACCAGTAGCTGTCATACTGGGCAGGACTAGTCAATATGTCAATTTATTGATATGAAGCAGGGGATAAGTAGAAGAAAGCATGACTGCTACTGTGGGTCAATCATTTCTGAATTAATATATACATAAGTTAATGACCGAACAAATGAAATATAAATTTGCTTTTTCAAATGAGATCGCAGCGTACTCAGCAGGCTGTCATCAATTTAATATGCAAACCCCTGAGTGCCAGTTCCACTTAGGGGAACATAACCAGTTCTGTTTGTTTCCGCATGTCTAATCCTCTCAGCATGATAGACCTAATTATATGTTTTACCCTTGGAAAACGTACATGTCGCCAGTCAAAGCCTGAGCCGCTGCCATATACCAGAGAATCTATGCATCCGTCTCTATAGAAACTGAAGTGAAGCGCGGATGCTACGGTAGAAGTTAAATACCAATTGGGTCGATACAGAACTGCACTGCGGACCACTCAAGAGGAACATTGAGTGTGTGTCTGTGTACGCGTGTATGTTTTATACATCACAAATTACTGTCAAGACAATTTGTTCCACGCTGTATGGTATAAACCACAGACCACAGCTGCTGTAGCATTAATGTTCTGTACATTGTGTCGTTAAACCAACATATTGTGTCGACTGCAACTTTCTCTCACATAAAATATGACTGAATGTTGATGGTTATATCAAACTGTAATTACAAATTCAGCTTTTTTCCAGTCAGTGAATAGTCTTTATTGTATTATTCTTTATATTGATTTTTCTCAGTGCACAGTACAATCTTGCTGACACTGAAGTGAGGCTAACTACTGTACCGAAAACAAAATCCACTGATCCAGGTCGTGATTGAAGGGAACATATTGCCTTACTGAACTCTTTTCTTATTCCTTTTCCCCGTTATTTCTTCGACTGAACAACCCTTCAGCTTTCACTTCTGTTAATACAGTAGAATTACACGTTGCTGCCTCACACTATACCGCATATTCATATGAAAAACAATCATCAAATTCATAAACTCTAAGTGCCAAAGAAATAAATGAGTGTCCTTTGAGGTTACCCTATGAGTCTGGGCCAATTTTGACTCGTAGTTTATTTCTTTTCATTCCAATTTGTTAAAAAAAAAAGAGATCTTAAACTGCAATATTTATTTTTTTTACAATTCCTCATGCATCATCATCTAACTTTAATCAAAATCAAATCAGTGTGTGATCTACTGTGTGACACAAATGTGAACAAATAAGCCCAACAAAGCAGCACAGCTTTCATAGAGCTGTTGTCTTACAGCACAATCAAAATTTCCCTCTGTCAAATTCTAAAAGAGACGCATCATTCCTCTAAGTTTCATCCGAATCCAATCATCAGTTTTTGGGATACTGCATAAGACGATACAAACCACCCAACAAGCAGATGGAACTGATTCACAGTTCAAGTGCAATTTCATCAAAGAGAAACACTCTCAGGGCTGCTGTTGAAACTGTAGCAAAACTTCATTTTTCATAAGCAACTATCTTGAATGCTTATTATTCCAGTGCTTTTGCTCTGAGTGATGTAACTTGTGCTTTCTGATATCAATAGACTTGGAGCGCTCCGAGAGAGGAGTAGGAGACTTCACAGTGAAGTGGATCTCCCACACCCACTGTGTTTAACATTGTAACCTTTGAGGTAGGAGCATATTGCTTAACTACAGCATCATCATCTCTCTGCTTTTCATTCCCCTCTATCTTCTTGTCAGTGCATCACCCTTCCCTGTCTCTCTCCATCACTATCTCTGTCCTCTGTTTTCCCTCTCGACTGCTCCCTGTTGATCCTTTCCTCTCTACTTCTCTCCGTTTCTCTGCGGATAAGTAGGAAAGGGGGACAATTAATAGAGGTTGTCATGGTAACTGGATGCTGAGCCAAACCTTCAAGAACTGTTTCAGTTTCAATCTCCCTCCATCTCTCCAAAAGTTTCGGTTCAATAGGCACTCCACTGGGGCATTCCTACTGCAGTTATGTGTTTTATGGTCTGTGCACTTAGACTGTACAGTATACAAAAGGTTTGTGTGTTGATAATGCTATAATTATCTGATTTCCATTTCACCCTCTGGCCCCTGACAGCCTATGCTAATTTCATATGTGGGGATAAAGTGGTTTGTACCTGTTTAAAATTCATTTAATTTGATCTTGCACGAATCTGCCACATCTCACAATGTATTTGTGTAAAAGCTCATATATCAACTTGTATTAGGTCATGGTGGAAGTCCCCCTAATAATAATAATTATGATAATAACACTTGCTTTTACTTAGGTACACACACTTTTTGATATATACTGTGTATAACCCAGTGTGTATTTTATATCCTGTTACTAGATGTCTGGGTTGTAGTGCCTTCTATTAATGTGTTTTTATCACAAATTAGGGTTTGTCATACTATTCATATGAAAGTGGAGCTTTTGGTAGAAACTGAAACTTATCTTCTAATATTGACTGTAAAAGTCTGAAAGTGATTGATGTGTTTTTCCCCCATTACAGGCATCAAGTGGTAGAGAATCGACAGAATAAGATAGGTAATCCATGTCTGTTCATGGCAATTTCAATGCTTTCATTACAAGATATATTACCATTGAATGGCATTGTCAGTAGAGACTGTTGATGGCTGCCATCAAGTGCAAAGTGTGAACTCATAAGCCACCAAATAAACACCATCCCTTTATAAAATCGGTGTTTGGTTCTGTTTGTCTTCATGGTTTATTTTTTTGTTAATACACCTCATTAATTTAATGCCATCATCACTTTAACTTGACAGAATAAAATAAAACAAATTCTTCCTGTGATGGATTATCTATCTCATGCCAGTTTAAAGTCCGTACAAATGGATGTTCACACCATACTGGTATGAACTGATGCCAACAGGTTCCTGGAAAGAAGGAAAACGCATTCATCACTCTATAAAGCTGATAATGGTTCATGGTGATGATTGGTGGTTTAAAAGTGTTTGGCAGTAATGTAAAGTATATATGTGATTTGTCGTGAATATAGGCTAAGATAAGATATCAGTATGCTCCTTTGACAGAGGGATTCATATTCTTAATAATGACTGACTGTGTGTCAGTGGAAAAGTGTTTGACTGAATACCAGAGAGAGGGAGCGTCTCTCCAGGCTGCTCTTGCCCAGGCTCATTACGCTGCTCTTTCTGGACTCAATGGTGAAGCTTCGCCTCTCTGAGGAGTAGGATCCCCTGGGCCCCGAGAGAGCACCCAACTCCAGGTGACCATTAGGTGTCAGGGTACAGATCCTGGGGTCTAGAGGGAATTGGACAAAGAGAGCAGTTAGGAGAGTCTTTTTGTAGTTGTTTAGTTTTTATGCCAAAGTCTTTTACACTTATTAAGTATTGTCAATCTACAGCATCTGTTTATTTCTGTTGTTTGTCATAAGATTTCCATCAAACTATTTTGTTTACTCCTATTTCACGCTGCATTTCTCAAAATTAAATCTGAATCCCTCCAGAAAACAGGCCTGAAGATCTCGTGGGTTGTGCTCATAGGAAAAAAGAGCAATAACGGCAATGACAGAGTAAGACTTTCTTTCGAGAAGTGAGGAATCTGTAATTATGACTAGCAAGACATCCATCTCAATTCAGCTCTATTGTCACACAAGAGGATTTTTTTTTTTGGCAGCAAGGCAGAACAAAAGATGAAAACATAAACATAATAGAAAATGCACCAAGACAATAAGACATTAAAAGTGCTGGAAATGTACATGCAATTGAGACAATAAGAATGTATATCAAAAGCAAGGACAACAGAAACAAGAATAAAAAGATAAGAGAAATAAAGTGCCACACACTACACACTTAGCAATTCAGTATTTATAACCTCCCATTCTAGGAAAAACTACAGTTCCTTAGAACCAGACCATGCAGCTTGATAATAATCAGCACCACATTTGTCTGGTGTTGGGTTGTAAATAGGGTCATAAAAAGATATATCTACCAAATACATCAAATATCTAATAAAGCCGAACTAATAACTACACTGCATCTAGATGATATGTGTTAAGAAAAAGGCAAAGATGTTGGTCATCAACCAACCAAGGACAACCCAATGCCCTTCTGTGGGCCACGTCATGCAATTAAAAGTAAACAGTAGATATAATAGTAACTTAAAGTTTTGCAACATAAGACAAAGTAGACTCTCTCCGTCTCCATAGCAACGGTCAATGAGGCTAATTATACTGTAGTGCCATCTGCTATCAAAAACTGACAAAAAAAAAACAACAACGACAAAAAAAAAACTGGATTTCTCAGAATTGAAGGTGAAATAAGTGAAACATAACATTAATCTATTGCATTATTGAGTTACCAATGACACTTTTGTGTTTTTGGTCTTGATAAATGTTGAGGATATCATCGAAATTGAAATACTTCCTGGCAGCGGGTCATCCAGTTCGCCCACCGAGCTCATTCATAATTACTCCTGGCCGAGTTTTTGCAAGTTTGTAAGCCTTTGGCATGTAACTCCGTCTTACTTTTGGGTTTTGGGTTGAGTACATCCAGCCTGTTCTTGAATAAGTCTCACTGGAAAACCAAAGACTACTGGCTTAAATGTGAGATGCAAGCAGATTGTTGGGCATGTTGTCCTGCTTTGACATGAATGGGGGGAAATCTGTGATTTAAATTGTAATATTACTGGTAAACCAAACTCAGAAATTGCAGAAATCCAAGGAATTGGTTTTAAAATTATCATGAAGTTTAATCCAAACCTTTAAAGGTTTAAAAAGAAACAACTGAACACTCTAACCCTCATTAAGGTAGGATTTATTTCAGGGCTGTTGTATTAGTCAGCATTAGTTTGGTGTGTCTAATAAACTGGCGACTACGTTTAATTATAAGGGTGGGTTGGAAACATGCCGACAGCTCACCAGATAACTTTATGGAGTCGTGTTTCTCGCTCTCATCAAAGTTTGAGGAGGAGCGGTCGTCGTCTGAGTAAGAACGGTTGGCATCACCCTGGTGAAGAAAAAGGTGAGAGACAAAGGAAAGAGAGGAAAAGGTCAAAGACAGCATATTACACATGGTTCATGTAATACAGCACTACACCAGATTTTCAAGACTTTATTGAACTCTAAAGAACCTTTGAGCTCATGTGTGACATCAGTTCAAGCAAGAAACCAACAGTCAAACATACAATGTCATCAGGATGTCTTATCTATGTTTTGTTTGTAAGATCAAATCAGTAACCCTCAAAAACCCTCAAACTACTGACACACATCTCCAGTGAACCCGCAAGTTTAGTTAACACCAGTGAGATTTCCCCTTCAGTCTTCACGATTGGAAAATCTGGAGTAAATTGGTTCGCTAATCCCTCGTGTGGAGCGATAGTAGACACAGTGTAGAAGAGCAGAAGAAATAGAGAGAGCCAGAGGGGAGGAAGACCAACAGTGAGAGAAAGACAGAGAGAGAGAGACTAAAAAAGCAGAAAGACAAAATGAGAGACTGACGGCTGTGTTTGTTTTGGCATTTCAGAAAGATCAATCAAAAGCCTTGTGATTTGTGTCAGTGTTTCCTCTTCAACTCACACATCACAGTTACGCGCCATGAATATGGTAATGCTTTGATCCATGTATGAAAACTCAACTGGGTTACTCAACCGCACTACAATCTTCCAATGATACGTCTGTGGGTTTGACAGTTGATGGCGGACTGACAGCATCATCTTCCACTGTTTTCCACCGAGATGGTTGACATCAGAAATTATATTGTTGTGTTTAATACACCATTATTGTGTTTTGACAGTTGAAACAAACCCTTATAAGTATCATAATTGTGACCAATACTGTAATTGTTGGTTCTACAGCATAAAATAGATTTTAAACCCTTTGAGGCTCTTTTGTTTTTTTCCCTCCTTTTACAGTATTAATGGGCTTCTGGTATACACACAACATGTCTAAGTTAGGCATGCTATATACTGATATTTTCAGAATAAGTTAGACTACTCAGAAATTACATGCATTGTATTATTATTTTAATGTGAAACTGTGATTTCTGCTGTATGTCTACAGGCTTTCAACACACAACATATAGTTAAAGTATTGTTAATGGATAGAGGAAAATAATGATAAAAGAATAATCTTGGTAGCACTGTCTATATCTTGGTTCTATAAAAATGTGTACTGACAGTATAGAACTAAGGGTAACAAACATGGATTTTCATTTTATTTATTTTTTTTCTTTTTCTTATTTCCATTTAGGATGAATATGATTTTTCCAACATTGTTCCCCTCGTGCTTTGGGTGATGTGAAATTGTTAGTGTGGAGTCAATTAGTTGGCTGTGTTTTACTTTTGATGCTAAAGAAAATGTCTAAATCTGATTTTTATCAGATAAGGAGCATCTTCTGCATGGTTTCTAAGTAGAATTAAAAGTGTCGATCATTGATGAACCTCTGTTGTACAGCTTTCACTAGAAAGTCATATTGCTAATTCCAGAAAAAAGGGTATGAAGTCTGCATTCTGGTTTGTCTGAGTTACAACTCTGAGAAGAAGAAAGTGTTCAAATTCCTACAATTGAGTTGGCCTCTTTCTTAAGTCAAGAGCTTCAAATGAATAAAAGCATATATCAAACATTTCCAAAAGTTTTTACAAAGATAAAAGTTTAGTTTGTCCGAGTTCAGCAGGCAGAGAGTTACCATAGTACAAAAGCTCTGATAGCTAATGCCTGATCACCCTTAGTCTACTTAGGGTTAGGGTAACGAGCTGGTCACTCCCAAGTCATGATTGGTGACTGTTGTCCCTCTGAAATTTCAGACTGACATCCCTTACCTCTGCTTGAAAGCCTTCAACCAAGATGGCCACAAGTAGGTTGAAGAGGACATAGTTTCCAAAGGTCATAAGGGCCACAAAGTAAAGAGCGGCAAGGGGTGAAGTGGCTGCCATGCCATTGTACAAAACTGCATTCCAGTCCTCCTGAGTCAGAATCTGAGGGAATTACATAGATACACACAAACACAGGAAATTAATTGTATAATTAGGCCACTGTGCCAATTTATTAATTAAATGGTTATACAAATGATCCATATTAAAGTTTAAAGTGTATCATGCTACCACAGAGTTCTAGTATACAGTAGTTCAATTACTTTTTGACACATATATTACTGACAGAGTGGTTTATTGTATGTCTGAAAAGTTTAATCACTGGTAATATAAAAATTTGATTTACAAACATGAATAAATTTACTCCACTGGTGTTTCAAGTGATCAGATTTACAGGTTATGGTTTCTATGGAAATTTGCGAAATACGTGCAAGTCATCTGCAAACATAGAGAATATATATGGTATGTATGTTAGTGTATTTGCATGCATGCTCATTCAAACGGTAGAGTGATAAGTTGATTACCTGGAAAACAGTAACGATAGCCCAGAGCAGAGAGTCAAAGTTCTTCCTGTCTGGTACTGTGTCTCCAGTCTCCGTCTTGAGACTGAACTTGCAGCCAAAAATGTGCATTCCCAGGATACTGCAACACAACAGCAGGGACACAATGATGAAGTAGGTAAACATACTGCACTGCACACACTGGAGTGATCAAACCTACTGTAATTACTGAGGAAATATATACATTTACAGAGACAATTGACAATTTCAAGACTTGAATTTAAGAGTCGTGTGAGGGTTTTATGCTACTCTTGTTTTTGTACCCTGGTTGCAGCTAAATACTTTGTTAGCTGTGATGATAAAGATTAATGTAAATGTTAAAACATTAAAAGTAATGACAGGGCTCTTTTAATATGGGGTTAATGCATACAATTGTTATAAAGATGACAATGCTTTACAGGGTATCTGACAGTCCAAACCATTGTAAAGTATCAAATTGTGACCACCAATAGAAATAGTGACCGCCAGCTACAACCAACACCTGAAATCTGAAACCTGAGTTAAATTGAGAACATGACATGAAATATTAATGCTTTAATATAGCTAGGATGTGACATTCCAGGAGTTCAGAACACACTTTACATGGAAAACTAAAATTATATCAAAATAAATGTTTTTTTAAAGTGTGTACTATGATAATTTCTTCTCACATTAACTTACTAAACAAAACTACAAGAACTGGCTCTTAAGTGGAAAGCGAAGCTGAGAGGGAGGAAAACGAGGACTGCAGCCATTGATCATCTGATGAAAGATCCTCTAGCCCTTCAGAGCGCTGCTGTGTCAGTGCTTGCGCATCTACAAATGTCTGCTTGTTATGTTGCTCCAGTTCTTTAAGTGTCTGCTTGTTAAATTCTAACCAGATCTTCAAGAGTCTGCTTGTTAGTTTGCACCAAGGGGTTAATGGTGGCTGTGGAACACCATGACCTGCTGCACTTCTATTGCAGCTGTTAAAGCAGGAACACCAGACTTTAGAAAAGACAGAGGGTAGCACACACAAAGATACATAAAAGCAGGAGGTGAAACAACAGCCTCTCTCTTGGGTATGTCTGTGAGAAACTATAAAACATTGGCAAGAGTCAAAAAAGAAAAGAAAAAAAGACTGTATGCCTTGGTGAGGAGAAGCATGGACAGACTGCTGCGTTATCTGTACAGAACGAGAGACCAACATACCCAGGTATTCATATACACGGCACATTTAATTTCCCCCATACCTGAAGATGAAGATGAAGAGCATGAGCAGCATGCAGAAAGTGGCCACGTTGTCCATGGTCTTCATGAGGACAACCAGCTGTCTCCTCAGAGCTGGCATGAACCTCACCAGCTTCAGAACCCTTAGCAACCTGAAGGTCCTCAGCACAGACAAACCTCCATCGGACTGGCCGACGATCTCACACACACTAGACAGAGGGACAAAGACAACCAAGACACCAGTGATGTCAGAGAAACATCATCAAGTTATTTAAAGTCTTAAAGTCTGTTTCGCTCCATCCACAAGTGGCAGCACAATAACAGTAAAACATACCTGCATGTGGTTTTTAAAAGCTTTTACATTTGCTGTATGGCAATACCAGATAAAGCTCTTTGTCCACAGGAGGTGAGTTTTATGTCTTTTGACAGTAACAGCTCACAATCACTGAAAGAGTGTCTGCTATAGAAAAGAAAACTTCAAACTACAACAGAACTTTAAATTGAGGGAAATCAAACTTTGTTCAAAGGAAACCTGAGGAAAAAAGACGCTTCATAAAGGCCCTACAGATTGACTAACATATAATTTCTGGTTTTATGCTGTTTGATTAAATTAAAGTAGCATTTTTGGGCCTTTAGTAAAATTAACTCCATTAAAAAATAAACCCTAGGTATGAGGAGGGGTCCACATCGAACTCACACTGTTGAATTCATCTCTAATTCTTTGGGAAAGTTTGGTTGATGTTATCTTGCAATAATTAATGTGTCCACTTAAGAGGTTACTTTAGCTTTAGACATTATAAATCAAGGACTTGCTTAAATACTTCATGAGTTTAATTACCGTTTGCTGCTGCGGAACAATTACAGAAGGGGGATCCCAGAAGTTTTATCTTATCTTTTTTTTTTTTTTTTTTTTTTTGTCATGGTGAGTATATTTATCACGAAGAGAGAACCAAGAAATGTGTCTTCTAATGGAGGTGGCTATCAAAGGCTCCTCTCAGTACATGAAAATCGCATGAAAGTCGCATCATCTTTGCATTGGCGAAGATTGAATAGGATGCAGTTTTTGTATGAATAGCTGAAATTCAGATAGATGAAGAGATGGCAATTGGTAGCGGAGCGAGAGATAAGAAGACATATGTAGATATGTTCAATCAACATGTATCTTCTGTGACGCTCTGCACATTTGATCTTGTTCAGTTTTAGTTGCTTTGATGTGTATTTGATCTCAGGGTTATAATGGGGATCACAGACAAAAGCGCCCAGCCAGATGAATTGGGGAAAAAAACGCCAGCAGATCAAAGGCACAGCCACTCACCTGAAGCTCCAGGCACATACAACAAAAGACAAAATCTGTTTGCTGCTGTCTGACGCTGTGGCATCCAAATACATACAGGTAGTACATTTCAAACAGGTAGGACACGGTTGACAAGTTGACAAAGTATGACATGAATAATTAAATTGCAGGATTGCTTTCCAGAACGATCAATATTTCAGAAACGTCATATTTTTCTCCTCTAAAACTGTAAACTGCAAAAAATATATGTATTTTTCAAAAACTAATTAATATTAATGTGTTTTTAAGACTGAATAATGCACATGCATGTATATGTATGTGAGTGATTTTTTTTTTTTGAAGAAAATATAATAGTTCAACTTAAAGTTATTCTTTTAGTCTTGCAGGAGTTTTGACCTTTTCATTAATACTGGTTCAACAGAATACAATAGCATGTATACAGATCTATATATCAATGGCAATGTTTCTGGCCTGCATTAAGTATATTACTCTTTCAAGTCTACAAACACAATGAATACATAGTTTGCTTACACCGTTTCACTTGTACCTTATGATGACGATGACTCCATCAAAGACGTTGTAAGGGTTTCTCAGGTAGTTAAAAGAGCCAAACGCAGTGAGTTTGAGGATCATCTCCAAGGAAAACATGCTGGTGAAGACGATGTTGCAGATCTCCAGGACATTAGTGAGCTCGTCTGGCTGATGGATCATATGAGACAAGAAAAACCCAGAAAGAAGATAAATTAGGAAATAAAGAGAAGAAGACAAACAAGAGAGGGAAGGCGAGGAAGAGAAACTAAAGCAGAAAAAAAATGTCTGTAGCATTGCTAATGGCCACTTAAGGCTGTAGTCTAATGCTCATCACACACCAGAAAACAAAGTTAAAAGGATGAACGGTGGAGGGACAGCTTTGGTCTTTTTTAGATTCTTACCATGAGCGAAGTAAAATGTAATTGTGGAACAGAGGAAAAATGGCCATGTTGTTGTTAAAAAGGATTTATACCCCCTATGGAGGCTGTTTTGGGACATTTTTTTTACTGAGCTCATTAGGATCAGATGCACATTGTGACTAGCATAACAGCATGGTAACATTTCAAATGTTAGCATGCATTAAGCTCACAGCGGATCCTTGTTATTACTGTAGGCATCTTAGCATGCATTAAACATGTTATGCATTTTTGTTTTTTTTTATCTATGAGCATGATGATTATTATTATTTGAATGGATGTATTTGTAGGGGTCCCTAAACAGTCTTAAAATTGCCCAACTGTATTCATGTGTGATGATGTTAGTCCCCAACGTAGCCAATTCATTGTCGTGAGACCATTTTTTGAACCTTGACCTCACTGTATAAAATGACCTATTGTGACCTCTAGGATAATCACAGCCTCATGAAACTTCAAAACCACAAACTCGAGATCTATTGCATTCAGAGGATGTATGGCTTTCCTTGGTTGCTTGCCATCCAATTGCCAAAAAAAGCAGTTCTTACAGAAATCACCAAATGTCAAAAGCATTTTGAGATCAAATAACAGCAAACTCTTCAGGTTCCCAGCATTCAGATGATATATACCACTTCTATGTGGCATATACTGTTGTACTGTATCTTTAACATCACATGTCCCCCCAAAATGGGTCTATGCTAGGGGGGCAGGATTGGAAGAGGTTAAATAGGCTATATTTCTGGCAAGAAATGACAAAGCTCAAGGATGAGGCGCTTTGTCTCCGGCTATCTATCACTCTGTTTTTTTTTTCTTTTGCTTCCTCATCTCTTTCTCTAGTTATCTGATATTTTACTCACCATGGATCGAATGCACAAAATTGATTAGTGGAAAGGGCAAGGAAAGGGACAATAGCTTTTACACCCAACTGCACTCACACACACACACATACACACTATGACACCAGTACAGAATACAAATACTGGTTACTTGCATTTCTAGAGTAATATTCTGGCAAAAAAGCACTACAACAGCCTGAACAGCCAGTCTACTTTGCTTGCCCACATCACTACTGTCTACTAATTTCCTGCACAGCAACACACACGCACAATACATTTTGTTATCAATTATGGATGTCGCAGATGCTACCATTGAAAAGGTTCAACATTTTACTCCTTCGACATCGGAGACAAACTGAAAGACTACATTTTTGTTGCAGAGTATGGTCTGGAGAGCTATGGTGTAACAATTTAGTTGTGGAAGTTACACTGATAAAGCAATTGTTCATTTACAGTGAGGGTGATAAAATTCACAATTGAACTTGAACTGCCAGTATTTAAATCCAGTATTTTAAAGTCCACTCTGGCTTGTTAACACTTGAAAATTAGCAGGAACATTGCCTTTTGCTTCCCACCTTATGCCTTATTTCCTTATTTCAAGATATTTCAGTTTCTTTTACTTGTCGTCATTTATTAAAGTGCATGAATGTCTGTCTGTTCAGCAGTAACATTTGACACCATTTGAATAACTTGTTCTTTCTGTTTTTGTCTTTCTGTCTCTGCCTGCCTTAATAGAAGAAGAATACACACACACACACACACACACACACATTCACACACACAAAGAGCTAAATTTGGCACAATCATGAATCTAGCACATCACGATTCCACAGAGCTCCTCTGTAACTCCAGCAATAACACTTCTGACATTTCACCGCCCCGGAATCAATGAGCACTGCTTGTTTTGCATTTACATGTCTGTCAGTGTGTATGTGTGCATCCGTTTGTAGTGACTATTCTGTTAGGATATGCATGTGTCTGTGTGTGTATGTGTGTGTTGTCATTCCTAATGAGTGTTTAGCAGTGTGAAAACACAACCTAATGATGCGTGCCCACCAGTTTTGGTAACGATGTGACGGCTGACCGCTGTTTGTAGACCAGATAAACAGCGCAGCAGCCCCCGGAGATCCATTACTGTCGTCTCATTACTGCAGACCTGGGTACAGAAGACTGGTGTTTTCCGGTCGGCGGATGTATGGAATAAAATAAGAAAAGTGGGTATTTGATGTCCCACTAAGGACTCACACTTGTATAGGGAAATTATGTACTTGTAAAGTGATCAAAACAAAAAGTTTTTTTTTTTTTTTTAAAAGGGCATTTACTCTAACTAAACTAAATTAAACAAAACTTCTAAAAACAAGAACTGCAGTGTGTAAGCTTGCAGCGGCTGGCAAAACAATATTGACCCTAAAACTTGTCCATTACTCTTTACCATATATCAGTAACCCATTAATCTCTATCTTCAGCAATTTGCCTGACACCTGGCTTGTGCATTGGTCTGCACATGTACTCAAGCATAAACGAAAGACATGTTCACCACAGTCTTTCTGTGTGTCATAAATGCACCTAACTGCTGCTCTGATCTGATCAGTATCACACTTCACTGATGTATTCATTCTAGTCTACTACACTTGTGTTGGAGATGTGAATATCAGTTATATTCGCCAACTCAAAACTGACATGCAGTCCAGTACAGTCCTTTGATAGAGATCGTCCTCACCAGAAAAACATCAGCATTGGTTATTTGTTCAAACACTTACAATATAGAGACGTGGCTGAAACAATATTGGCACCCTTTGCTACACTTTAATACCCCTTTGCTTTTGATTTACAACTTAACATATTATTTAACAGATACAATAAATGAAAATGACATGGCCAAAGATATTGGTAGCCTTCACTTCATATTTTGTAGCACAGTCCTTGGAGGCAATAACTGCAGTCAATTGCTTTCTGTAACTCTGAATAAAGTTTCTACACTTCTCCACTGGTAGTTGACCCCACTCTTTTTGAGCAAACTGCTCCAGTTCTTTCTGCTTTAATGGATGCCATCTCCCAACTACAAGTTTCAGCTCTTTGCACAGATGTTCAATGGGGTTCAGATCAGGACTCATAGCAGGCCACTTCAGAATGGTCCAATATTTTCTTCTCATCCACTCTTGGGTGCTTTTTGATGTATGTTTGGGGTCATCCTGCTGGAAGACCTGCAACTAAGACACAGCTTTCTGACACTGGGCTGTATGTTTCACTCCAAAATGCCTTGATAGTCTTCTGATTTTATTTTATCCTGCACAGATTCAAGGCACCCAATGTCTGAGGCAGCAAAGCAACCCCAAAACATCAGTGAGCCTCCTCCATGTTTCACAGAAGGCATGGTGTACGTATCTTTGAAGGCTTAATTGTTTCCTCTGTAAACATATGCTAATGCTGCAACAATGCTAACTTTGTTTAATCTGTTCAAAGCACATTCTCCCAGAAGGACTGTGGCTTGTCAACATGCATTTTGGCAATGTCCAGCCTGGCTTTTTTGTGTCTCCTTCTTAGAAAAAGGGTCTTCCTGGGTCTTTTACCATGGAGCCCATTTTCATTCAGACAATGACAGATGGTGCGACTTGAAACTATTGAACCTTGAACTTGAAGATCAGCTTGGATCTGTATTGAAGTTTTCCTTGGTTATTTCTCGACCACTCAAGCAATCCGTCTGTTCAATTTTGGGCCAATTTTCCTCTTGTAACCATGTCCAGAGATGTTGGCAACAATGGTCACAGGAACATCAAGCTCTTTGGAGATGGTCTTGTAACCTTTACCCTGGCCATGCTTGGCTATTACCTTTTTGTTAAATGTCTTCAGACCACTGTCTAGTTTTCTTTCTGTTTTCCATGTTCAGTGTGATGCATACGGTTGCACAAAACAGCAGAGTGAATTATTTTCTTCTTTTAAACTGACTGCATGAGTGATTATAAGATTGAAAACACCTGTAATACTAATTAAAACACGTAACTTAAAGTTAAAGTATCTCTACCAAGAATAAGTGTGAATTCAGTTATTTTCACCACTTATCTCTCAGAAATAAAATGTGGACGTTGTGTGATGTAATAGCACTGAAAACCCTCTTAAAAGGTAATACACTTTGGCAGTCTATGACATGTCAAAACACCCACACGTATCAACTTGTTGAGGTATGCCACTGTCCTTTTCCCACCATAATTCTTCAGAAATACTTCAATTTTATCACATTTGTTCTGCCCGTACCCAGTGTGTTTCAATGACCATCAATTGATGCTTGTCAAATGACACTATGTGTGTGTGCTGCACATAAGAATGAGGATAAGGAGGGAAGTTGGGTGGACAAAGTGTCCGACCTTGACAAGAACACTGCTGTTTCAATCTTATCGACCAACATTAAGCTTTTCTTTTAACCATGACTGTGCATTTTTAGTTTTAGTCATAACCCACCACAGTGGTGGATCAGACATTACTTGTATGAATCATTTTTGAAATTGCCCATATGGGTTAATATGGTACCCATTTGGTAATGAGGACCTGTTGCTGTGATGATCACAAGTTTTTGCAACAAGCCCAGCCGTTTTAGCCTTTTCTCTGCTCTAATGCCTTTAGCATCTGCTGCATAGAGTCTGACCCCTGTTATTTTCACACCTGTTCACACTCATGTAACATCCGTGCGATGTTAATGATGTTAAATAACCTAAACTCACCGCTGTGGCATTGTGCATAAATATCAGTAATGTGATAATGGAAATCATAACAGTCCTAAACCTTTTAATATCTCTCACTTTGTTGTTTCTATAAAATTGGTGTATTTTTTTTTTGCTCCCTGCACTTAATGAAATCAAATCTCAAATATGAGCCTCTTTATATTTCAACAGCAACTTAATTCAGATAGCTATCTTATTAAGGCTTGTGCCCCTGGTTATTGAATTTCCGAAAAATCCTCAAGTAGGGATAAGAGATTGCATTTATTCATAACATAAATATTAGAAGCAGCATTTCAATAACTGGTGAAAAATCAGTCCTTCTGTATTGCTGTCATTTGCTTTTCCAAGACATCCGGCTGTCTTCTCGAGATTGTTCAATTATCTTCCAAACCCCAGTTTTATTTTCACCTTTAAATGTTCAGACCTATGCTCTTTCACAGTTGTCAGCTGTTTCTGGTTTTTACTGTTTCAATTAGCATATGGCAGTCATTGCCTAAATATCTTGAGCATGTGGGTGGCGCTGAATATTTTGACTGTGGCCTCAGTTGCCATCCATAACATGAATCCCATCATTTCCTTTTGTTTTAATCTTTTGAATTTGGGCAGAGAAAGACATGTAACGCTGTTGTTTGATCTCTATCCATCCCTGTCAAATCTCCAAAGTGCCTGTCACGCTGCTGCATTATTAATCCCAAAACAGCTGCTGAGTTATCTGAGGTGTCTTCTCACTGGAGCAATCAAGCCCCATTCAGTGGCAGATCTTGCCTTGTATTTTCAGTCATGCACCATGACGCCACCTTTCAAAGACAACGACCAAGGGCCCTGCCAACTGAATCCAAGGAATTATGGTCATATTTGTGATGTCAAAAGCAATGTGAGGTGTCCTTGTGTCTAATGGATTTATAAGACTTTATCTTGATTCTAAGAAGAAACTTGACATTTACAATATCATCAACTCCATCTCATCTCAGAATGTCAGAACAATTATATATTAATTTTTTGAAAAAAAAAACATCATCTGATTTCTCCTCTAACACATTAGAGATTCTTGTCTTTCTTTGCCAAAAGGTCATTAAAATTTCTGCTCATAATATCCACCTTTTTTCCCCATTAGCTGCAGGATTTGATACATTTTTGACTAAAATGGTTATCAGGCTTTACAATATGAAGTGATATTTGAACTTTGAATGTCTAACTTTGATTTAGGAATAGCCCTACGAGCCATAAAACACCCTTCACTTACACTCTCACATCTTTCCAGATACATAATCCAGCAGTGAAACAAACAAAAGATGATGATGGCAGTGTTACTGTAGTTATATAAATGCTCAAGTGTGTTTCTAAAAATATGAGCAGGTCATATGGCAAACTATTTTCCAGTCCAGTGAATATTTAAACGTATGAGAGAATGCCGAGTTTGCTGTTGAGCTGCTTATCATGTAGTTTGATTAGCACGACATGTGTGTTTGCTGTTATAAAAAAAAGTGTGGGGGACATCCTAAAACACTTCTTAGATTCTTTCACAAACAGTTTTGGACGTAATAAACGCTCCAAACTATATTAGGTTGCCTGGCAGTGATCTAAATCATACCTGCCTGAAAACCTGGAATTGAAAAAGCAACTTGGTTGCATTTCCCACACTGTTTATCTGTTGTTTCCACACTGACAGAATCAGAGACCACAGGTGTAGCAGGACAGGTGGAAGCACCTCTCTACAGGATGAGGATCAGAGCGATGAGGCAGATTAAACCTCTGATATCACTGTTCAAACAGAGGGAGGGAGGCATGACTCCAGTTTGCTAAACAGCCTGTGGAACCGCAGACATTCCAGCTCGCTATTTCCTCCCCATTAAAGCAGCAAAGTCTCTCTCTGCCTCCGTCTGTCTGTCTCTCTCTATTTTTAGCCGCCTCTGAGATGAGAGACGACCCACCACTGCGGCGGTGGCAGAAGTGAGTGGGCGATGGTATAGCGAGAGCAAGAAATATTGATAGAGAGACAAAGAGTGCACAAAGCAGAGCGACAGAGAGACAGGAAACTGGGAAAAATGGGGGGCTGGGGGGGATGCAAAAGTTGAAAGAATACATCTCTTTTCATTGATAGGAGATATCGGTGAGAGTGATCTGAACCAAAGGTGTAATAATGTTCTGGTGGTCCTGCCAACATCTTCCAGCCTATAACCTGAGAGCGCACACGTCTGTCCTGATGACTGGGGAATCGGGAGGCAGAGAGAGGAAAACGCATGTAAGAAACAGAGATGGGTGTGCAGGAGAAAGAATATATATAGGTTTGCATTGCGGAGGAGTGTAGACATAGAGTGACAGGGAGAGAAACTAAAAGAGACGACCGACTCAGACTGCAAACATGGTTGGTGGTTCACTCTGGAGCAAATGTAGGCAGGGAGAGAGGCTCCAGCTGCATCTACATTGAGATCTCATGAAGCTAATAAACAGGTAAATCCTTCATTTTCAACTGCTACATTATGGATTCCCCCATCCGTAATCCTGCATTGTTAGCTCCCTGGCACATGCTAATTGGTTGGTAATAACTGAAGGCAAACACATACATAAATAAATAATTAACTAAATAAATAAAACAGATAACAACATTACCACTAATGGATGAAACCTCCCTCCAAACATTGTGAGATTTTCCGTTTCTCTTGTCTTTCAACTAAACATTGTAAAAAGCCTGGGAAGCTTTGATTATTTCAGATTCAGGTTCTCATTATTTTTCCTCTCTTAAGAGCCTGCATGTTGGAAATGTGATTGGGTGTCTATGGTTACTGACCATGAAAGGTTACCTGAAAGTTTTATGTTCATAACTCAACAATAAGAGAAAAAAATACACCTCTCACCCTGTATCACACTTAGCTGAGGTGCTGGAGCTAAAAAAGAAAATATTAAATGAAATGGAAAAAAGAACCCACACACTCAAATCTGTGCAAGAATCTTTTCGGTCAGGGGAAGGCATGAACCATAACTCAACCAATCACGACATAGTTGATCCTGGAATCGTCAGTGTCAAGGCTGGGTCCCTATCGTACATTTTTATCAGATTGCATTTGTATCTTTTTTTGTGGAAGCTGAACATTTCAACCATTTTTCCAGTACTTTGAGCAGATTATGTTGACTTCTCAGCTTGCTTGCTATCTAATTTGTCACACGTTCTAAATTGCCATCCATGGTGATTAGGTACTGCAACTGACTTGGATCAGTTGGATATGTGTCCTTTGCTGTTTGCAAACCATACCTGGTAGATTATTGGATGTTTTGATGATACATATCCTTAAGATTACCCCCCTTTTCTTTGGAATCACTGATGGATAAAGTGTGTAATTAGGGTTTCCCCATGATGCTCATCACATGACCAAATAGAAACAGGCAAAAACTTTGTCCTTTTTATTTTAAACTACCATAAGTGTTGCTAGTTTCAGGGCCAGAAAGTATTTATTGAGTCAACAACGGTTGATAATTGGATTCCAAATCAAGAAACTCCATCTATTTTATATAATTCTTTCTGCTGGATTGGTGGCGTTATGATTATTTTATGCCATGGGCATGTTTTCTTTTCTGGTTGTTATTCATTTAAAATCCAATATAAAAACAAAGAAATATACTTTGAAATAATGCACCAACAATTTGTCCTACAACCACAATGGAATCTAACAGGACAGGCAGCATGCTGGAAGACTGCTGGGTACATTTTTACATACGACATTCAAAGCAGTTACTTTCGATATTCTGTGAACCTGTTGCGCCAAGCCTGTAGACTACTTATGCAATGCTTTCTTTATGGACAAACAAAAGTATGACAGAGACAAAGAGAAGCACATTAAACATAAGAAATGTTACGTATCATGGAAGAGAGCTGCAGCTGCCTGTACCTGCTCGTGATGCTCGATGCCCATGCTGATGGTGTTGATCAGGATGGCGATCATGATGCCTCGGTTGAAGTACTTGCTCTCCACAATGCCCCACAGCTTCGTCCTGATCTCGTACCAAAGCTTCTTGCATTTCTGCCGTGGGCTACATCCCTTGTGGGTCCCTGAACCGTCGTGGCCTTTCTTGTCATTTTCTTTACCGCCGGATTGTATCCCCTCCCTGTCCGTTTCCTCCACAGCTCCCTCCTCGGCTTCGTCGTTGGCTGCGCCGCGAACTGGTCCGACCCCGTCGGAGAGCGACAGGGCAGCGACGCACTGAGGGCAGCCGACGGTGGCGGAGGAAGAGGTGAGCGCCATGGGTTCAGCAGGTGATGCGTGGTCGGGTTTGTTATGGTGGGGACAAGGCGGACCTGAAATTGTGCGGCGAATGGAGGGTGTTAAAGAGTAAGTGCATAAACCATGTACGTGAACACCATTTTTACAGTTACTCACCGTGCCTCAACACCGCTCTCCTCTCACGTCCTCCCCTTCCATTGGCCTTCCTCTCCCTCCCTTCCCTTCCTCCTCTACCTCTTCCGACGCCCCGAAAGCCACGGGGTTTCCCCCGCAGGGTGTTGAAAAGGGCCACAGTCTGTCTCCTGGCCTTGCGGAGGATGTGACAGACCAGCTGGAAGAGCTCCTCGTAGCAGTCCCCCGGCTCACTTGCCAGGGTGGAGGAGGATGAACACCGTGCCCTCTGCTCCTGCATCAGCTGGTGCTCCCTCTGCTTGGTCTCTGAGAACTGGGTGGCGATGACGACCAGGCACAGGTTGATCATGAAGAAGGAACCGACCTGAAAGGATGAGAGGAAAACGCAGAAACAGATATTTTACAGGTGAATACAATAAACAATAACTCTAGACTACATGGGTAACTTTTAACTGCACCGTTTGTACACACTGGCATGAATCTGATCTGTAAGTAGTCAGTTTCTGCCAGATAATCACACTGGATAAAGAACTCTCAGTAAGATGGCTTGATGCCAATGCAGTTTAGCCTATTAGCCTATTTGGCTGGACAGTTCAAAACATAACACATTATACAGTATGTTTCTAAAAAAAAAGCTGCTGTGTTCCCAATGAAGCCAGTGAGATCTAATGCAGTAAGTCCTTTCTTTCACTAAAGAACCACCAAAGCTCTACACCTTTACGTCAACCAGATCTCTGCTTTATTTCTTATTGCTCTTGTTATTCTTTCTTTATTTGGTCGTGAGGGATAAAACATCAATTGGATCCAATTTGATTGGTTTTTCATGGGAATCTCATGTGATTTAGGGATATACCCCTCACGTTTCACTCAAATTTACAGACCTATCCAAATAGATCTCTTTTTATCACTGAAATGAACATACTGTACTACTGTATCACCTAGGTTAGTACCAGTAATATAGAACTGGGATGAGCAATTTTCTCAACAGAAAATGTTAAATAACTGATATTTGGAGCTTTTCCACAGTTTGGATTGAAGGCGAGCACTTGTTTTCGAACATATCTGTTTCTTTGATACAAAGTCATCAGATAGAAGTTATTTATGGCTATTCTGTTATTTATTATATTCTGGTCTTTCTCTCCTAAATATCCTTTGATCTGATCTCAATCTATGGTGGATGTTGTCAAGCTGTGCTGTCTATGCAAGCTGCATAGCGATCTATCCGGTTCTAAAGAGTACTTTTACAAAGTTGTGTTTAGCTTTGCAGCTCCTTTTCAGAACCCAACAGCGTTATGAATGTAGTTAAAATATCTAACAATCTAGGCAAATGTCTAAAACCTACCACCATACAGCCAACTCTGTGTTATTTAAAACGCCTGTGGAGAGCCTAAGACGTTTGTTAGGCAGAAATTAACAGATGACTGCATGAGCAACTGAAACTGGGCCTTGAGCTTAGTTGTCCTTGATTAATAATACATTGGGGGCTTTTTTAGCAAAAGAAAGCCCTTTTGAGATTTGAGTGTATCGGCCCAACAGTCAGAGAGGATAAAAGGCAGCGAGAGGAAGGGTCAGAAGTGTAAAGAAGACTCCTTCCTTTTTGTGCCTCTCTCGTTCATCATCTCTCTCTGTTACTCTTGAACTCGCGAATTTCTTTAACAAAAACCTCCTCCAATGTTCTATTATTAATCAAGAGTGACCAGGTTTAAGACTGAGAGATGAAACGGCTCTAAAGCAGTCGGTGCTTAACCTTTCATTAATAATAAAATATTTTTGTCAGAAACTGTAAGGTAAGCTGGGATTCAGTAGTGCATGTTTGATGTTTTAGGCTCACTCTCTTTACAAGAGAGTGGTGAAACAGATATAGAAGGACAGAGAAAATGAGAGAAGAAGAAAAAAAAAGAGAGAGGGTAAGGTCACCCAGAGAAGCAGAGCTGATGTGGAAAAAAGAGGATAGAGAAAGCGAGAAGGCAGAGAGGGGGATGAAGTCTAACGCTCTCTAGGTTGTGATCAATAGTGATTGTGAAGCCTGATAACCCCCTCCTGCTCTCCATCTGAACCGCTGTGACAAAGACTATGGGAGAGCTGGATAAAAAAAAAAAGTGTGTGTAAGCGTGTGTATGTGCGTTAGTGTATGTCAGTGTGTGTTTTGTGTGAAAAGCTGCTCTTCATTGATCCAAAGCAGAGATTTGTGGGCTGACTGGCTGGTTTTTCATCCCAGCTCTCTGGACTCATGGACTGAAAGGGAGGCAGTAGGTCCCAGCACCCATTCAGCACCCTCGCTGATCCCATCAAATATTTATACTCACAC
The DNA here is from genome assembly GCA_029490765.1 of Euthynnus affinis. Lineage (NCBI taxonomy): Eukaryota > Metazoa > Chordata > Actinopteri > Scombriformes > Scombridae > Euthynnus > Euthynnus affinis. The sequence goes on from CM055838.1 coordinate 8,014,888, forward strand.
TCTGCTGGAGCTGCTGAAATACAATTAGATTAGTGTGTGTGTGTGTGTGCAGTTTCAGTGTTTGCAGCCGAATGACAAAATGACTATGTGTGAGAGGATATAAGAATGTGTGGATGACACTGAATGGATGCACTGGGTGTGTGTTTGTGTGTGTGTGTGTGTGTGTGTGTGTGTGTGTGTGTGTGTGTGAGCTTGAGCATGAAAGAGATAGAGAGAGGAAAAACCCACAATTTTCACCACAAACTAACACAAACCCAAAAGCTCCAATTATTATATTAAAAGATTTACATGAAGAATCACATGAAAATATAATGACACAGAACAACCTCCAGCTCTGCAGCTCTGCACAGATTTTTAGTCTCTTTTTTTAGCTTTTTTTTTTTTTTCATGACATTTACAATGTGTTTCAGGTTCATTGTTCTCTTCGATCCCATTTCCATCGACAGCAGGCAGCTGTTAACAGCAAGTAAGCTCTGATAAAGTCACTGAACACTACCTACCAAACACCAAACAGTTGACAAAGACCTAAAGAATTTGAGGCATATTTTTCTAGCTAGCTGGTGGAGACCAAACCATAGCTAAAAGGATAGAGCTTACGATCTTCATGTGGACAGAAACACAACTCCACATTAATGTTAATGTTGCTCTACAGGTTGTGTGAGTAGGCAGTTGTTCCTAAAAGTGTTGAGCAACTTGACTTGTTGTAGATTCTTACATTTTGACAGTCATTAGAGTCGCATGAGTCCAGGTGTAAACGATTGCTAAATTACTCGGGAAGGGATGACAGGACATAATTGTAATTGACATTTAAGTGGTGTCGTCGACCGCTTGTTCTGTTGAGTGATGGTTTTTCCACTTGACATACCGTATATGACCATCTTCACACCTGGACCTGTGTGACTCTAACGACTGTCACATGACAGACAAGACGACTGATGAACTGCTTTCATGTCACACACGTCTTGGTGACCTTTACCCTCTTTGTAGCCATGGTGTAAGAATACACAATAACCATGTTTTTTTTAATTGTTAAATTAGTTAATGAGCTAAAAATTTGCAAAACAACAACTGTCTGAAATTGCTCTCACCAACAGTAAGCACAAACTGGAACGTGTATCATCTTAATTCAATGAATAGATATGATGCTCCCACTAAATAAGACCCTAGACACCGCCTCTCATAACTCAACCAGTCAAGGCAGATGGCCGCCCAGCTAAAGCCCAGTTCTGCTTGAGGTTTCCTCCCATTAAAGAGGAGTTTTTTCCTTACCGCCGTTGCCAAGCGCTCGCTCCGAGGGGAACTGCTGGGTCTCTCTAAATTAAAGAGTATGGTTTAAACTCGCTCTATGTGAAAAGTGCCCTGAGATAACATTTGTTATGATTTGGTGCTACATAAATAAAATTGAATTAAATTGAAATTGAATAGATAAGCCTGACCCAAAATGTTATTATTCAAGTGGTAGGTGTTAGGGATAGCACTCCAACCAGACCTGTCTCTATGTAAGAAATGCTTACACACAACTATCACATAACGTACTTGATGTTTGCTCGAATCAGATTGCAAGCTTTCGGGGTATTAAAGTCTCACAATTCAGTCATCTGTTACTGACGTGTGTGTGGATTTTTTTTTTTTTGCATGGAGATCAACTAAACCCTCGTCAAACACACAAGCACACAACAACAACAGGTCAGAACATCATGTAAGCGATAAGGCTATTCCTAATGGTGTTGAATGTTAATACAAGCAATAGGCAAACGGTGGAGCTTAAACTGTGTCAAATCACAGGGGGGCTTACCGCACAGTAAGTCTGTGTAACAAAAAAACAGGCTGAGGGTGGCATTTCCGGGTGTTAAACCTCTCAATTCCATAGGGCCGAGCTATTTTCCACACAGAGCCTTTTAATTCCGCTGAGCCCTCTTGTCTAAACTGCTGTGCATGATGGTAATCAGCGTACAGCGTTCCTCTAACTCGCTCCATCTTTATCTCCCGTCTCCTCTCACCTTTTTCATCTGTTTCTCCATCTGTCACTCTCTCTCTCTCTCTCTCTCACACATATCAGTCACTCTTCATCCTACTCTACCTCGCTCTCAATTTAACTCAATTTAACACACTTGCTCCGCGTGAACGTGACGTGAGCGATACGTCACGTTCAATACAACCTGACGCTCTCTCTCTCTCTCTCCCCATCCTTCCATTCTCTCTCTCTCTCTCTCTTTATCTCTGTCACTTGCTCCCATCCATCTCTCCATGCTCAGTGTCGCGCAGCATTAAAGAAAACACAATTAAAAGTCTCCTCATCTGTGTCCGCCAGTGAGACGAGGACAAGCGGGGATATGAACAGAACTTCTAACATTCAAACAGTAACACTTAAATCACTTTCCTCTTTACTAAGCCTGTTTGTGAGACAGGCCTTGAAACATGCTGTAACAAAGCCGACAAGAGCCTGGCTGTCAAATCTTGTCTCTGTGGGGGGAACAAAAAAAAAAAAAAAAGAAAGACACAGCAACTGCTGGGAGTAAAAATCTGCTTATTCTGCTTCTATAGCAGACTCAATGTTTTAAGTTTAATGAATGACAATATGCTTATCTTGAGATACATTAAACAATGGGGATTTACTTCCTCATTTACAAGACTGTACTGTAATGCTTGAGGCAAGTCTGCTTTTACTAGACACTCAGAGGACACTTTTTTTTGTTTAAGGTCTAGCAATTAAGTTGATTTTGATCCTGTATCTGGAGAATGGTTTAAACTGAATGTGTAATTGGTGACTTTACACACATCATAGAGGCAAGCATCTACTGTACAAATATATGATTTATAGTAGCTACTAAATTGTTTTCCCAATTGCATTGCATAGTTTTTTTTAGCATGAATTATCTACATTTATGTACTGCACTGAAGTCGTAGGGAAGGGGTTGGGGTAGATGGCAGGTGTAATGTAATGAGTCCAATGTGAGGTTAGGTATAGGCAAAAAAAAGGCACTTTGGTTAAGGTTAGTGAAAGATTACAGTTTTGGTTAAATGTTAATAAATACATTGTGTCTTGTGCTTTAAGTCCCTGTAGACTTTTGCGGTATTAAACCAAGACCCTGATATTTCCAAATCCCCTACAGACACGTTTTAAGACGTATGAAACACGCTTTGAATAACAATCTGTGTCTGATTGTGGTTTTTCCATTAAAAAAAAGTCAAATTACGCGGTTAGAAATTCATAAAATGAAAATCCCGCTTTCGGTAGATGGATGAATGTGAAACTCATCACATACGTCGTTCTACAACGACGAGGGTCAAACATTAAAAATGAAGTAACAATAAGCAAAACACATTTTGTAGAGGGGAAGTGAAGAGGAGGACTTGATGCCAGGGCCCAAACAGAATCACATCACTATGATCAGATATGGTTCTGCGAGATCAGATATTCTGCTGGGGAAAAAAAAAAAAAAAGTTCACTATCAACATTTTTGCAACTTACCAAATATGTTCATTAACAACATTTCCTCATTAGGCTGACAGTTAATGTGATTCCACCAGCATTACTTTTTTTTTTCTTCTTGCAAAACATATTTGCTGTTGCAAATTAGTCATAAAAATAATTTCTAGCAGACAGTTTAAACATTCTCATTAGGTCCCTGAACTGCATTTCCAAAATCTACTCTACTAGCAGTGATAACATTTACCAGGTAGCTGATGTAGCTAAGTTATGCTAATGGTAGAAGTGCAGTGGTGCGTTTAAGCAGGTGTATGGTGTATAGTCACCTCTGGGTAGGTTTTCTTTACCATATACTTACCTCAAACTAACCACATATATGTATCAGTGTACAGAAAACCCACCCATCAAGTCACCACTATAACTTATTATTGCATTCATTAAGTCTAATGACTGTAATAGCAAGTTATCGCCACAAGTTCCTCCCTGGTTCCCCTGACTTTTCATCTACCAATGACAGCTTGATTGACAGCTGCCAAATAGTTTTAATTGATTTCAGTAGCTTAATACGATAGTGGTACGCTAACCACTCCCAGAAACACTAGAGAAGCATCATTAGTGACTGAGCACCACAGATTCTTCTATTCAATATTTATAATGTATCATTTAAAGAACTTTGAACCGCCCTTGTTTATGAAATGTGCTTTTATACTGCCGTCCTTGCCTTGCCTTAAAATGAAACTAAACTCATTCTTCAAGGTGAGAAAGACAGGACGACATATTGTGTGACATACTGATAAACCTGATGCCATGATCCGTGTGTCTTGCTCCAACAACATGAACCCAGAGGACACGCTGAGAGATTCTCTAATTAATAACATTGCATTTAAGATCAAAGCGGGGGAGGCCGACATGTGGTCGCTTCCTCTCTCTCTCCCGTCCTCCGATCCTCTCTTCTTTGATTTCACGCCGACACTCCGGTCCATCATCGCATCTCCCGTTTCCTTCCGTCTATCCTTCAATCTGTCCGTCACTTCAACCAACTCTCTCAGCACGTCTTCTCTCCTCCTTACACCTCCTTTTTTTTTTTTTAAGTTCAATCACCATCCACTCTTCTACCACTTACCGCCCATTCTTCTGTTTTCTTTACCATTTCCTCCAACCAACATTTACTCCCATCTTCTCTCCATCACCCCTCAGTGATGTTTTCACTTCAAAAACCAACCATTATATCACAAATCATCTGCGGCGAGGCAATTTTAGGGGCTTGATGTACTGTAGAAGATAACGCCCCACGGCGAATGTGGGAAAGAGCGTGGGAATGTGTTCTTTTATATGTGTGTGTGTGTCTGTGTTTGTCAATACATTTTGGATGTGTGTGTTTCCGCGTGAATGAGAATAATGAGTCAAGTGACAGATACATGAGTGATGATCAGTATACAGCTCAGCGAGACACTAGGGGAAGGAAAGGGGAAGTGAGAGGAGATGAAATGATGGCGAGAGGGGAATGGATGACAGGAGGCGGTAGAGATGAAAGGAGAGCGGGAAAGAAAGGAGGTTATGGATGAGAGTGAGACAAAAGATGAGGAAAAGAGGAACGGAAAGAAGTGTTATCGCAGATAGTAGAGAGTTGATAGACGACAGGACAAAGGTAAGGAATGTCGAGCGACAGGGAGCAGAGATTGACAGATTTAGGCGGATGGAAGGCTGTTGAGAGTGAAAAGGAGAAGAAATGGAGAAGGAGCAAAGTGTGTGTTGGTGAGATGAGAAAAAAAAAGAGGAGAAGAAGAGAGGCAGAGCTTGTGTTTGAATCTGAAGTCAGGCAATTAAAAGTGCAAAGACAGCCCCTGGGTTAGGGAAATAACCGGGACTGGCAGTCACACCGCATTACGATAACACTCTCACACACACACATACACACACTCTATGACGAGGCTGAGGTGAACATGCATCGGTGCTCACACATAACAACTTATATATACACACACACACAGAAGCTAATGGATTGGAATTAAAATGTGTTTTATCGGAACAAAAGGGGGGATTCTTCGGGGATTTCAGCTCAGCTTTTCGCTATGACAGTGACAGTCGTGTGTGTGTGTTTGTGGACGTGTGTGTATGCGGTACAGAGAGTGACAGTGTTTCATTCCAGTCGTCTGTAGCTTGGCAACAAAAGCAGGGAGTCTAAAAGTATGTATGACTGCAGAAATTATGACTTTATTGCATGTATGTGTGTATTACCGAGTGTGTACTTTTTTTTGTTTTGTTTTATTAGAGCTTAGTGTTACTATTTTTCAACATCAGGTGGGCTTGTATTATAGCGATGTGATCTTATGATATTGATGTTCTAAAGATTAATAATTCCAAGCAAGTTTTAATTAAAGTTATTTCAGTTTTGATTTTACATACAGTAGGAAGATTAGTTGGTTATTTGCGCTGAACATCTGTCGGATAATTGTATTCCAACCTGTCGAATGTCGATAACGGTTAATATATAGATGAATTCATGAATCAGTAGTCAGCCGTTGCATAGCGTTATGCGCACATTTCCATGTGTATGTATGTGTGCAGCCATGCTTGACTTACGATAATCAGCAGGATGAAGTAGATGAAGTTGTAGAAGGAATGGGCGTCCATCACATAGTACATGATCTCCACCCAGCCCTCCAGAGTGATCACCTACAGTGGAGAAAAGGGACGGACACACAACCGTCAACATACAATAAAATCTGAAACTAAGGGAACTTTCACATAACTTTTACACTCATGGGAACACTTCAAACTTTCTTCGTAAGCCCACATACTTCAAAACAATATAAAGCGTCTGTATTTTCCCTGACCTGTTTTTGAATCGCTTCGTGTAACTGACACTTAAGTGTTTATCTGATCTGTATTCATAAAAGCTGTTTTGATACGTGAGACACAATGTCAATGTCGGAAAAGGTTGCTGGGTATATTGGAAGGTTTTCATTCCATGAAGCTTTCTGGAAAGGCACATCTAACATCTTCAGCCCACTTGCAACATCATAACTGGGCTACAACTAATGATTATTCTTATTATCGATTAAACTGTAGGATATTTTCTCGATTTAGTCGATGAAATGTTAAGTAGTTTATGGGGTCCACAATGATGTCGATTTGCTAGGTGGTATTCAATCTATAGTCAAATATGACAAAGAAAAACAGCAAATTGTAACATCTGAGAAGCTGGAATGAAAAACCTGAAACGATTAATTGATTATCAAAAAAGTTGCTGGTTATTTTTTTTTCAATTGACTAATTGAAGGATTGTCTAATTGTTGTAGCTCTAATTAAAACCCAAATTTCTTCACTCATAGCCCTTGCGCCAAAGTTCCCACCTGGAAGATGACAATCCAGGCATAGGCGATGTTGTCAAAGTTGATGGCTCCTTTGTGGGGGTTGCTGTACCCGGTATGACACCTGGTGTAGTACTGGTTCCAGTTGACACACAGGCCCGCTATGCTGACACTGCCGTTGGCCAGAGGCTCGGGGCTCAGGCCCAGCGACTGTCGGTACAGGGCGTCGTCTTTGTCCAGGCAACACGCCCTGCCCCCTTCGCGGCGGACTGGGACGTCAGTGCAGGTCATGATGCCGTTGTCGACCGGCAGGGAGCAGATGAAGGGCCGCTCGTCGTCCTCATCGGCCATGTAGTAGGGCCGGGGCAGACTGATCCCTGTAGTGCTGGAGGTGTGGAGGGAAAAGGGGGTGAGTACAATTCTACAGTACAAACTAAGATCATCATAGCATAAAAAAGAGTAGAAAACAACAGTCATCATTCCAGTAAGTGATGGGGGACAACATCCACAGGCCTCTTTTGTTTTGAAATTTTACCTGAATATAATATGAGGCGTCAGCTGAGTTAGTCAAATGAAGTGGATATCTTCTCACTGTCTTTTTAGTTAAGACAAAAACAACACAAAAGAGATTTTCTTTGTGTCTCAATGAGCAGTGTTGTTGAGCTGCAGTGGAAGGTATAAAAAAAAATAGGGGATTTCGTACTAAAAAGACTTGGAAAGATACTGAATTGATTCGACTCATTTGGATGGAGGCTGAAACTTCATATTAGCTTCAAAGGAACGATTACAGCAAGAAGAAACCTGTGTCAACATTCATTCAGGCATTTGACTATTGTTTTAGAAAAGCTTTGAAAAATTGTGAACCTATCCTTTAACAGAGACAACCTTGACCTATCTAATAACACAAGGGGAGCATATATACTGCTCAAACCATTTAACAAACATGAGGGATGGACAAAACACAATAACTCAGTTAACTACCAATAAACATGTGTCATAGTTCATTTGGGCACCTGAGTATTGTCTTAAAATAGACTTGAAAAATTGTGAATTGATCCTTTAAGCCATCACATTTTATTAAAGCAGGGGGCACATAGTTTTGAGATTCTGAAAAAAAGTGTAAGTTCGTAAAGTTGGTGGCAATCAAAGCATATAAATATCATTCTAACCTGCTTTTTGCCGTTTTACACACTGATTCATATCCAAGGGCTGTGCTATTCTGCAACTTGTGGCGTAAATTATGACTCTGCTTGATGAGTAATCAATAAAATCTGAAAATCAATTTCAAGCCTGACTAGTGTAGAGGTCTCAGGACTGAAGTGATGTCAATTGGTCTCTTTTTCGCTGATGTGTTTAAAGGATTCCTGAGACATTCAAAGAGGTAAACATTAAAGAGAAAAGGTTATTTTCTTTCCAGTTATAATAGCGTCATCCGCTTCCACAATAACATGGAGGTATGTAGAGACATGCCAACAAAGAGCAATGCAAGTGTGTGCACACACAAACACTAGCGTCTTATGGAGATTTTACACGGAGCTAAACTGCTTGTCCTTCATGGCTATTTCCAACATTTGTGCGGTGTGAGATTGGAGCTGAAAGCAGAAAATAGAATGATCACAGACACAGAGACGAATGGATGAAAGAGCAGAGAGAAAGATGGAGAGAGAGAGAGACATAGACAGACAGACAGAGAGAGATAATTGTGTTTGTAATGGTAAAATTGAAGGAAAATGACACCAGAGATAGACAGGGTGAGAGAGGTAGGGTGGCGGTGGTGATGGAGAGATGTAGATCCATGCTTGGCACTGACACACCAAGCAGATAGTCGGCTGTCGGGAGCTGTTGTTGGACCATATCCTCCAGTGGTGAGTCCGCCATTGTTGGTTGTATTTGGCAGCCTTGCAAACTACTGACAAGTTTCTTCACTCTCACATACATGCAACTGCAGTACATATGCACGCCAGTTTTTGAATGGTATATAAGTGCAACCTCTAACCTCTAACACAACAGGAAAAAAAAAATCCAGGAAGGATGTAAGGAAGACTCATACTGAATAAACTGCATATTAAACGATATAGAACACCGAAGTACGATGGCATTAAAAGAATAACAGAAATATGGGGAGAAAGAGAGTCAGGAGGGGAACAATGAGGGAAGTAGAGGAAGTTAGTGTATAGAAATGGAAGGCAGGGATGAAGCAAGGCAAGAAAAAAAAAGAGATAAGGTTAAGATGAAGGAAAAATCAATATCTTGAAGAGAGAAGGCAAGACTGGGAAGAAGATATATAGAAAAAGATGAAAAAAACAAAACAAAACAAAACAAAAAGACAATAAAGGTGCTTGAGAATGTGCTGCCATTACAAAAAAAAAAGAGCAAGGTAGGAGCAAAAGACAGAGAACAGCAAAGCTCTCTGTGATCTCGGTTTAATCCAGGAGTGGGCGGCTATTTAAAGGGCAGAGCAGAGAAAGAGGATACAGATGAATGCAGATGTTGGTTAGCAATTGTATCTGACCTGGTATTTGAGAAGACTCGACGGAAGCAGCATTGTGAGCACTACCCCGTTTCTCACTTTAGTCTATGTCTTTGTCGGGCTCTTTGTATCCTTCTCACTGACTCTGTCTCACTCCATTGTGCCGCACTGAATAGAAGCTATTATCAAGCTCAGTGACCTGAGGAGATGTGAAGCCTTTTTTACATCAGTTAAGTTTATGGTGCAGCTCCGGATTTTATTTGTCCCTTTCATATCTTTTTTTTTTTTTTTTTTTACATCATATCCATTCTGACCAAAACTCTCCTCAGTTGCATCATGGCAGAATTACATTGGCTCATAAGGCCAATCTTAATCAAAGTGCACCACTGGCATGGCTTTGATATTAATATAACTGAAATTGGTCTTTGACAATGTTTTGGTTAGTCGCCTCATTATCCATTAATAGTTTGAACTCCACTGGTTCAGTCGTTCCCTTCTCATCAACTGTGTTTCAGCAGTTTTCAGTTAAAAGAAAGCTTCCTGTCCAGCATGAAATCTAGCAGCTAAAGAGCAGTTAAATATATTTTCTCAAGAGTTGACAAAGACAAAGTCTGAACTAAAACAAGAATAAATATGGACTTCAATTTGGTGGCTACGCTCAAAATATTGTAGGCCTAAATGTTAATGCGGCTTTGTGTCTGCATGTGTTAAAAATCCAAGGCTTTTCCAATGAACCAAAACAGATTCAGTCACAAACAACTTAGCACAGTATTCAACAGGTATGAAGCAAAATGATTCACGGACTGGAACTGGAAACCTCTCCAAACTACCATCACCATGGATGCTTTTATTTCCTGATGTTAATAGTTATATCCACCCAGCCTTTTTGTTCTAATCTGCTTTAAGTGCTGACGTCTGGTTGTGTTTTTACATTACTTGTACAGTTTGCAGATTTCTGTATGATAATTTAGATTTCTTTGTCAGTTCTTTATTCCTGACGGTGCCATTAAGGGAGAAGGAACCTGGCCAGTTTCTCTACCGGTGAAGCAAAGCGGGCTACATACAGCAACGACGAGGCCAAAAAAGCCAGAAGGAAACTTTAAAATTTGGTAACAGAGTTTGTATTGATTTGATCTATTGGGGAGCTGATAGTACCATGGGAAGATGCAGTAGAAATTGTCTATCTGAAGGAAAAGTGTATGAGGCAGAGCAATGTGATTGGAAACATGGTTGGGTAGGGGTTTTGTCCCTGCTGAACTTGGAGGTTGCAGCCCAAAACAGGCAGTGAAAGCATGGCTGTGGGTAAGAAGAAGAGTGAGTGCAGCATCTTCAAACTATCAGTTATGTCCTAAGCAGAAGAGTATGCTGTTTTGCTGGCATGGAGGGAATAGCTTGGGAAGGTGTTTTGATCTGTTTGGTGGCTCAGGCAGCTGCTGCTCGTGTTGGAAGCTACAAACTTTTTTTTGGCAGACGTACCAGCCAAGCAATTTTTATTGGACTGAATGGGTGCCATTTTTTAAGTCCTGTATCCAGCTTTTATAATACATAGAGGTGGCTATTTTTTTGGCTATTGGTCAGGCTAGTGGGACTATATCAATAGTGATGGTTGCTGAACAACTGAGCAGGCCATGGCATACAGATGAAACCGCCTATCAAGCCATTTGGGACAGCCATTGTAGCTCAACCTAAGCATAGGACATGAGGCCTGATTAAGCAGCTGGGTATGTGCTCTGTACTTGGGCGAGGGTAGGTTTCAAAGACAGTTCAAGCATGCAATGGGTTAGAGAGAAATTCCTGATTATTACTAGTGGCTATTTGCAAGACCACTGGAGCTAGATAAGCAGGTGTAACTACTGAGCGCAGTGGGCAATGGCACTCAACTCAAACTGTAGTACAGTGCATCAGTGACGCAGCATGTTCCGTGAGTGCATATCACTTCTTTTATGATCCCTGCTACCTATTTTTGAGATTTCCTCTCAAGCGACTGACACATTGTTTATCAAAATAAATGAAACGTTAGGATGGAATATCATTTTTTTTTACATTTACATCATAATTATCTATTTTGGTAGATGCCTTTTCTCCAGTGGAAGCAAAACCGTTACTTTCTGGAAGAAAATTATAATGACTCCTCGCTCCTTGGTGGAAGTATTCATCAATCATCTTCACTTGGCAGCCCACATAAAAAAAACTTATATACAAATAATTTTTTTAACCAAATGCAGTAGATATTACTTGCTTTTCATAAGCAGAAATTTAGATGGTTAAAAAAAAAAGAAGTAAAAGTTGAAAAAAAACAACTATTTTGCTTTTTTTTATAATCCTCGACTACCACCCAGATACCAGTTGGGGGTATCAGAGACTATAAGTGACGATATTATAGTTGTGATTAACACATTCAAATAATATTCATTTTCTCAAGTGGCAGCTTGTACATGTTAAGTGATATGAACCTGGAATCTCTAATGAAATTTTAAATATCTCTATTCATTTCTTTCTTCCTGTCATTCCTACCTGCTCAGCAGTCTAGTTACAACGATTGTGTGTGTGTGTGTGTGTGTGTCTACATGAATTAACCTTTTTACCATGATATGATTTCCTGTGGTCTCCTGTGACATCCGCTGTTTATATTCTCATCTTGTTGCTAACCAAGGGCCTGGGAAAAGCTGGTGAACGTCAGAAAAAACATGACCACCCATGCTCCCTTTCCACTCCACCTCACACCCCGTACACACACACACACACATCCCCACTTCCTTTGCATGACAGGGACAACATCCAGCGAGAGCAGGTATCACAGCCTAGCTCATTATTCGACTGGACATGGACTGTGTGTCTCTGTATACTGAGGTGATTATGTTTGCCACCAGACAGTGTCAGACAGACAGCAGTCATTTCACACCTGAGGAGATGTTGGATGTGTGACAGCGGAGGCATAAAGCCACAGGTCTGTGTTTTGTTTCATACCTTCCACTTTCGTTCCTGGAACGCTCTGATTTTACAACCGTCGAACATGGTTTGCATCAGCTTTGTGACAAAAGATCTGCTTTTGTGTGCATGTTTCACCAACATTGGACAGCATTACTGAAATTAACTCAGGTGGGTCAGGACATCCCATGATTACATCCCCTCTCCATCTCATCTCTGAATTGGTTACCATGGTGATGGCCTAGCCCAAAGCCTCTCATCAGATCATTATTTTCTCTCTGGGCTTGGCGATGCAACCTGTCGTCCAGCCCACTCCTCCGTGCAGCCAAACTGGCGTAATCAAACGTTTGGACGCAGTTTCGGTCTCCCCCGGTTCTCGCTCACGACTGACAGAATCCCAGTTAGTGTCTGAAAACTGGTATTAGCTGTACTTTTAATCATAGAGATATTTAAGAGGAAGATAAACCTGTTAAACCTCATACTTCATTAAAGAGCCCCTTCAGGCATGTTTTAAGATGTATATAAAATTCTCTACTTTTAATAATTATATGTGTCTAATATGGTTTTTCCCACACAAAAAGTTAAATTATTTTTAGATTATTATTTCAAGTTAATCCTTAAAATGATATCTACTCTTTATATTGGACCAGGATTGGGCTCCAGACTATTTATGATGTCACATGTCATGCTCATAAACCCAATGAGCTTAGATAAACTTTCCACTTTCAGCAGACGAATGTGAAAATAGCCCTCAAGTGTCAAATTCTGTACAGCGAAACTCAAACATTCAGTCCTAAGAACAAGAAGAAAAGCATCATTTTTTGAGCGGAGGTGAACTTTAATGAGTGGTGATTTGGGTGATTTAAAACTATCACACATATATTCACATAAATCACCCAGCTGTCCCACATACAACAACTCAACAGCTGAAACAAAATTATTCTTGGAATCTCAGGTGTGTTTTTTTTTTTTTTTAACTCTGGTCTTATCTAATCTCATGTCATCTCATCAGTTATCACCTGAGGAGACTGTAGCGTGGTGAATAAGGTGTGAGAATGTCATCAAAGCCAACTGTGTGAAATGAGCCAAACGGGTAACACACCGTTTTACCAGACCCGTAGTTCCCCTATAATTTCCTAGAACAGTAGTAAAATGCAAGTGTCAATTCATTTTCTGGAACGGACTATGTAATTTGGTGTTAAATGTAGGAAAACTGAGACACTATTTAACCAGTGCATTCTCCATTATTTAATTTAAATGGATTTCTAGTGTAACTTAGCAAAGCTTAACCTGTAAAATGTGAAATTATCTTAAAGCAAACATGCAATTCAGCAATAATAAATGAAAGACTGATGAATATTTTAGACTACTTGGATTTAAATGAAGCACTTCTGGAAACTTCGTCTCAGTGATCCCATACAATTAGCACCAAATTACACAGTTCTTTCCAGGGAACTTCATGGGACTTTAAAATATTATCCCCAAAGATAGACATGAGACATTTTTTATTGTTTATTTCATTGGATAGGAGTTGCTAAAATGCCAAAAGGATGGATTTCAAAAGGCCCAACAGATAAAACAAAGTAAACGATCCTAATACAACACAGCAGCTCTGGTCGCTAGCTGCTTGAGCTAACATTATCATCACAGACTGAACCCCAGTGCTACAGATTCAGAGTGTTTAAGGTGATGATTTAAAACATATAATATAATTATGCTTAGAAATTTAGTGGAGGAATTCCAACTACTGCTAACTGGCAGCCAGCTGTCTGAAAATTACGAGATACAGTGGATCTTTTATACACTGTAAAGACTCTATTGGTCTCTTTGAAGAACATAATGGTCTTGTGAGGTGACTGTGGTGAGGCTCATGGGCTGTGAGAATGTCATCAAAAACCAGCGGCGTGAAATCACCAAAATATGCACAATTTTATGGATAAAAGTTCAAGGATGCTGCCATCTGTGAGTGACAGCTGTTGCCTCCGCTACTGTGAAAATGTGCAGCAAATAGATACAGCACGCACGTCTGACACACGGAAACACACGAACAAGAGCGTGATCCCCGCACCATTGAAGAACAAAAGCAGAGTGTGTATTGATACAGCCAGCCTGCATCGACAACAGAGCATTTCCGCTCTGATTTTTTGAAATGACATGACAGGAGAGTAAATTGAATTTCTGACACTTTCTCGGAAATAAACAGCCCCACAGCCACTGATATACAGAAAAATGCGTCTTAGAAATATCATGCAATACCATCGCAACAATAATGCTCCCACACATGCAACAGAATAAAATTCCAGCCCCGAAGAAAAGGGAAGCTGAGAAGGTGAAAAAAGATACGGACGAATAAGAAAGTCCACTTGTCAGGGGGGGATGAAGGAGACAGCAAGGCCAATAAAAGACAGCAGTGGAAACAAAAGCATTATATCCTTGGAAAAACACAGAACAACAAGCCAGTTTTCTCTTCTCAAATGCAGAAAACAGGGGCGGATTTAGTGAAACTCATCAAGAATATTTTTTTTTTTTTGTACAGCACAGCTTGGGATCTGGGCCCCCGTAGAGAGACCCCTAAACTCATAACTTCAGCTTCAGGGAATGTCAAGCTGCAGGAGTTGTTTGAAAGAAAAGTTACATAAACAAACAAACAAACACAAAAAAAAGTGCAATATCATCCACCTGAAAGAGTTCTGTTCCAAAAATGAGAGGTTGCACAAGCAAAAGTTTTGAAGCAGTTGTGACAATTATGAAATGTAACTGAGAGAATAATGAAATATTATTGGGTCAACAAATCTGTCTGATCACTAAAGTCTTTGAGAATATAAAACTTTCTTTCTCATGTTTGTTTTCTGAATTGTAAAGATGAAACTGATGAATATGAAACATTATGTGTACAGCAGTGGAGTGTGAGTATCTGGGCCCTGTGTATGTGTGGTTTCAGTGGGTCCTCTTCTTCTTCTGAATACACTGTCACACATACAAATGACTGAATAACCAAACAAACAAAAACACATGCATCTGTAGTGACTATTAGGCTAATCAGTAATAAGCTGTTTAAGGAAATATTGCTCAAAATCACTGAAACACTGTTTAGTCTGCACAATTTCTCAACCTACCACAGAGTGCTATTCTCACTCTCAAGAAGATTGTAGTTTTATTACAATATAGTTTTATTTAACCTGCGATTCTCATTATCCCATATGAAATGACAAATGCAGAAACAAACCACCATACATCTCTAGCGATAAAGCAATTACTGTATTTTCTCTGGCAAAAAAGGAAACAACAACAAAACATGTGTTGTAAAGAACATAATATGGGACCAATATCAATTAACAGTGTAATAAAGTGATTGTGCACATAATTTGCTTACTTATGAAAGTGGATTTACTCTTAAGTTAGTCTCTGAAGAAGTACAGCCGTGGGTAGATTGTTCTCATATGTATGGGGCATGTTACAGGATGAAGACATAATGTCAATATGACAGAGAAGTGTATAAAAATCCTTCTAACACAGTAGAGGTAAGTTGTATCCTGACTGGCTTTTCTTACAACAGAATTCTTTTATAAGTGTTTTCCTTCGGGCGGCTCTCATTTTCAACTCATGTCTTCTCTTTGCCTCACTTTTTTTTTTTCTTTTTTGGAAAGACATGATTGCCTGAAGTAATCTCGGAGTCCCCATAGCTTATTGCAACTATGCTAAAATAATGTTAGTGAATTGACAGGGTGTAGCGAAGAGTGTGTGGGGAGAGGAGGGGGGGTGACAGAGTTGGGGAGGTGGAGATGGGGTGAAAGAAAAGAGAAAAGAGTGTCGTTTTTTTTTTTTTTTTTAATTAAGTGGCAGAATAGACTCAGACATAATGATATTTGCTTTGTGCAAATTTTGGTTCGCAATCAGGCTCATTATATTAGCACTTAAGAGAGAGAGAGGGAAGACGAGAGCGACAGAAAGAGAGAGAGAGAGAAAGAGCCTTCATCTCTCTATGGTAATATCAGTAAATTGAGTAGATGATGTAATTAATCTTCTAGAGTCACGTTGAGGGAGGGCAGGTAATGAGAGGAGAGGTGACAGACCCACATACACACACACACACACACATATGCAAAGGCACATGTTGTGACCACTGCATGTTTTTATGCATGTATACTTACTCTTTCATTGGCTACAGCTACATTCACACAAACATTAGCGCACACAGTGTTACGAAAACACACACAGAAATGATAGAAAGGCAGATAAACAATAGAGCTGACAGACCAATGTGTCACAGATCTTGAAGTATCGCATTGTCTCACCCTCTGTTTCTCTCTCAGGCTCAAATACAAACACACACACACACACATCTGGTGGTGTGCTATGTGTTATCCTATTGGATATATGAAACACATCCACACAGATAGACTGTTGCAACGAATTGAACTTTACTCGCGTGTGCCTCTCGCCCTCACCACACATTCAACTGTTACGCTGCCGTAAAATGTGCAGTCGCGAAACGACAGGTTTCCCCCCACCGTAATGAGCGTCACATCACACACATAACACGGTGACTCACAGTGTGAAGTTCTCCTCCGGGTAGCAGCGGTTCCTCAGCAGCCCCGCCCACAGCTGCACACCGATGATGCCGAAGATGAAGAAGACGAAGAAGCAGAGGAGGAGGACGTTACCCAGCATGGGAAGGGTGTCCAGCAACAGGTTCACAAGGATACGCATGCCTAAAGAGACAAACACAAACACTTGTGTTCACTTTAACTGAATAATTTGGCTTTAATCTAAATGCTAAATCAATGTAACTCATCTCTATCTTTAAATCAGTGAGTGGATTGACTACCTGGAGTTGTGTCAGTTTTCATGTTGGGTCAGAGTGGAGCCCAACAACACCAATAAACTGTGTTCAAATACAGTGGCCACTCTTGTGGACATGGCCCACAAAATTGTAGCCTTGGAAAGACTGAATGGTAGTGGGCTGCATGTGCTTATTCCCCAAATAGGATGGTTAGCTTCACAATAGCCGTCCTCATGATGAGTTGTGGCCCTTTGCCCCACAGAGACTGAAACTGAACCATGTTGTAAATATCAGTGGTCCACTTTGAGAGGTTCTGTGATACCTTAGTAAGCTGGAAATTTTTTTTTAAATCATAATTTGTGTAAATGATGAGTGCAACAGCCTTTGGTAAATTTGTTCATGCTGCCAACAAACAGATGACTATATGTCTTGTTCCAGTGTTTTCTCCATTGATCCATGTGATGGATTTACCAGTAACTGTCTGAATGTGTACAAGTGATAAATACAATGTAGTCACATAATATTTACCAGCTTTGTAAGTTGGTAAGGATTACCCAGTGGTTAGATGGCATGGTTAGATTTGTGTGCAATGGATTGTGGGGTACAACTTGTACTACTAATACTTGAACCCTCCAAATTCACATTTACAACCCCTTATTATTATGGGAACTTGTTCCCAGGTCGTCCAATATTCATTGCTTTGTCAAGCCTGTTGACGTCTCATACATACGCACAAAGTCCCCTTTGGTGTCTTTATAGAGACACACCGGGTTTTCAGTTGACTCAAATGTTGACCCACCCACCAATTGGACACCCAGAGCAACTGCTCCGGCTGTTCCGTTGACTCTAAAGTTATCTCCTACATTTGAAGGAACTGTTGGATTGGGACAACCTTGTTGACCTGTTGAATCATGATGCATTCGAACTTTAAACTTTTAAAGAGCTAGCACCTGAACAGAGCTACACTACATAGATACATGAGTAAAAAACAAAAAAGTATAGTCATCATACTTTTCTCTTGGCAAACTTAACCATTTAGGTTGCATTTGTGAAGTTGAAACGACAAATGCTCATTGTTATGTGTCAAAATCCACCATGTCTGTGTAACAAATAAATATATTACAAATATTTCAACCATTATTATGTGTTCACAAATAATCAAGAGGCTAAATATGTCATATTTTCATCCAATTTGCAGAGATTGTGACAGAGAATCAAAAAGTGGTTGTCATTTGATGTATTTCTTGTATATATTACATATTTTACAAATGCTGTTCTCAAACGAAATGCTCAGTGTTAGTTTGTTATTCAGCACCTGTTCCAAATACCTTCATGTTGTGTCTATTTTAAACTTAGCTCCTTGCTGTATAAAATGAGATAGTTGACTGCATGTAAGTTAGTTTATCTTGGTGTACTTTTGTCTGAGCCCGTGGCAAGACAAATCATAGATATGTAGATTTCTAAATCTCTTAAATGTGTTGATTTGACAAGCCTTTAGAGGATAGCGTTGTTTGTTCTTCGATTCAATGTGACAACAATGCCATTTTATTTATCCGATGCTGCTTTGGTCCACACCTGTGTGCTGTCATTCTGGCATATATGGTTGAGGAGGAATAGTATTTCCAGACTAGATGAACTCTTGACCCTTATTTCTATCTGTGGTTACATAAGAACTGGCTGAGTGCCAAATCACCAGAGAGAGAAAAGGTCATTGTTAGGTGGTATGTGCTCGCTCTCAGAAATATGATGTATTGTGCTTCTGACTGTATTATTTGATTACATTGTTTCAAAAGCTGACAATGCTCTCTTTTGGGTGCAAGCCCAGCCCGAACATGTACCTAACAAGCCAGTCACAAGCCAAATCTTTACATTTTACAACAAAAAAGTCAGAATGAGTATAAGGGATCTTGAAAACATTGCCACCAAGGCTAAAGTATCCCAC
The DNA here is from genome assembly GCA_029490765.1 of Euthynnus affinis. NCBI lineage: Eukaryota > Metazoa > Chordata > Actinopteri > Scombriformes > Scombridae > Euthynnus > Euthynnus affinis. Next base: position 8,033,755 of record CM055838.1, read on the forward strand.
AGATGGGACCATGTCACTAATTAGGTTAAATCTATGATTTAAAAATTCAAACCTCAAAGAAGTGTGGACTAGCAACTCTATCTTCAACACGAAAAAAAAAAATCTCTCTAACCCCTCCCACTCCCTTGCTGGCACAGAAATTTAACACATTATGCTGGCATCTCCATATAAACTGGCTTATTATCATAATTAGCTAATCAATCCCTAATCTCCACCCTAATTGTGATCCCACGGTCCATTACATCGGCTCTGAGGGAAACTACACCAGGGGTTAAGTTCTATAAGTAAAATAGGTTGAGGATTGATACACTATTTAGCTGATTAATCAGGGGTTAAGTGGGCAGGCGGTCCACTGGACCTTCTCTTGGGGGTCAAAATGATGTAATCATTTAAGATATTTCAGTCTGAAGAGGAAGACGCCCCAATACTTGACTGATGTATATTTGGAAAAAAGCATTTTTATGAAAAAGTACTGTTATGTTTTAAATCTCAGATGTGTTCTGCCTGAACAATACCGATCCATCCATCAGCAACGGATAAATGTAGGAGGTGGGCAATCACAACTGGAAAACTCATATTTCTCATGAGATTTGAAAATCCCACTCGAATGTTGAGATTTCACTTTTGTTGAGAAAAAAAATATAAGATCTTCCTCTTCTCTCATACTTTTGGTATAAATCCTGATACCCAGAGACCAACATGACCTTTGGTGAAAACTATACTCGGCATGAATTAATATTTAATGATTTGTGGGGACTGAATTTCAAAAAATTCAATTCAAAATTCGAACTCATTGCAGAGTTACACCAAAGTGCCCAATAAGAATTCCCATTTTAATCCATTTCTATGTTTTAGCATCTTATTTGTAAAACTATTGGCATTGACAAACAAAAAAAAGTCGATCTATTAAAACTAAATTACAGTGAGTTGAACTGAACTGGAACTGAAGTATGACCATGGCACCGTGCTGGTGCCAGAAATTACACATTACAGAACCTGACTTCCTATTCGTTCTTTTTTTTCATTTCAATGATTAAGTCTGTTTGAAGTCAGCAGCAGCTTATATCACTGCAATATCATGCTAGACATCCTAATGTGAAGGCATTAACAATTCATTGTAAACCTTAAATAGTATGTTTCCAGATAGCTGCCATGAAGTTATTAACTATATTTCTAAAAAAATAAAGGAAACAAAAAGAAAAATATAAAAGAGGATATATTAAAAAAAACAAAGCAGGGAGAAAACAGTACATAAAAGGATATTGTATAACTGGCTTTTCCCCAAATTTGAGATGTGATTAAAAGATGAAAAGGCTCAAATTTGTTCCCTGCAGGAGGTAAAATTAAAGTCACTTAATAATAGAATAATATTGGATATTTGATCATGGGATATTACCAAGTGTTGACTAAATAGAACAACAAATATTTTATCTTATATAAGATGCAACTTTAATCATTTTAATCATTTACAGCAAACCTCCAATGGAAGGAGGGAGCAAAGAAAAAGAAAATGAGCAGAGTGCAAACTAGATTAGGAGTAAGAAAAAAAAAACAGAATATAAATGGGAAAGAGAGGGGCGGCGTGGAGAGAATTTGCTGATTACTGTTACCTTGGCTGCTAATATGGCTGTCTCCCAGGGGGGATTGTGGGTAATGTAGTAAACAGGCCCAGTCCTTTAAGCTGTGGCCAGTGGGAACCAAGCCTGGATAATTTCCATTAGTGTCCCATTAACTGACTCTTCTGTTCACTTCACACTTCCTCAGTTGAGTGTGTGTTTATGTGTTTATGTGTGTGCACACACTTGCTCATGTTCAGTATGGAGTGTGTTTATGGCTTTGCATATGTGTCCATGCCACTGTGACCGTGTGAATGTGTATGTGTGTCCATGCATATATCGGAGGGTGTGTACGCACGCTGATTTGTTCATGTGTGCGCCTGTGTGAGAGAAGCACTCGGTGACTCTTTGTGTCTCTCCAGCAGCATGGAGATTGAATCACCCCTGAGACGAGCTCTGTGGTAAATTGTCTTTAATAAAGGAGAGAATTGCTTCTTTATTCATCCAAAAAATAAAGAGGAGCGAAATAACTTGCTGTTGGCAGCTGGTGCTGGCACAGTGCACAACTGTGTTTGTTGTGAACTGACCTTTTCATCCTGTGGCCACAGCAGCTGGTGGTTTACAAAATAACTTGAAACTTTTTTTTCCATGTAAAAATCTGCCCTGTCAGTTACTGATAATGCATGAGTGAATCATTCAAAACCAGTTTATGCGCAAATTTATGCTCTTCTGAGCTACTCTATCTCCAGACTAAACATTGATATTGGATGATCCTGCATTCAATGACCTTTGAAAAGTACAATGCCAATGTTTTTGACACTATTTATTTACTTATTATCACGTCTGTGCATGTTAACTACATCATGGTTAAGTGTTATGTTTAGGGAAAGATTGTGGTTATTGATAAGGTGCAGGCCTTTTTAGCACATTTTGACATGTCACAGTGGGGAAAGCAAGATGTAATTTATAGGGTCCTATATGTTGGCTCACTGTCATACTGTCATGGCTTATGGATCCATTGTTAATGTTAATTAGTAACACCTGTGCTTTTCCTACAATGACATATCAAAATGTCCACCAAGAAAAAAAGGCCTGTCAAAGAGCTAGGCAACTAAAACATGTGGTAAAGGTTTATGGAAAGATTGTGGTTGCAGTTAAACAAGCCAACAAGTGGTTTCCATTTTAGTTTAGTATGTTAGCATGCTAACATTTGCTAATAAGCACCAAACACAAAGTACTGCTAAAGCCAGTTGGGATGTCATTAATCTGGGAGATATTTGGTAATAAACCACATGATTGTACAGCTTGAATTGTGATCTGTATCAAAGTGGTGAACAAACTGACATTCCCATCGCTAGAGATGCGCAGCTAGTGTGGCTAAAACAGGACATGATCTCCTTACTTACTGACTCTGTGCCTCGATAAATAAGGGCACGCTGCTTCCTGAATTTGCACTGAACTTTGGCTTTAGACATTACCCGTGCACTCAATAATTGTCCAATATACTTTTACAATCCAGTGGTGGCACTCTTCATTTTTGCATCCTCCAGCTAGAGGAGCTTCTAGCGAGTTAGCATAAGTAGCAATAATCACCATGGCTAAACAAGGATTAGATTGCCACCCACAGGTTAAACCAGAGATAATGTTTTTGAATAAACAGGCAGACATTTTATTCCAGAGTCTCATACACCAGCGTCAGAATTGTCTGCATCATTTTTTTTTTGGCACATTGAAACTACCCTACAACTGTAAGTGTCTTGGAGGTACAAGAGGCAGTGTGTTGTCTCCCTTAAACACAGGATTGGAGGGAAGTTGCAAGACGATTTATACGTCAACCAAGTTGAATACAATTTATTACAATTGTGTCTGTGCGCATGAGTTAGTGTTGGGCTAATACTCCTTGTACCTCCATTTCATCAGAAAATAGTGGCTCCTTGCATCTCCTCTTGTTTTTCTCCAAGATCTAATCTTCTTCCTCTTTTCATCTGATCATCCTCTCTCTGGTCCCCGGTCCTCTCTGTCTCTCGCTCATTTTATCTCTATTCAACCGATGACTCCTTCCATCCCTTGCACTTTTCTCCTCGGCTCTATCTATCATCGTAATAGCCTGCTCATCTGAGTCCCCCCGCATCTCTCCACTCATCATCCCTCTCTTCCTCTCGTCCGTCTTTTCGCCTATCCTTCATGGAGCTGGATAATCCCCTCTTCCCTCCCTCATTTGTCTTTCTTTCTCACCTGCTCCTTTTTTTCCCCCTCTTTTATCCTTTTTTTTCCTCCCTTAACCCATATGTAAAGTCCTTGTTAAAATGTTGCTGAATAAACCACAAAGAAAGCATCAATTCTTTTTGAGGGGATCTATTAGTGTCGGATGGCTCTCTTGTATTGTGTCTTTTATTGTCTGTTTCTCCATCAAACTTTGTTACAGATGAACTATCATGAGGAAATTAGTGTTTTCGATATCAGAAAGGAAGCTAAGCGAATAGAAAAGTCATCCTTGCTCATAGAAATTCCAGATTTCAGCTGTAAACATCATTGAGACTCAAATGACTCATCAGCGCTTTGTGTTTCCTCTAAACAGAGAGCTGTACAAAACAACTCATCCGATGGCAAATTAATCCTGCGCATTATTTGTAGCCATTAGGGACATAATGAAAGTTTGAAACAAAATCTTTTGTAATGCAAAACTTACATAGTTGAATATGTTGTGTAATTGCACACATTTGAAATTCGCTTTGTTACACTAAATGGGCAAAGTTAACAAAGTCTGGTTTTGGTGTCATGAGGTTCAGTGAGCCCAACTTAATTTACCAAATCATATGAAAGAGGACCTTAAGTGTAAAAACAAGTCCTCCTACCTAGACAAGAAATCAGTTTGTGTATCAGTGCCTTGGATCATAAATCATATGAGTTTTCCAAACAAGTTAAATGAATTTTTCCCCAATCTACCACCTTTTTGTTAGGTTCTAGGCAACTAAAATGAATGATCACATCATGTTCAGGGTGAAGAGAGATTATAGGAAAAGGTTGGCATCATGTTTAAGAAAAAGGTTAGGGTCCCAGTTTGACATCGTTGATCCCAAAGTATTTCAGTGATCGAGTAATCATAGTTTTTACAGGAAAAAAAGCTAAAATTCTCTGTTTACAGCTTCTTACATATGAATATTTATTTTTTTAGTTCTCTATGATATTAAACTTAATATCTTAAGGTTGCAGACTCAAAATGCTCCAAATAAAACTGAGCAATTGACTGTGAAAGTAATACAGATAAATAAATCATGAAAATAATCTTGAGTTGCAGCCCTGGTAACAATGCTTCTGCTTCCGAGAGAGGACGAGAAGAGCTTGCTTGTCAAGAACGGATGAACAAAGGTTATTTGATTACATTTGCTAACAAAAGCAGCTGCTATTTAGGTGAAGACAGTCTTGGATAAAAGGTGACATGCGTGTCAGAACTGGAGCGTGAGCCTCCAGAGAAGTGAGGAAGATATAAATGTTGATTAAAATGAAAACATTTCTCTTGTTCTTCTGTGGGGACTACTGCGGGCTCGCACTTTCTTTTTCCAGTTCTGGTGATCACAGACGTTGGCACAAACCAAGCGTAGCCAGATGCGATTCAGCACAACGCGGAAGAGAGGCTGAATACATTAATAATAGGAGGAATACAGAATCAGCAGCTGGAGTTGGGGCGAGGATTCAGTAATGACTAATCACATGAGCTCCTCTCATCCCCTTTTAAAAGCAGCAACAGGCTGAGGTCTCTGGGAGAGAGAGAGAAATCACAAAATGTTCTTGTGTATTAAGAATTATAAGGTTGCTTTCAGATTAACTTACTCATGGTTTCAGAGTTGTAGCAGTTCTTTTTTTTTTAACATTTTTCTTTCCTTTTTTTCAACACTGGGTATTGGGTGACAAAAATAGTGCAACAGGGTACCAAAAACCAAATCGTTATTTGTTGTTTGTACTGCTAAAATGTGAAATTACAGGGTTGACAGAGAATGAGAACACACATACAGTGAATACCGATATAAAAAAAAAAAAAAAACGCTCAGCACCAGACTGTTCCAGCTGATCAGCTCTACCTCCCTGAGAGGTGATGCAGAATTCACTAGAGGAGAACATGAGCTGAGTCGGTTTCTCCCTCTGGTGCGAATGACTCTCCGGAGACATGCGGCACTACTCTCTGCCTCTGCTTACGGTAAGAGGGGCGGATAAATGAGTGGAAGGAACGGAGGGGAAATGGCAGAGGGAGGTGAAGAAAAGCAGGAAAGCAGGAAATTGATGCGAAAACAGAGAGCAATGTGGTGATAGAGGAGAAGGGGGTGGAGAACAGAAGGGGGCATTACAGAGAGATTACAGATGAAAAGAAATAATAAAAATGAGCGATTTCTCCCTTTTCTCATGAAGATATTTCAATGGAGAAAGACTGGGAAGGGAAAATAAAACAAAAAGACACATGATGCTTGGTGGGAAAAGAAGATGGAGCGACATAGATAAGGAGATAGCTGGAGTAAACAAAAACAAAGTTCGAGTGGACCGAGAAGACCAGAGACCTGTCGATGACCCCAGATATGAAGATACATCCTTGTTTCAAGACACAACAACAAATCTCTCTATGCAATAACGTGTGTTTACATTCCCCGTATGTATGCTCACATGTACTATATAAATGATAAGCCGAGTATAGAATATTTTTCCGTGACCAACCAAATTGGCTGCGCCCGCTTTCAGAGACGGCAGAAAAAAAGAAATAGCTCGGATAGTTTATGTTGCAGATTCATGAGCAGTGGGAGGTTTGGCAAAGGAAGCAAAACAACATTAACTTCAAGCACCAGCATATCCGACTTACAAAGTACTCAGCGCTTCTTAAAATGATTGCCTGCTAGGCTCAATTTAGATACATAAAGCACAAAAGCAACTAGCAGAGAGCTCTGATTATTCCTCATCAAAAAAAGAGACAGAGACTAAGCGGCACTCTTGGAGTCTAAGTGACAGGGTTGGACCACTCCAAACACTTCAGTGAAGTCCTGATCATTGTTTCAGTGATGGGTTTGGATGCTGAGGAGATTTTTTGGCAGGATTAGAACAAGCTTGCGGTAGATGAAATTACTTTTTTTTTTAGGAATTTAAAGAGCCCTGTGCACTGGATGTCCTCAGGTTTTTTTCTCCTAACACAGAATTTTAATACATCTATATCTAGAGGACTGTGAGTCATACGCAGGATGAAAAACGATAGAACATGACATTCCTGTTAGGTCTTTTTATTAATTTAATTATTTCCTCTTTTTTTTTTTTTTTATTTCCGCGCATACATCTGCCACTGTTTAACACGAGCAAATCTGTTTTCTCCCAGGAACACCTGCACCTGTGAAACCACCAGGCCAGCTTGTGGAAACAGCAAGTGCACAATCAAAATTAAACACAGCCGAGACAATGAGGCATATGGGCCGCATTTGGCTGTTAGGTGTTTTTGTTGACATGTGCGGTACTACAGTAACAATGGTGCTGGTTTTCAATGTGGGCAGTTTGCTGCGTGATGAATGGACGAGTCGCACGGTGTCTGTGCTGCAGCTTTTCTTGTGTGTACCAACGTTACCAGGAGACGTCTGTAAACAAGGTGGAGCCATTCATACCATACTCTTATGATATTACACTGATACAGGAGACATTTGTGGATGCGTTCATTACAGATTATTAACTGAATATGTACAGGAAGAAGAAGTAGGAAGACAACAAAAAGGATAGCATCCACCAAAGATAACCAAAACTTGATGGGTTTTTTTGTTTCTGTTGTTGTTGTTTTTTCCACCCCGAGTATTTCACAAAGAATATTTTGGCAGTTTCCTTCAGTGGAAATCATTTAATAAACCAGGAAATTTAAAAAAAAACATAATTTTACATGAATTTTAAACTGAAGCATCTAAATTTGAGTGAGAGTCTGGGTCTGAGACATTCTCTCTCTCATTTGTTATCACATTCAACTAAATATAACATTAAAATTGATGAAAATGTGCTGAATTAATTTGAAGGTGAACTTTGAGGCTGTTTATTAGCTACTGCTGAGAGATGTAATGTTTGTACAGTCATGAGCACAGTCCCCAGGCTGATACTTGCGGGATAAAACTCCGTTGAGATAGCATGTTATTAGATATTTCTCTCTAATTACCAAAAAAATATCAATTTTATGAGTCAGCCATGGACCGCACTCTGTATCTCCCCAGTTATCATGAGCAGACTTGCTTCTGATTGGCCTAAAGATATTCCTGAAGCAATGTGGGTTTAACTGGTAAATGACATTAGGCATGATCGATCCAATGTCTTATAAATTAAATGGATATGCAAATATTTCACATTGCAGAATATTTCTTGAGTGAACATTACCAAGACTTTTTATTTTCATCAGCATACCAGAAAAAAACACAATTGACACATCTGCAAAAAGGACTGCCAGGCTGGTTAAGATGAGACAACTAAAAGCACTTAGTTGAAGGGACATTTCTGTACTTTGTTTAACCTTGGTTTGTATAATTGCTAACTTTGCATTCACCACCTCCTTTGTAGTTATTCAGAAAACACTAAATTAAGGTATAATGGGGGCAAGCAAGGAGAGCGTCCTAGGGGTTTTCAAATAAATTTCAGTTTTACATAATTAATTTCAAACTCTTGTCTCTGAGTCCGACTGAAAATAAACACAGAAAGTAGCTTCTGTGTCTGGGGAAACTTCCTTAACAAGGTGTTTTATTTGTGAGCAAAAGCTAATTTGCATAAAAATATACACCGATACGCTTATTTCCTGTATGATATTGTATGTGAACCCAGGCCACTTAACTATGCTGAGTGCCCATCCACATCCTAGTCACCCTTGGCCTTTTGCACATGTTCTCTGTGAACCCAAGTCAATCCCTTTGTTTGGTTTCATTTTATTAATTATTTTCACTTTTCACAAACTGTAGAATTCACAGATTACGTCAATAAGATAAACTGGTCATTTTTACACCACCGTGGTTAAAAAAACCATCATGGCTCCAATGAACCTAAAGCGAAATCCCACTCCCTCCGGCGAGGACTAATTATAGCTTGTTGCTTTCTAATCTTAACATGTTCACAGTTGAGTTATTTCTGGCTTAATGACTGACTCATATTCAGCACCTCGAACAGCGACCGAGCTACTGGGCTGGCTGTTCTGGCAGGCAGCTGTCCGTGGTGCTGAACGGGAGGTAGCGAGAAAGAAGGGGTATCGCATGGATGAGTTTCATCTCTCAATAGCCAGATACATAATTGTTGTTTTTATTCTTCATCATGAACAGTTATTTTATTGACAGTAAAAAAAAAAAATCATTAGATGACATATTGGCACTGAAAACTGCTATTGGCACCAATTCAGTGATGAACACAGCTCATAACGTGTAGACAGCAATGAGGTCGCTCTTTCCTTTTTTGGCACAGAGCTGCATTATAAAACATCTTAATGATTTCTGGTAACAAGAAAAAAACAATTTTAAAGTTGTGGTTGTTACTTACTTGGCACCCTGTTAATTGCTTTAAGAGGTCGCAGTACCCTCACTGTTCTGATGGCGGTGAAGTTGACGTTCTGCAGGTCGAGGGAGTATTCCACCATCCTGGAAAACACGCAAGCACAAACTATGTTAACAACACAAATACTTGCACATCCCAACAGCATTTAAAGAGAGTGAAGACCAAGAAAACTCCATTATAACCCATACGATCATCACACAGGAGCCATTTCATCGGAACTTCCCAGTTGTGTCGGTTTAATACACTCCTCCCTTCATGTTTGTGCCTATTAAAGAGCTTAATATGAATTAATGAGCTGGAATTCATGTACCTAATGAAGCGAGACGTTCAAAGAAACATCGGCTAGTGGAAGACTTCATAACATAAGCTCAACTGTGCTTGCAAAAAAAGAAAGTGTCTGCCTCCATGTCCTTAAACAACATTACCATTGATTAGTTTGCAGCTGAGCATGAATACTAATGTGTGTAGGTGTATCTGTTTACAAGGCAAGGTAACAAAGTGCTGCACTGGCATTAAAAAAAAAAAAACCCAGGTGTTCCATCATTTTGACATCGACGGAGGAAGATGTCAAAGCACGTGTGAATAAGTACAGGAAACCTCCATCCATGATAACTGGATATACCTTTTTTACCGCATGCCGTGAAAGCATCAAAGTGTATCTCGTCGGTTCGTGGGTGTGCACAAGCACGAGAGGCGTCAGATTAAACCTGCAACCATCTGAGAGATGAAAGCGGAGCCCGGTGAAGGAGCAGGGGGATCGGAGATGGAGGGGGGGGGGGTAAACATGCTTGAAGTAAAAACTAGGTGCGGAATAATGGAGACAGAGGAGGGAAGCAGAAAGCGAGTATTTTGCTATATTTGACCTATTTCCGACTGATGTATTACAGAGAAAACACACTTTGCCCGAAGAATGGCAGAAAGAGAGATAGTGACAGTGCAGAGAATGGAGGGAGAAGACAGACAGAAAGAGAAGGAGAATAAACAGAGGGGATGGCAAGTGATGGAAAAAGTGAGACGAGGACGGATAGATCAGAAAAGAACGCGAAGAAAGTACCAAGGGATGATTAAGTGCAATATAACGATGGCAATAAAGTGAGATTGAGGGGGAGAGAGCCTGAAGTGTTGGAGATAATTACGACGATAGGAGCAGAGTGAGACAGGAGCCTAATATGCATATATACCTGGCTTAACAGTGGAAAGCTGCTCTCAGGCTGAGCGAAGGGATGGTGGAGGTGGGGGGGAGAGGATGTCAAGATATGTGGAAAATGAAAAGTACAAGAAACTGAGGCAAGTTTCAGGTATTTCAGCTAAATGTTCTCCTCTGAGATATTTTAGCGCTCCACAATAACAAGCTCATTTCAATAAGAGGTTAGAGTTTAATGTTTGAAAAGTGCCAGCCAATTATTCATATGTAACCTTTTGACCCGCATATCAGAAGATATTTTTTTGACAGTAAAATAACAGTGAAATAGACAGCAACAAAAAAAAAAAAAAAAACCTCCATTTTCCTTGTATTCCAGAGGGAGCTTCACAGCTTGAAATCCTGCAAGGTTTCAAAGTTGGAAAACAAGAATAAGTTACATAACGATGTAACTCAGGAGGGTGAAAAAAAAATAAAACAAGGGAAATGCCGGGTCAAACTTTTGACAGGGTTCAAGAAAATATCGACACTGCCGACTTCAGTTAAATGTCAAAGATCGGAAAGCAAAGGTGTTCCCAAAGTTGTAAAACACTATCAAGTCGATAAACAAAAAAAAACTTGACCCAATCAAAGTGCCAAAGTTGAAACCAGGAGTTGCAGTATGATTTCATCTTCAGGTCAAAGGTGAAACTTCTAGACTCGCAGAACCCCTGTACATGCTCCAAAGCATCCATAAGGTGTGCATCTGACTCAGCAAGCCATGAAATATGAAACTGTGTCCCTTCAACACATCACCGTATAACGTTGGGGGTGGCAGGAGGCAGCGAGCCCTCATTTCCACTACAGCTCCCTTGCAAATCAGACAAAACTAGACTAGTAAAACACACACCAAGCATGAAAAGTGAGGTCGGAGTTCGCAGCGGAGTACCTGGATGCCGCCGTATGTGTGTGACCAGAGAGGCTGGTTCCTTCATGTGTGGCCATGATCTAATTTGACAGGAATGGAGAACAGGGAGCATCATCCATGTCCATCATGGGCAGAAAAAAACAAAAAACGGATGGATGTGTGTTAATAGTTTGGTTAACACCCAGAGGGAAAGGACGAAATGAACTGGACTGAGAGTTAGTACAATTGCACTGCAACACTTCTACAGCTGCTATTTTAATCACTGTGTTATAGTGTGTTGACAGGGCAGGAGTCTGTGTGTGTGTGTGTGTGTGTGTGTGTGTGTGTGTGTGTGTGTGGTAGGGAACATATGGGGATCTGTCATTTTGGGCAATTTTTTTTTTTTTACAGCAATTTTAGATAAGACAGCTCATTTTGGACACACAGACACACAAGATTACACATACATGTTCGGGTGAACAATCACGCCTGTGCACACTGAGACACAAAAACACACACACACACACACACTTACAAAGACACACAGTTGCTTGTATGCACATGGGGGGAAAAAAAAGAAAAAGTAAAGCATAATTATTCTTGATACACCCCAATTTTTCACACACTGAGCAGATGTACTGACAGATAACCCCAGTCTCACACTGATACACACACACACACACACACACACACACACGAGTATGGAAAGTGCTCGGGGCAGACTCTGGGCTCTCACAAAGCTGTGTCAAATCACAAGACAGAGGCCACACACATTTTCACTGTCTCACACTTTAACAAACTCATGCACTCGCACACGCACGCTCCTGAAGGAGTGTAGTTACATAAGCCACGAACCCACACACATTCTTACAGCACACACACACATACACACAAGCCGTCACTCTCAGACACACACATACACGCGTCAAACTAAATTTAGTGTCTGTCTGTGTTTGAATTAGGACCGCTCTCCAACCAAACAGCTTCATGAATATTTGAAAGGAGGAAGTGGATAACTTTTGTTCTAGCAGCATTAGACGGGGTAATGTGTGATTCTTAAATATCCTCTTTCTCTTTTTTTGGGGGGGGTTTTCTCTCTGTGGTGTGTCTTCTCTTGAGAGAGCTGCTCTATCCCTGCCATTTACTTTCCCCTCCAAAAGCGCCGTCACAAGTTAGCTTTATGAAATATTCTCTCTGGAGCTATCAGAGTGGAACAGCGGGAGGGTTTTTCTCCAGGGTTTGTCCTGCTGGTTGAAGGGGAAAGCTTTGAAAATTGGAGCTAATGTAAGAGGCAGCTTTTGAAATGATACGCACGACTCATGAGTACATCTGTTATGTTAAGTAAAAAAAATACCAGTCGTAAGCCTAAGTGAAAGCATGGGGAAAATGTAAGTTTGTAAAACAGTGAAAAAAAAACACTTGAAATCGTTCAAAATCACATTAAAAATTCACAGAAATACTAAAAATGTACTCAGCAGTCATGATACATCTCAAAATTGGTGTAAACTTGTTTTAAAACATTTTTAAATTAACATTTTTGGGGTATTTTATGCTTTTATCAGAGGAGATGTAGCTGTTCATGTATGGTGTCTTAACCCCTCAGTCACAGGGCGGCCCTTTTCTTTTTTGTGGCCTTTAATGAACACCAGTGTAGAGTCCCTGCATGTTTTAAAGGCAGACAGTCCAAGCCTCAAGCAACAGACCAGCTCTTTCTTCAACCCCCAGGAATACTGGCCAATAATATATAAGTGAAAGTCCCAGACTCCTCACTGACCAGACCTTCTAAACAACCTCCTGCAAACAGAAACGATCAGATAAAGAACCCCCCATCTACTGCATGGTCATCAAACCAGACCGTTGACCGAAACCATCTTTGATCCTTCAAGCTACAAGAGCCAGCAAGATGAAAAGACCAATTCACACCCCGGCATGAATTGATAGTACCACTTAAAAGACCCCCACCAATGGTTATCATAACTCACCTCTATGAGCCAGTCACACACAAGGAGGAGCTTTCACCAACTTTAATCCCACTGTGGATTTCGACTTTCAGGACTTGAATGTCCAACCCGAGAACTGATCACTGGGCAAACCAGCATAAGGCACAAGACATGTTGTATAATATACCATGTTCAAATGACATAAAGACACTCACAGACATTTACCAGAACACACACACACACACACACACATTCAAATGTCTTGGACCCCTGCTGTTCATAGTCAGATAAGGGAGAACACACATGGAAAATGCATGGAATTACAAATGTAATTTGTCTAAGCATAATTAATATCGTATGTTAGTATGAGTGTGTATATCACAATATGTGTTGTTATATACTTTAGTTAGACTTTTATTCCACCGCCTTAAAGCCAAGAAATGTATCACCAATGCCAAATCTCACCATCCATGATATCACTATCATGTTTGGTACCATTCTGCTTGTTTCACTTTCAGAATGCTAAATCTACTACTGAAATTGCAAAATTAGGAAAAATGTAAATGTTAAATTGTAAACACTTTGATTAAAAAATAACCATGTTCAGGAATTGTACCCGCCTGTCCATGAACAGGACAACAGACCGGCTCTGTTCCCCCAGAACTCTCCAACCCCTGGGATTGGCTGGGATGCACCTTCTGGGCAGGAAGACCAAAACTTTTAAACAGTGTCTTATCTGAGACTCAAGGCGAAGGCTTTTTGCTGGTTGCTAGCTGGTTTTCCAGGCTGGTTTGTTGGCTGCTGGTTTCTTCTTTCTTTCTGTCTGCTAGACTGAAGATCAGAACATTATAAGCTAGAGTCATGAGTTGAGGATCAAGCTCAAGAGAGCATGAGCGCATAAACCAAGAGCTCTCCTCCAATGGGAACTTTCCAAGTCCAGACTGGCCGATTCACTCATCATTACAAGATCCAGACTCCAGCTCCTCACACCAGTACATGGACTCCATTCTCTACAAGAAACCACCTCAGGGAGCAAGCAAGTATTCATACAAAGCCTTCATCAGCTTGTTTAAACCCTGGTGCTTTCATGATTTGTAATTTCAATTAGAAATTCAGAACTAAGGTGTACTTTTACACAATAGATAACTCTGCATGATACATTTTAATCATTCACTAGCCATAGTAAGTTTCCCTTACCTTACCTACCCTTGCGAAATCTTGTGTGGCCAACAAAGAGGACTATTTGTCTATTATTATACCTACTCTAATATGAGTTATGTTGCTGGATGGATAATTTCATATTGGAGTTGTGCAAAAATAATAATTCAGAATTCCCCATAAAATTGTAAAGCTATCTGAGTGCACCAATTCCTACACCTGCAACAGCAACAGCAAGACAGAGAGGGCTGAAGGGACATTTTTAAATAGAAGATGTCATCGCTAAATGGCTATAAAGAAGACATTAGATGAAAAGGGTGTTGGTGGGTATCAAGGATAAGAAGAGATTATAATTGTATCCACTTGCTTTAGTTCTGGTAAAACCTCATGGGGGCTTTAGTTTTAACAAATTAATCATGTTTTTTTTTTAAACTCACAAACAGTCTTAGAATGTTAATAGCAAAAACAGGAGCACATTGAGGAAAAATGAGTTATAGAAGGTGGTGTAACAATAGCTAGCCAATGATATGTCTCCTTACAAATATGCATGGTGCGAATGAGCAGCTAATCTAAAAAAAAAAAAAGAAATTATATTCATATATATTATATATCATATTATATTTTCAAATGATACAAGTCCAGAAATTCAGATCTTAATGTCTACAGTGTAACTCATAAATGCTTTCTGCAACATTTTGCATACATTGCTATTGCAATTGCAAATTACCATAATTAATATTTGATAAGGTTGTTGATCACTGACTCACTCAGACTTCATCAGTGAGATTTCCATCTTTAAAAACTCACTTTTAAGGTGCCATACACAGGTTGTATTTCCCTCCCCTCACAGCACTCCCTTTTATTTTCCTTCATTTCAATCAAATGAAAGTAGCTTTCCCAACAGTATTAATTATTTTGCCATGGCGCAGTGAACTTCAAAAGTCACATTCGCATCAGTCAGTGTCAAACACAGCACTCCATCATCGGAGTGTGATAGAAATAACGTCCATGCTTAAATAAGCACAATCTAGAGCAATAATAAACCATCTCTAATCTGCACACGTAAACACAACTCATTGTGCAGACCTACTGTGACTGTCTGGTTCTACAAAAACTGCGTCTTTCAGAGTTTATATTATATTGAATGTGGTTTCTGTGCATTACGCCTTTATATATTTTACACTGAATCAATCACCCATCTGCTTCTGAGAGTTCTGAGGCTGATACCAATATCAATATTTGAGAGTATTTAAATTCCAATAATGATATATTAGCCAATATTTAATATCTGTTAGTTACTAGCTCACCATTTCCCAAAACGTGATAAATGAATACGCTGTCTGATATATCGACCCAGTCGTTGTTTGCCAAGGATTTGTTTTTCTAAATTGTGCTAAATTGACTTGATCCAAATTTAAAGTGTCAATTTATTTCTGTGTTTTTCAACCTTGCTTTGTTATGCTTGTGTGCCCTCTCTGTGCTGACTGATTAGTACACCAGCCTCAGTTTTATCCACAAATGTATAAAAGACAGATTCAGAGTACTGATGATGATGATGATGATGGAATAGGATCAAATAGCAGATGGAAGATGATATTGAACCAGAAAATCCAGCAGCCATTTTCATTTTTCATTTTCATTTCAATTTTACAAACCAAATCAAGCATGTTTTTTTTTTTTTTTACCTTCTGTATTGGTTGGTACATGCAGACACACAACACAACACGTGCACATTACTTCAGTTTACCAGCAGTAACGGCAAAGGTTCATCTATTAGGTGTGGCATACATTAGCGGAAAACTATTTAGCCAATGATCCGGGCTGCGGATGGCCTTGGAAAGCACAACAACGTAGCTCAATATATATTATACATGTAGGCCATTCTGGTGGCTGTACACTGGTCTAATAGGCATGAATAAACTAATATGGCAATTACCAGAGAGCACTAAACGTCTCATTTTATGCCAACAGTCCAGGCCAAACTCCTTCTGGAGAAGATAGCATCAATTATTAAAATGAGATTAATGGATGGGGTAGATCTTCTGTCCCAGAAGTGGTTTGCAAGTCAGAGAAGATAGAGGGGCACACACACACACATGCACACAGACACATGAGAAGTCAACACGCACTCACGCACATTAACCACAGCTCTGATTCACTCCTCTCTCTCTTTGCCATTTCCCTCCATCTTTTATCCTTTTACCAACTTTTCCACCTCACAAAAAACTCTTTAATCTCTTCCTTTACTGCTTAAATTCGGTCTCTCCATCTATTCCTTTCACATCTTTAAACCTCTCTGCTTTCCTCATTATCTGTTTTGTATTGTACTGTGTGCATGTGTGTGTGTGCTTTCCTCTGTGTGTATTATTTTCCATTTTCACATTCCTCTCTCTAATGAGCTACTGTTACACCTCCAGATGGGTACAGATGCTCATACGTGTCCCTGCGAATGTGTGTGTGTGTGTTACGTGTGCGCACATGTGAATAACTTGTTAAAGATGAAAGCCAGATGTCTAGCTGCTGTGGTAACGTTGCCCATCTCTCTTTCCACATGTTCCCACCCTCTGTCACATTTAAGCCCATGACTCACACCGCTACTATAGATTAAAATAGACAAACGGAGATTAGATGGCCGTATACGACTTTTTCAGTAAACTGGACTGACTCAACAAATCTCAACAATGAACTCATCCAACTTACAAGTATTGTGTGTGTGTGTGTACTAACACTGATATATCTTATTCCTCTGAAAACAATTAAAAACATGTCAGTGAGACACACCATGGACATGTTGCTACTGCCGTGGCTACCGCGGTTTGTTTAGAAACGGCTCCAAAGACTAAGAGCAGCAATCACGTTTTCAGCCTCGAGAGAGAATTCCTTGTACAGCAGACAACATTATGCATGCAGGAACATGGCCTTCAGAGTGAAGGAACATGTCACCGAGTGCAATGGTGTGGCTCACTGATGTGCTCATGCACAAGAGATTTGTTGACAATAAGAAAAATAGAGAAACTCATAACTATGTAAATGTGTAAATAAGTGATAATGGAGAGAGAGATGCAACAAAAATCAGTACAAGGTAGTGTAACATGACGTGACGTGCTTATATGTACAGCAGGGATACAGCAGGGATATGCAAATAAATCTACCCACAGTTTCACAAACTTTGTTGTAGGCTAAGGAATAGTGGCATAAACTAAACCTCTCGTAAATTAGATCAGAGATTAGATTAATTAACAATTAAATCGAGAAAGAAAACTATAATGAACTTATTTAAACTTGCAACCGCAATGAAGGAGATTCACATTTCAAGTTTGGAGAGTCGATTAAAACGTGACAGTGCCCCCTGTCCCACTCACTCAACACAGTCCAGAAAGCTACAGCCACAGTGAACAAGGATAAGTGTACATTGACTGAAAAATATCGGCAAGTCCTCTCAAGGGAGAGGTGCTAATATCTGACCAAAGAGTTGTTCTTATAGAATAAGGGAAAGAAAAGAAAAAAAGGCACAGAATCTAGAAAAAAGAGGTTTCATAACAATTCCAATATGTATGCTGTGTATTTAATATGTTTAGAAATTGAGTAGTTAGCCTACTGGGGCTATAACTGACTTGGGCCCAATGGCTGTACGCAGAATCTCAGAGGTTCTGTCTTTACTGCATAATAAACGGCTTTGTGCATACTCTTAACTACAAGCCTCTGATTTCCTCTGCTCGTGTTGTGGCTCAACACATCCTAGTCCCAGACACAATCTCCTTATGGAACACCCACGGGTGAAATGCATTGATCCTCTCATCTTTGACTTAGTAGGAGTTAGATGAGAAGATCAATATTTTCCTAAAATCTCAGGGTAGTGTTCAGAGGAATCAACTGCATTGCCAGACAGAAAGGCGCAATAAAAATCATTTAACTGCTATGTAGTGGAGGATTTTATTCAAAGTAAATTCCATCCAAGTTTTAATGGGTATATACATTTTTAGTGTGGGTGGCCTTAAGTCATAATTGAAGTTCTGACCCTACATTTTATGCTATGCAGTCAACTGTATCAATCATCAAAGTGAATATATGACACCTTAGAGGAATTTTAATGGGTGTGAGTGAATTATTCAGTACTCAAGGTGATGGCCTGTAAGTAATAATCTACAATATGTTCATGTAAATGAGTTTTACCTCTATCGGTACTGCCGACTTGACTGTGAGTTTCACATCTGCTGTTTTAAACACCAGGTCAGGTCGATCTCTACTAGGGAAAGTACTCAGATTACATGTGATAAGCCAACAATCAATGACTAGTACACACACATGTATATTCTATATTAGTTATGGGGAATTTTAACTTTATCGGGGAATAATCAGCCATGGATACACACATCTGTTAAGATAGTTTGGTGCCATGTAGCATCAGACTGATGTGCAGGCGTCATTTACTATATACTTAGTGTCAAAACCTATTCGACATCATTAACTCAATAACCTCATGCACCATCGGACAGTTAAACTAATTACAGTATGTGCCTACGACAAACAAGACTAGACTTCTGTAAATCAAACTAGCCATATGCTCAATATTCATTAATGATTGCCTGAGCTATGGAGCGTAAATTAGTGTTTGCATTACGAGTGAATGTATAGAGTAGAAACACACACACTGACTACTAATGTACAATATGGATAATATGTTTAGAGAAAAGTACTCTGCAACAGTAATTTAAGCAATTTAACACATTTCCTTTCTAATATTGGAAATTTTAATAAACATGCAAATGAAATGGACATTTTGAGCTAAATTACATTTTCTCACTTCTTTTGTGTTGCATGTTAACATAATTATTGACAATACTTTTAAAAGCACGAGCCATGTTGCTGCAGTGTGAACATCTAACACAATACGATGATGTGTTTTGTATCCTGCATGTGGATTATATGGACTGTATTAAAAAAGGGACTACGATAAAGTAAACTGCTGGTTGACGACTTACTTGCTACATGCAGTATTTTCTCCTCCTTCACCATGTACTATTATGTTTAATTACATACAAGTAAACTGCAATTAACATTGAAATAACTGTGCTATTATAATATCATGTGCAATTACTGCTCCATGCAATATCTTACAGTTATTATCTACTCTGAGGCATTTGCGAAATTTGTACTCATACATGTGTTTGCATGTGTTTTTTTTTTTATTTTCATACTTTATGCTTTTCACACATGTAGCTTCCGGAGAAAGCTATGACAAGCATTGAATTGCCCAGTTTGACCCAATGTTACTCTGTGCAGATAGGAGTTTTTGAACCTTTGGAAGCAAAATGGTGACATCCAAGCAACAGTTGGAAAACATCCAAAGAAGAAGGGGAATAGATATTTTGAGAAAACATTGACAAAATATTCAAAAGTATTAACCTTTCCTAACCTTTTTCTCTCTCAGTGGGGTTGCAGACTATTCTGCTTCACTGAGTAATGACCTGTTGATAGAGTGCGTCTCTTGTCCGAGCTGATGGGATGAGATTCAACAAAGAGGAAGCTGCATATTCATATTCTATCTAACAGGATTTGTTCATGTCTTGCTTACCTGAGGCCAAGAGTCTTACAATCGAATGCAAACCTTTTTATCTACTAAGAGAATTCACCTCTATAACGTGGTCACAGGACGGGGTGGCTTGAGAGTAAAAGTACCATGGGAGTAAAAGCAGCAAAGGAAGGTCAACGCTACAGAGGACAAAACACTAGAATGCTGGTAAAGTACCATCCCACATACAGATCAGGCATTAAGAGCACCCCATGGACAGTCAGATCACAAGTTGATCTTTCTCATCTCTCAATACACAGCTGTGAAAACCATGACATGAAAACAAAAACACAAATTGTGACAACCAGTTTTCTTTTCTCCCTGACAATTTTAGACTAATAAACTGATCACTTAATTGAAGGAATAATCGGTGTAACACAAATTTAAGCCGAACAGAGATACATTAAATGTGCTATAGCTACTGTGCCTCAGTCATATTTCACATTTTATAGCCCCTCTTCTAAAAAATATGTCTTTCTTCTTGTTCTTTTACTTGGATGTTTGACCTTTAAGGTGGGGAGTGATGGATATGCACAGTTTGACACTAGAAGGCTGTTTTCACATTCATCAAGAAAATCTCAGTTAAAGATGTTAACCTACAATCATGATTTGTGACATCACAACTAATTTAGAGGCAATCATGGTCCAACTCACACAGGTGTTATGTTGAAACTTGAAACACGGATGTTTCAGTGAAGGAGAAGACATCTTGTATCTAGAAGTGGAAACCTTCGAAAAGCAAAGATTGTCGCAGGAAGTCCAGTTCAGTTCCACTTCCTGTGATGGAGCTTGCTTTACTAACGAGCTTGTTCAGTCTGTTAGCATCCCCGGTTTTCAGACGACACCCTCAGCATATAACTGTGTAGAAAATTGAACTGGATACCACTGTCTGATAGAACATCTGCAGCATTTTGTTGCAGATGTTGAAGGATTGTAGCCTCCACAGGAAGTAGAGCTAACTCTAGCCCTTCTTGTTATGGTCCTCTGTGTTCCCAGTCCACTCCAGCCTTTCGTCTAGGTGCACTCCTGTGGCAATCCACGACGTTTAGCTACAGGGCTCTGTATTCTGCCTCCTGTTGCCCATTGATACACCCCACAATGGCAGAGTCACCAGAGAAATGGAAGGTTGCATGACACCAAGTTGTAGCTGAAGTCAGAGGTGTACAGGATGAACAGAAAGGGAGAGAGGATGTTCCCCTGGGGGCTTTCCAGTCACATTTTCATCTGTTCACTTGTGATGGTTGGGGAAATGGCGAAGGGGTACAAGCAGTTCCTGCTACAGAAACCTGGGAAGGGCTGGAGGGGGGTTGTATGGTGATTTGAGAGCTGTAAATGGTTGAGGGGCTGGAGGATAAATGGACAAGGGCTCCAGTGTCAAAGCTATTGAAAAACAGGTTTGCCTCATTGGCCCTGGACACACTGTCCTCTCTTCCCTTGTGCTGTTACAGCCTGTACTCGATCATCCTCCTATAGGTGCCTTCATCTTAGTTCTAAGTGTTTTCTGCACCCTTTTGATCTCCTCCTTGTCCCATGCTTTGAAGGCCCAATTTATGTCATTGAGGAGGGCCTTTATGTCTCTACTAATCCAGGGTTTGTTATTCAAGAAACACTATACTGTGCGGGTAGGGATGACATTGTCCAGACAGAAGTTAATGTAACCTGTAATGCGGCTCGTTGACGTTCTCACCATGTGGCTTGGTCAGAACCTCCCAGTCCATAGTTTTGAAATAGACCCTCAAATTGGTGTATTTGATTATTTTACATTATTGTTAGTGTGTGCTAAGAACAAACAGCCCCGCATGTGTTAAAACGTTCTAAGTGGCTGCAGTGTTGGGGATTTGTTGTTCAATTTACCAGTGAGAGAATAAAATACAATTCAGGAAGCCTAGTTTATGTAGCATTTTAAGTAATGGATCCATTAATTTGAAGAAGCCAAAACACTGCATAGCGATTTATAAAACTAGGAGACAGGATTTTACAGCTCTGAAAAGTTATCAGGATGGAAATGGAATGGAAATGGAAATCTTTCATTGAGGTGATTGCTAGGCAGTATACAGTAACAGTCAAAAATTTGGATACGGAAAGGTATGAACATGTGCTTGCACCTATCTGATCGACCAATGCAGCACTTTTGCATTCTGTCAATCTCGACACGGCCTTAGTGCGATCTTGCAAAATGATTCATAGGCAATAAAACGCACTGCCATGCACGTGGTTAAGTCAGTGATTATTTTGAGCTTTCTCAAAGAATGTCACTGTTTCCATCCAATATTTCATAAAACGTGAGCAGACAGCACTTATTTCTGTCACAGTAGAGGGGACAACAACGGTGTGACTATAGATATATGTGTAAACTGCCAACACATATCGGGATCAATTATGACTTCCCATCTGCTCTCCTTACCGTATATATGGTTTGGCAGCTCAGGATGTAAGGGGGGGGTACAGTTAAGATATATACTGTAAGCATATGTTTGATATATGAAGGACTGTACACTTAAGCTCATATACACATATTCATGTTAGATGAAAACAGTAACCGAACAGGGAGAAACAGATGGCACAGACAAAAGAAAAAAGAAAAAAAAAGAGAGAATCAAATACAGACAATGTGACTCACACAGACAAACACATTTGTTCAGACACAGATATGCATTCACCGACATGACATGAGTGTAACACACTACAGAGGCAACAAATGTGCATATTAATTTTAAGAAATCGAAGATTGCATTTGGAATGAAATAAAACAACAGTATAAGTGACATTTTCCTCTATCGGACTCAATTTTGCATTGTTTTCTGCACTTTTCTGCACAATTTCTGCCAATGAATGATGATGGAAGAACTGGAAAGCAAACTAATCATCTTTATCTATAATAAGACCCACTGCAAAACTAGTCACTGGAGAAGAAGCTTTAGCAGTGCCTGTGGTCTTAATTTTGAGTGCCTCTGAAGTGAATTTATACAGTATACATATACAGTATATATAATTTCATTAGTTAAAAGGACTCTGGCTGACTGCATCAGCATAATCAACCGCTCTCTGCCAGCCTTTTCTCACATATATTTTTTTTCTTATGTTCTATTAACAGAACCACAGTATAATCTGAGCCGTCCTCTGCAGAGTAGATACTATTTTTGTTTTATTATTGAAAATCATATAACACAATATAAGGTTGCAGTCTATAAAGGCTGACAGATCCTGCCTAGGCTCTATTAATCACTGAAAAAAACCAGTTTCCCTTAAGGTCCTTTTACACTGTGTGATTTGAGGCTTTCAGAAATGGAAGTTAACATTTGTGAGAGAAACATGGGGAAATCTTGGGTGGTTGGGTTGGTCCCAAGTATTCTCACAATTTGTGTTTGTATATCTGCATATACAAACCAACCAATCAAAACGCAATATGACAGATGCAGAATTCACTGGCCTTCATGACATTTTCAAAGCATAAGAGCGGTGCAGATGGAGGAGGCGTGCTGATCATGCGCCACTACAATTCACTGTGCATATTGCACAGTCTGACACAGATTGCGAAAAAGATTTTATTTGACCCATCTCGCCCAACGTGACATGTAATAAACATACACGATCGCATCATCTAAAGATACCTTGAATAATCTAAAAAGCTGTTTCATTGGCCTTTCCAGCCTGGTAAGAATAAAATTATAGGTGAAATACAAGATCGTTTGCCACTGTGGTGATACTGTAAATGGCTGAACTTCTGTGCAGCATCACCCATCGGGAGCCAATCGCGCAACCATCATCTATGGCTGTAACAATAGCGGCATCATAGCAGGCAATTAGGTGACTCAGATTGCCCATTGAACAGTGGTGGTGCTGCTAGGATGGGTGATGCTATGAGCAAAGAGTGGAGAGAGTGAGCAACAAGCCTCAGCAACATACACAGTCCTGGTTGTTATTCTTACAATAGGGTTGATAAGGATGCATTTAGTGTGTAAAATGTGTAAATTTATGAGCCCTGACATTTCTCCCGTAACATGCTTTGATGTCCCTCCTCTCCCAAACGATATTGCTCATATTTTTCATCCATGTGCTCTCAACACATCAGCATGTCTTCACCTCCTCTCCTTGCTCCCTCTGCTGAGTGTTGGAGACAGATAGAGGGTGTGAAGGGAGAGAGAGGAGGAGCTGAGAGAATGAATAGATCCTGAGAGAGGAGGTGTAAAGCCGGGCCTGCGCTCACAGATAGCCTCTCGAGCGCTACCCCTGATGACAGACTCTTACAAAAAGAATACGCACACACGTTTAAAAAAAAAAAAAAAAAAATACAGTATGCACACACAAGCCGTCAGTACACATGGATCAAGAGGGGCAGATTCCAGTTTCAATTATGCAAACATTTTCTGAAGCAGAGCTGCTCTAAAGGGGGGAGAAAAAAAATTAAATTGGTTGTTGAGCTAAAATGATTGAAGCCAAAACTGTTTTGGCTAGCGCATGTTAGAGAGTGAAAGCCAGTTAAAGCGGGAAAAGAGCCAAGAGAGGAGGGTGAAAACTACTGTGAAGCTTGTGGGCTATTTGAAATGAAGGTAAAGTTCATGTTAGGTACCTACTGTAGCTGACCTTCAAAGAGTAGAAAGTACAGTAGGATAGAAGAAGAAGTAAGTCAACTACAGCCTGCTGTCTTTTCAAGATCATCAGTATCAGTAAATTCATTAAAAAAATGTAATTTATTGATCCAAATATGTGCTTTTCTGTTAACATTTGACTGTAAACTGGTTATTTCACTAAAACAATGTTTCTGCATCTAATGCTAGCCTTACACCAAATGGCTTTTTTCTAGAGTTGTAGCCTCCCGTCACCCCGGTAGTTGAGTGTAAGATGGTCTGAGCTGTCTTTTGAGTCTTTTTCACGTCTTGATGTCCCGATAAAATCAAACATGTTTAATATTACTAGAAGTTTTTAGTCTCAGCTCGTGCAAATAGTGAAGTTCAATAACTTGAACACTGTCAACGACCAATAGGTGTCCTCTCTCCAGCACCAAACAGGGAAGCGGCAAACCTGCCAGTAAACACGGCAAGGACTCCCCCGAGGAGGCGCATCCTTGCTGTCCCTGTTCTTTCAACAATGGATGTGTCTACATCCTGCATTGTTGTCTTCTCCTTCTTTTTTTTTATAGCTGTGTGTTTCTGAACAAACTACTGCACACACAAGAGTAACTGTGGCCAAAAGCTGCCTCTGTTCCTGCTCCATTTTTCAGCAGTTCTTTTCCTTTCTTGTAAATTTCCACCAGGAGTAAAGGAATCTAGTCGCAGTCTTACAAACAGTGACCCCGCAAGATCCTCAGTCTTTGCAAAATTATAACACATTGTCTTTGGACGTGAGAGGGTGTCAGATTTGAGTCTTCTCAAAGTCTTTTCAAAGTCTTCTAGCGTGTGGTAGGCATAAACCTCCAGTCTTTTCATGCCTCATAGCAAAAGTCCTAATGCTGAATAATGGCAGGTGCCAACAGTAAAAGACTAAAGGCAGAAAAAAGACAAACTGCTATAATTCTAATGCCTTCTTTTGCTTCACCGCCTTTCCTCTCTCTCTCTCTCTCTCTCTCTCTCTCTCAATCCCTCCCTGTCCACTCTGCTGTGGGCGAACACAGTGGCGCAGTGCTCCAACAAATTAGGATCAGCGTCACTCATTGGAAGTAATGTTATTACTGCGACCAAGAGCCAGGGGCAGCTGTATATATAATCACTGCACAAAAGATCTGAATATGGAGAGACGGATATCCTATGGTGCTGGTTTCATTGTGCATAATAGTGTTGCCATCGCTCCCTCAGCTATAAGAGACCACAGGCGAAAGACTGAGGACCGATGAGGAAATGTGTGTATTGCGGTTCAATATGAAAAGACAATGACTAAAAATTCATAGTTCCCATTGAATATTAAGGGTTATATCAATGGTATTTCAGATTAAAATGTTGATATATCTCAGTGACAGTCATCATCCATCAAACCAGTTGCACGGTGTATCAAAAGACACTTGGTTAATGCTTCATATCTACATTTAGTGGCACACCTGAACTCACTGTATGTTATTAAAATATTATCAAACTGAATATTTTAATGTGTTAATACTTTCATTTAGTGTTAACGTAAGCGGAGGTGTGCAGAGTTGGGCAGCTGGACAAAAAAAAACCCAGAACAAACAAAAAAGAAACCATGAAGTCCTCAACAATAAAAGCACAATGTTGCTCACGAGCGGACATGGCGGCTATCTAGCTAACTCATTAACACCCGAACCAATGAAATGCAAATGTTTATTTCTGTCATGCGGCACAAGAACACAAAGGCTTTCAGCTGGAGTTCTGTTTGTCCGAATCAAAAATGCCATTGAAATGCACACTCAGCGAGAGGTCGTAGCTGGGGGAGATTTCACTCAAAAAGCTGACTTTTGGTCTAATGTTGGACACCTTCCCACTCCACACCAGTCCAGACACACAAACACGACGCTCGCACATTGTTCCATGTAAACTAACAACTGTGTGCAGGGGTCTGGTTCGGCAGTATAGCGAAGCTAAGCTGAGCCTGGTGTGGAACTCATGCTGATCCTAATCCCTTTCCTGCAGCTTGCCTACTGTTTGTGTTTGCTGCACACTAGTTCCCAGGGGTGCAACGTTTTATCACGCCCCCCTCCCTGCTGCTACATGCGCTGCATGTGGTGGATGTTGGACTGGGGAGTAATTGGTGGTGGTGGCGGCGGCGGTATCTCTCTGCCATGCACGCTCTGAGCATCGGGGTTTGGCATACGGAGACGAGGCAGCAGATCTCTGTGGCTGCTGCTTAGAGGATGATGACTGAAGGAATGACAAGGAGAGGGCGGATGCGGAAAGACATATGAGCTCAAATTGTGGGATCAGAGTGGAAGAAAAAGATTGGATAAAACATTACGAGAAGGCAACATGGTGGAAGTAGTATCTGCTCTAGCCTAGAGGCTAGAACAGTATGCTGTTGTTGAAATTTATGGAATATCTAAGGAAACCAAGGCAAGAAAAGTAAATGAGAAATGTTCATCTTGCCTTGCAGGGGAAATAGGAGGAGGAGGATGGAGAGCAAGGAAACAAAGGAACAGGGAAAATGTGTAAGATAGAAAATTGCAAGTTCAGTGAAATGTGGTAAAAAACTACAGCGGGCATAAAGGAAAAATTTAATAATTAATCTGAGAAAGATGTAAAATATATTTAAATATATTGAAATGTGCAAACATGTTCTTTGGATCCAATAAGTAAAACAATTATTTGAATCTTAACAAAAAATGAAGATACTGCTCCTATGGTCTTAGAACATCAGCTAACCGCTGAACGTTGATGAAGAAGAGAAAACATCTGGAGAGAAATGTGCTTACATCTTGCAGTGTGGTTTACGGTTTTTGTTCCAGGAGGATTTGTATTTTAAGGTGCTATCATAGTTTAAAAAACGTGTTCATAGTGAATAAATTCTGCTTTAAGAATCACCAAAGCCACACCACACAACAGAACCCAAGATATAAAGGTATTTTTACTAGACTTTTTACACACCTTCCAAAATAAAATTACATTTTCCAGCTTTTTTTTCTTTACAAAAAAAGAGTATCTACTGCAATCAACAATGTCTTCATTAAGCCAGTACAAACTACACAAGCTGCTGGTCACACTGCCTTTTTATTGAATCTGACAGCTTGTATGCAGCTGCATGAAACAGTCTACTCTTTAGAGCACTTCTGAAACAAGGTGTTCCTTTGTGTCTTTCGAAAAAATGATACAAATTGTAATTAATGCATAGCTCACCTGTAGCCAGTAGCCCTAAAAGACAGAGAGGCTTTGTCCAGTTGTGAAGGGAGACTGCTTTTATAATGTGTGATCCATTGTCATGCAAATCAGTTTTTTTCCACCTGTAATGTTCAGTAGGTCAGAGTCTGCTTTAGTCCTGTGATCCTCAAGGAGAAACACAATCTGTTCATGATAAATTAATCACTGATAAAAACAGACTTGTATGATTCTGTAGTTCAGCTTTTTCATAAAAATGCTTTGGCCTCAAATTAAAAAAAAAAGCTCATTTTTAAAAATAACTCAACTGACGACACCTAACATCAGTGTGATGTTGGAGCAGAAAGCACAACATGAAGAACAGCATTAAGTAGAGTGTTTGTGTCTAAAGCTTGTTTTATAGTGTTGATCGGAGCTCATATCTAGTAAGTCTTAGCCTCTGTAGTCTTTTTAAAGTTCCAGCTGTGGATGTTTAAGGGTTCATGAGACGGAGGTTTTCTTCCCTTTTTGTGACATGTCAGGTGTTTGTACTGTCATCATTGTCTTTGAATTGAATCCAGTTGTACACAGCAGACTGCAAAACCATTTACAGCGTTTTTTGTTGTGCTTGTTTTTCTGACACATTTCCTTGTTCCTCAGAAGCTTTTTCTTTCACCAAATGTTTACATCAATGGCCTGCCCCTTTCTTACTGTGCACAGTTTGCCACATGGAGTAATGTACACTTCTCATTTGTTGATGCAACTGATCTTCCCGCAAATACAAAAAGCAGCAGAATCGTCGGCATGCAAAAATGAGATCCCATTGAGACCTGATTTGATACCATGATTTTGTTTGATCTTATAATTGTGCACATTGGGCTCTGGAGGAGCTTTTTCACCTCTGCAAAAAAAGCCGTCTTGACTATTTATGTGCAGTACATCGAGGCCAATTATGATATCGGATGAAGTCTACAACATGATGGCAGATGTCACCATTAAAAAAAAAAGCTCCAGCCAACAGGAGACGCAGATGTGAGACATTTACACAGCATCCCCCAGACACCTTTTCAACACAACCTAGTGATGTCATCCCCCTTAAAAATAATCTCTGTGACTCTGCATGTTAAGCATTTCAAAAAAAAAAAAAAAAACTCAAGAAGATAAAAATGATAAAATAGAGTTTTTGAGTCATGAAATGATTTAATTCTTATGTTCCAAGAGATCATTTGCTACCCCAGCTTTGGAAATTTGTGCTGCTTTTTCTGTTGTCTCCCTTACTCTGTCACAATCTCTCTATCTTCATGTACCTCATAAAATTACTTAAGCTGAAAGCCGACAAATAAGGTCTTGGTGCTTTAGCGCTGCACATCATTACAATAAAACGCTACAGAAGGCAACACGTAATGATCAACTTTTTTTCAGCTCTTGTCAGTGCTGCCGGCAAGAGGAAAGAAGGAAAAGAATTTGATTTAGATGAAGAATTCACGTCCGAGTTTAAACATCCATCACTTGAAGTTACAGATTCTGTTCCAGCTCATTCTAGGCCATGAATTGGTGAGGAATATGAGCACCTAAAACCTGATCTGTCTTTATCTGTTTCCAAATCTGTACCAAATGATGCCTTCCAAAATGACCCGTATGAGCATTTTATGACCTGAAGCCCCTAAAGGCAGGACACCATCATTTCTCTATGCTTTCAAATGACAAACACAAGAATGATTTGGATATGTGTTTTTTGATCTGCCACCACTATGGTTGAGGTTTGGCTAGGTTTGAGCAAAAACATGACTTTCTTAAGCTTTGGGGAAGATCATGGTTTGGGTTAAAAGATTATGGTCAAAAGAAAAAGAAACCAACATTGACTGTTAGTGGGTTTTGGGGTGCTAACAGTTGCTAGCCTGTGTCTAAACCACATCTCCTCCTGACAGATGAGAGCCGTAAATTACATCTACTGGAGGTCACACATAAGCATAGACCCTTCAAATGATTTTAAAACAGCTATAACTTCAGAAGAAGATGTCTAAAAGGAAACTGAAAGCAGTGAGTGCAATGCACTGCCCTTAAAACAGACTGTAACAGGTGGCCATTAACAGGTGCTCTGAACAAGACAGTAAGAGCCCCCTCTCTTACTGTCTTATTCAGAGCATCTGTTAATGGCCACCTTTGTTGGATGAAATATGGATGACATGAATACATAAAATCACAGAACAGATGTAAGACCACTATGTGATATAAAACTGTAAAAAAATAGTTTGGCTCAGGGTTAGGCTGAAACTTTAAGAAACTCAACTCCACTCCTGTCATCGGCACACCACGATCGGTCATTGAGGGTTCAGTTCAGTTCTCACTTTTTCATAGAGGAAAATCTGAGAATTTAAAGGGGACATATTGTGGGTTCTTTTTTGGTGATTTTCTGTTATTTTTATACTATTATATAGTCAGATGATGACTATGTCAAACATGGTCAGAGTCCTAAAACTTGAGGTTACTCATGGCTTACAAAAGGCTGTTTTTAATTCTGTAGTCTCTGTTGCTAAGGTTGTTCCATGGGTTGTTCCCATCGTCCACTCGCATATTTCAGGTCTTGTTCAGATTCGAATATGTATGGATGTAATTAAGAAGTTTCCATTACAGGTATGGAATGAGAAAAAATAGAGAAATCCTACTTCTATAATTTGTTCCTGAGACAGTGGGAGTTGATTGGTTAGCTTCCGGAAGCTAACCAATCAGAACAGAGTGGATCCATTGGGAGGAGGGCCTTTAAAGAGACAGGAACTAAAACGGCCTGTTTCAGACAGAGACTGAACTGAGGAGCTGCATAAAGAGCCGGTAGAAGATAAATGAGTAGTTTTCTGAACTGTAAATCATGCAAAGATATTCCAGTAGAGCCCCCGAATATAAATTTAGACCTGAAAATGTGCAAGAGATGTCCTCTTTAAATCATTTTTTTCCCCCCCAGTAAAAGGTTTTGACTCATATTCATCAAGTTAGAAGTCACAGCATGACCCCATGCAAAAATTAGAGCGGAGTAATTTCACCTGATTCACGAAATTACATTGCAGTGATTAGCTCAACTCAATTACATTATTGTTGTGTTATTGCCAGCCATGTCCCAGGTGAAAGCCAATCACTGTCAGCGTGTTAATATTTAATGTCATGTTACATATTTAACACAGACATGATCAGCAGTGTGTGTGGTGGCACAATGGATCACAAACTGTCAGAAAGACAAAGCCGAGCCCAAAAAAGGGATTTGGAGACCGGCCTTTAAATAGACCCAGTATAAATCATATTTAAAAATGTGAACTTTCAAATAAATCAAATATGTGGAAGCTGTAGTTTCACCATACAGATTTAAAACACTGACAATAGACTTATGAAAAAGAAAAAATAGATTACCAGGAATTAATCCGCTTCCATTCACATTTAATCCAAACATATGAGTTTTATAAGTAGGGTGTTTACCCATTGTGCTTTCAACTGTACTTTGAATTGTTTTCATTTTGTGCTGTCAGTCACTCGTTAGGTCCCCTGACATACAAAAAAAGGGATAAAGCAAAGAGAGCAGGGAGTCCTCACCCTGCCATGACGATAAAGAAATCCAGCCGGTTCCACGTGTCCCCGAGGTAACAGCGTCGACCGAAGATTCCCAGGGCGACCATCTTTATGACCATCTCCAGAGCGAAGAAGATGTAGATGAACGCATCAAAAGCCTGACAGAAAGACAAAGGGAGAGGCGAGAGACGAGGTGTCAAGGATGAAAAGACAGAGAAGGGTTTTCAGAATTTTTTCATTTCTGCGGCCACTAAAAAAACTCCATTTAGCTCCATGGTACCAGGGCGCTATGGAAACTCAAATTTCAGCAGATAAAACCGAAACATTTACATCAATTGATACCTTTTGCCTCATATTTATATTTTCCACCTACATCATTTCCATATCCTGTCTCCCTTCTCCCTCCTCTCTTTCCTTTACAATTTTGCATCTCCATCTCTCTTTCCCTAACTCGCTTCTCTCTATTAAATCTCTATTTCTCTTTTCCGCACTTCATCTCCTCTCTCCTTCCCTCAGCCACCCTCAGCCTTCTCCCCAGTCGAACAGTTTGCCCTAAACGGTGGGGTAATGGAAAATAATTTGTTTGAGCAGTAATCAGAGATAAGCCCCACATCAACATCCCCCCACCTCAGTCCCAGCTTTAATCAAGCATCTAATTAAAAGAAGAGAGGGGGAAAAAAATCCAAATAAATCAAAGATCTCAGCTGGCTAATGCATGTTATTGCTGTTGTGAGCAAAAAGCCTAGATTAGCCGCTGTTCTTTTTTGTGTATACAGGGGGATTAGAGATGAACTGACGCGCTCAGCGTTGCCTGTAATTTGATTTTCAGAGGGTACTGTAGGCAATATGATGTGGATCTGAACCATTGATGTGGATCTTTGTTTTGTCACTAGCTCGCCGCTGAAAAGAAGCATCCAACTCAGCAGTCCTGGAGGAGCATACAGAGCGCCGGATAGCCTGCTAATGTACGGGATCGGTCAGAGGTGGCAACCTTGACCTTTGTGAAACCGAGAAGATGGACGAGGTGCTACCTTTTGTAAAGTTCGCTGACCCGGTGGAGATGGAATCTCCACTAAATGTCAAAAAAAA
The DNA here is from genome assembly GCA_029490765.1 of Euthynnus affinis. NCBI lineage: Eukaryota > Metazoa > Chordata > Actinopteri > Scombriformes > Scombridae > Euthynnus > Euthynnus affinis. The sequence continues at coordinate 8,065,921 of CM055838.1, forward strand.
AGAGTCTTATCTGACATTTGTGTGGATCTATTCCTCGCACCTCTCACTCTGTTTTGCTTTTTCTGTCAGTCTTCTTGTCTTTTTTTTTTCTTTTATACCTCTCTTTGTCTCTATACTTCTGTCTTCATCCATCCCTCTAAGTTTTGTCATGTTTATCACTCTTGCTTCACTTTTTGGTTCTTAGAATTTAGTCGTTTCCATACTTGCTGGTTAAACTTTCTACGTATATGTGTTTGTATGTATATATGCATTCTGTGTGTTGGAAGTATAGCCTTTACAGCCTATACTTAATTCTGATACTGATATAAACACTTAGTTTTTCTTAGTCGTTCTGATCATATATGATACAATACAAACATCAAACATTTTTCAATAAGGATCCCTTAAATTTCTAATAAACTATAACTATAAAAAAACATGTATATAAGTGTCTGTCTCAGTACCATTAGAATTGACACTACATTGGAAAATAAACTTTTCAGTGCACTCAAGTGGACAAATTAAGTAATAGCAAAACTTGCTCCAAATTATCTCAGTAGTATCTCAAATACACATTGGCCAACACTGAACACACTGGTGCCTAATATATCTATGGAAAGCCAAATGCACATTCATAAATTCTTTGCAGGTGCTGAGAGATAATTATCCAGATGAAGACACCACATGGAACGATTAAATGAAAAAGGTTTGACCTTGTGTTTGAAAAGCTGTCCTTTTGACATCAACCATCATTCATGGCTGCTCTAAAGCTGGATTTTTGGATGCGTCCTACATTCAGTGTTGGCTTAGTTACTGAAAATTAGTAATTATTTACAGTTACTTTTCTACAGAAGTAATTGAATTACTTTACCAATTGCTGCATATAAAAAGTAATTAGTTACTTGTCCCAAAATCTCAGAGTTCACTTATTAAAGGGTCCGTTGTGATTTCCCCTCAAATCAGTTCAGTTCAATCCACTTTCACAAACACAAAAGAAAGTCTGCTCCTGGTTTTACTGCAGATCCACAACTCGAACCAGGAATAGCAGCAGCAGTTTGGTAACAGGTATAATTTACAGTACATAACATTATAACTCCAGAGACAAGGCTTGTGTTTTACACTGCCTACATTACATCATGAAACACACAAATACAGCAGGCGTGTTCTTGGACTTAGTGTAACCAACTCTTTCTATTGCATTAGCTTAACAATATATTATTACTCTGTTTCATGGACTAAACATGTAAGGATGCCGGAGAAATAACTTTACCTACAGTAAAGTATCACAGGATCATAACTTGTGGGGCAATTAATCCTATTGTGGGACTATGACATACATAATAGTACGTCATTTTAAAGATTTTTTTCTTAATTACTGAAAAAGATCCAATTTTTTCAGACAAATCTGACAGTTATCTATCAAATATCAGAAACTGAGGGCAAACATACCATTTTCTAACTGTTGAAAATCTTTTTTTTTATCTGAAGGTTCTCAACCTTTCACATGTTCGAAGATTTTTTTTTTTTTTTCAATCCAACTCAAATCAAAGAATGCTGCTATTATAAAAGACACTTTAGGACAACAAGTGGATCAGCCTTGATGGGATTGTGTCCAAACTCAAGCATGCGTTTGAGCTTCTAATCTGCGATGAAGGACGATATTTGCATGAAGAGTTCTGTTTCTGAGGGCTTCTTATTGATTCTCTTACAAATCCTATTCAGTAACAACAACACTGCAGTCTTCACACAACAACCTGAGATGTCTATGAAGATTCTCACCCATCCAGGTCACAGGATAGCTGGAAGGAATAAGTCGAATGCAAATGAAGTTGCTGTTTGGTCCTGAAGATGTTTCAACACACATCCAAGAGCCGAATAAAGCCTCTTGCATAAGTTGCAATTCTCTAACGTCTTCTACTTGGAAAAATTCTGATGAAAAATAGTGGAAATAAAGCTTGAAACACAATATCTCTGGACTTCATCATCCAAACCATGGTTCTCCCATTTTAACCACCAATTCGTCCATATCTAGCATATTCTAGCTGACTAAATAACTAGCTAAGCCTCCAAAAGTCTTTAAGTCCACATTTGTTAGAGCTTATAGATTGTGCTGGTGAGGCACCATTGAAATCGTGTTATTGAACAACGGATTTTCTGAGAGGAGTGTATCGACTGCGGCGCCGTAGCCCCACTAAATCCATGCTGATACTGAATAGGGTCTATAGATACTTGAAGGAGAAATTCTATTAGGTCCAACTCACCAGCCACGTCCCCCAGGGAGCTGAATCAATCTACAGTGCGTGTTGGCTGTTGTATGATGAGTGTGGTTCCTTGTGTGTATGTGTGTATTCGTGTGAGAATGTGAAAAACAGTACAGCCAGGGTGATTCAACAAGCTCTTCACACCAACAGACCGGAGACATACGTGCACACGCTCGCGCACAGATGTTACACCCACTCAGGCCACCTTTGACATAAGCGAGAAAGGATTCTGTTTTTTTTTTTTCTTCTTTTTTTTTTCGCCGGATGACGAGGTGCTGAGGTGCCATACGTGAGAAAGTCATGCTCGCTGCACCATAAAGACCACATGCTAGCAGTGAGTCACCACGTGGAGGTTCAGACCCCAGCATGGGAGAGAGAGCACAAAGGGAGAGCGAGACGAGGGATTGAGGGAGAGGAAGGAAGAGAGAAGGTGAGAGGAGATATGCATGTGAATTAGAGTGAATAAGTGCGTGTGGGAATAAATGTAAACATGTGTACACTTCCTGGAAGCACATTGGTTCCTGCTCTGCGTCTAGGAACATGTCGGCATGTGTGTGCACGACTGTATCTGCATTAGTGTGTACAAGTGTGTGTGTGTATAGTGTATCTGTGCCTGTGAAGTATTAAAAAAAGTGTGCACGAGAGCAGATTTGTTAATGCATGTTTGTGTTGTAAGCGTGCATGTATGTATGTACAGTGTGAAACCTTGTCAAATATATATGATCTCACGTAGCTAAGTCAAATTTATTTATAGAGTGCTTCAAAACAGTTACAGCTCGATCCCACCGGGCGCTGCTGCGTCGCGATCCGGCTGCGGCGCAGCTGCTAGAGCTGATCGCAGCCACTCCAGTCAACGCCCGCCATCCCCACCAGACGCGCCGCGGCGTGTTTTACAGAAGCATCCCAGAAGATTCCCAGAAGAGGCTCTCCACTCCGCTCCGCTCCGCTAAACATACGCATGTAGTCTATTTTTGAACGGAAGCGGCGCGAAGCTGCGCGTAGCAGATCGAGCCGGGCAGGGACACAGAAGCAGCTCGGAGCATCCTGTAAGTCGGTGTTGTTGTGGAACCGCAGCAGCGCCAGAGCAGCAAAAGGTGAACACTGCAAGGGTCCGATTCAGTCACAACATGTCACAATATTAGAATTTCATCTTTTGGTCCTGCCGTGATTTTTCTTAAAACCACTTGTGTGCCATCATTGTTTGGATACTACATCACATTATCTATTCAAATTAAAACTCCAGGGGCAATAAGATACAAGGGTGTCAAGCTCACTGGCAGGTGATTACATCATTGGTAAGTGATGCCACTCGAGATCGGAGAACGTCTGAGCCCTCATTTCCCAAAATATGTGTGTTTCATTGGAGGCGTTCAGGTGCGGCGTTGAGCGTGGGTCCCCAGACGACATGGAAAAATAAGACTTGAAGCTTAAAAATATGCAAAACGCAAGCGAGAGAAATCAGGAGGCAATAAGGGGATTTGGAATACAGAGGGAATAGATCCATCAATGGACAGCTAAGAGTATGTAAATGGCACAGTGATACTTAGCAAGCTCACAGTGGCAATTTTGGCATGATGATAAATATTTTACAAGTCAGCCTGCTTGTGGCCGAAGGTGACACGTCAGGAGATGCCAGAGTCATTAAAATTCATAGTTTGGGAGAATGAGAGTTTGTAAAACTTTATCCGGTAATTGATTCATTATTTATAAGATATTTGACAATAGAAGACCAACTGAAACTTGGCTGAGAGGCTGCTTTAAAGTTAAGGATAGATGAATGTGTGTGTGTCCCTCACCTGTAGGATTTGGCATCGGTCCGAGGAGCAGTCGATGTTTTCACAGGGCTGGTACATCCCCAGGGTCACGCAGTTCAGCAGGATCACCATCATACTCACACGTTCGAACCAGGTAGAAACACGATGGGTTAAGGAAGAAATACCAACACAGAGCAAGATACAGATCTGACAACAGGAAGAAGCAGTCAGTTAGCAACACTTTGAATCTCGGAGATACAGTAAATGACAAAGATGTATAGGTCTGATAGCTAAATCCAGAAAAAACTGATGACAGAAAGTGCTGAAAATAAATGGAAAAAGACTAGTATTAAAGTACTTGAAGTAACTTGAACTGAAGCAGCTGTGTGTGTCACTCCATAGCTCCAAGATCATATTCCTCCTGAAGGCCTTTTCCATACCAATACTCTAACATTTACACCAAAGTGTAACAAAGGTTTATGACAATGCCTCTAAGTCAGCGTTACTGTAAAAACTGCAGCAGCACCAGAGTAGCAAAAGGTGAACACTGCAGGGTCCAATTCAGTCACGAAATGTCACACTATTACAGTTTCATTTTTCCCGGCCTGATTTTTTTTTCCTAAACCACTTGTGTCTAAATGTTTATGGACTAATACAGTGCAGGCTTTTGGTAAGTCTGAGTGTGGCGTTTAAAGTGCACGCTATAAAACTAGCATTTTCTCCTTTTAAATGTATCACTCCCCTGACATGCACACACACATCCCAAAGAAAGCCAAATAAATAAAGCTGAACAACCTCTGCAAAACACTTCTTCTGCTTGTCTATTGTCATCCTGTCCTTGAGCAAAGCGTCGCGCCGACCCTTCTTCGGTGTTTCCTATGAGGAAGACTCTACTTCCTGTGACTGCTCAAAGAAAAAACGCTGCAGAACAAATGTCAGACAATATCAGCGGTGACGCCGCAATGTTTTGAGAGTAGCGTGGCATGAACAACGCTTGTTTTGAGGAGGGGTTAAATGGAGCAAGCAGCAACATGCAAAACCGAGCTGTAAGCTAGAGGAGGGTGACAGAAACAAAGCAGCAGAGTGTGACGGAGTGATTCAATATGCATTTTCTGTGTGTGTGTTGAGGGAGTGAAGTGCGCTGCTTGGCTAACAAGCGTGTGAAGGAGGGGAGGGGTGGGATGTGCTGTTAAAGCCCAGGAGGTCCAATCCCTCCCCAAGGCTTTACAGCACAGGATGCTGAAGTGCTCCCCCAGCAGACACACAGCCTGAAGGATGGGAGCAGCTTCAGCAAGGAAAAATGGACGACCTGTTCTCCTCTAAGTGCACTACTACACCGCAGGTTTGAAACAGACAGAATTCCCAGAAAGAAAAAAAAAAACATTCAATCCCCAACATGTTTCTCTTTGGCCCTGCCTGAACCTTCAAAAACAAAGAGATGGACTACTGTAGATATCACAGCAAGGATAAAGATAGTCAGTGAGTGGGCAAAAAAACACATGCATACACATAAACACATAGACAGAGCCTCGAACACATGCACACAAACACCCACTCATTAGCACACACACACGGGCAGGAAAGTACACATGGGCAGCTATGCGCACGTGCAGCAAAGCAGCCAGCATGTTTCAAAAAAAAAAAAAACACAAACGCTCGCAGTCACCCGCCCACACGCGAGCGCAACACATTCACGCGCTCAAACACGCCCTTGCTGGCGCGCATTGAGTCTCGCATTAAATCAAACATTCAATCAATGCGTGTCAGCTGATGGGAGATCATTTAAAGAGGAACAGTCGGCGCTGCGAGGAGGCAAATTTAATATTGATGTCCCGCAGGCTAATGGCTGTAAAGTAGACATGCGAGACAAGGTGAAGGGGCGAGATTTGTCATCTCGTACGCGTTTGCTCGACCTCACAGACTTCACTGCCGAACCAACACAACGATTAATACACTGTAGGATCCTTTTTTTTAAAAAAAAAAAAATCGGGTTACGCCTTTAAATATTGCTTTTAGAAGTGAAAGCTGTCCGTTTAGTACAAATTGAATTGAAGGGCACATGCAAGCAGTGGCAGTGACACACGTGCACGCGCAAAGGTATGAACGCTGAAATCGTTCATTTATGTTATATTATTTGAATATAGGAGACGCAACAGTTGTAGAAAAGAACAAAATAAACCCAATACTGAAACATATGAGCACAAGTTTTGCAAGCAGAGAGTTAAAAATCCCTTTTTTGTGTTCATTTGTAGACGATGGAACCATAAATTACAAAATAAAAGACGGTATTCGAGTAATATCTGTGTCTTAAATAAACTTTTCTGATCGCAGCTGAAGCTGTTGTCAATGAAACAACAACAACTCTCTGCCACTGTTTGTTTCCCATTTCTTACTATTAGTCATAGTGAACAGAACCTTTTAGTCTGAATGACCTGCAGGTAATGTAGGTAAAACAAGTTGCCAACACAACGCTGACATATCGTCACCTTTTAAGAAGATATGGAAACACTGGTAGCAAACAGCTTCTCATTTACACATCCAGCAGTTACAGCAGAGCGACATTATTAATCAGTCAGAGCATCATTTGTCTCTGACCAGCTGGCGGATATCAATGCAATCTTTCACACTCTTTTTTTTTTTTTTTTGGTTCGATATTTGGTCTCAACCGACTCCTGAGGGAAATATCTTTAGCTGCTGTTTGTGTGTGTGTGTGTGTGTGTTTGGCAGAAAGCGCGGTATCATTAGGTCGCTGAAAACAGCTGCCTGCCATGACTGAAAAAATACACTATGAGAGTGGCGAGAGTGAACCAAAACAAGAACGTGGAGTGCTGAACAATGATGTTGGAGTAGTGCTGTGGACGCTGGGGAGCGCTGGGAGGGCTTCCTGATAAAATATGATTAAAAAAAAAAAAAAAAAAAAAAAAGTTATTCTTTTGGCAGACGCTTTTGTCATAGCAGCGAAAATGAAGTGTAATCCAAGCGGCTATCAGTTATCCACTGATGCAGATATTTAAATGATATCATCATGCCACAGGCAGGCACGCTATCACACACACACACACACATATGCACTTTTGCCACTTCAGCTGTTTCCTGTTAGCTAGCCCTTCCTAATGAGGACAGAGATATCATCCGCAGGTGTCACCGAGCTCATGGCGAGCGCCTGTGAACACGCCGCCTAAAAAAAAAAAGTGCAGTGCCTTTTTCCAGGCAGATACGCACTTTAATGTGAAAAACTGCAGGTCAGCATTTTTCTTATTTCGCCAGTCTAAGTAATGATGGCAGCCTTTTGGGCTAATGCTAGATTATCTCGGGGTTATTTCCACTGCCAAATGCATTCTTTAAAAAAAAAACAGCCTCTGAGAGTTGCTGCGTAGCGGTTTAGCTTCTCATGCTACCTGTACATGTGCTGCCTTTAACAAGTGTCTCTCTCTGCTTTTAAAAAAAATGAGTAAATTAGTGTAGGTGCCTTGGAGGATGCTCTATCTTTTCTCTCTCTCTTTCACACACACACACATGCACACATAAAGCACATCATCACTGCAATCGGACGGTGAATGAGGTAGAATCCAAAGCAAAAAGCTCCATTACAGACGTGATGTTGGAAGAGGATTAACTCAGAAATTGTTTGATGAAACTGTTTCACCTCCAGAATTGTTTAACCTTCTTCTTCTTCTTCTTTTTTTTTTCTGGCAGTGATTGCCCAAACAGGCTGCTGTTTTTCAGCATGCTCTGCTTCACATTCAACCAGAGGCTGTCACTCACTACTGAAAGCTGCCTGGAAACACCTACAGTATTATATACTCTGCTGTAGGCCACTGAGCACATCCATTAAAATAGTCAGAAATACAGCTTGACAGATAGATAGGGCTTATTCTGAGTTCTGCTTTGTGAAGAATTAGTATTTTTGTGTCAAAAAGTAGATTATTTACGGTTGCTTCAATGTAGGGACACAAAACTCTTTCAATAAAATCTTTATTGATGGAAATATGACAGTAAGTCAAGTATTAAAGGTTTTACGGAAGTTATATATGAGACTATTATGTCATTAATGTATGTCATCACAATATTTTAGTCCAATCCTAGCTGGAAATAAAGTGCCTCATCTAAACATACATTGATGTGGGCTGTCAAGGGAGGCGAAATATTTTTAGGGCGACAACTAATGATTGTTTTCATTATCGATTCATCCACAAATTACTTTTAGGAGTCCATCAAATGTCAGGAAATGAAAAAAAAATGGCAATCACAAGCTTAAAATTAATCTTAAAATTAATTAAAACAGTCCATGTATACTGTAAAACTGCATTTTTGATTGACATTTCTTAAATAATCTTGTGATGACTGACTGATCAAATCAATCTACTTCCAACATGAAAAGAGTTAACTTTCCTTTTTTGGCGTTTCCTGCCAACTCAGCGTCCACACCTGCAGAATAAAAGCTTTGACCGAGTTTGACCCAGAAGTCTGGAAAACAGACTCAATTACATCACAGAGCCGGCAGGGAAACCAAAACCTCGAGATCTGAAAAGGCCGAATAAAATTCAGCGGCATTGGAGACCATTACCCAAAAGATTTGGATGATGCTGAAAAGCATCAGCGTGACAGAGCTGGAAAGAGCTGGGAGGCTGAAAATGTGTGGCAGCGGGGGCTAAATGAATTCTTAATACCTCGCTGCATGGCGTCACTCTTTCTGAACCTTTCCTCAATGTCCCTCTGCCTTACTTTCTCTCTCTCGCCTTCCCTCCCTTGTTTTTATTGTTTCCAAAGAGACACGCAGGAGGCAAATGACCTCCGGTTTCCATGGCGACCGATCAACTATCAAGTATATAGTTATACAAAGAGAGGGGAGAAGGATAGAGAGAGTGAGAGAGACAGTAAGATTAGGAGGGAGGGGGGGGGATAGCTGGAGGTTATTTTCGTATCAGTGTCTTTAAGTGAGACCCCTTCATGTTTAAGGCATCGCTGTGTGTGTAAACTTCATTGCTAATGAAGCTATGATACAGCATCTCTTGTACGGTACGGCTGTTTCTGTTGCTTTCAGGTGACTGTGACGATCAGCCAATGAAAAATGAACAAAACTTTGAATTGACTCAAGTTCTGGTGACTTGGAGAAAGTTTCAAATAGCAAAACCAGTTGAAAAATCTTGAATGTTGTTGTTTACAGCTGTTGTTTGATCGCTCTGTATGAATTGAAACTGGTTGTAAAAGGAATAGTTCAAGCAAATAAGTATATTTCCAAAAGAGTGAGATTAAAAGACCTCACTTACTAACATGATTTGTCTTATTTGTTTCACCTGCACGTAAACAAAATTTTAAAAAAGCAGTTACAGGCTGGAACTATTTTTTGGCCAACGACAGTCAGGAGCAGCGACTTTGCCAGTTTTGGTAGTGTTGTGCATGTACTGTACAGACACCAAAACAAACAAAAAAAGAATTAGTTCCAATACAAACAATAACTTCCCCTTTTTCGCTCGATCTGATATAAAGTCTTCAGGCCAAACAAGAGGATTGCGTGGCTTTTTCCAGCCGCTAAACCCGTGTGAGTGACACAAAAAGATAGCGTGTAAATCCACAAATCACAAAGGGTTGAAACGCGCCGCAAACCGCGCTGCCGAGCAAAATAGCTTCACGGTGCACCTATTCCATTTGCATGTATGTAAATGAGTTAATATTCATACAAAATTGGGTCCATTTTTATGCAAATAAGCCTCATTACAAATACAGTCCGATTCACAAAGACCGGCGCTAATTGCCACACGCAATTAGGGCGGAGTTATTAGCATCTTCAGATAGCTGGTGTTAAACTGCATGCACACTCACTCTCTCTCTTTCTTTCTCCAAATCTTCAAGCCCATGAGGCTTGAATGATACTGAATTGATATTGGATGATACCAAGGGTGAAATCTTCAGTCAGACATCAGGGAGGGATCAAGTGGGTATAAGGTAGTAGGCTTATCTCGGACTTTCAGCTACCAAAAAAGAAGAAAAAAAAAGTCCTGACAGCTCTGATGGAGCTCAGGAGTCATCCATAAGTGCTGCTTTATTACAAACTGTAATTCCACTGTATAATCCTGGAATCCGTGTGTTAACAGCTGATCTGTGCGGACGTGTAGTAAAACGCAGAACATTAATCACGTCACATCTTTACGGATCCGGAGTTATTGAAGTTACCGCACATTTACTGTTTCAAGCTGCTATGTAATGCTGCAGCCAGCTGTGACACCCCAGCCAGATGTGTGTGTGCAACAAAACAGAACTTCAGCACCGATGTGTCTGTTTTCCTGGATACATTCAGTGACACTCGGACAGCATTACTTCTAAGATTCAGACATGAATCGAATAAGTTTCACACCTGCCTGAGTCACATTCATAGCTGCAGCCTATTGTGACAGACAGTTCAGTAGATTATGGTATAGGTGTGGGATACTAGAGAAGAAGAAGAAGAAGGAGCAAAATGCATGAAAGTTGGTTGCAAAATTGGAGATCTGTGTGTGTGTGTGTGTGTGTATCGCTGCTAATTAAAGGCTTTTGTGATCTCTGCAGTTTTCATTATGGAAATGTGGAGAAAAGCCTGAAACACTGGGAACACGGGTGCAAAACGAGGGCAAAGTGCACCGAGCTGCAAAACTTTGTGGGCGTGTTTGCACTGGCATGTCATTAGCATAACATCTTTTTGCGAATAGCGCCTTAAAACAGGGGGAAAGACTGTGGGTGCGGATGCTACGCCATTCACAGTGCTATTAGCAGCCGCAATCCATTCTTTGTGGATTTGGCCCTTTGTCAATGAAAATGTTCACATAAACATAATAAAAAGTTTGGATTTTTACATCTTACAAGTACTTTGTATCAATAAATCAGCTTTAGAGTTTAACTGTTGGATAAAGCCAGTGTTTCAAATGATTCGCTGTACTTTTAAACTGGTATATACCAATGATGAACTGGTTTCATCATTGAAATGTGTCATCTTTCCTCTTTCGTTCTTTGCTTTGCACAGAAGGAATGGTATGGATTGCTCACTGGGCACGAAACTTCACCTGGAAAGTTGTTTACTTTGCTTTAAAAGCAAAAGCTTGTTGCCTCAGAGTACAGAGTTGATGTCATTTGCCGCGCCGCTGTCAGCACATTTGACATATCGCGCAGGCTTTTATCCTAACAACATTTACCGCTTTACTCTCTCTTTTTTTTTTCACTCTCCCGTTCTCTATCCACACATTTATCTCATCTCCGATCGTTCGCTCTCACTTTCCTTTCTATCTTTTTTACTATAGTCTCTCACTCCTTCCCTCCTCTCCCTCCCTCTATCCTCTCTTCCATCACTGTATAATGTTCACAGAGCCTGGCAGGTCTTTTTTTTTTCCTGGAATTTTCCATCAGGGGTTCTTCGATCCAGTATAGCTGACTGGATAAAGGGAGGTTGGAGACTGTATATGTGTGTGTTTGTGTGTGTGTGCCGGACAGCAGTAAATGTCATGGGATATCACACGGTAATGCTCCACAGCGTCTCATGTCAGCTCCTCTTTTCCCTAAGCTGTCAGGTCAGAGGAGTGCACCGACACACACACACACGTTGGAAACACTCACACAGTAAAGGTTATGTGGATAATTTCCAGGATGAGGGTAACAACAGAACAACAGAAGCTATTACTGGTTCTATGGATCTCTCATTGCTCATCAGTCCGCTGCCTTCTGGGCTTTCAAACAGTCATTTCTGCCATTCGTCTTCACCTGTGATTAGATTTAAAGCGACGTTCGGTTTAAAGGTGTGATATGAAGCTTTGAAACGATCAATTATCAAATCACCTCTGCAGCATTAGTATAATTACTATTAACAAATGAGAATATAATATTGTTCACATGATTAGCAGTCTCTATCCAGTCTGGCTGAAGCTGCCTGTATCTGCTGTAGTTCTGAGATGTCTCCATTAACCGGCCGGTGTTCGCTCAGCCAGTGAGCTTCCTGAGTTTTGAGCGGATCTCACATCTGAATTGATTCCTTCTTTCCCTCACCTCCCCTTAAAAAAATGAGATGGGAGAGAAACAAGTTAAACTACCAGCGTATGAAGTGAGCTATCTATAATAGATAAGTGTTGCCGAGCTGGGGGTGCATGGGAAGACTGTGGAGCGGCTCAGTCCATTTGAAAAAGTAGAGATTATGATTTGTGTTTAATAGGGATAATAATCAACATACAAATAGGATTTCAAACTGATATAATGCTGATCTTAAGTATATTAGTAACTCACTAAACGATTTGACTACCAGTTATGACGAGCCTGCTACACGTTGCGTATCGCGTCGTGCTGCCATTGAGAGTTTAAACGAGTCAATCAACTCCAGGGCAACTGTTTTGAATGAAAGAAGAAAAAAAAAGTCGTCCACTTTTATGTCATCAATAGTGTTAAATAACATCTGGGTTAAAATCCAATTCAAGCAAACACTTGATAAGGCTGTGGGGGAACCAAGGGGAACCAATGGGAACCAATGGAAACCAATGGGAACCAATGGGAACCGATGGGAACCAATGGGAACCAATGGAAACCAATGGGAACCAATGGGAACCAATGGAAACCAATGGGAACCAATGGGAACCAATGGGGAAACTGGAGTTTCCATAATTACACTCAGGAGAACACGGATGATACCAGTTTCATAACACCATCCCATTAAACACATCAAAACACTTCATTATCTGCATGATCTGATAAAAAAAAAACATAAAAGAAACGGTTGAACCTAAAGTGTTCAAGTGTTCAATAGAATAACAAAGCAAGCTGTCGTGGCTCTGATAAGCTTTTGAAATCAGCCCGACTCTGAACTCTCTTACTAACACATATACACAGTGTTTGCATAACCCGAACAAGCCCCTGTCAGCATTTATACTGCCGACCAACGAGCTTGATTTATACTTGGAAATGTGCTCGACTAATGGGGAAGCATTTATTCATTTACATGCACTAGAACTATGCTTATCCTCGCTTTGAACTGTAGTTTCAAAATTCATGTTATGTTGTCAGGGAAGCGCTGTTATTGCCTCTTATCGTTCTCTCGCTGAGTCGGAGGGGATTCTGTTTTAACGAATGCAAATTGAACGTATTTTAACAAACGCAAACGCTTCACAGAAGAGCATCATTTCCCATTTTTTTTAGAGGTCAGGGGTCAGCTACAGGCCAGCAGCTGTTTGATGATTCAGGTGCTGTGAACTCTAGAAACTATCCCGCAATTAGGTTTCATACTGTTTACTTCCTTTTTCCAGCTGTAACAGATCTTCAGAAAGTTTTACAGACATTACTCACTCACTTAAACTTTCTTCTTCTCCGAATCTTTTGACCGCTCCGTCTTTCTCTTTCTGTCTGTGTCTCCCACTCTTTCTCTCCCCAGATGGTCAGCGCACAGCTGCCATAGGGATTCTTGGAGACAAGCTCTGCCCTGTTGCTGTGGCAACCGGTGCTGATAAAAAAAAATATATTAGGAACCCTCTGTTGTGCGTGCATATGTGCATGCTGTGTTTGGGTTTCTGAGAGCGCGCTGAACATTTGTTTTCCGCCGTTCACGTTTTTTTTGCCAAATTAAATCATCGCTTCATCATCAAAAATCTCGCTGAGTGAAAAAGGTCTCGGTTAGCTGCCGTTCCTGTAGCGAGACGGCAATTTGGTTTCATTCCGTGCCATCAATCAATTTCTATCAGAAGGTGCAACTTCATTTTTAAAAAAAAGCATCCAGCTAACTTGACATTCAGATATTGATTCATTGAGCGTGATTGCACACCAGATGCTTCGAGCAATGTTAGAAGTAAGGAGGATCCGTGGTTTGGTGAGATTATCAGTTCATTTAGCAGTCCATCACCTCCTGGAAATTGAGTGAGGGAGATAAATTGTAGCGAAAAGGAGGACTGAAGCATGGGTATAGATTTGAGTAGATGAGATTTGTCCCTTAACAATATCATGTTTTACCAATGTCAAACAATCTAGCCATGTCGACTTCACATAATGCTAATGGTGAGATCTCGGGAGAGTTGCCAGGTTTGTGTGCTTTTATGATACTTTAACTTGATCTGGCAACCCCCAACTTCAAGCTGTATGTATTGTTGACTAGCAGCAGCAGCAGCAGCAATAGTGGAGTCATAATTGACTTCAGTGGACAAAACTAAGATCATTTGATTATTATATTTAATTTCAGGCGTTAAGGTGTTGTTAGCTAATTGGTGACTGTTGCTCAGACATGCTGTTTAATTAAACAACTTTATTACTGTTGGACATCTGGTCCTTTTTTTTTGAAGAAGAAGAGCCAAAATGTCAGTAACAGCTCAGCTTAGTTAACAAGAATGTTCTATCATCCATCCAAACATTCATCTTTGAAATTAGTGGGAGAAATATTCCTATTTAATGCCATCTCCCCACTTTTCTATGAGCGGATGAGGAGCAGGAGTTATTACTGCATATGTCATTAAGACATGAACATTAATTATAAGCTAAATTAACCACATCTTGTTTGGCTGATCTGTTTGTGACTGTCAGGCGTCGTTTTCATTATGGAAATCCCGTCAGCGGCAGCCTGAGCGGCACACACACACACACACACACATAAGTGAGCTGCAGCCTCTCAGGTGAGCTCTGATGTCACACAGTGAAAGATCTAGCCAGAAGCTGAGGAGGAGTTGAATGACAAATGATACAAAATAGAAGTTTTTTTGAGATGATTTAAAGATAGGATTGGTTTAAAAAGCTTACAGTAGCTAATTACAGTGCAGCACATTACCTAGAGGTTTCCACACATTTATTTGGCAAGCAAGCCAATGCATATTCAGTAAAGTAAACATTCTGCAGCATCAGGCTCTTTATGTGCGTATGTGTGCATGAGCCTATGAAAGAGAAAAGACATGATTATTTTGGCTGTCTGTCAAAAAAAAAAACGTCCCTATCAAAGTGAAACCCAAACCTACAGCCCTGAAGGGATGGAAAGGGATAGATAAAGTTCCACTGGTTTTACCAACAGCTGCCGACTGAGGTGTCTTTTAGCAGTGATGGGCAGATATGGGGAATGGAAGTAGCGGGGAAATACTCAGTGTGCAATTATAGATAGCTTGTAAGACAGGAAAAGACACAAACATGTAGACAGAGTCTTCCTTTAGACCATCTGCTGGGATTTTCTGTGCTTTCTTGCTCGCTTTCTTGTTTTTTTTTTTGTCTTTGTTTGCTCTCTTTCTCTCTGTGATGTGATGTAGAACTGTGGTGATATGATGTAGACCTTAAGTGTGCAGTTTCCTCTCTTGCCAATGGTGCCTTAATGCACGGGCTTACCCAGGCTTGAGCCCCAAGTCCTGGAGGAGCAGGCGCCTCACAAGACATCAATAAAAAAAATGTAAAAAAACAGTGAATCCTCCCGCTGTGCGTCAACACCCTGTAGAAACATGATTTACGTCATTATGTCAGATTGGACGTGTCAATGTGAAGAAATGGAAAAAGACAAGAAAAATAGAGTCGGAGGAAGACATTGTGAAAACGTCTGTAGCCTCAGGGCCTAAAGTAATGTTAAGGCACCCTTGTCTCCTGCCCACGACCACTGTTGCACACTATTCCCATCCTCCAGGACTGTCAGGCTGGAGGATGGGAAAGCAGAGGAACAGACTGACCGCCAATTACGCAGTTACAGCTACTGATTGAGCTAAAAATAATAAGACAAGTGTTTACCGGTGATAGAACAAGAAACGAGAAAGAGACAGTACAAATGATTGTATATTACCATGTGAGAAGAAAGATAATAATATAAGGAAAACATAGAAAATCATATCTTTTAACCAATAGAGAAAGTGTAAGAAAGTCTCCGACTCTTCTGCTTCCTCCTCTCACTACTTTCTTTTGTCACTCATCTCTTTCCCCACACTGCCTACGCCATACACTCACTCATTATTTCACTCAACATCTCCTCATGTTCCCTTTTGTATCATTCTTATCACATTTTCTTATGTTCTCTTCAGCCCTTCAGATATCCTTTCATCCTTTCCCCCCCCCGACTCTTTCTCTGCATTGCTCTAACATCCATCTCTATGTAAGGGGATCAATTAGTCCTAAATTGTTAGAATGATTGTTTGATGATGATTTTTGTCGCTGTGTTTTCGTATTGTTTGGCATCATTATAATCCAGCTGAGACATAACAAGGTGACACATTAATATTCATGATATTAACAAGAGGAACAAAGTGTGGTATCTGAAGAGACAAGTATCACTTTCCAGTGGCGACGAGGCGCTTCCTAAATTGAGACGCTGATTTTCGGTTCACGGAACAAAAGGTACACAAGCATGCACTTGTACACACACACACACATACACACACACACATTCACGCACACACACACATACATTAACACATGCCAGTCACAGCTCCCAAGATAACACCGTGCAGATAGCAATCATCGGAGGCGAGTGTTAATGACAGACTAATGACTGCCATTTAACAAACTAGGGAGAATGGCTTCATCTGAGTCTGTCTCAGTTTCTCACTTTTCAAAGATGACATTTTATTAACATTTCCCTAAAAATATCTCGTTAAAATGAACACTCGAACACCTGGAAATAACACCATTCCTCAATTTTCCTTCTTTAATTTCTTTCTTAATAAATTCTTATTTCTTTCGTGTCGCACTTGTTGCTCCCTTGACGAGAGGAACGTTTTGGAAAATTTATGAAGTGAAAACAAACCATTTCCCCACCTCAGAATCATAATCTACATTCCTGCAAAATATATATTTTTGCAGCTATTAAAGGTCCGCTACACTCTCACGAATGTTTGCGGTTATTCGGGTTGAAGTTTCTCATCTGTTGTTGAGATGTAAATGCAAAATATAGTAACCCATGTGTTTCATCGACCATTGATGAAGGCCATAAGCTCAAATGTCTTGGTCTCACAATAAAGTTATGACACTTTATATGACAAGTGTTACTGGAGATTTGTTCTTCAGTAGTTTGGTTAAAGATTAGGGAAGATTAGGGAAAGGGATGGGTACTGGGATGTAAACAGGAAGTGTATCTAGATCTACCTGCAACATTACCGTCAAGTTCATGAACTGTAATATTAAAAAAAAGGCAATACCGTGTAAGCGAGGCATATGAATTTATCGGTGTTATATAACAGACAAACTATAAAAGGCTAAAACTGTTCTTTTGGATCGTGAGCAACTACTTCATGATGAATTCCTCCCTCTTCCCTCTGGTATTCATTACCCTCTGTTCAAGATGAAGTCAAACAGATATAAACACTCCTTTCACCCATAAGTCATCAAATTATATAACATCACCTATGATGAGTGTTTTAAGTTAGTATGGGTGCGTTGTTTTGTGGGATACTGTTCTTTGTTAATCATTTGAACTGTGCCTCTGTGAGTGTTTCTGACTTTTTTTTTTTATCTGTGTTCATCTGCTGCAAAGTGCACACACTGTGAGGCTGATTAATAAACTAGAATGGAACTGAATCAATAACCAAAAACTTTTTTTTTTTGTAACAGTTTAAGGTTGCAAAAAATACCTTATAACTACAATTACATGAGTCTAGTAAAAGTCTAGTGAAGTTCAGTGGTCCAGAAAAAAAAGTTCCAAGTCAGTGTTTGGTCCTTTGAAGATAGCCAGGAAGACTGTTATATATTAAATGACTCACAAGCGCGCACACACATACATGCGCACATGCAGGTCTAAAGTGAACTCATAACCAGCAGCACGGGTTCCATAATCACCATGACTTGCTGACTTCTACAATCACCATGGTTACGCAGACAGCTGTGAGGTGCGAGAAAGTAAAAGCGAGGGATGAAAGGACCGAAAGGAGGGAGGTATATAACAGAGGAAAAAAAACAAGAGAGGTGACGCTAGTGATCCTGGTACACACACACACACACACACACACACACAGAGAGAGACACACACATACAACCCCACATGCAGCAACCTGCTGTGCTAATTACTGGGTCTGTGGTTCTTTGAAGGCTGCTGCTCACCTTGGCTGGCCCCTTACCTATTCACATACACACACACACACACACACACACACATAGATACAAAGACACACAGATACACACACATCTCTCTACAGGAACCAGTGTGTTATTTCAGCACCTGCAAGCTCAGTGGGCGATGCCAAGATGAAAATAATATGTATTGGCATCTAACAGCATGAAGACAGCGCAGTAATACGTGACATCGACAGCGCGTAGCTATCTGGAGCAGATGAGCAAGGAGCAGCGCAAAGAGGATGTGTCACACAGGGAGGAGTTATAAATTAAATATATGGGGTCAACATCTCTGTAATCTCCAGACTCGTCTTATACTTAAAGTTAAGTGTTTAGCTGTTAAACTAATGGATACATTTCCAGCACATACATTAAATTTCAATTATTATGATTATTATTCACAAGTACAGATCTTCTCATCTCATCTCGACTGGCTCCTGCACTGCGTGTTTATTGTCTGGCACCGAGTTAGACAGGAATCTGCTGAACTTCTTAAAAGGGCACTTTTTTTTTAAAGTGCAAAATGTAGCTTCAGCTGTCAGACGTTGTTATGCCAGAGGGTCAAATGAGTGAAAAGGTCAGTGAAGAAATCATGCAGTCTTGTAATTTCACACTCTCTAACGCACTCTTAAAATCAAAACACACCAGGAATGACACCAGGATGGGGGAGATCAAGTATGGTTGGCTGGTTCATGGATGATGTGATATTAATTTGAGAAACACTACAAACAACAGCAAAGTAAGTCAGGATGCCACCATCTAACTTCTGAAAATTTGCCTCCAAAAGCTAAACATCCAGTCCATTTTTTGATAGTTATATATATATATATATATATATGATTTGAACCAGGCATTTAGGATCAACTGAACAATTCTCCAAATTGCATGAAAGTGTTAGTTAAAGCAATACCCATCCCCATATAGCCTCTCATGACTAATTACCACTTTTCCGATATTAGCCACTTACCTCGACCATCTTAGCATTAGAAATGATACTTTTGTACATTGCTGTACATACATAAACACATTATCAAGTTACAAAAGTGCTTAGAAGACTATTGTTCTCTCACTCTTAGCGGCTGTGGTTGTTTCTATGTTTCAGCCAGCAGTACCAACAGCTAGCTGATAGCTAATCATTAGCTGATGGTTAGTAGCTTGACTTTCAAGTGAGCTCTTGAAGAGTGTGAGCTAACAGCTAACTTTATAAACCACAATAATGTCAAATGAAATAATGCAGTACTTTTTACTTAGCATAGCACTAATTTGGTTTGTTGTTTGCTACAAAAAATAGCTAGCATAATGTTTACTGATAACAGGCACAAGTTAGCTAGTTAGCGATCGAAAAAGCACAAGCAAACAAAAGCAGCAATGTGAACAACGCCACAAAATCAGTCTTTTTCCTGAGTGTAGAGATGGAGAATCAGTGTTAGCAATTTTAGAATTAAACATACTGTATTTATGTTGTCTAGTAATAGTCTGATGTCAACTCAAATTATGCTGAAGTAATAGTAAGACTAGCAGGATGTCAAGATAGGTGCAAAGGTTGTTCAGAAGATTTTTTTGTTCGTTTGTTTTCTATCTAGATAGTTTTTACTTTATCTATATGTTTGTGGATAGAACACGTTTTATACAACAAAAATTGTGCACAGAACAACAGTAGTTACTAATCTTCATTCAAAGCCGTCTTTCAGAGGCCTCAGACGTTAGCTATCACAACACGAGACAAAGTGTTCAATTAAATAACCTGAATATTTCACTGAGACAGTTTTTCAATAGACAAAGCTCAATAATCCCCTGATAATATCCCACAGGAATAAAAGAAAATCCAGCCAAACTTCTATCCATTCTCAATCAATACAATCCACCTGATGTCACAGAGAACTATTGATCTCACTATTGCATTACTGACTGCTTCCTCTAAAAAAGAAGGCCTAAATATTATAGATTAATATCGAGCACAATAGGGTGAGCCACATCACAGAGGACTGCAAAGCCATAAGAGGCCAAGGGAAAAAAATGGGATAAAATTGATCCATGAAATTGTGACGAGGTTGGTGAAATATTAAGGCAAGAAAGGGGTGAATAAGAGAGTAAAAAGAACTGTTTTAGCTTTACTCTATCCCAGCTTAAGTCATTGAGTGGTCATGGGTGACATAAAGGACATAAAGTACCATCTGACCGGCAGAATATGCAGATAAATGTGGTATAAGACCTCATTTCATTTAATTGCTAATACTTTATAATTAATAGAAACGACAAAACTACAAAGGAGACGAGAATACTGCGACCATCCTTTCCATCTTTTAGTCTTTGGCTTCTTTCATCAAATGTTTACTTTTCATTTTAGTGGAAAAATAATCATATTTGAAGTCATTTTTCTTCATGACTTCAACTGATTCCCTTATCTGCAACTGCCACCAATAGCTTCATTAAAGGGACCTTTTATGTCTGGTGCCATAAATCAATCCAACGGATTCCTCACTAAATCCAAACTCAGACACATCCGATGAAAAATGCAATGTGGAGCTCAAAATTAATGGTGAAAGGCTAAAGGTAGCGCCTTTACTTTTTAAAAAAAAACATAGACAGAGGAAATAAATCACTACTCTGCGTAACCAGATTTAAATCAATTTTATATTTCTACCTCTGTCTGTGTCTATAGCGCAAACCTACAGAGGCTGCCCCCCCCCCACTCACACCAATATGAGTTAGCAAATTAGACAAAAAGGTACTCTTGTACTCAGACGTTTTATTAAGCAATCTCATTTGTCTGTGCCATTGCCGGTACTGGCTGTAACTACAGTGAGAAGTGAGACTTATAGATGTAACAGAAGAGTTAACTGGAGAGAGGTTGACCATTAAAATGAATTGCAGCTTCTGCCAAGGAACAAATTGTCTATTCAGCGAAATAGGATCTGCCAATGCAATGATAAAAGATGGCGTGAAGTGCGTAGAATATACTGCATGAAGGTGTTCATCCCCAAAACAACTTATTCTCTTTGCTGCTTGTGTAACACAACAAGTAAAAAATGGATTATTCCATCCTGAAACACACAATTATTTTGCAATATCTTACCATCACAAATATATTTGGCTGACAAATAGCCATATTTGTGAGTAAATAGAATATTTTGTGATGCACTTCTTAATTTTCTTAGATTAAACTGTACCAGAAGCAATTGAGTAAAACTTTCCCTTTTTGGGCCAATCAATTCTTTCTGATACTTTAATAGCCAAAGCTTTGACGTTATTGTTACAAATCTAATTCAGAGTTATGTCATGGCTTAGAGAGAAGGTGATACTGTGAAAGTAATGATACTGTGCACACCCATGTCCTGCATGGATTTCTTATATCTTTGTGTGCGTATGTCTCTTTAAAAAAAACAGGGAGTTAACCTGTCATATAGTAAACTCAACAGTCCAAATTAGATATATAACACTTAACGTAATTCTAGCTCATCATGGCATAGTAATGATCGGGGAGTGATTATAGCCATACAATATCCTGCTGTGATTTGATGACCTTAATTCCTAATAACAGCCTTTTTGTCTTTGAACAATAGCTATTGACACTCATGAAAACAAAAAAGGAGCAAGACGCACACAGACTGAGAAATGGGGGATAGTGGGGTGAGGGTGAAGACAGGCTGATTAACATGCAAACAGTATGCTATACCATATGTGAAAATGATCAGTGAGAAGTCAAATTAATAAACCGTGGCAGTTTCATTTGGAAAAATGTAAATTTTGCTCCCCAATTGTCAACTGATGGAGCACAGTAGAGAGCAATACTAATAGCAACAAATAAGTAAGATATCGAGGTTGTAAAGACACAGAACAAAGTGTCACCTACAGAAAATCTAACCCTAACTTCATAAAAGAATGCTACATATTATATACATATATACAGTACATATAGTATATTATAAAGACATTACAGCACTGGTTATACATATTTATTATTATACAAACATACTATATACACATACACACACATTATCCATCTTCAGTCAGCCACTCACACACATGCACAAATACATACTCTCTCTTTGTGTATTTCACGTACACACACAGTTGTGTAAACTCGCATGAGTGCACAGGCAGACACACACGGATGCCTCTATTCACTCTCACATGAGTGAATGTATAGGCATGAACAAGAAGCTTTTGGAAAATAATCTGACTCACACATACTCCTCTACACACACACACACACACACACACCATCAGTGGGATTTCCTCATGGGTGCCTATTCCCTATCTGCGTCACACCGCTCTGTCAACATGTGGCAGAAAACATTTCAAAGGGAGGAGAGGGAGAGGAGGACAAGGGGGGGGGGTCGTGAAGGAAACAATACAGGATGAAAGAGAACGAGAGAGAAAGAGAGAGAAGGGGAAGTGGTATACTGTATAGACGAGTAAACCAGCTATCAGAGCAGAACTGCCCGGTGAAGAGATAAAATGTGTAGATTTTTGGCTTGAATCTGACTTTTTTTTTTTGCCTTTTCAGCTGCAATTTTAGTTTGTGAACTGTCCTGGCAACACCGCTCTGTTGCAGTTCAATCATGATGAAATGGAAAGCAGCAGAAATAAAAGAAGAAGATAAATGAGACTGGGAAATGGAGTGAGCAGAGAAGAAGAGGACACGACAGGTTCCTGTATTCCAGCATTTCCACCAGTTTTTGACAGGTAGGTACAGTGACATTAGCATAGTGATTAACAGTGACATTAGCATAATGATTAATACCTGCATTAGCATAAGCACTGTGCCTGGGAGAGCATGGGAGAAAGCCAAAGAAACAGCAAGACAGCAAGAGAAAAAACAGGGATATAAAAGGAAATGATATAGAGAGGCAGAAGGATGGAAACACTAATTATGTAGAGGAAACAAAGGGGATGAAGACAGAAAATGACATTTTTTTTCCCCTCAAGCTGTCAACAGCTCCAGCTCTGTCTTTCCCAACATATCTTCATAAATAAGTTTACTCTTTGTCCATGCAGCATGTCCAGCTATGAGACACGAGCATCCCAACGAGGGAGAATAGCTGTCAGTTCTATTCCCTCTGGCAGCACAGCTACAACCCGTATCCTTTTCTATAGGTAGCAACACTGACCACGGTATTTGCCTGCTGTGGCCATTTTTGTGAACATATATTCAAACATACAGTATATATATATATATATATCTATACTGTTATTCTAAATCTGTAGATTAAAAATAGTCCATTACAACCAGTGCAAGGATGCTGAATCTTTCTAGTATTAATGGCCTCCAATAGAATGTAAATGCAGTCTTGGTACAGAAAAAAATGTTTATTACCATAAAAATAGGATTTTCAATGGCAGTCAAATAACGACTTCATCAACATCTCAATCAGACCTGAGTGTGCAACAAAACAAGTATGATTTGTTGTTTTGTTTTTTTTACATGGGCAGAAGCTCAGCAATAAATCAATTTAGCACCAGGCACAATGAAAATTAAAGCAACAGTAAACATGTCATCCCCTCTGACTGATGAAGTCCTCGTCTGGGTCAATCAGTAACAAATATGTTATTTAGCTTTGGGGAACGATTGTAATCCCCCCCCCCCCCTTTGGTTTTCAAACTGTAATTTTGAAAGCTGGAATCAAGTGGTGACTAGCATCATTCTTCACACATCACGCAAACTAATGTAGTAGAGTACAGCCATGATGCTTATCATTCACTGAATCAGATCAGTGGATCGGATTTGGATGGCCCGCATGTGATGTATTGTGTCTTTTTAGATTCCGTTGTTGGGGATATGAAGAGAGAGAGAGACCCATGCAGTCACAAGTACAAAGCGTATCATTCACGTGCTTCTATTTGAAGACATCATCGTTTATGAATGTCACCTGTTTCAGCAATACAATACAGCAAGTGGATTACGCAGTCAGACATGCAGGAAGAATTAAAAGAAAGGATGGAATTATGGTTCTCCAAAGATACACATTACTGTCTCCGCGGGTCTAAACAGAGGAGGGTGTTATGGTTAATGGTAGGTTACACACTTTCATAATATGCCTTCCAAATCTCAACAACACATTGTGCGGATGTCAAGCCAATTTGCTGATTTTCTGCTGATTTGGTTTAAAAAAAAACCCATCGATGTTATGAATGAAAACCATACCAGTCTAACAGCAAGTACATACAAGCATAACAGCCATGTGAACAATCTCCAACTATCTACGGGCATGTTCCATTTTTAACACCCCGATGTGAATTAAAAATTAATATCGCCCTGTTTGAAAAAAAAAGCTTTGTTTTCATTCACTGTTAGTAACCAAAATGCATTGTGTGTATCCTCTAACAAATGTGATGAATCATTTCTGCCCTCATAAAATACAGTATTTATGTAAAATAGAAACTTTTTTTTTTAAGTATTTTAAATCCTGCCTTGTTTACATCCATTTACTAGCTTGCAGTCTTCTTCTTCCCCGCCTTTGCTGGCGCGTTGCTGCGTTTTTCTGCACATTACAACCACTTTTAGATCAGTGGATAGTAGTGAAAAGATTCGTAGGACTGTGTATTGCATCAGCCGTGTGCCAGTGCACGTGCATTTACATCCTTGTGTGTATGTAAGAGGAAGAGGCAAGCATAATGAGGACCCACTAATAAAAAAGAAAAACTCCCTAGCACTAAATGGCGTAACTCCTCAGGGAACCTTTGAGAAATAGATAAATAAATAATTAATTAAACCAAAGCAAATAGAGGCTGAATAGATATTTCCCAAGTGCACCAGCAAGAGCAGCAAAGCTCATGCATGTCAATCCATAGTGCCCAACCAGAACTTCACACATTCACAGTTTCAAGAGGCTTCACAGCTCTATGAAAGACACGACAATTTTAATAACGATTCAAATAGAAGATGGAAGAAACTAACTGTCACCTTCCATGGTGAATTCAACAATGAATTGACAGCGTGGCTGATCAGGTAAAACCAGTGCGCCGTCAGCACAATTCACTGGCAAGGTGCTCTGTGATTGCCGTCATTAAAGGTAACAGCTACATCAGCTGCCAGAAAAAAATGTATTTAGCAATTAAATTGATTTTTTGTTGAGCAGACAGCTTGTAAAAGATAGTCCAGTTTATCTGCATTATTCCAATCATCATCATATTACTTCACCCACAGGACATTTCACAGCTAATTCGACAATCAATTGGCCCTTTTCTTGGGGAAAAAGCAACATGATATAATACCCATTACCCAATCCCCAGTGTAAATGACCACCTCTCCACACAAACACCTCATCAACAGAAGTGTAGTTATCCCCATGTATGCATGCCACCCTTGAATTTCATATTATTTTTTAGTGGCAGGGTCTCATCCAAATGGCCCATTGGAGTCAGATGTCGTTTAACTGCTGCGAACGGCGAAACCAATTGGCGGCCAGATACTGTATCACATGACCAAGGGGCTTATCAAGTGGATGCTCAGTAGAAGTATCACTCCAAAAAGAGCAGATGGGTAAAGGACAGACGGATCAATCTGATTTCAGCATATGAGCAAAATATCAAAGAGGGTTCGTGCGCTTTCTAGGATGGAACCACTCATAAAATACCACCAACTTAGATAGCCTCTGTTTAAACACTGAATGTGGTTGTATTGTTTGTATGCACCTGGATATATCTGTGAATGTGAGAGTATGTGTGCAATAATACCAGTGGCACAGAGGGCCACATGTGTTGGTACAGAGGTGACTGAAAGTGAATTGGAAGCTATTAATCTGACCTTCCCTTGCTATCAGATTTGGTTTGGAGCAGGATATATATATATTCACTCCACATGCTCTGTTTCTCTTTGCACAGCCTGCTCCTCTCTCTCTTTCTGTCTCTGCCTTTACCTCTCCTTGTATCTTCCCCCAGTTCTCCCTTCTTTCCAATCCACAGGTATAGGTTTCGACGTTGAAAGCAGCATTTTACATTTCTACCTTTTGAAATGATCTCCATTATTCCGTTCCCCCATGCTGCTGTGATTATCCCTTTCTCTATGTGAATGAACTCGTCTGTGGCTCTGCCTGAGTGCTGGTTAACATGATATTCACAACTCCGCACTCCTCTCTATCCTCACTTTTTTTAGCCCAGCATCAGTGGATTCACACAGATGTGGATACAATGACGGTGCTCCCTGATGGAAACTGTTTTGTTGTGCAAAGTATGGAAGAGAAAACCCACAGACCGTGACGTGTTCACCTTGACGTTTTATTTCTCAACTTCGCAGGCAATTCGGTGTGGAAATGTACAATTTAGCAAAAACAAATAGCAATTTCATAGGGAGGGTAAAACTATGTAGAACCAAAAAACACGGTTCCATCAAAAGTACTTGTTTGTAAGGTTGTTTTTTTGGCACTAATTTTATCCTGGTTCTCTGTAAACTGGGTTTACAAGTGCTGTCTGTCCACCACTCACAACACAACAGCAGGGTTGTTTCCTTTGGGTAGTAATATTGTTAATATTCAATAATGTTTTTGTTGTAGCTACATAGAGAATGGTGTTGTGGCTGGAAGAAACAGTTTTTTTTTCCTCCAGCCTTTTCTTGTTCCAACAGTTCAAATAATACAGGTTTTTCTTCAGGTCCACCCATCTAGCAAACAAAATCCAAAGAAAAAACTGATTAAGACACAATTGCTAACATTAAAACTGATTAAAATGACTCCCTGCAATATGAGGGGATTGGTAATAGTGCAGAAAGAATCAAAACCCAAGTCTGCAGCTCTACAATTTGCTTAGCTGGTTTCACCTCATTTTTTTGATTTGCCAGGTAATATCAACAAAATGACCCCCTAAGATATGAGCTGATACAATCATACGCAAAACTGTACACAACACGCCCAGCAATGAATGACAGGATGACAGGAATGCAAACTAGTGGTTGACCACAGCAGGACCAAAAGGTGAGTGAATACTGGACTTACATATAGCAGTTGCTATACATTATTGACCAACTCCAATAGGAAATATGTTGGTCTCTTAATGCATGTATAATTTTAAAAACTGTGCTGCTTTGGGAGTCAAAACTATACAAAAATACATTAAAAACTAAGTGTTCCTTGTTTTGCTGAAATATTTCTGGAGAGGTGTTGATTCAACTTATTTTGCAGGCTGCTGCATTACTACATACTGCATTTGTGTAATACTAAGATGTGTTTCTAATATCTAAGTCTAGTGTCATATATATATAAAAGGTCCTTCAATCAGCAGGATTCACATCTGCAAAACTGTTCTGTTCTGTCTCTAAAACAATTCTTGGCAGGAGGTTTTGTCTTTGTTTTCTCACAACGACGGAGTAAAACAACTGTGAAATAGACATTATGGGTGTCCATTAGAGAAAAGAGACTCTAGCAATCATACTCAAATGAGCATATGGGTAAAAAAAAAAAGTTATGTGCAAATGAAAGACAGGAGATAAATGGCAAAATTATTTCAGAGAGCCATTTGTATTAAGTGCAGAGTGACAAAAGTTTGATCTGTATAGTACTGCAAATAGCCTGAGGTATTCTTTTTTTTTTAATGTTGATTGCCAACTATCCCACTTTCACCCACTGACAACCTCTCCCTGCCTTTGCAAAATGATTTAACACAATGATAACTACAAATGATTTACTGTCTAGAAGGAAAAGGAAGAGTGATAGAGTAATAGGGAGAAGGAGAGGGAGGGGGCAGCTGAGCAACAGCGGTGAAAGGGGATAGCAGGGTCTTAAGCTGCCCCTGTAAAAGGATGAATACTCCCCAAGCCTCCCCTCCCCCAATATTTTTTGATGAAAATATCAATGTAATAAAAAATATAATGAATATATACAATAAATAAAGACATCTGACTGACTTACACATAACAAAACTAAACTATGAAATCATATTTTTCTTTTACGTAAGTGTTGATAACTGTTGACCTTTGCTACCTGTTTGACTGGATGGTTCGTATGATTTCAAGTATGGCATGTGCGTGTGAGTGATAACCTTAACGCCAGTCTAGCAGTTTCTAGTCTAGCAGTTCCTACAAGTGTCGAATTGCTTGGTGAATCACAATTCTCCGGCGCTGCTGCTGGAGCTGAGCCAGAAGCCACCACACCACCGCATAAGCTCTGATAACTGTTAAACATAAAAGCCTTATTTGCTAAAAAACTCTTTGACTACAGCACTACTGTCTCTTATTGACCCCTTTCTAACAAGCACTCATTCAATTCTTCCTTTTATCAGCTCTTCAACTTGAACCCTTTCTTTCCATTTCTGTCCATTTGACCTTTCTTATGATCAAAAATCCCGTCTTTCAAGTTGCACTCCTTGACTTTTTTAGTGCCCTAAAATCTTCTCCCAGATAATTCTGGTTCACTGAGCTGTTACGTTAAATTTTCAGTTTCTACTCATATCACTACAGCTATACTGATTATTCTCAAGCTCAGCCTCATCTGTCTGACTGTGAGTGGTTAGAGACTGAAGAGAGATGGGGAGCTCTGAAAAGCAGGCTACATAAGTATCTAAATCCGGTTGTCTGGGAGAGAAGGATATCTCCTTTACCGCGAACGCTAAGGGTGTCCTGGCTGTGGGAGGCTGACTGCAGAGCACTGTCGGCCCAAGTGAAACCATACACCTGTGAGCAGTGTGGGAGAATTTCAGCTTTCTGTCACCACCTTGACTATTAACCTACACCGGAGACTGATTCATCACAGCAGGCCCAGTCTTTGGGCCTGTGCCATGACCACCAGGCTGAGTGTGGATCTTGTCACCTTACCGTCTGGTGGAGAAAAGCATCGCTTGTCTAGAAGCCCAGCTCAGAGACAAAGACAAGCTAATTCTGGAATTTTCCACTGTCGCCACGGCCTAGGCAAAATGCCTTGAAATCCTGGACTCCTCTGGCTGCTGTAAGCGGAACACAACCACGGACCACAATCCCACTCTTCCGTGGACCGGCTCCATCACCACAGGAGTGCCAGCGCCTGTGGATTTTTCAGCCTAAACTGAGGATCCATCGTTTCCACTGGGAGAAAATCACAAAACAATGGCCACATCTATTCCCTCTCATGTCCCAGCAGAGAAACAGTTTCTCATTGGCGGGGATAGAGTGAAGGCCCCTGTGAGCTTGACTCCACATAAACTGGAGCACTGGTCTATAAACATGATGCAAAGTGCTAGTATCCCCCTCCTCCACCTCTGGACCTCCCACTGGAGTTTCCTCTACTTGAGGAATGTTCCCACCCTTTACCACTCTGATTGGAGGCCCTTCTGCCTCCAACCAGCCATGGCTCTCAGTGGACCAAACGCCAGGATCCACAGCTGGAGCAGGAGCAGCTGATGCTCAGCAATGGACGCCTTGGTGTTAGGCTTAATCTCACCACCACCATGTCCCCAGGTGGTCAGGTGTACACATCCAGGCATGGCGTCCACCCTCTGTTGTTGGCACCTCTATGGTCTAGCACATGGAGGTGCGCAGTGGCTGGACTTTCTGCTAACCAGGTGCTTGTGTAAAGGACATTACACCGACTGCAGCTGATTTAAACAACATAACTCTGCAATCATTGTTCATGTTGGCGTCAACAACATCAAAAATCAACAATCAGTACTTCTAAAAGAGGAGTTTGTGCACCTTGTAGTAAGTCTGCTGGACACCAGGAAGTAGGTAATTATGTCCAACCAGCTCTCCACTCCCCCCATTTGTATTGGTCATGTGAAATTCAATCACCAACTCCACATCTGGAGAGGTTGCATGAACAGATATCCCCATTTGTCGATAACTTTGCTGCCTTTTTTTAAATAGGCTTCAGCTTTTAAAACCAGACAGCCTCCATCCTTTCCAAGAAGGCTTCAAAATCTACATTGATAGATTTGATTCTGTCCAATATGACAAAATTACTGCATCTGGAGTTTTTGCACTTGGCATTAATGACCACTGTCCTCTAGCTTACGCAATAAATACTAGACTGGAAAGATCAAGCTCTAGGATTGTTATCAAAAGAAATGTAAAAACTTGACTCAGTGACTTTGCTGACAGTAATATACATCACATATGTACTATTTCAAAATGAATATTTTACAAATTCATTTTTTACTATCACTGATAAACATACAATTTTTAAAAAGCTTAGGGTTAAAGATAGATCAGGCCCCTGGTCCTCCACATAATTATCAGTGACATTCAAGGCAAGCCTGGGCTTTAGCAAGGCATGAAGCAGCCCATTGGCTGATTTCTAGACAACTCAGAAATAAATGCACATCCACCCTGTGAAAAGCAAAAGCCAATTATTACATGGAATTAATCTCTAGCACTTCCACAAATCTGTCAAAATTATGGAAAGCAGTAAATATAAATAAAAACAAATCCTCTACATCTATTCCTCCTCATGTTATGTTTAATGTCAGCTCAATAAATAAGACATCAAAGATTTGCACACACTTCGCTACTGCTGGAAATCTGTTTGATATGATGTACTGAGAATCAGCTCTAAATAATAAGCCTTTGGCCCATGTGCCCTCCTAAAGCCGTAGCTATTAATTGCATGAAAGCAATTGGAGAGGACAAACTAGACCGTTAGTTTTGAAGCTCCATGCTCTGTGCTTGCTGGACAAACAAGTGGGGAGTCAGAGGGGGCAGCTGCCCCAGGCCCAATAGTATGTTTTGGCAAAAAACTAAAAAGTCCGACTTAGATCACATCTCTGTCTACTGCTGAGAAGAGAGGGGCCACACCACTGTCAAGAGGTTCTCGTCTTATGCAGTGAACAGCATAAGCATTGGCACAGTGGCCTGTTTGTATTGTCGTTGATTCCACCCCCTTAGTACCCACCTAATTAAGTATGTGGTGTCAGGATGGGAGCCGTGTGAAGTGCGGAATAAGGGTTGCGACTGTGGAATAGATTAATAAACATACCCTATTACATACTTTCTATTGGGACTTTTCAGTAATTACTCTTGGACAATATATATAAATATAGAAATAAACTATCTGGTAGTGTTAGTCAAATTAAACAATACTATTTCAGAATTATAAAAAGAAATGGTCAGAAGAAGTTCTGTGTAAACCAAAATTGAGAATGTATATATCTGAATAAGTGTATTTACCAATGTGAGTACCAAAGTGTTTCACCTAGCTGTAATTTCTAAGAAGCAGGATTGTGTTCATTTTTGGTTTGACATTGATTGACAATGTATGGAGGTG
Source organism: Euthynnus affinis (assembly GCA_029490765.1). Lineage (NCBI taxonomy): Eukaryota > Metazoa > Chordata > Actinopteri > Scombriformes > Scombridae > Euthynnus > Euthynnus affinis. The sequence goes on from CM055838.1 coordinate 8,097,079, forward strand.
TATTATATTTGTTCTTTCACTCTCATTATGTTATTGCTCTTGTTTGTTATGTTTTGTAGAGTCTTGTAAGCAAATGCGGGCTGGGCACCTTTTGGTGCATGACACTTTGAAATAAATAAATTACAATTTACTATTCTTAAATCCTAACCACTAAAATAAATAAATGGTAATGTAAAGTCTGGCCTACCTGTTAGCAACTCCTAGCATGCTCAGAGTAAGAATGCTAACTCCCATATTGCTAACTCTTCTAGTGTTAACATGCTCGCATTTCAGCATGGAATATTCACATTTTTGAAAAGTCAAGGCGTCAGTCATCATACATTTCATCCCAATGCCATATTTGACTGACAAATTGACGGCAAAGCTAACAGCTATCCTGGCTAAAAATAGCACCATACCGATGGTGAGAACAACAACAACAATGTACACTTTTACAGTTTTTACCAAAATTGAATATCTTTTTCATCACATTAGCTTGCATCACATTTCACAGGTAGTGAAACAACAGCCAAGCTAGCAACAGACAACTCAAAGAACATGCTTCTTTTATATCTTGCTAGCATTGCTGCTGTGTTTTTCAGATTTTATGAGACAGCATGGAGCTCCACTGCTTTCCTGTCTGAATATTTTTCAGCAACTGTAGATGAGTTTGTGTTCATCATTTTCACGAAAGAGGGGCAGATGAAAAGCACTCTGCTGAGATCATATGAGAGAGCTTACTCTGATGGAGAAAATTATACTTAATCCACTTTTGAGTTTTTCAAGGTAACACGGGAGGCAAGACCGGTAACAGATGTAACAGAGACATAGAAAGAGACAGCAGGAGAGAGACTGAAGGGAGACTGAATTAAAGACAGGATCAAAAAAAAAAACAGATGAAGCCGACTTTTCCAAAGCAAGACGTTTCATTTAGACCTGAATGGATGACTCCCCTATTAAGTAAGTCTCCAGCTCTTTTTACCCTGTCTTTCTACATTTTCTCTCCCTCTTACTCTTCTGTTGGTTATATAAATTCATGTCAGGTCCAGCCACAAGCTGATGTGATGCCTGCTTAATGGACAGGTAAGAAGGCGGATTGTCTACAACAGAAGATTTCTTTCAATCTTATTCTTTCTCCCTGTCACAGAAATCACTTACCTCAGCTGGGAGGAAAACATTGTCCCTTATCTATGGGCAGACACACAAATAATATAAGCATGGCTGTTACACATGCTTGTATGAATGCATGCAAACAAACACAATTGCAGCTACAATACGCACAGACACAAACCCACACTGTTTGCTGTATTCCCTCTCTCTCTCAAACACTTTCTATTGATGATTGATTGATCTCACTTTTTTTCTCTTTTCATCTTTTTAATATCCACCTTTACATCTTTCTATTGGTGTAGTTTCCCTCATCTATATTTTATTTCTCTCTGTCTTTTCATTTTTCTGTCTCCTCACTTCATATCACTTTCTTTTATTTGCACATCTGTTTCCTTTATCACTTCTTTTTTTTCTTCCTCTGTTTCTGCTTCAATGAATTCCAACCAGTCAGTCAAACCTCATCTTTTCTACACACACATATACACACACTCACTCTTTACACCCAGTGTTACTACTTACAGGTACATACACTGTGTTTGGTGAGTCTGTGTGTACGTGTGTGAGTCACACATCACCTCACACTAAGTGTTGCTCTTAAGAAGCTTGATAAGAGGTGTGTGCTGAACCTGGGGGCAGCTAACGCAGTGTACTGCTTGTAATGTAATCTAGCACTCCTGTCATTTCTTATACAGGCACAGGTGAACGTTTGTGTGTGTGAGTGTATGTGTGTGTGTGTATATGTGTGTGCATACATCTGTGTGATGAAATATACAAACACTTCACAAAAAAGATGGAGATGTGTGTCACGCAGATTAATGATGCCAATTATTTCATAGCCTAGAGCAACACCAACATTTTTCAGGTTAACCTCCAACATCCACTACAAACGCTGAACATACGCAACTGGCTTTGGATCAGTTCATGACCTGGGACGTTACCGTGGATTCACTAAACTTTTTTATATCGATGCATCGGATTGTAACACGGAAAGCCTCAGAACATATTCACATTAAAGCACACCGAAGTAAAAGTTCAAAGTAAAATGATTTCTTCTGCGCTATGCCAATAAAACTGGAGCATTTATACTACAATAACAAATTCAAATATGGATTGTTAAAATGCTGCAGATCGATTTTGAAGATCAAAGGAACAGTTTGACATTTTGAGAAAAATGCTTGTTCTCTTGCTTGCACTGAGTAAGATGAGAAGATTGACAAAACCCTCATGTCTATAAATGAATTACGGAGCCAAAGCCAGGGGTTGATCAGCCTAATTCAGCATAAAGATTGAAAGTAGAAGGAAAAAGCAAGCCAGGGTGTGTCCAAAACTCGAAAATATGCCTACTAGCCACTCTACAGCTTAGCACTTACCTAACATAATAGTCTCAAAAACTGGTGGTGTGGTTTTACAGCGAGTTATGTGCTGGAGCTATTGTTCTCTGAGCGCAGCAACCTTCTGTTGTCTTTCTGTCATAATAAACTTGCCAGGAAACAGAAATAAGTCCACTGGTATTTCTTCTTCTCATCTAACTCTCAGCAGGAAAGCAAAGAAGTGTTTTTTTCCCAATTGTTGAACAATTCCTTTAAAATAGTAGCCATAAGCTCATAATATGATACTGGTTAGGTATAGGGAATTAAAAATTAATTTAATTAGTGTGTTGTACAAGCACCAAAATTACTTTAAATTGTGTTAGTGAGCTACTTGGAAGCAAATGAGTTGTCCCCTTAGAGTGAAAGACTTGATGATTTCTATACTTATATATAAATAACTAGATTGGATGACAGTCACTCATGCACCACACATTCATTATTCCATACCAAGAGGCCAAAGAAAAGAGCTGCTTCACCAAGGGAGGCCCATCCTAGCTATCAGATTCCAAGGAGTGATCTTTTCAGCTAGTCAAAAGCACTTCTACCCCCCAAAATTTTGTTTGTATGTATGTATTCATTTTTAATAAAGAGCTGACAGATGTTTTCTAACTCCTTTGCTCATTATTTGTTCTGAGGACTCAACCAGGGAGAGTTTCATGTCGATCCAAGCCATGAGAGTGCTGAAACTGTGCGTAACCTAACATTATCTATGGGAAACTGTAACTGGGAACTGTCGAGCACGTGGTCAGGTGTGATTAAAAACATCAAAGTTGGTGTTAAGTTACGACAGAATCAAGCAGCTCTTCATGCATAGTGATGATAACAAAAAAAAACCTTCTTAATGCTTACTTTATATTCCAGAGCTGGGGGCAATGAAAGATTATCTTATTATGGGATAGGAGACCAAAAGCATTCATGTTTGAGATCTGAAGATGACCTATCTGCACACACACTTCTGTCATCAACAATATAAAAAAAAGGATATGGGCTGGTGACCATGCGGATGCACCAGCTGCGAGGACAGGTCGTCTGCTTGAGACAGAAGAAGACCACAGGTACTAGCTCAGGATAGGGCACAACCAACACACTGGTATCACTGCTGCCATCATCATCATCATCCTCATCATCCTCATCATCATCATCCCCCTCGCACTCCACCACATCTTCCTCCTCCTCTTCCCCCTTCTCAATCTTCTCTTCCTCGATAATCCCTTCCTCTTCTATCTCCTCCTTTTTCTCTTCCTTTTCCTCGGGACATGGGAGGCGGTGCGGGGAGGGCCTGCGTGGGGAGGAGGAAGTGACGGCGTCATCGCCGTCGGCCCTGGTTATGGCTGTTGTTACCCTGGAGATTGTTGCTGCTGATGGTGTCGTTGCTAATGATGTTGCAACGCCGGGGCCCTCCTCCTCCTCGCTCGTCATGGCAACACAACGATCTGAGACGAGAGTAAAAAAGAGAGGAGACAAGAGAGGGAGAACATTTTTAAATTCACCAACTACTTTATTCACCTCAGGTTACAAATCAATGCGCAAACCAACAGTTTATTGATCGGGATAACACCACTAAGCTTATATTTAACCCCATTACGAAGAGAAACACCACGCCAAAGAAAAGAAAAGTCAAAAGAAGGATTCCTAAATCTTACATATTGTGAGCTTTTTCTGATCTGCTACCCTTATTATAAGCCTACAGTTACATTTAGGCAAGGTTGACAAAGCTCATTGTAACGGTTGAGGTCACAGAAAGATCATCTTCACAACTAAAAGAAGCCAAATTTGAATGTCGGTGGGAGACAGAGTGCGAACCGCCGTCTAACAGGTGCCAAAGTCACACATGTACACCAAAGTATATACCCGACCACCTCCCTAACATGTCGCAGCAGTCCAACATTATCACACTACTTCAACCTTTGGAACAAAGAGAGGACAGTCATTATTCACACAACTGCAAGAGGTTTCTTGCCAGGAAAATGAACAAATAGAATAAACATAAAAAAGGAAGAAAAACAGCCTCTCCTCACACCAATCAGGGTATTAACGCAAATGCCTCTTTTTTTATGACATGGATTATTATACAAAGTTACCTGAGATATTGCACATAGCCCGAAGACAATTAAACAAAGCAGGGCAGATATATGACATGCGTCATTTCCCAAAGGCTTAAAAAAAAAAATGGATCTGGTAAAGGCAAGAGACAGAGATAGAAAAGCAGCACAAATGAAAGGTTGTAAATGAGAAAAAAGCTTTGAAAAAGAGAATGAAAGAGTAACGAAAGGGAGAGTTCAGTGGTTTAGCCAGAGGTTTAGTGTTGAGAGAAATCAATTTTGTGTAGCCGGAGAGAGAAAAGAAGGAACAGGAGTCCTAATACGACCGAGTGGCACCTGCTCATGGATTTCCAATGAGCAAGCAGAGCGAGCATTTCTCAATAAAAGCTACAGAAAGCTCAAAATCCACTTCACTCATAGATGAATGCTTCCGGAGGTCCTTAAACTAACTGGACTGCGCTCACCTGAGTTTTACAAACCACAACAGCGAGGCAAGAGACTATTAATTTATGTTCCCTTATTATAGGAGCAATACAGAATCAATTTGTCAGTGGCCAAGGATGTGCAACATCCACTCTAGCAGTGCTTACAGTTAGCAATTTAGAGCAAATTTTGTGAAAATTAATAACTTAACAATGCAGTGCAGTGAGTTTTTGTAGCCAAATCAGAGCAGGAAACTGGAGTAATTATCGGGTTCTTGGTAAGATAAACTTTATTGATCCCTGCAGGGAAATTAGATTGTTGCTGCAGAACAGTAATGGGAGCCCTGCAAGGAAAGAACATGCAAACAAGAAAAACAAGCAATACACACAATTAAATTGAATAAACAGATGCAAAAACAGAATGTAAACAGTTGTGGATTTTTGTAACCATATGTTGCTAACAATTAAAAAAAAGTAATGAAAAACAACCCTGTTAAACCCATGAAAATCCCATTCTGTAATTCTGTATTAAAATTGTACATGGTGCATTAAAATTATGTTAATGGTATTGTACAGCAGTGGTGTAACATGAAGATACTATCTGTAGCTGTATATGTCACAAAATATCTGCATCCAGATATTGATACCGCAAGTTTATACCTGTAGACATTGTCTTGTCTAGTCCGTTTTCTGCATTAAATTGCTTTTTACTGCAATCTACACTCATCATATGGATAGTTACAAGAAGAACCTTCAAAAAAAAGAGTTAAAATAAAAACTCTAGACAGAGTCTAAATAAAACTTGTATAATGGCCCAGGGGAAATCAACAAACTGAAACTAGAGGTAAGTAGAAAAATATAAGTCCAAATTGCATTGGGCCATGCTTTATGATTTTCTTTTGAAAAACTGGAGATTGTGTATATGCAGTGGGGGGAGGAGGCCCAGATCAACATAAAGTTGGTCTATGAGAAAAAAAAAAGCTATCAAAACAAATTGTGAGATGCTCCCAAATGGCTAATTTGCTTTTGAGACGGTCCCAAACTTCAGCTCCTCAGTCTACCTCTTGTCAATTTGTGAACGTGCCAGGCTTGAATATCGGCCCATGAGGTAAAAATAACACCTGTGGAAGATTAGTCAGACTTTATCCCACACTGGACAGCTAATCTGGTGAAAACTGATGAGAAGTTATTGATGTCAGTGTTGCTAAAGTGAGTATTGAACTTCACCATGTATGTCTTAGTTATTTGGCTCATGAAAAGTCCAACTGCTTTGGCTACTAGATGTTCCAACTGTTCAGACAACAATCACCTGGATTACTGGAAGAAAATATCTCAATCTGATAAGTATAAGACAAGATCTGAAGTCATAAGGTGCACATTTTTTTAAATTATATAATTTCTAAATGGTGTTTAATGTCTGTTTCTTTCAGTTTGACTTATGCGCCCGAGAGGAAGCGGTGTTACATTATTGGTAGATTGTGTCAGTTGGGGTGGTGGCGGTTGGTCAAAGAAAGAAACAAACAAAAGTACAATATTGCTTTTTAGTTATAATCCACTTTGTGTTCACACTGGCTTATAACAAAGAAAAAACTAAGAGCTGTAAACATCAAGTCATAGGTGTTGATGGCACGATATTACCAAGCCACTGAACTTATATCCTCTGGGCATATGATACAAAAACAAAGAAACGCATTTCAGCAAATATTCAGAAAAAAAAAATCGGACTGATTTAGATGGGAGAATGGCGAACAATAAACCTAGAGGAATGAAAGTGCATCTCGGCAGCCTTTTCCCTATTAAAAATGCAAAGTGCAGGAGCCGTTGACACCATTACTGCTCATTAGGGCCAGTGGGACAGGCTGACTGCTGTTTACTGTCTGCAGCAACGCTCTGCTTCGGCTTCACTGCTGTGTTTGCAGCTGTTCTTAATTGTCCTTTCCGGTGAAAGCAAGTAAAGTACTTTGTATCATGAATATGTCCAGAAGTTTCCAACTTCTGTGCTTTTTGTTGAAGAGTTAATATTTATTGTGCTTTTCAGAGTGACTTTTAACAAGCCAGACTGCTCTGAGCATTGCTTGGCTCTGTACTATTGATACAGTGTGCAGTGGTGTCTCTGTTTTATTCTTTTGCATATTTCTACCTATTGCCTCACACTGAATGGCACATAAAAATGTGACACAATAATGTGCCCCTGACTATGAAGTGATACTAAGAATAGAAAGCAGTCAATATACATAATATAATATAACGTACCTGCACCCTCGAACTCTTGTTAAGTGACAGCTTATTAAGCAAATATGAAAACAGCCCATTTTGTTTAAGTTAATACTGCAATCTCAAAAAAAACAACCTTAAAGAAAACCATTTCAGAAAACATTGCGATGCATTTTCAACTGCCCTACCTGACTAAACTGAGTGGTACCTGTTATTTAGGTTGAAGACTGACTATTTTATAGAGGAATTTAAACCAGATTTGTGTATCTTGGGGTTCAAACAGGACTGTTTGCCAAAAAAAATATCTGGTAATATGTGGAATTTACAGATTCAATTTCATCCACCATATTGGCTTTGCAAAACACCCCAACATTGTGAAACAGGTCCATAGCTGAAAAGATTAAAAAAAAAGGTTTTGACTGTCCTGTAATGTGTCAAGTTTAAGCAATATAACTGACTCAGTGGGTGACTCGGGGCAATTTCAACAATTTTAAGTATCTTCCGGTCTTTCTCAGTTACCACTGGAGTATAAAAAAATATATCAAAAGGGCAAGCTTAAACGGGTGTTTCATTCAGATGATAATCCTGTGGAAAGGAAGTCAGGGTAAGGTAGAAAGAAGGCATAAAGTTCAAGTGGGATTACATTTTCATCCATGGAGATCACACATCCATGTACTGCTGTTCCAGAAGTGCTTGACTTAACTAAATTGCTATCTCTGGGAGAAAAAAAGCTATATTTTTTGAGCAGCAGTGAGCCCACAGCACAAGAATCTTAATGGTCAGTCAAATGTTAATGATCACATTCCCAGATCATTAACCCTGAGGTGAAGTTTACAAAAGACATAATGTATGATGGGGCATGGTTCCCATTAATCCGCTAAAGATAATATACACACAAGCAAGCTCCAATATAATGACCATGGTTTCAGCCTTAGAAACATTAAAAAACAAAAAGTCGAACAAAATAAACTTTTCTATGGTTAGAGGAAAAGGAGAAAGTAGGACGAATCTACTGGTTTATGCAAAACAGATATCAACAGATTCCCAAAAAGGGAAAGGCAATGTAAAGGCATCAATGCAAACTATGCAGAGGAACAGAAGATACTGGATTACTGGTACAATCACTGACCTGTAAAATTAAAAAGTAATTCTGAAGAACATCATGGTCTACTTGCATGACTGCTGCCTTGTTAAACCTGAACTAATGATCCATGTTACCAGATCCTGCTGTCACATAATAGCCCTGCTTTCACTGGGGGAAAACAGACAGTGGCTGTTAAAATGTGTTTTATTCAAGTATTTTTAACAGCATGAGCAGCCAAATAAATGATATGTCATTGCAGAGGTGGAACAAAGTCATTGATTTTAACCGGTAAAAGCACTTAAAAAGGTACATATTCTGCACATTTGCAGGTCAATAGTTTTAATCTGGGGCTCTACGGGAAGATCTTTGTATAATTTACAGTTCAAAAAACCTCCTTATCTATCTTATAAACGCCCCTTGTGCAGCCTCTCAGTTCAGCCTCTGTCTGAAACAGGTCGTTTTAGTTTTGTACCTTTACACCCCCACTCCTGAGGCGACGACCATGTTTTCAATAGCCAGCTATCAGAAGCTGCCCATCAGGAGACTTCCACTAGCTCCAAAGGCTACATCAAGAAACCATGCAAAACACTGCAGTAGTAGGATTTCACTATTTATACTCATTCTTTACTTGAAATGTCACCTTACATGTTCATGCAAGTGGGCAACAAAAACATATGGAAAAACCTTAGCAACAACCTTAGCAACTGAGGCCTACATACAGACGTTTATGGGCATGTACGATGAGTTGGCGCAACAAGCTAGCGTCAGCTTGCCAGCAAGACAGAAAAAGGTCACAAACAAAGCATTCATAGCAGGTTAAGCCCTGGCTTTTGACTTGCAGGGAGCATTTCTACATACGTTCACCTCTAGTTTTGGAACTCTGACCATGTTTAACATAGATATCAACATCGTAACAGCATATATTGTACAAAAGACACGATCTGCAACTGCATGAGCCGGATGGGACGACAAGTGGGAAAAGCAAACATGTCTCCTTGCAAGACAATGTGTGACAATTTGTTTACTCTCTGTTTAAATTTTTGAAAAAATTAACATATTTATCTGTAACATGTAGAGAAAATACATGATGTCAGCAAAGTGACTCAAAAGTAGTTACACATCAATATCTCTCACAACCCCTGAGTATATTGAAATTGGCAATAGTGTGTTTAATGACTTGTGAACTTTTAATTTGTAAGAGAAATATTGTCTTATTTCTCCATTCAAAAGATGCATGGTCTCATCATTAACCCTTTATCAATTTTAGGGGTACTAGGATGAAAATGACAAAGTTAATTGATTTTTCTTATTCCAAAGCATGACACTTTTTTTTGACACTTTTTTTCCCCCTTAATAAACTGTTGATTTACTGGCTGTGCTCTGTGGACAGCAAAGCTAATTTTCTGCCTTAGGTGTGTTGTGTTGGTACTCAGCTAAAAGGCAATAAAATATGCCAGCCATCTCCTAGATGGTGTGGTTAACTCTGAGTGGCGTATATGTGTGATTAACGACACGTGTCAGACACGGATTGACCTTTACTGATCATATGTCAGCCACCAACTCATATATCACAGTGTTGTATATACAAGCTGGCTGCTGTCACACACACACACACACACACACACACACACAGACACGCACACACAAACACACACATTCACACATAGAAGTCTGAACAGTGAATTATTTCTTAAAAAATAAAAAAGAGAGATTGAGTTTTCCTTCACATATTTTTGATTTATTATATTTTGAGCACCAATCAGGCTAATGCATAGAGGGTACAGTATGTGTACACACACACACACACACACACACACACAGTTTACCAGCAATGCTCAAAAAGATTTAGTTCATTTGCTTAGTGTGTTTTTATTTCATGAAGATATCTAATATTTCACAACAATAAATATACATGTAAACCAGCGTTTTGATGAAAAACTTCTAATGTGTTGTATGAGTATGTGTATGAATTGGTGTGTTTTGTCTTGGGGGGGCATGTTTGTGTTTGAGATTATTATTTGCAGTTTTTTATTCATCCACACTGAAATGTTTCTTGGCCTGTAGAACAATCACTGCTGGAGGTTCGGCAATTTCCTGTGGTACAAGAGGTTCTTTTGAAGTCACAGTGGAAATCTGACATTAGCTTCATATCAACAACTAATTTCATTGGTACTCACACATCGGTGGCAGCAAGCTACCATGCAAGGTGGCTGGCCTAATCACTGGGAGTAATTTGGGGTTCAGTGCCTTCCCCACAGAGCTGTGGTTCAAACCGCCAACACTGTGATTAGTGACCCACTCTACCTTCTGAGCCACAGCCGCTACAAATTCCCCACTATTCTGAACATTTATTACAGAGATTAAAATAATTCCAACCGACCAAGCCTTTAAAATCAGTCGTCAAAAAAGTTTCTACCCTTGTTTTTAAAGCTACAATCTGTAAAATTTTAGCATATTCAAATCACATCAAATCAAATGTCACAGTATGGCAGGTTCCTGTCTTTGTCCTTCTCGAGTTCTTTTGTTGAATCCAAGGAAACTGCTATTCAGTCCCTGGTGGATAAACAGCATCATTTTCTTATTTCTGTCTTGAGAAACCACCGGTTGTTCAGAAGAAATGTACATTACATGAAATGGGTGTGTTAAAGCTGAATTGCCCTTGAGTTATGTCAGTAGGTAATACATGAAAATGTCATGTTATCATATCCATATTTACATATTTCCATCTTTGCAGCTTAAACACAACCATCTGTTACATCAAGTGCTGCATTTTGTCCTTGCATTTGTTATGAGCTCCATCGTCTTAGCTGGAAGCCTCGCCTTTACATAACTCTATAGCATCTCTATTTGACTCAATGGGTTTGTGGCGAAGTTGATAGTACAAGGACTGAATATGAAAGTGAGGATTGGACATGAACACATATTATATGCATATATTTTAAGCAGTCACTAGCATTTAAGGCTGATACCTAGCTACCTGTGTTGGGCATTGATTTCCTGCACTTTAGCAGGAGATGCAAAGGAATGGCCGGGGATAAACCACACCAACACACACATACTAACACACACTTTTGGCCAGAGTTGAAAGCTAACAACTCTGGCGCTTTGATGTGACACAGATCCTCATTAGCAAACTCCAGACTGTGCTGAAGGCTTAATGGGCCGTAGGCTCACTTATACGGAGGCATTTACACACACATATACACACAGATAGAAATATGACTATACACAAACTCAACAAGACCAAACCTAGAGAAACTCTAACACGTACATGGGTAGACAGATGAGCATGAACACGCTCATGCAGGTACATACACACTCATAAACACTGTACAGCATTCCCAGACAGCTTCTGGACAAGCACACAAATCCGACTGCAGACACCAAAAAGTAAACACAGCAAGCTCTTAATGATGTCGGCTAACTCAGATGAAAGGCTCAAGAAGGCCCAGTAGAGCCCAGTGCTGCTCCCACTATCCCCCATTGACATTTCCCTCAGCTAACAATACAAGCCATTTGCTCATTGACTTTCCCACAGAGAAACAAACACTGACAAACGAGCGCTTATCCCCCGTTCAAACCAAACATGCACACTTGCTCGGTTCAGCAATTGATTTTCAAGCCACTGAAGAAGTGCAGCTTAAGGAGTACAGGATGGTAGGAGTATTGACAGTTAGGGGTTCAAATCGCTGTAGGTATATGCGGTTGGAGCAAGGTGTTAACACTTCCATGAACTCTATATAAAACGGAATAAAGAAGTGTTACCTGGCGTTTTTACTGCAACATTTGCACATCTCCTCTGTATTCAATGAAACACAGAGAGACTGGCAAAGAGCTTTAGAAGCCACATGAGATATTTCAACTTGATTTGCTGTTTGTCTAACTTGATTTGCTCTCCCAGTGGTGCGAATAAGCAATGATTTCTGACACCTGATTTATCATTCTTGTTGAGAACTGTGTGTGAAACCATTAATTACCCAAACTAAATGAAGTCTTTAATACTTTACAAATAGTGTTGCCAGCGTAGTGAAAAACATTTCCCGGACACTGAGGAAGTCATTATGTGTGTGCACAATCTAAAAAGTATGTGGCAGTGCCTAATACTGTGTTTTTCAAGGAAATTACAAACCAATTAAAGCATATTTTGACTAATAAATGAGTGTCAATGAGAGCGATTACTAGTGATTGCTTGTTAGTCCGTTCATTTCAGACATAATGGGTCATGTCAATGCACAGATTATATATTTGGGACATTCAATCTTAATTGGATAACAAAAGTATAGAAGAAACCTATCTTTCCTCTATCTACTTATGAATTTAGCGATCTGTCTAAAACTAATTCTCATTCAGATATTCATTAACAAGCAGCGACTGATTTCTGTTAAACACAACATAAAACTGGATGCTTAAAATGATCATTGCTTAAAAGTAATTAGAAGTTACAATGCCAGAGGTCAGATCAATATTTGGCAGAAGCCTGAGGAGTGGAATGATGCAGAGTCTGGGAGGCTGGATTATGGGTGGTTGGCTAATTGGTAGGAAAACTAGGACAGTGCTGGCAGTGCCCACTGCTCTACTACTATGATACAGTAAATTAGATAATCCACTAGCGAGTGACAAATGTTCTCCCCAAAACTGGTGTGAACAACTCATGTTACAGTGGAAGGAGTAGGACACTAGCCGAATCTGTCTGAAAATGGCAATAGCAAATCTATAATCTATTACTAGAGTTAAAAGAAAAAAGGGAAAAGGGGGATGATACAATCTTTGGAAAAACCACAAAAACAACTGACAAACACTTCATTTTACATTGTGGATCTCCGGGTTAGATGTTAACAGGAAACTTGATTTGGTAAAAACAGAAGTCATGGTAACCATTCAAAACAGAAAACACTACATTTGACTTGTTAAAAGGGGGCAGTTTTTGCAAGATGTAACCAAAGTCCTCTGTGATTCAACCACTGAGGAATTCCACAGCAGGAGCAACCAGGAATTCAACAACCCACTCACAGCTTTGTATTACTGACAAAAGAGATTTCAAGGCTTTTTATACACACTACTGTCTGAAATACGGCATACACTATACATCTATAAACCGATCTAATTTATATACTCAATGATAACAACCCAACATTCTTATTTCATAAACATATCCTGCATTCACCTTTAGGTTTATGGCAGAATAAGTGGCTGTGGGTGAAAAATATCTGTGTTTTATCTCTTGTGGGTTATAACTCTTTCGTCAGCTAACTACAGTACATCTCTTTTCTGGATTCCACATGAGCCAGCTGGCTTCCGTCCACAAACTATCCACAGATCAAACACAGATTCAAACAGCAGGGACTCTATAGTTGTTTGGCTCCAGTGGCTGTGCCGAGAACAAATCATCTCTACATAAACACTTCTGTGCTGTTGCTACCTCAGCAACATTTACCTTCTCAACAGAGACATGTGTGATGGCCTCTGGGCTTGCGCTACTATTCAGGGAGTCAGTTCTAGCAGTTAGGGCTTCAATGAGTTGCTCAAAAGGTTTTTTACTGTTCTGTTGTCAAAAGGGGTGCTTAATATCTGTTTTGTATGTGAATGTGTATATGCATGTGTGTAGATATGCCAACTCTGTGGGTGTTGATGAGTTTGCAGTTGGCAGGACTGTGTATGTGTGGTGTTTGTGTGTTTGCAAAAATTTATGTCTTTGTCTATTTTAGTCTCAAAGTAAGCCTTGTCTATCTGTCTATCCATTGCCAGTTTTAACAATTAGGGGCCACAAAGCAAGAATTAGCTTCCGGGCTTCTACCAACTCCCCCTTGCTTCACCTATTGCCCTCTGTAAAATGTGTATTTACCCTTCAATGGTGTATAGCATTAACTCAAGTACTCTAAGTACATTTTTTAGTCACAAATAACTCAACCTACAACAGTAAAATGCCTCATCCACAGAGGCCGCCATGTTGCACCAACATGTTTCTACAGTAGCCCAGAACAAACACTGGTTCTCAAGTGGGGCCGTTCACGTTTTTAGCAAGTTTCTTGGCCCATTTAGGTTCTCCTACATGCTTGGAAGAGGAGGGGGAGGGGTGTTCAGTCGGTTGCAATCTGCAACTTGACCACTAGATGCCACTAAATCCTGCCCACTGGTCCTTTAAAACATCCTAAAGTACATAATAATGCAACACTCGCAGGAGACACTTCTCTGTATAACGAGTATTTTAAGTAGATTTAGCTGATCATATTTCTGTACTACTTAAGGACAATGGATAATGCAGGACATTACAGTATGTGCCCAGAAACAGAGAAAACAACCAGTACTCATATCCTGGAATAATACACTGTGGCCCTAAAGTTTCTGAAAATTAGTTCATCTGTATTCGTTTGATTAAACCAAACTTTACTTGGGAACATGCCCAAGGAAAACATAAAACTGAAGTAATACAGGTCTCAAAGTTAGATTTTGACACAAGGCCCCTGTATAACAGGGCATAAGGATACACAAATAGCCAATAATGCAGTTTATTGTGCAACTTGAACTATGCTTTTTATATTTTGGAAAGTTCATGGTGGCAAATATATTCCCATTGCTATGTTGGTAGTTTGCCTAAATATCATGAATATACATTTGCATGAATGAACAACAGACGGGGCGTAATTATAAACGCATCACATGTGCAACAGTATCTATGAAAAGGGAAACACCTGCATGCACCTTTTTATTTAAATAGACAATGTTTCAACCCCAGTCAGGTTGTTAGTTCAAAAAAACATGTTTGTTTTTAATGTGGAACCATTGCCATTGAATTTATCTTCCAACTGTTTGCTGCCAATACAAAATGTCCATACTGAATGTTCACTGCCAAACTATTTAATTTGTTTTTCTTAGTATATCCACTCCTGGCTACTAAGCATTATTTTTATTATTATATACAGAACTGTCCAAAAGTTTTAGGCACTAAAAGAAAAGTGGGGATGCTTTCAAAAATAATTCCATGAAACAGTAAATAGAAGAGACTTAAAACAAATCAAAATTAGGTGCAACTACACTTTGCCTTTAAATCAGCACCACTTCTCTTTGGTACACACACAGTATGTATTTGGCAGGCAGGTTGCTCCGAGCATCTTGGAGAACTGACTAACAAAGCTTTTCAGCTTGACTCATTGAGGTTTAGTTCAACTAGTGATGTAATTTCAGCCTGCACAGCAGTCCTATCCTTAATAAATGTGTATAAAACTCTAATACTGTATTTACTGAGGTAAATTTGTGATTTGTGATATTGGGCTATACAAATACAACTTGACTTGAGACACTCACATTATCTCTTTCTTTCTTCCCATCTTTGCCTTCTCATTCCTTAGTCCTCTGATGTTTTCCTTTTAAACATACATTCACATTGGCCTGCATGATGCATCATCACTGCCCATGCCTGTACTCATTTATCATTTACCCTCCCAATGTCTCTATATTTCTGATAAGTAGTTTGGTCAGGTGTCTTGTTTTAAAAGCAGTCAGCAACAAGAATAAAAATCAATAGCGTGTCTTTTCTTGTACTCATTCTCCATGCATCGCTCTCACAAACTCCTTTCTCTAAATCTTTGTTTCTTCTTCACACTCTCTCTCTCTCTCTCCCACACACACACACATATACACACACACACTATCTATGTTCATGAGATATACCTCTTTAAATCTTGACAGCAGGCTTGTGGACAACACACAGAGAAATACACAAATACTGGAATCCAATTTGCCACGCCACACTGCACACAAAGCACATGCTGTCTTGCTATAATTCTCCTTATCGCCCTTTATCCCCAGTCTTGTGTACATATATATATATATATACACTTCAAAATTCTTCAATTATAACCCAGCAAACACACTCACACATGTAAAAGGTCTGTCTTGTCCTCAAAACCAATTCATCAAAACATGGTTAGGAGTGCTCATACACGCACACACAATAACAGACTAACCGACACCTTAACTAACACACACTAAAAACATAGAAACATGTCATCTCATGCCATACTGAGAATCTGGGACAAGTGATCCTTTAAGCTTCCTTGGCACATATGCAAATGTAACCGGGCTCAGCTCTAGCTTACTATAATAGACACTGGGTGGTACAGACACATTTATCTACATCTATAAATCAGTAACCACACGCACTAGTGCGCCAGAGACTGTAAAGAGTATTAAACAGTAGGCATTAAGTAGCAAGAATAAAGCAGACCCATAGACGAGTTGGTAAGTTTAAAAAGTGTTAATGTATTAACTGTTCGTATGACGAAGTATAAACTCATAGTGTAACCATATACCACTTACGTCTAGTGATCACTTAGTTATCTATCCCTTTAGAAGCTAAGTTTATCCTAGATTAGCATTTATCCCAGGGTTAGGCCACCCAACTAGGTTAACTCACACACTCACAATACCCTCTGTGTATTAACAACACACCCTTGATTAAACTTCAATGTATAAATATATATCATATAATAAAAATATAATATAATGTATAAAAATACCTTTTAATCACTTACCAGAAACACCTCTCCAAGGGAATAATATCAATTCCGAAATATCAATGTCAATCAACAGATCAATAAAATTAACTTCAGCATAACAAACAATGACTTAAGTAATGAACAGTTTTGGTTTTTTTTTGTTCTTTAGTCAGTCCAGTGAAGTAAATGAAAATATCCAGTCCATGAAACATATCCTTCAGTGTTCCTGTCAGTGTGAGCTGCCTGTTAAACCTACTGTGCCTGTGAGCATCCACCGGTATTCTGCAGCTACTATCAATGCTTATTCAGCCTATCTCAATGTACAATATGTACCTGTTCAAATGTTTGGCTGTGAAAAATAAAACTACCCTTTTTGATAAAACTTTCAGTTTCTTTGAACACTGTGGAGAGAGTTTGATCTTCTTGGTGGTTTAAAGTACTCTGACTTTGTAGAAGTATATCATATATATTATAGCCATGTGTTAGTAACTGGGAAGTTATTGATTATAAAAAAAAAAATGGCCACCTTCTAAAGGCTCATAATTTACGTCATGACTTCATGCTTCAGGTTACATATAGGAATTGTGATACTCTGGTCAAGAGTTGGGTTTTCATGGGTTTTCTGTCCACTTCATGTTTTATTGAGTAGTCATGTTTCTAGTGTATTTTGTCTAGAGTTACTTCCGGTTATTGTTCTAGTTTCCTGCCAGTTTCCCCTACACACCTGTGCCTTGTTTGTAATTAGTCTTGGCCTATTTATATTCCTGTGTTTCCACTTACTCTCTGCCAGATTGTCATAGTTGTCCCAGTGTGTACACACTTTCCAGCCATTCTCTCTTTGTGTTTGCTTGCCTGGTTTTTGTCTCTGCTTGGATTAATTGACTTTGATTTTTGTGCTTTTCCCCTGAATGGATTCTGCTGCCTTCAGTGACTGCCTTCCCGTGTATGACTGAGTTCCCAGATAAATATTTTTATTATACAAACTGTTCTTGGTGTCCTGTGTTTTCCTGTGTCTGAGTCCCAGTTTTGTACAAAGATGTTACCGGAATCGCAGAGTTTGTGGATGTGTGTCTGAGTAGACCGTACATGGACGTATCGAAATGTGACATCACCCATAGGTTTGCATTGGAGTAGGTTTGAAGCCCAGAATTGCTGCTTATGGTTGGCACTATCTTTTTTGTTTTGAGCCAGGACCTTCCAAATATGGGGCACCTGAAACACGCTCCACTACCCTGAACCAAACAAATGTTAGCTTACTGGGACACTGAGTGGTCCATATCTGGGCTAACATTAGCTATTTTAGCTCAATTGTGCAAACAGGGCAAGTATCATAATCAAATAAAGATTAAACTTACCAAAATCTGGGGATAGCAGCAGGTGAGTGAACTGTCAATCAACGCCCACACGGCAGACATCAAAGCTCCTATAAGTCTTCAAATCTTATTAACGAAGCAATAATTTCCAAAACGACCACCAGCACACTTATGAGAAGGCCTGAACTTGTTGAAAAATTATAATTGTAGTATTTCTAGGCAGAAGTTGACACTTTTTGAATGGGAGTCCATTTGGTGCCAGCATATAGGAGCTGTCGGTGGCACTTTAAAGTACTTTTGTGTCGGCTTCAGTCTCAAGTTGTGGTAGTTGCCATTTGGTATACATGTTTATATGTACACGATTTTGTATGTAAATGTAGTCTATATCTAATCTATGCATATGCAACCCTTGGATAACAACATAATTTAGCTATCTTTAAAACATAAAGAGGTACCAGCATTCACAGTGCTCATATTCTTAAAAATACCATTATAATCCAGCTGACACAATCCATTACCGACCACACCAGAAATGTTATATAATAAAATTATAATAATTTTGGGGAAAATAGTGTTGCAATGAAATACAAGAAAAAAGAATGGACATTTTGGTTATTACGCTGGGACTGGGACCCAAGATTGGGACTGAGAGGGATTTTCCAAAATTCTGGTCTATATGGTTCTACTTGATTCAATTTATATTATGTACTGCAGTCTGTCATCTACAAGCCGGTGGTCCTTCTCAAGTCTAAAAATCTCCACAGTCATCACCACCCACCTACTCTCTGCTCTCTGTAATTAACCTCCTCTGCTTCCCATGTGTGTCCCAACCTTTATCAACATGAATCTGACTGAGCAGATCTGTGTGTCACCAAGCCTCGATAAAACTCCTAGTTAACACTGTGCTGCATATAATTGGACTGTGCACATACATACATACACGCACACACACACACACAAACACCTACAAATTACAGCCCCATGTTGCAACTTAGATCGCCAAGCTATCATTAGCCTGCACTGTCAAGAAGAATAAATGAACACATAAGCAAAAATGCTCATTATCACCATTCACAGTGTTGAAAAATGTTCTTCAATAAAGTTATATCATCACCAAATTTCTTTCCAGACAGCAAAGTGCAAGTACTTCACGAAAAAAAAAAAAAGTTTGTTTAAGTTTGGCCTAGAACTCCATTTTTTGTTGCTAGGCAGTTACTGTTGTGGTGTTTTTGAATTATAATTCCCAGAGATCAGAGTTTGACCATAATTGTGGCATTGAGAATGTTGTTATAGATGATGTACTCTTCTCTTGTGGTATTGCAACGATGCTGACTGCCACTGCTCATATTAACCATGTTAACCACACAGTCCTACTTCTCTTTATTCCAAAGAAGCTGCTGTTGCTGTTACTAGAAACACAAAGCACGTCACCTCTTGTGTGCCAGACATCCAAACAGACAGATGCAGAATGTTTAATACAGCAAATTAAAAATATATATAGGGAGAATGCATACTGAGCAAAGATATGCAACTGGACATGTATAAGAATGATATATATATGTATACACATTGTTTTTATGATGGATTCAAGCAACTGTCTTGTTCTCTTTATGGCTTCTATAATTAATAGACTAGTTCAGCTGCAGTGGGTTGCATTTGTTCAGTTTGCCAGACATTATACGACACATTGGTGTACTCAGGCTGCCCTGTAGAGAGAGAGAAAGAGGAAAGGCTGGACCATTTAAAAGCTAGAGTGATGGAGAGAGAAGGAGTGAGGAATGAGAAGAAAAAAAAAAGAAATGGAAACCGAGACACAGAGAAGGATGGAGGAGACAAGAGGGAGGGGGGGGGGGGGGGGACACAGTGTGTAGGGGGGGAGAAAAAGATGTCTCATCAAATGTGGCTGTAGTGACATGGTAAACACAGCAGGAAGCTGACATAAGCACCAGCCTGCTCAGAGTCTAGCAGGTGGCAAACAGTGAGACGTCCACAATAACAGAGAACTGCGGTGATCGGGGTGACTGGTGGAGAGCCTGTTGAATTATTTAGCTCCCTGTCCAACCTTTCAACTGCACTGTTTTAGCCTGTCTGTGCCTTTTTCTGGCTGGGACAGGTACTTGAGTGTGTGAGTATAGGTGTGTGTTTGCACCTCCATTTATTGAGGACAAGTCGACTCCGTTTAGACAGAATTAACATTGCAGCAGGTGGGGAATAAAATATTAAATGGGCTTCTCTGTAACTGCTCCAATGTAATTTAACTCATCATTCCAGACAGCATTTTAATCATCACAAAATTATAGAATATAGCTTGTAATAGACATAGACATTCAGTAGGACTGGCCAAAACAGTTTACCGGTACCTACACACCTATAGCTGACACTACAGAAGCTTTGACGATCTTATTGATCCAATCTTGATGATCTAATTTGATGATCTCTTTGTGTGTTTCTCTCTCTCTTTCTATCGATCAGATCAACAAAAAAAAAGTTCAACTTCAGCTCTTTCCCTTGGAAAAAAACATCATGTGATAAAGATACACTTCAACAGGACCTTCTCCAGATGGGAATTAAAAGTTCCAAGTTCACCAAAAAAAGAGTTCAGCTGCACTTATTACTGGGGTGGAGTGATAAATTACTCAAATACGTGCTTTTGACTGGATTAAAACCACTGACCAGAGTGGTTAAAATCACACCACCTCCTCTAGAGAAATAAATCTAGTCAGAATGGGGTTTCAACAAGCTCTTTTAAAGAAACATCATGATAAAAAAATCCCAGTATAGCCACAACCTGCTATTGGTGACCAATGGAAGGACACAAGTGGAACATGTGGGGGGGTTTAGTGCATCCTAATGCAGTTTCTAACCTCCAGTAAAAGCCTTGCTTTTGTGTGTGTGTGTGTGTGTGTGAGTTCTCGCCAACGCCAGTGGCTCCCCCTTGGCCATCTCTCCATGCCTTAAGCAGACTTTTCACTGATTAAGTCGTTTCACAATGACGGAGCACTGACAGGTCAAACAAATGGTCATCTGGACTTACTGAGTCTATTACATATGGAGGGAGGAAGAGAGAGGGAACTGAAGTGGAACAGGGCAGGAGGAAGAGACAGTAAAAGATGGGATTCAAGTGGAGAGAAAGCATCCTGGTTTATACACTGAATAATAAAATATACTGTATAAACTTGGAAGACATATCTAGAGGAAGAAATAGAAACAGGTTTGTGGATCTTACCACATCAACCTTGATCATCTGCTACACAAAATATTTCAGCATTTATTCCGTCTTTGTTCTCTTGTAAGCACGTGGATACAGACAGGAACAAAAGGATTTTTTTTTGGCCTGTATGATGAAGTTTCACAGAGAGCAGCACTTTCAACAAAGGTCTATTAAGCAGAAGTATTTCTTGGACGGTTTGGAGTTCGGTGGGTGTATGTGATAGCTTGAGTAAAAATAGGCTTTTAGATGTTTAATGCAAGATTTTTTGTAGGAAAAAAAAGCGCATACAACAATGGCTGGAATATTGTCTCCCAGTACCCATTCCAGTACCTTTACTTGGGTATCTGACGGTGCCAATGCAATTACAGTGATATCTTTTTCCAAAATCTAAAATATACATTCCTCGCTGCGATTACAGTTCTTATTAGACAAAGTAACATAAGGCCAAGCATTGCACTAAAAATAGACTGACACCGCCTTGACTAAATGAATGTACAGTAGAAAGTGGAGATATTGGAAACCCAAAATTTTTTAATGATACTGACAGAAAGTGGGTCAGTCACATCATGGCAAATGCCAGATCTGCTTGATAGGGCAATATCAATATTGATACAGATGCAGTATATCAGAGGGTGGCCATCAGAGACATATTCAATAACAAAAAAAGCTCCCAAGACAGAATCAGATAGTCAATACTGAATGGAATAAAGAACCGTTGAGGGTGGCCAAAATCTGGCCTGACGGCGGCTCAAGAAGAAAGTTCTCAGGGGTTGTTAAAAATCAATAAGTGTGTGTCCCTTGGGAGTATGGGTGAGCACAGCAGATATTCTGAGTTCACAATTAGGGCTCAAGGGATGAAGTAATTTGGAAATATAAAGGTTTGGTTGAGCCCAGTGTCAGATTAAAGGTCATATGAGCCACCATAATCAATGGGTTTTCTTCCTCTTGCATGTTCACCCTCAGTGAATGTGCATAGTATGTCATAATATACACCAATGCTGTCAATAAATAGACATATCCTGATCACAGAAAAACAAAAAAACAAAGAAATGGATGGGTGAAGCCAATCATAATAATGGTTATTCCAGTGTGTTTGGGCTGCTAAGAACCATGTCCCACACCCTGAAACGTGAAAACCTCATATATCATATCTAATGCCAACCTTGATGTGAAACAGGACCTCTGTTTTTTGTGGATTTTCATCTGAAATAAGGCCCTTTAAAGGAGAGTTTTGGTTTTATCTTAAAACATGTAGTGTTTTGCATGCAGTTTAAATGTGTTATCTTTGCATATTCTAAAAATGGTGTATTTGAATATTTCTGGTTAAATAAAGGATACATATAAACATGTTGATCACTGGTTCCCAAAGCCAAAGGTTACATCCACAATGCCTTGTTTTGTTCCGACCAACAGTCAACAACCCAAAGATATTCAGTTTACTTTCATAGAGGACTAATTAACCAGAAAATATTCACTTAAGAAGCAAAATAGTTGGCGATTAATTTAAAAGTTGACAATTAATTGACTAATCATTGCATCTCTATAGTGCACATTGACAAGAGAAAGGGACCAAACACTAATCCTTGCTGTTAGTCTTCCCCCAATGGAAAGGAAGTGATGCTTGGACTCTTTTCATAGCCATACCATTACATTGTGTTTCTGTGTTAGCATGTTTGCATCTGCATGTGTGCACTGTGCATACAGATGATGCTTCTTACTGTGTGTGAAGTATCATCAGTGAGGTTCTCAGTGTGTTCTCCATTAGTCTAGATGAGAGGATGTGACAGTACCAGACCGCTAGGATCTATGGCTGGTAAAAATAGACTGTGAAGTAGCTGTAGCACTCTGTAGGCTGGTGCTAACACAATCTGTCTGTAGTCTCACTATCTGTCTGCAGTGCTGAGGGACACAGGAAGCCATGCCCATAAATCACCCTTTTACTTCCTGGGTTAAAAGATCCACAGATACAAGAGACCTGTTAGGTGGAGTGTAAATATACACAACCTAGTTAGTGTGAGCGATACGTCACTGTCATTGAGTGGGAGAACTGGGGGATCAGCAATGTGGTGCGGCTCTAATTTGCAGAACATGTTTTAAGCTGCATTCCCTTGCATTAAAAAAAAAAAGTTGGCCTACTATATAGTGAATCCCTTAATATATTACAGTGCATGAATGATTTGGACTGGTAACCTCTGTAACCTACATTTCTAATAAAACCTTTCCCTGGAGCATTGCTTATGCTGATGCAAAACTGCATGAAACCAATTAATTTTGATAATCATGTTACCTTTAGATATGTTTACAGTACCCTGCCACCGGTGACGCCTACTACAAATGTAAAGTATACGTCTACAGTACATTAATGGCTAATATAGGGTTAAAATTGGGTAATTATAGCAGCATTCTTATTTGTACATATTCTTAAAAGTGCCTTAGTGCAAATCAATTGAAATAGCCAGTCAAGACTAAAACTAACATAACATGAAGATCCACAACAGTAGTGTGAGCATTCATGGGGAATGTCTTTGACTACAAAGTACAATGGTCACCATGAAATGGTCACGACAAGAAGAACATTGTGGAGATCTGCATCCTGCTGAGTCTGAAAACATTTCAGTTTCTGCCTGAGAGGAGTATTCAATGAGTGAGTGCCAACAACTGTTTCATCTGGTGCTAGTGCTAAAAAAATTAAATGGAAAATGCAAAAGTTCTTCAGTATAAGATTTGTTTATTTTAATGATTCTTGGGCATGAATGTCTTCCAGACTGTTTATAATTCATTATTAGTGTTTGAGCAAGCTGGATTTGGTGCAAATGCAGTTTCACCATTGTCATATTACAATTATTAATGTTACATAGCAACAAGTAGATATATTACATCATCCCTATACATCCTGAAGACAGCTGTGTTTAAAAAAAGAAAAGCAGTTTTAAAAATAAGTAGTGCATTTCTTGCTTTTCATTTACCTATTAAAAATGGCATTTTTGTACTTCCGGTCCATTATTAATATTTTGGCTAAGGTGAAATGTAATTAGAGGCATTATAATAAAAGCTTTAATATGTGACAGGACTCAAATGATTTTTGCAGGCTTTATGGTAATGTGTATTTTCCAAATGCCACCAAATTAAAGTAAATTAGCATTTCAAATTGATTATGCAAATGCAGATCTATTCTGAGATTTAACTTGACACAACTTTTAGATATTGCTTCTTCATTTCTTCATCTGAAGTTGGAGCATGGTGAGTGGAGATGGCTTGTTCAGTAGTGACTGAGCTGTGACATTTTGGATTATTCAGAAATCTCTTCATCTAATATTAAGAAAAGAGATCAGAAAAAAATGTCCCACCACATAATATTGAGCCTCTGAAAGCTGTGGAGGTACAGATTTTGTGAGAAGTTGAGGAAAGATTGGACAAAAATGTAATTTTTATGTTACCTCAAGTAAATATGAAAATACTGCGCATGATCTTCCTGGAAGAAAAAGTAATGGGGATTTTATATGACAAAAGCTGACTGTTAGGAGTACTTAATGTTACAGTGCCATTGTCCCTGTTATATTTTCACTCATATTAGATCCGTAATTTAAGATATAAATGTAATATTTTAAAATCAGGATCTTCAGTATTTGGATACACAGTTCTCCCAAATTAAGCAGGCCTCACTTATTATTTCAATACATATTTGATCAACATTTAAATAAAAGTATCAAATTAACCTTGGATTGGGGCCAAAAGAACTTAATTGGGACATCCCTGCTATTAGCAGTAGACACAAGGCGGCTATTTGGTTATAAAACCAACGTTTTGGACAAAATCAATTCTGACTTAATGATGGTGCATGTCTATTACACATTTCTTGGAAATACCACAAACATTATTTCACCCAAAACCACAAATGTTAACTAGATGGTTGCACCAGAGGAAAAGTCAATGGATCACCAGAATCATTAAGATTCATCTCCTGGAAATCATCAATGTCTACACAAATATTTTATGCCAATGCATCAAGTAGAGGTTGAGATGCTTCACTGGATATGTGAAAATCTGACCTGGTGGTTGATGGCGTTAGATGAAAAATCAGGGGATCATCAAAGTCAGCAGGATTCATCCCATGGGGAACATGAATCAATGTACAATATCACATAGCAATCTACCCAGTAGCTGTGCAGATATTTCAGTCAGGATCAAAGTGGTGGACTGACCGAGCGACCAACCAGCCGACAGACCCGCATCACCATCCCTTCGAGTCAAATCCACAAAGAATCGCCTATCTGTTATGTAAAAACACAGCTCTAGCCAGTTCTTGATTTCTTCTATTGTATTTTAAAATATCTGCCTTCCAGTGTGTGAACTCATCAAGCAAGCCATCCTCTGATATAACAAATGACAGCTCATCACATCAATGAGTCACCATCCCCACCAGGACTCCTAATGGCATGGGTTCAGTCCCCAACACATACAACCGTGACATCAACGGCTTTTGATTCCAAATCAGTCACTAGAAACAAAAGGGTACGCCGCTCATACTTTGGAGGTACAGCCGCTAATGAATCAACCACAGCTGAATATTGACAGTATGACATGTAGACACATATGATAGAGGGAAGAGTATGCTTGATGAGGAAGGTGGGAGGTGTGCAAGGTCAAGGATGGAGGGATCACAAGAGAGGGCGGTGATGTAGATGTAAAGACAGCGCAGGGGAATCTTCGGAGCAAGAGGAACGAAATAAAAGAGGATGAGGTGGTGGATGTGAGATTCATGTGCATGCGAGAGTCAAAGAGAGAGAGAGAGACGGAAAGAGAGTGAAGGAGAGAGAGAGAGAGAGAGGCGGGGGTGTGAGATGATGGATGTGAAGAGAGGGGAGGGTGCGTGGGGGTGATATGACAGATACCTCGTGAGTAACGGCAGGGCTGGGGCAAAATAACTCATTCCTAGAATTACACAGGGGGGCATTGACTTTGATTGTGTGAGTGAGTCTACATCACAGAAGTAGGAGAACATGTACTGTATATATGTGCATGGAGATGCCTGTATATGTGCTGTATTTGTGCAGCTCTGTGTGCAAGATGTGTGTGAACCATGCAGAGAGAAAAAGGTGGGAAAAGGAAGGATGACAACCACACTGCTGGGAAAGAGAGAGAGGCCCACAGAGTAAAAAATAAGGAGAGTAAGGAGAGGGGGATAAAAAGAAAGAGGAGATAAGTGGGCTGTGGGGGAAAAAAAAGAAGTGAGGGAGAAGAAGATGAAGAGGGCAAGGGGGGAGGCTAAAAGCAACTGCAAAGAGATAAACAGGTGTCCCAAGGTGAAAGATTGTGAAGTGAGATAGATCCAACAAGAAGTGAGAGGCACACACACACACACACACACACACACACAAACACCGCTAAGCTCATGCTGACAGATAATGATGTACTGACACAACTGGCCTGTAGGTGAGATTCACTGCACCTTTGCTACAGCGACTAATCCTTCAACATAGTCAGACGCAAAGGGTCATCATACTACATCACTGGACTAAAGAGGGAGGAAGGGTTGGGGGAGAGAAGGAAGGAGGAAGGGAATTAGGTAACCATATGTGTGCACACACACACACAAAAAAAAAAAGGTAAAGAAGGTTAGGCTGGCAGGTGTACAGTCACACTGGACTGAATGGAGGGAATAAAAACTGTCAAGAATTCAGTGCAGATGCAGGGAAAAGAAAAAGTCTGGTATGGTTGGGTTGGGTGGCATCACACTATGTACCATCTATTTCTTTCTACATTGTATCTATTATGGGCAAATCAATAAGCAGGATTCATTTACAGTTTTTATCATTTTTGTATCAGGATGATAACTGATTTACCAAAAATAGACAATCCTATTATTTTATGCATAAAAAAGCGTGTCGCATCATGATTACATATATTGTGATAGTCGATTTTATCCATTTTATCCCAGTGCCTTGTGTATATAGCACCAAATCACAACACAAAGTCAACACCTAACTATAAGCTTTATCAAAGAGGAAAGTTTTAAGCCTACTCTTAAAGATAGAGAGGGTGTCTGGGAGATGGTTCCACAAGAACTGTAAAAACTGTAGGAACCACCAGTAACCCTGCATACCTGGGAGCGCAGTGCTCTAGTGGGATAATACGGTGCTATGATGTATGATGGTGCCTGACCATTAAGAGCTTTGTAGGTAAGGAGAAGAGATTTACAGTAACAATCGCAGCATGTACTGGGGATCTTCTCTTTGATACAGGAAATTCACAAGTGACTCGTTTTCCGTTATCGTAGATCAAATGGCGAAACCAAAGTCAATCGAGTGGTAAACTGTGAACCAAAATGACACAAACACACTAACTTGGAACACGAATGACATCCAAGACGTGCCTGTTCTGACTCAAAGGATCAAAAAAATCAGGATATTGTTACAATCGTGTATACAAGCAAGCCGAATAACCAGGTTCCAGAAAGAAAGGATGAAAGAAAAGCGTCGACTGACGAGAAACAGAGAGCGTGAAGACGGACGTGATGTGAGCGAATGGAATGCAAGAGAGAAGGTACTTTATGAGTGGGAGGGACGTCAGCCTGCCAGAGCAGGTAGACCGTCATTAGGAAGAGAAGTAAACAGGCCAAGAGGTCAGACCAGTGAGCGAATAGAGAGGGAGGAAAGGAAAGAAACAAGGGGTAAAAAAAAGCTAGGTGATTGGGAGGTGAATTAGTAAGGAGAAAGTCAGCAAGGCAGGAAATCAGAGCGTCATTACAGAAGAAAAAGGTGGCAGACTGAATCACCAGCACATTCAACATCTCCTCTGCTCTCTCTCCTACACCTTGAATGACCAAGACTGTTGAGTGACTGTTGCGCTGCTGTCGCTCGCCCATGCAGCGCAGGCCAGCGTTGAGCGTTAGTCAGCTCAGAGGGAATCTGCAGCAGCTCTAACAGTGTTTATTAAAAAGCACCCGGTTTGATATGAGGATTTGGATTCATGCTCTATACACGGCTAAATAGGCTACACAGCGCTTAGGCGTAAAGTGAAGAGAACAGTGCAGATAAATACACTCGGAACGCCAGCGGAGGATTCGCGTTTCACAGCTTTTTGAATGTATAGTAAAAACACACACACACAGACACAGACCTGCACATCCACACAAAAACCCACACACTCACACGCGGTGCTATAATCGGGCTGTATCCTATTATATTAGGCTCTGTCAAGACTTTTAGCCCCACAGCCCACATGTAGTCAACATGCATGAACACATACACAGCACACAGAGCGTTCAAATTGTGTAACATGCTGGTTTTATGTAAGTGTGTCGCACACCCACTCCCTGGGAGTTGACAGTTTGCAGAGTACTGAGGTAAAGAGGAAGGAGAGAGAGAGAGAGAGAGAGAGGGAAATGATGACGTAATGATCCAGTAAAACAAATTCACTTGGACTATTAATCTGTTTTAATATGGATTTACAGTATGTAAGAATGTTTGAACGCACTATATACAGTAGTGTTGAAACTATTAGCTGACTGACACAAAAATCATCATAAGTAATTAATCCTTTCACATAATAATGTTAAAGGTATGCTACTCAGACTAATGTCATGTCCAGACAGAAAGCGTAGCATCAGCAGCACATTTGGCAGAGCTGCAATAATTAGTCAATTAATCGATTAGTTGCTAACTATTAAATCCTTCGCCAATTATTTGATAATCAATTAATCATTTTGAGTCATTTGTTTAAGAAGAA
The DNA here is from genome assembly GCA_029490765.1 of Euthynnus affinis. NCBI lineage: Eukaryota > Metazoa > Chordata > Actinopteri > Scombriformes > Scombridae > Euthynnus > Euthynnus affinis. The sequence continues at coordinate 8,126,047 of CM055838.1, forward strand.
AATGAACAACTTATCTGATTCCAGCTTCTCAAATGTGAATATTTTCTGGTTTCTTACAATAGTAAACAACATATCTTTAAGTTGTGGACTGTTTGTCAGAACAAAACAAGATATATCACAACATCACCTTTGGCTTTAGGGAACAGTGTTGGGCATTTTTCACCATTTTCTTATATTTTATAGACTGAACAACTAATTGAATAATTGAGAAAAGAATTGACAGATTACTTGATAATAGAAATAATTGTTTGTTGCGGCACCTCGGTTTGATTTCATTGCTCAAAAGTGGGCATTGGGGCAAAAATCGTACATACTTGCAGTTGATATATGCTCATTATCATCATTCCATTCTTTCAATTTTTTTTTTCATATAACTAGGTCATCCATATGGTGTTTGAATGTTATTGCTCCACAGCAGGAAGGTTTTGTGTGGAGTTTCCTCTGCGTTCATACAGGTTTCCTGGGTTTCGGATGTGTTGATTTCCGTTCATTGTCTGGAGAGACTCTAAAAAAAAAATTGCCTTCAGGTGTGAGCACGAGTGTTTTTTATCTGCATACGTGCCGTCCCTGTTAAGAGTCCTTCCCTGCCTTCCACCCATCGCAACAGGCAAAAATGAATGAATGAACGCGCAAGGCTCCGAGTGATCCGTCTGACACCAACAGGCATATTCAAAACGCTCCACTTCAGTTAGATGGAGCAGAAAATGCGAGGCGATTGCATCATCCATTTGCCACCAAGCAGGGTGTTGCGTTTCCTTCCATCTGCTCCCACTGAAATATGTGATGTTCCACCATCTATCACCGCAGACTCTCATTTAGCCGGGGGGATGCTTCTGCTCAACAACTGTGCGACAATGTGCCCGTGAAAAGACGTCTAAGGTAACACAACATGTGTAAACAATTACAAAGACATGTCGGCGTCTATCTCTCTGACTGAGGATTCAGATGGGTCATTTAACGCATTGGCAACTTTGCACATCTTTCCTAGACACATCGTACAAGACGGGTCAGAGGATTGGAAGCGGTGAGGTGCAGCACCCACTGGATCAGTTAATGGTGTTCAGTGTCTTACACAAGGAAGCCATAACAAAGAAAGAAACTTTTCTTTTTTGGGGGGGGATTAAACCTTTGACCTTCCAGTTATAACCTAGCTTTCTCTGACCTTCAACTACCTATCCACCCTAAAAAACCTTCATTATTATTGCTTTCATTGGAAGATGTTGGTTTCAAATGCTCTAAATGTTGTTTCAGAGAGCATGTTTGAGATGAGAGTGTTTTTTTATTAGTGTGTCTGTTTGTATGTTTTATGAGTTTTCGATCCAAACTTTAAGACCACAGGCTGGCGTGCGGGTTTGGTTTGTAGGAACTGGCAGTAGGTGGACGGGGGTGGTCTTACAAACAGAGGAGAGCAGACCTCTACAAGAAAGACAGTTTTAGAGGATGATTTTGTGTTGTGGTCAGCTGTTATAGTCATGACCTCCTCTGATCTTATTCAACTTCAGCCCCAAAACGAACAAGTAAATCATGAATCAAGGACAGTACAAGATGCTCTTTGTGAGTCAGCAAACTAAAAAAAGGACAGAGAACATCAAGAGTATTCAGGTAAAAAAAGGTAAAAACTGCTCCATACTTACATTAACCAACAAAAAAAAACAAGATCACCACCATGTCAAGTGATTAATTCATGCAAGACATGTTGCTTTTGGGTTTAAAAGGTCAGAGCCTTGTTCACCGCAAACATGCATGCAATGAGAACACACAATGAATGCCTTTTTTTACGTTTTGTTTGAGTTCCCCTCAGATGTCACTCAGAATTACCGTCACCGTTGCTGTTACACCGCGCCGAGCCAAGACATATCTGCCGCTGTCAGATTGATTTTCGAATCGTTTGGCACGGGTGTAAGAACGACACGCACGGTGGCGACAAAAGATGTAGCACATGGCTAATGATGAAAGCAGATTGACAAAGGAACATGCTAAAGGGTTACAGAGAGGAATGACATGAAAGAAATGAAAAGGATTTGTGATATTGTATGTGTGTGTGCCTGTGTGTGTGTGTGTGTGTGTGTTTGTATGTGCTTCCGGCTAAATTGAAATGCTGCACCATCATTAAAGACTGCGACACATTCACCTGCTCTCTTTCAAAGCCCTCTCTACTCTTCCCTCCCCTTATTACAGCGTTTCCCCTCTTTTCTCTCCCTTTTTTCTATTTCCTCTGTTCGTGTTCACCTTTATTGCTTTCTGATGCTGTCGTACGACGGCTCCTCGATCTGCTTTCAGTGTTGTTTTCCTGCATTTCATTTCTAGGTCTGTCTTTTCTTTTCTTTTTCTTTTTTTTCTTATTTTAAAATGTTGTTTATCCTCCATCTGTCTTTGCCTCTTTTCTCCTGCTCTCAATGACCACCTCCCAGCGATTTTCTCATTTTATAGTCTCTCTCTTTTGAAGCCTGTCCAATTTTTAGTGCACGACAAGAGCAAGCACAGCACTGTGTGTACACCTTTTTTTTTTTCAAACGGTGTTAATGTAAGTTACTATATATTTAAATTCTCACCAAAACACATGTTGTGTATAGTGTGGCCTGACAGGAGTGCATTCCTTACCTATAAAACATTTTCAGAGCCAATTTAAGAGTATTGTGAATCCTGCATTGTTCTCATCATGTTTGCTAGTTTACAGCCTTCTCCTTCTTCTCTGCGTTTGTAGGAACATTGCTACGCCGTTCGGCTGTTGCTGCCACCAACTGTCCATCAGTAGAATAGCGTGAAACCAGCAGCAGGTGTCACCAATGTGCTTGCTCGTACATATCTGTGCATGTGCATGATACAAACAAAAATAGGGAGCCAATATGTGTGAAGCGACATAATTGCTTTCTGGATTGTTACCTTAATATCCGTAACACCAGAACCGTGGCGGTTTTTCATTTGTATGTTACCATATTTTAATAAGATATTCATGTCGTCCAGACTTTGACTTTTCCTAAAATAATCTTGTGTAGCACTCCCGATTGTTAAAAACAGTGAAAATCAATCCAGATTAAAAACGTGGATACATATATCTACTGTCTAACCGCCACCAGGTCAAATTTACTGGTATATGAAATGCATTTATTTCCATTCCAGTCTGTGTTTAAACAATTCAAGTTTCTAGCCAAAGACATTCGTTGGAGTGTGTGTGATCTGTCAACTAACCTAAATCAAGTCATAATTGAGTTATTATTAGAGCAGAGCAGAATGACCTCCAAAAAATCCTTTGCCAAGTGCCTGAAGTGCAGGAAAGCTGTATGTGGAAAAACGGTGCTGAATGTCTGCTCAAAGAGTGTTTGAGAGACACGTGGTATTCAAATGAAAATGGTTTAGCCTGCTCACAAACATGCATTGATTGTAAAACATATTTGTAGTTGACTGATTGTTGAAATGCCCAAATTAATAATTGATCAGGTGAAACTGCACTTGACTTTGTTTTGTTGCCATAAATGCAGTGGTTGTTTATTGTTATCATTATGACTCATTATTGTCCATTTGGGGTATTTAGGGTACTTTGATCATCTCAATAACGTGGGTTATCTGATTATGTGATGAATGCTGTTTTATAATTATATCACACCTCGCAAATATTTCCTTTTAATACCCGTTATTAATGTGTTCCTACTAGTGATTTGTGTTTTTAAAGATATTTAGATTATAAAAGAAGAAGACCAAAACACAGATGATGATTTTAAAAAATGCCATTTCATGCCTTTGTGAAGACAACGCCTTTACACAACGACAGAGTGCATTTTACAGTGTTAGAAATGCGGTAGTCAGGTGCAGGGGTAAATTTTACCCGTTGGTGGTTTTAGGTATGTAGCGACCCCTGGCAGTGTTAACGCAATGTAAGTCTGAGCATTGCAGCTAGGGTCCATATAGCAGGAAGCCCTACTTCTACTAAAAACAATCATCATGCTGACCAGTTTGAAGCTGAACTTTATTACCTCTCCATTCAGACAAGAATTCTCTATCCTTCCTCTGTGAGTGATTTGCACATTGCACCCACTGTGTTTTTTTGTTTTATTTCTTCTGTGAAGTACAGTAGTACTGTGGTCATGGAAAATCCTAATTAGCTTTAACTAGCCTCCTTGAGAACTAAGATTGACCACCTCCAGCAGTGTGTATGAGTTCGTATTGAGTATATTCACCGGCGTCACACGGCGAATGTTTGTTGTTAGCTTGGTTAAATGTTGTGTTTGTGTATTTGCCTGGAGCACTGAGATTTGGAGTAAATTTTACCTGGGGGGAAGGTCTTGACAAGCATCCCAAACCTGGGCAAAGCCAAGCGAGCACCTCTCTGCCTCTATTTGTAGGGGGGGGAAAAAATCTACTGATTAATTAATTAACAACTACCTTTCTTCAGTGCTATCAGCTTGTGGGAGCTTTTTGAAATGTAAATGCTTGTACTTTATGTGTCTGAAGCAGCTGATGATTTTTGACTTTACTTACTTCTGATGTGCTTACATCAAGCATTAATTGAAAGAAGTAGTTGCTGGAAGTGGTTGAAACATTCATTTAAAGTTCCCACATGGATTAAAGAGGTATGGTGGGTTTGTGTGTGTGTGTGTGTGTGTGTGTGTGTGTGTGTGTAAGTTCACATTCTGCAAACTGTTTTTTTTTTCTTCTTCTTTTTACAACTCTAGCAGGCGTATTAATGATTAAGTGCAAATAGTGAGTCATTGATTTCAATATGATTTCTCTTTTCAGTAGCCAAGGCATATATGGGCACTTTGCTATGCACATCTGTTGCTCCATCATCCCTCTTATCTCAAGGGGAACTTGATTTTCTCAGGCACTTCAGAGGCACTTCTTTCTTAACAGCTGTCCACTTGAAGAATAATAGCTCCAATATCTCTCTCGCTCTCTCTCCTTGTCTGCAGTAGCACATACTGTATGTTCCTATTTCTTTAAGTATGCTTTTCTATCTTGCCTCACTTCAATAAAAAAAAAAACTTAAATGATTTAGATTTACAGCAGCTTTGTGCTACTTCAACTCCAGAAGATTATTCCTATTGGATTTGGAGACCCCTCGACTTTTTTATCCGGTGTCAATTTCAGGTCAGAATATAATGGAGTTCGAAGTAGCTACATAGATTTGTTGTAGCTCAAGTGCCGACAGTAAAGACGCATGCTAAATGTAACCTTTCTGCAGACGAGATATCTGATCATTTAAAGCTTTAATCCCATAATATAAATAGCAGATTGTCAAGAAAACTGTTATGCACATTCAATGCTAGAAACATTTTTTTTTAAGTTTTGATTGCCTATACAAGAAGACAACATGCATTTTACTCCCAAGAATGAAAAGAAAACTCCAAAATCAGTTATGCTGTTGATAATATTTAACATCATAGCAAATAATAATACAGCAAATGTTAGTTATTATCTTAGAGAATGACTGCAGACAGCTATTGCTGTTAAAATGTCCATGGCCATAAATTGTTGCTTTTGCCGTCACTCCTTACTATATTCAACCAATCACACCTTGCTTGTTAATCAAAAATTATGAACTAATTCATCTCTGTGCTGATTTTATATGGCTGTTTAGCATTGCAATATATTAAAAACCACCCTGGCAATGTTTAGTCATTTTGGACTGTGCTGCCAATATAACATTGGATTTGCCAGAGAATAACAGGGAGAACAGAGGAGGTAGATGTGGAAAAGGGTACGAACAGATGGAGATTACACAGACTGAGCAAGGATTGAAATAACCCAGCAATCAAGACTAAAAAAAAGGTGAATTTCATTAAAAAAAAAAGAAATGAAAAAGAAATTCCTGATACAACTGATTACACGATACATTCTGCTCAAAAGCATTTGCATAAGTGTCACTCCTCTTTCTGTTGTGAAACAACCAAGTGTTTCCACACCAATCATTGCTTATTGACTACAAAGAGGTTTACTTATTGTTCTGTTTGGTTGGGTTTTGTGATTGCAGCAGGTTAATCAACAGACAATTGTAATAAGAAGAAGGCTTTCTTTGACAAACAGACAATTTCCAGGTTTTCTGGAGACGTTTGAGAAGTCAGAGACGAGTCGCTTATTGTTCAGAACAGCTTATAATCTACAGATAATGGAAATCCAATGGTCTATTCTTGTTGACCTTGTATCAGTGACATTCATATAAATACAAAGCATTAATGGAAGGCACTGTCACAGGGGATCTGAGATGCTGCTGGTATCAGGTTAGTGGAATGAAAGGTAGGAATAAAGAAGGATCTGTATCAGTGCTGATCGTTTTTTAAATCTTCAATATCAGCTATATAAAGCCTTGCACAAAGCCCCCATGTGCTCTAGTTATGGCACCTATTCTGATCCTGTAAAACCTATTACTTTGTGTGCAGGAGAGTGCTCTGTGCATTAACTGGTCAATATCGGAATACCTAGAAGTTGTCATAGTTGGCAAGAGAAAGCCTGACATGCTAGTCTATTTGTTGGCACGTCTTGAGGTGTTCCACTACGACGCACTATGAGGGATAAACCAAGCGATTCACACTGCCAATGTCCCAAGAATATCATGTCCGACCCAACAAGATTCCTCCAAATTAAACAATCAAATACATCATTTGACCATGCACTCCACAAAGGAGCATTTTTCTAATCTATCAAGATTAGACTTACTTGTGGTTCTCCAAAAATGGAACGGGTAGCAGAACCTTCAGCTGTCAGGCTCCTCTCCTGTGGAACCGTCTTCCAGTTTGGGTCTGGGAGGCAGAAACCCTCTCTATGTTTTAGAGTACACTTAAAACTTTCCTTTTTGATAAAGATTATAGTTAGGACCGGCCAGGCTTGTCTTGGACCAGCCCCTAGTTATGCTGCTATAAGTCTAGACTGCCATTGGACTTCCCATGATGCACTGAGCTCCTCCTCCCCCTCTCCATCTGTACACATTCATGTACCATTAATGCATGGTACCAACTTGGCTTGGGATTTTGTGCTTTCTTGTCTCGCAGGTCTGTATGGATCATGGTCACGGACCGCCTGGTTATGGATCGCGGACTTCCATGGACCATGGCTGCAGGCCGCCTGCTACCGTGGTCGTGCTTGACGCCCACACCTGCTATTATTATTCTTATTAGTCATATTTCTATTATTATTATTGCTGTTATTGTTATTATTGTTGTTGTGCTTTTCTGTCTCTCTCTCTCTCCCCTCTCCCCCTCCCTCCCCTCTTTCTCTCTCAACCCAACCAGTCAAGGCAGATGGCCGCCCACCTAGAGCCCGGATCTGCTCGAGGTTTCTTCCCGTTAAAGGGGAGTTGCTGCCGTCGCCAAGTGCTGCTCATGTTGGGTCTCTGTCAATTGAAGTGTACAGTCTAGACCTGCTCTATGTGAAGTGGACAACATTATTTGTCTGTGCTTTCCAAAACCGTTACAAATTACTGTTAAAAAATAATGATGATTTATGTTGTCGTGGCAACATAATAACCACAGGGTTATAGTTAGGAACCAATTGTAGTTAATAGTCGTAAAAAAAAAAACAATCCAGAATCGTAGCTGGAAACGTGACACTAGCAGTTGGAAATGGAAAACAAACAGTAATCTCCTTTGGCAAAGTCCACTTTTGGGTTAAACCATCCACCCAACCCACCACCTCCACATGCGCCACTCCTCTGGGTCATAATTACTACCGGTAGATGCCACTAGATGGCATCTGTCACTCGTAAAACGTAACTATAAGTGTTTTTTGGGCGCCTGATATTATGACCCATTGTGTTGTTTCTCACTGGAGGACAGTCTCACCCAACAATTGTCATGTAGTCCAATCCTGGCAAGAGTTAATCTACACTGACAGTGGCATAAAACAAAAAAAAATATGCTTTGCCTCTATTTGAGTGTAATTTTACTGCTGCTGGTTGAAAACTGACTTTGACCATGCATTCGATCAATGAGAAGTGTGAAAATGGGCTGTTAAAACCTCCAGCCACAACAACCCTGGAGAACCTAGTCAAGGATATCATACAAAAAACAAAGGGTGTAAAAGCTGAACTGATTTGTAGCAGAAAACAAATACAAGAGTCAGAGACGCAGCGACATCAATACATAAATATTACACTGGAACCAAATTCAGTGTCTGTATCCATTTTTTTTAAGTTTAAAGCATCTTGAGAGGGACACTTGAAAACCATAAAGAAACAACCACCACATCAAGTCACAACTTAAAAATGAACATTAGTTATCTGTTATATAGCTGCAGGCCCAGACATTTTTTCACAGATATTTCTGATACTTTGATGTCCAAAAAAAAAACCATCAAAAAACTTCCAGGTTTGAGTGTTTTGTTGTTTTTTTGCTTTGTCTTGTTTTTGCTTGTGGCATTGCCACTAAGCAAAGTCAAGCCCAGGAGCAACTCACTGCTCCTGAAAATAGCTTTCACTTTTTCTACTTCACTGTAAAGTTTCCATGATCATTTCTGGTTTGTACTAATCATTGTAATAATTTTTTTTTGACATGACATGATGAGAAGCAGTTAATCCTTTGACAGATCTGATTTCCATGATGAGCCATCAGCAAGCGAGCCCCTACAGTGGATATTGGATCATATCTGACATTCAAACGCCTCTGCTGGAGCCTGATGCAACAGTCTGTGTGGGAGTGGAACTACGCAGAAGTCATTGATTACCTTGTGGGTGTACTAACAACCATATTTCGCTTCACAAAAAAAAAAAAAAACATATAATAAGTCTTTACAGCACTACACTACACAGCAGTTTATTACTGAGGTAAACCTTCAGACACAAAGAAGAAAATAAACACTGAACAATAAGAAAACGAGACTAGGTCAAAACCGAGGATCTGGCTGGAACGTGTATGAAATGTTTGAAGATGTATGCTTAGGTCTTTTTGCTTAAATGTGATATAAGATGGTAACTTCTTCAAGAATTTCATTTTCTAAATGTAAAAACTGATTAAAATAATGAGCAAATTAATGACATATTGTTCATTGCTGTTGAAATTAGGATTGTTTGATATTAATAACAATTCATTTTCAAGTTAAATTTCCTTGCCAACTGAAAATCAGCCCAAAACATTGTCCACACTGAATAAACACATTCTAGCATATCCACCATATAATTACAAAAAAGAGCATTTGTCTTCTATATTAGGGATATGCGTGATAAGCAGCGTGATAATGACAGTTGAGAGCGCATTAATTACAGTGCTATGCTCACCTTCAGAGACAGGACCACTATATTTCTCTATAAAATCTTCACACAGTAGGAATATAGAAGCCCTTTTGCAGTTAAATAGCTGTTTTATAAGAAAAGTGTAGTTGTTAAACCAATTTTCCCAAAAGTAATGATTTGTTTCTGTACATGATATTGACATTATTCTATAAAAAAAACACATTTTTGAGGAGAATAGTTGTGCTTATATAGAAGGGACCAACACATAAGAGCTCACTGATTAAAGTTGGGGAGTTTGATGGGAAAATAACAAACAACATACTGTAAGAGCACATTAATAAAATATTAAGACCAATTACTTTTTTAAACAGAAAGTTGGGGATAATATTCCACATATTGTATTGTATTGAAATCTTTTGATCCGGTTCATTTTGATGATATGGTTGAATGAGGAAAAATCTAAAACATAATTCCCACCACCACCCACTAGAAACAGACATAACCTCCTTTTCTGCATTGTGTGGCATCAGGGGAGGAAAAGACATAAGAGGCTCTTGTCTTTGTATAATGGGCTGCTCAAGAGGCCTCCATAGCGACCGGCCCCGGCTCGCCATGGCCAGTCTGACTCTGCTCCTGGATGATGACAGACATTGTCATCTCAGGAGTCGGGCCGCTAGTAACTGAGATGACCAGCTGGCACCTGGCCAGTGGCTCCTCACATCTCTGGAAACATCAGCATTATTTGGATAAACTGACCACTTATTGAGAATCAAAATGATTAACAGTCCTACAACAACTTTCACCTTGCTCCACCATTTCTGAATTTGGTGCAAAATGCATTCTGGGATACTTGGCTGTCCCGAGCTTTGGCCGACTTCAGCAGACTGATGGTGTAACTTCATCACTCAGCGACTCCTTCAATCAGTCACGGACAATTGCGGTAATAGGGTTGGCTCCGCTGCTGCGGTCCAGCCAAAAGCTGAGCAGGGTAAAAGATAGTTCACTGAGCTTGTTTAAATTACTTTTATCCCCGAGGTATGATAAACAAATATTGTGCAGGGTTTGCGAGTTTTAAGAAAGGAGGATAATTAAAGGCACGCTGGATAGAGACATTGTGTATAATATACAATATCCAAAGAGCCCAGTTTTGAATTCATTTAATGCAGAGAAAAAGCAGCAAGTGTGGCAGTGGGCAAGGACATGGCCTAATCAGACATGCTGTCTGGTGAGTGGGTATTCCAACACCATCTCCAGTCATTCAGAAATGTATGGTTTTTCAACAACTCCTAGTTTTCTGTTGCCCCATCTGAGTTTTTTTGAGTAAAGGAAGTTACAGGCAGGTCGCAAGGTAAAACTAACCATAACCCACAGCACACTTATTCTAAAATACATCAGTGGTTATCCTCCTTAGCGACTTTTTGAATACAAAGGCTAAAATAGTAATACGGAGGGTATTATTTCGGTCTCCTTGAAATGCTATTACTCCTCATTACTTGTAACGTAATAAATACCTTTCCTATCAAGACCCATAAGACTCGAAGCTTCTTAATTTCATCATTTTTTTTTTTTTTTTTAGAGCTTATTAACACAACAAAGGGCTCTGTTGTCCCCCATTGACAGCACTCACATTAGAAATTCCTTCTCACTGAGTCAAAATGAGGCCACGCGATGAGGAGAATTCTTACAGGGCGCATCTGTATTTACATTTTTTGTTTGTTTTAATTTCAGTTAAGTGCTGAATAGACATGAAAGACAACATCTGCATAATGTGCAGAAAGGTTCATAGTTGAATCACGCTGTTGAATGTTTTGATATTGGCTGTATTAATGACAGGTGTGACAAAATAAGTTGGCATTTTTTGTTTTTAAATGATTCAGTTATCACATTTAAGTATGTGTATGCATAATATTAGACAATGTTTTCTTTTTTAAAAATAGTCTGTATTTATAATATCAAGACATTTAGATAGGAGGGCAAAGTGTCGTCATAGTTACAAAGCAGTCAAAACTGCGTCCTCGTTCTTTACTGTACAACACGAAGTTATTGAGGATTGCCTTCATTCTCATTGTTTGACAAGCTTATTACACTCCACAAATTACCCATCATGCCTCTGGCCTCCCTCCACACCAAACTGTTTTAATGAGCAAGAATAACAATCATGGCAACGACAACAAGAGAAGCAAAAATTTCAACAAAAATACAAACAGCAGCAATTACAGCAGGAAAAAGCATCAGGCTAACATCCTAATTATGATCCTTTACTGCCCGGCTTTGAATGACCTAAAGAACAGAGGGAAAGAAGGAGAGAACAAGAGAAAACCACCTCCTCTCCTCCTTCAGGCCAAAATCATAACAACAGCTGAATCCAATGAGCCATAGCCAGCCAAATTCTTACACCAATGGAGACCTGGGTGTGTGCGTATCTTTGTTTTCATCCCCCCCCCCCCCCCCCAGCCAGGCTGCTGGACTCCCCATGGACACCGGGGAGTGTAATATTCCTTCTTCTGACCATTGCTTATTAAGCCAGCTGCCAGACGCATAACTGCACTTAGGGGAGGAGAAAGTGACAAGGACAGTGTCACAGTTAATGCACTAGCCAGGGCTCAGAGAGCTACAAGAGAAGAAGAAGAAGCTGGTGGGACTTTTGGCTGATAGAGATTTTCCAGAGCGGGGACTTGAGTTGATTGTCTGCAGTCCCCACTGAGGGTTTACTTAGAGAGCAGAGACATGAAGCAAGCAGTGGAATTCAAATCTGTCTTTACTCAAGCATACGTCTTACTTGAGCACACGAGTGCGAGCTCGACTTAAGACGTAGTGCAAGCTGTTGAATCTGAACCTGCCCTCACTATTGTGTGTGAAATGGATCATAGTCCGTGAGGTAAAGAGGGTCAACCTCCTCCATCTGGAGTGTGACATCCGCGCTCAGCCCTCCTCTTCTTTCTGCTCTCTCTCCTGCCATTTATCGTAAACAGACTCTCTCTTATGTTTTTTTTTTTTTTCTCTCTCTCCAAGCGCCTTCCAGCAAGTGCACCTTGGGATTACAGTGACTGTTGGCAGTTTTTGAAGAGGCTTTCCCCTTAGGAAGTTTGATATTCGCTTTAATATCCCAAACTGTTTGTCATTTTTACAGCAACAGGACAACAGTTCAGCTCTGGTAACATAAATCAAAACTGTAGAAGTGATGTTTTTGTCCGTATAATTTGTTCATGAGGATGTAATTGTTCAAATCTAGATATCTGATATAAGTCAAAAGGTCAAATAAATGGCTACCTGCCAAATTCTGGCTTTATTTTGGTGCCATCAGGGCTTAAAGGGCAGGTCTGTCCTTAAACAATAGTCTGGTGCCCAAATGAGCAATGACATATTCTTCCTGTCATCAAGCCATTAAAAGATCCCTTCATAATACATTTTCAATGTCAGTGCTTCAGTGATGGGAGCCCCCCCCCCCCTTCCCCAACTGATTCAACCAATTCCCTCAAGTCCACTTATTTACTTTATCGCTGAACAACCATGGGCCCACGAGCCAGCATGTGGTCAGTCAACAAGCTTGACAGCCAAGAAATTTTTGGCTGCGGCTGCAACATTTAGTGGTCATCATCCGCCACAAACAGTCAGTCAGACTTCAGTTTCTTCTCTCTTCTCCTTGTGATGTGATTTTATACATATGAGCGATTCCTCCCGCCTCCTGTGCAAGAGCGAACTGGAGCAGAAGCTCGTTACAGCCACTCAAAGCTTCTTCAGAAGTTTTAAAAGGACTTAAATGGGCTCCGCAGATATTCATATTGCGGTCAATTGACTGATCTTTAGAAGTAGCACTCTGAAGGAGCTTTATCAAATCTGAAGAGATGGTTCAGAAGACATCATTTGTGTAAATCTCAGCTTTGGCTTGGAGACATTTATAATGAGAGTCCATGTCACAAAATGATAGTGGTTCATAGCTGTTTATCAGGCAGAGAGGGTCCAACAAAAACCACAATCAAGTTCCTTATCTATAGGGTCTAAAAGCCGGGGCCACTTTTTGGATGAAAATGGCAAACGTAGATATATTAACATCACGTGAACCAATTTTCCATCTAGAATTTCTCCAGGGTTTTTAAAAGAAAACATCTAACAGTGGTGACATTTCATAAATAAAGTTGTCAGGAGGGTTTTAAAAGATGTTGTTCCAAGCAATAGAGACATTGTTTGTTAAAGCTTTGCTGGTGCCCTCCACATAGATGTAACCTGAGATTGTCACACCACCAATTATTGGTCAGAATCTGAATCTCTTTGTAGTCTCTGGGGCTCTGGGAAGGTCACGGAGCTTTAATGAATACCAATAACGACATCAACAAATCAACAAACATACAGAGGTCTCTACTGGTTTGTTCTTTTTCCACTGCAGGGATATTCTTTGCCTCATACACTTAGGAAATTTGACAAGTGGTGTATAAAGATGTAATTAATGATCATAAGGAAATAAAAAACAGTATATTACTGTACATGATTTATTTCCAACTAGCCTTTGTTCTTGTTTGTTCATTCATAAAAATGTTTGGATTTATACTTAAACCTGCAACAACTGATTTTTTTTTTTTTAACGGTTGGTTATTTTCATTAATTTGGAGTCATGTTTCTGACCAAATGGTGACTCCAAGTCCAATATTCTCTGTCTTTTAGCTTTGCTTTTGGTCCCTATGAGCTCCTGAGAGAAATATCTGGATTAAGCAGTGTCCACTGTGTTCAACAACTAGTCGCTAGTTGTGCTAGTTTGCCGTTTGTTGCTCAACAAGTAGTGTAAAGTGGGGTTTTATAGTTTTTTCAATGGAAACAGTTGCCTGCTGTGGCCAAAAACAAGGCTATCGAGGAAATATGAGTAAACAAAAACTGTAAAGTTGCAGACATCTAAGAAACGAGCTGAAACTCTTTGTTAATTGAACCATATGTGATAAATGAATCTAAGGTAACTGTGAATGGAATATCCGTCATGATGGTCACCCATTTTTTCAAAGAGTACTCAAACATTTCTTGGCTTACATAGAACTCTTTCCCCACTTTTCTGTGATCCCGTCCTTGGCTGTAAATCATGGGCCACAGCGTCATTCTGCGTGCGTGCCAGTTCCATTTAACCACCAAGAAGTGATAAAGGAGAGATCTACAATCACTGACTGACACGGGTTATCTCAGAGTCACAGAGGCAGAGGGCAAAGGGTCAACACATGGACAAGAGACGTGTGTGAGGATGAGTTAAACGGAAAGGCAGCTGATATATGGGAGGGGATATTGTAGGAGTAGCCAGATAAAAGGAAGGAAGGGAGGTCAGGGAAACTGAGGAAGTCAACAATGAGGTTAAAATAATAATCCACTTAATTTTCTTTCTATAAATGTTTTGCTACTTTGTGCCTCAGACAGATTGACAGAATAAAACTGTGATTCAACCAGTTTAAACTTTGTAAAAGTTTTGACTTTGCCAGTCCGGTCTTTCTCAGTCTATCGTTACTTAAAGAATGAATTCAGTCAATGAATTGATCTTCAACTTGGGTACTAATTTGGACAATTAGTACCCAAAATAAATAGACCTGTGAGATTGTTACAATGATGTCCAAACAGGGTAAAAAAAACACAAGCAGTCAAAATCATTATACAGTTTGAGAACAAGTCAAAATTCAATATAGATTACCTAAATTAACCCAAAAGTCAGCACATCTGAAATGTTGGAAATAATCCCTTGCTGCACTGGAGAACAGTGTACACGCATAAACACAGAAAGTACGGCAGGTCAAAGGTCAAGTCGGTCTGTAACTGTGATTGATGCTTACAGACCATATGGCCAGTCAGTTTGAGTAAGTACTTTTGGGTCAATTTATGTCTTTATTGATAGCTGACAGTGGAAACATGACAGGAAACAAGCAGTCAGAGATGGGTGATGACATGCAACAAAAGTCCCAAGCCAGATGTGAGCTGGTTATAATCCATTGTTTGCGTTGTAACCCCCCAAGCCATCAGGGCAACCCATGTTTGGATAATAACCAAACCGTTCACCTTTGTTTGGTCATTCTGGGTATATTAGTTTGAGAAAAAATAAACTTATTTCCACTGTGAAAACACTGTAAAATCCTGTCCTTGAGTGTTATATACCGCTGTGTCTCATTAGCATCTCATTAGCCTTCCAAGTCATGGATCTGCTAACCAAACTTCCTGATTTCCTGGCTCGTATCTCCCGTTTCCTGATACCCGAGACAAATCTCCTTGCAGGTGATTGCTTGCGCTTCTTGCATCCATAAGATCTTATTTTAGTGATGTCACAGCGTTACCTGATCATTCGAAATAACTTGGAACGGTGGCCAAAACTATCAGGATAGACAAACTGGAATTTTCAAGTGTATGTAACTCTTCCAATCCGAGACTGCGACAAAAAAAAAAAAATGCATTTTTAATGCATTTAAAATGGAATTCCAATAACTCGAATTAGAGATAGCGGGGTTGCTGACGGTGTGCAGGTCATGTGATGCAACAGATTTACAGATGGTTCAGAAGCAGTAGCAAAAATAACAGGATACAGTGTGCCAGCAGAGGTGGGTGGATTCGGTTTGGTTTGCAAAGACAGAGAGAGAGAGAGACCGGGATAAAGCGAGAAATAAAATGGAAAGAAAAAGAATTTCGAAAGGAAAAAAAAAAAAATGACACGGTTCCAATAAAAAAAAAACATGAAATAAAGTTAAAAAGCAAAGGCATTTAGAGGCACGTGCACAGTCTCAGCAGACTGTGTGTGTCTCTCTTGCTCCCTTGTTTCCTCTCGTTCCTCAGCCCTCCTCTTCTTCTGTCTATCTTTCTCTGCTCAGCTCAGCTCTGCTTTAATTATCAGCTGCCTGCCAGCGACACTGAGTAACCACTCCTGACAACCAGGTGTGGAATGACAGGAACACACACACACACACACACACACACACACACACACACACACATTTCTCGCTTCCAGACACACACGCAGAACGCAGACTCACAACTCTTCATCTTTAACAGCGTGCATTGCAATCATGTGCCTCCATAAACATAAACAATGGGAGACACCAGAAGATATGAACAATAAGATTCACGCTCTCTCTCTCTCTCTTGCTCACACACACACACACACACACAAACCGTGATCCCTCAAAAAGAAAACAGTGGGAGCAGCAAACAATGGCGATATTGCAGGCTGGTTGGAAATGAGAGCGGGGGTGAGTGAGGATTAATTACAGGTACGAAGGAAATAGAAAGTAGGGGAAGAATGAGAGGAAAGAGGTGCGTGAGACCTTAGAGAAAGTGTGTGTGTGTGTGGGGGGGGGTGAAAAGGATCGAGCTGTGTAAAGACAAGGAGAGCGAGAAGACAGTGGAGGGCAGGTTGAGGAGGAAGTGCAAGAGAGGTTGGAAAGAAGTGGTGCTTTGTGGCTGAAAAGGGAGAATGTTAGCTTTAGCACTGATTTTTACAGGAGGTTCAGGTAAACGTAAATAATAGAGACTGTCTTCTATTGATGTTTTCCTAACAACGGCTTCTTGCGGTTGCCTGTCAAAGCTGGAAGTAGTGTCTCCTACAGACAGACAGTCATTGCTGAACTTATTGATCTCCTCCAGACATTTTTAAATACATATAAGATATTCCCGCCTGAAAAGACAAGTTGTTTCTTTAAATGTTTTTTCCACAAGAAAGTTCAATAACTTTGCTAATTTTTTTTAAATTTCTTCTCGCTCTTTGAAAAATCCAGAGTCACTGAATATGCAAATGCTTTTTAATTTCATAAGTTGAACAGCTGGACACAAGACGTCCCCTACTCCACTGAAAGTCTGTTCTCAGAGTATGTGGACCGGAGGCTTCAAGTTCCCACATCACACTTGTGCGAGCTGAATAATGAGCCACGAGTGGCCTAGATGTGATGTCACAAATCACGCTCACAGGTGTACACATGAAACATTCCTTCTTCAACACATGAATGTGAAAACCATAGACTGTATATAAAAATGGACGATATGATAGATCCCCAGCAGTAAAGCCAAAATATCTCGATCACCCCCCCGGTGTCTGATTGCAGTATAGGTCATAAATCCCGCCCCCTCCATGTTAGCCAATAGGACATGCGCCAAAACTAAAAAATCATATTTTTTTCAAATAGATGTTTTTTGTCATTTTAGGTAGTTTTTATCACATTTATATTTGTTCAAGTGCTCATTTTTCTGATAATTTTGTTTTTTATTAGTTATTTGATAATATAAAACGGGGGGTGTGACATCATGATTGACAGCCGTGATTGACAGCCGCTCTCAAAATTCCTAGTTTTTTTTTTTTTACATACAGTCCATAGTGACATACAGCCTTCTAGTGTAAAACCCTGCACAGCATCATTCTGCACAGTGAAGCTCAAACATCCAAATAAGTGACAATAAGCCGAGCACATTTATAACCGGAGGGGGACTTCAAATTAAAATGAATGAAATAATTAATTTATTAATAATTAATTTATAGTTTTGTCATGTAAATACACACATCCCTTTGTATAATAGTGCACTGAATTTTAAAAAAAAAATGACCTGAATATGTGTACATCCTTTTGTGTATATTACACTTGTTATTGTATAGTTCATATCATTTGTAGCACTGAGAAAAGAGTTGTATCATGTCTGCGCTTCACTCTGCCCGCGTTGCATCGCATTCTCATTGCGTTGCATCAGATGGAAGTGTCAAACTTCAAATATAATCTGCTCTTTGCCATAAACCACATTGAAATAATGAGCGGTAAAGTTGATATTGGTTTTTGTTTGGGGTAATGACCCGATGACTGGCAGTCTGAGTACGCTATGATGTTCCGGTTGCAATGATCCCAACGTACGGCGTCTTCCATCGGGACAAACGGCACGTAAATGTAACCTTCCACACTTATGCTATGTGGCTTCTACCTATGGGTGTACTGTAGGTTGCTTCAGCTCGGGTTCTGTTTACACTTTGACACAAATACCTAAGCTTTTACGCATACTGATGAAGAACGAACAGATGCTTTTCCCCTCCATCTGCTCCACTTTCACAATAAGTGCACTCTGCAGAGAGGACAAACAAAAACCACTGGAGCGGCCCGGTAGTCGAAGAAACTTCTCGCAAAAAAAAAACTTACTGTGAAAATGGCAGATGGCGAATATGTATGATGGAGTGAGAGAGAGGAAGAGGAGTGTGGAAGCGATACAGGAAGGAAAAAACTGAGATGTCTGCGCTCCGTGTAATACGGAGCATGAATCCCATAATCCCTTGAGGCTCTGGTATTCTCTACCAATTAGCCTGCGGAAATCCTCAAGAGGCACACATACACACGCTCAGGTCTAATCAATCCAGTTGATTAAAGTTCTGGTCAGAGACAACTAGTCAATTATTTGTGTGCATGTGTGTGTGTGTGTGTGTGTGTGTGCGTGTGTGATTACCGCTGCACTCTAGCGCTGTAAATGTCAGACTTCCTCTTTCTTTAATCACTTTTACATAACATTCATTTTATCTCATTCCATGCACAAGATATAATATTCACCTCCACACACACACACACACACACACATATCTCCACAGCTGCATATGTGTCAGTGTGTGTGTGTGTGTGTGATATCCACCCTACTGAGAACACGGTTGAGTCCCCGCTGCTGCAACATTATCATCCGATGTCTCGAAGCGCTATTACCCAGAAGCACGGGAATAGTGTTCAAAGGACACTTGAGAAAGGACAAATCACCTCCCTGCTCTGCGAAGGTTTCAGTAATGACATCAACCGCATCAAGTAATAAGATTCTCTTTTCTTGGTACAGTATAGGGCAGATGTGGATTTTTCCCAGCAGCACCGTAGAGAGACTGAAGACAAAGACTGTGATGTTTTATTAGTAGAGTAGTTATGTACTATTCAGTAGGATTATCTGACAAACACGCTTGATAAACAATATTTATTTTATCACTTTAGGGTGATGTTTGTTGCCTTGTGGCTCTTCCTCAGACGTTGTCATGCCTTTGTATCATTGCTGAAGCAAAGCCGTTTCGAATATGCGTTCCTCTCTGCAATGAATTAAAATATTCTTGCCTGAAATCATTATGTCTTAAACCACACTTCAATAAAAATGTCTCACTTGAGAATAAAACTCCAATAACCCAAAGTCCCAGAATTAATGTCCCTCTGTGTCCAAAATGGGTTTTTATTATTATTATTATTATTATTTCTGCATTAAGACGCTATTCATTATATTTTTAAAGTTAACCTAAGTTAAGTTCTCTTTGTAAGATCAGAGTGTAAGTATCTGGTAATAGAAAGTAAAGAGACAAACAGAGCCAGTATGCTAATAAATACTGATGATGCGGCAGAAATCAAACGAATGTAATTACAACCAAACACCGTTCAACTACAAGGTCCATTTATTAGCTTTTCTCAACAGATGGTATCAGCTCACATACTGAAAACTAAGCAAACTCCATTTCTTGTGGGTTGGATGTGCATAAAAGCTAAGTGGACCTTCAGACAAGATGTTTTTTTTTTGTTAGACTATTGGTTCTAACTATTGACGGCTCCTATTTATATAGAAGTATAATTACAAAACAAAGACAAAAGAGTCAAACCTGGCAAAGAAAATACCCTAAAGAAAAGTTGCATGTGTGGGAAAACATTCCTGGTGGACATGTCTGTTTTACTTTTGATAAGAAGAAATATACTGTTTAGACGGGACGGATAAATGCTGAGAAGAATTTTAAGATTGAGTATTATTCTCATAATCACAATTTTATGTTTTTTTTCCTTATTTTTTCTTCTATTCTCTTATCAGAAACTAGCACGTCAATTCATTTTGCTCTGAAATTTCTTCCACCACTTTGGGCCAATTGGCGTATTATTGAAAAATGTTCTAATGTGTGGTAAGATTCATTATTCATTGAAAAGGCCATGTTTTGTCCCAACTTGGCCATTTCAGAGATGGAGGAAGTGCTGGTTCAGCCTTTGATGAAGGGGAGAAAAGGCAGCTGTTAAACTTACATTTAAAACTTAGAGATTTTTCCCCCAAGACAAAATATTGTGCAGAAAAAAGAACCACTTTAAAAGACAATCTCCACACAACCTCTCTCTCTTTACCAAGTCGATTAAAACGTTACATGCCATTATGGAACCAGCGGAGCAAAGAACTTGTTCATTTTAACAGTTACGTGCGTCCACTTAGGCGCTGTCAACCAGTCCAGAAGCTCTACAACCCACCAAGTCACTGCGGGTGTAAAAAATTGTTAATTCCCCCCAGTGTTGACGCCGCATTCGACTCCAAAAGACCAACCGCCTCTAAGCGGTTTAGGAGTCGAGGAAGCGCTCGGCTGGTGTCAACTCGTCATGAAGATTTGTGCGTCCAAGGAGCACGGCCTCCATAAACGAGGGAGACAGAAGCCTAAATATAGATATGATGGAGGGAGCAGCACAAACACTCCACGACAAACACTATTAAGGCTGGGTCAGAGACAGGACAGGAATAGCCTTTCACACATATACACACACACACACACACACATACTGATACACCACATAAATACTCATACACACACATAATATGAAAGAATGCACATTAAAAAAAAACTGCTATTGACGTACAGAGAACTGCTCAGTAAAACATGTTTATTACTTTTATAAATCATTCTCCGTGCTGTCAGTGTAGCACTAAAACAATGTGTGATTTAATCAGTTAGTCAATCAAAAATTTAGCTGGCAATTTTGATAATTGATTATGGAAGATCAAGCAAAAACATCCATTCTCCATTCTCGAGTTGCAGCTTCTAAACAAGAGGATTTGCTGCTCTTTATTGTTTTACACTGCAGCAAGCTGGATATATTTGGAACTGCTGGGTCAGATAAACAAACAAAATAAAAAGAATATTTTGGGCTGTGAGAAATTCTTTTGCATGAATTTGACATTTTATAGACTACGCAGTTGATCTATGAATTAAAAATCAAACTTTGGACAGCCCTAGTTCAGCGTCCATCCTTTGGCGACTATGTATGTCAAAATTCATGGCAAGTTCATGGGCAATCCGTTAGATCGTTGTTGAGACATTTAACTTTGGGTCAAAGTACTGATGGTACCAACCACACCGCTAGCATGGCGAAGAAAAATAACAGCTGTACAACAACTGTATACCTAACCTAAACAGTCAACTAACACTGGCATAGAAAGTTTAGACTTGACGGCATCGTGTAGAGCTCAAGTATCATGAATCTATCTGATGTGAAGGTTATTTATTTTGGCTTTGATTTAACTGGCACACTTTTGGTAGATTGTGCACAACAACCAAAGTCTGAGAATTTTCTGGACCCTGTATGTTTCTACAATATTTGATGAAAGAAATGTCTCATAACCGTGATATTAAAAACAATAAAATAGACAAGGAAATAATATTCTCGGCGAGGGAGTCCCTCGTCTGCTTGTCATTTGCTTTGTTCATCGGCTGTATTCCCTGACTGCATCTCCTCTACCTGCCAGCCCCCCTTGGCACTCAATTCTCCTTGCACCACTGGGCTACACTGTGTGTGTGTGTGTGTGTGTGTGTGAGAGAGAGAGAGAGAGAGAGAGAGGGAGAGTGTGGGCCCAACCTTCCCTGTGAGGATATTTAAAGCTGTTTTGGATGGTTGGCAAGATAGCACAGACAACACCTGTGTATGTGTTTGTGTGTTTGTGTGTGTGTGTGTGTGTGTGTGTGAGCCTCGTCTCCTGAGGGCAATAATGATCTGCGGTTAGGGTCAGGGGCCCTGAGTTATGAGAACATATTGATCCCAGCGAGCCTTGCAGTGATTGAGGGTCGTTTGTGTGGACAGTAGCTCCCCATCACCGAGCTCCGAGTGCTGCAAGGTGGACGAGAGGGAAAAACCTTGCAATCTGTCTTTCACAGGTGATGTGGAACACACTGCCAGCCCTGAGCGCATCCATGGTCTTAGCGGAAAAAGCTGGACTACCCACACTGCACATTTTTACCTAGGTTTCCCCCAAGAAACTGTGTAACAAAGGTGGAAAACAACATGCTGCTTTAAATAATTACTGAACAGGCTTATTGATTCATCAATCACCTACTGAGCTGAATGAGACAGATCTTGACGCATCTCATCTTGTTATCGGTGTAGTTACAAGATGATGAATTAAACAATCGTCTCGCCCATTAAATATGTAGCGTTTGTTGTGTAATGTAACACCACTGCTCGTTTTTCCCTGAAGCTTGTTATCCTGTTTTTTTATATTTTATAACAATGTAATTATAACTTCTGATGTTAGCGAAGGTGCTCTGTATTTCACACGAGAGGTGGAGGCACTTCAACAGTAAAACACTCTGTATCCAACATGTAGGCCTGCGAATAAAGAATATTTCTCTTTTTTTTTACATTAATCAGTGTTCAATCAATCAAATGTCAGAAAAAAAGTGGAACAACGATTTTCCAAAAGTCAAGATAACGCTTCAAATTGCTTCTTTTGCCCAACAAACAGTGCAGAATCCAAAGGAATTCAATATACAACAGTGTTTCCCCTATAATTGTACATGCCTGGCAGGCCGCCAGGTCAACGAGAACCCCCCCATCAGGCCAAATCAAATCATTCAAATCGTCAATAGCATTTGGGAGCCTCTGAGCGACGCCGTTTTTCAAAATGTGAGTCAACGTCTGTGTCGTTGCCTGGGAAACTCCAGGTGGTGTCACTGCTTTTAAGGGACAGGGCAGTGCGCAAGCAAGTGAGCGGTTAAGAGAGAGAGCCAGCGGCAGAAAAGTGACGGTGAACGCGAGCGGAGCAGAGGAAAAGGTTAGCGGTAAGTTGTCAATCTGGCAGTAAATGTACAGTACGGGCTACAGTGTGTCAGTTAATAAATGCTGACCTAGAAAAGTCTGTTCTTTCTCCATTTGCTGGAAAAGTGAAGGGGGTTAGCCCCGAAGTTAGCAACAATGGCTTAGCCTAACCTGATGACGCTGAACAGAGAAATAGAGAATGGAGAAACGTGTGGCCGCTAAGATCTCCCTCCAAGGCAGCCAGCCTAGGGGAAACACTGTACAGTGATGATAAAATATGGGAAAGCAGCAAACCAACAAGTATACAGTATGAGTCAGCTTTTAATAAGGTCTGACAGTCACCACCTTTCTTAGAGAGTTTTCAAAACACCTTGAGGCAGCTGAGGTCCAGAAAACCAAACAGGTGGTTCTCCAACTCAAAAGTGCATCTGTCACAAAAGCTGCAAAATGTTTCACTACACGCAGCAGAAGTAAACCGTCTTTGGTAAATACTATTTGGCAAAGATGAAAAGGTGTTGCAAGTCAAAAGCTTGCTGACAGGGACAGATGGATATTTAACAGGAGAGCTGCTGAAAAGCGTGAATTTCATGGATTCAAAAACCAAAATGTAGAAATAAATCAACACCTGTGTGACACAGTCTTGGCAAAAGCTGTACATCAAGAGATTCCCAAAGCTGGTGTTCCTAGCAGGGCTGTCACTCAAAATCCATATAGGCCGGTGCAAAATGACACATAACCTGGTATCAGGAGCACAAAACCTGGAGCCTGCAGCAGCGGAAAAGTAATATGATCCTCATTTCATCCTTTTCCCTTCACCTTGACACGTCTGTCTAACACTGCGCTCTGTAAACACTGTCCCTTGATCCCATATTCCAAGATAATACCCTCCACACACATTGCTAAATAAATTCAACACTGCTTTCCTGACCACCACGATGACATTGAACGCGTCACTTGGCCCTCTCTAATCACCAGAATTAAACATCATTAAGTGTTTACGGGAAGTTCTCAAGCCTAGAAAGTGGATTTCCATCTTCTTCCCCAACAAACTGGAGGCATTCCTCCCTATGAAATCATCCGATATGTTCTCGCACAGTCCAGGACAGCTATGACAGCCTTTCCATGGAGGACTGACACCATTCTGAAGAGAGTAGTCTATCTCCCGAGAATGCATTTAATGTGTTTCCATCCCACACAGCGCGGCGAGATAATGGTATGTTTATCCAATGCGATTGTGCATTTGTGGCCGAAAACCCACTGCACATTGTGCCTGAATGCATGAATGTAGAGTGATTTCTACTCTATTATGTTTAACTTTCTTCCACTTATCAGCTCTATGTTAGCATTTGTCAGTATGCTCCTACACTAATGCTTCCAAGTCAATTGGCTGAATAGCTTTGAATTTTGATTAAGATAGTAAATCTTTTAGATGGCGACTCATCTGCAGGTTATTGGAATCATGGGGAAGTGGGAAATACCATTTGGTGCCTTTTATTTAACAGAAAAGGCCATTCTTTGCGGTAAATTCCAGTTTAATTTACCATCACATTTGCTAATTTCCCATCTTCATGTTTTATGCATGCACGTGTCTGTAGATGTGCATCTTCATATTGGGCACCCACTCATCTATACCACTGCCCCATAGTGCCACAAGTGGTTAAAAAACCCACAGGGTACCATTAAAAACAAGACAAGCAATCACTTTATAAATTCTAGGGACACAAAAAACACACAACTGCATATTGACTCAACAAGCTTGTTGACATGTGGCAAGGAAATGACAAAAAAAAAAAAAAACTTAAACACAATCTTTTCAACCCACATTAAGAATTTGAAATTGGTGCTAACAATCCCAAGCCAGATCTGTTTACATTCCCTCAGAGACCACATTGAGCACTGTGCTGTAGGTCTCTCTCTCTCAAACACACACACACACTCTCACAGCCACTAAATATGATTCACTCATGGTCATTGGCCTGGGACCCCCAACTCCTTCAACACCACCACTTTGGCCAGAGAGATGCTGTCTGACCAAGTTAATTCAGTGGATAAGGGGATTAGATGGGGAGGAGGGGGGTGGCTGACCTTGAGGGAATGTCAATTTGTTCTGGAGCTCACTTTCTCTCCAGCGCTCTCACAATTGCTCATTCTATATTAATGTAGTGATATGATAGCACGCTGGCTTTTGTGCATTGTACTGCGTAGATTGTACTCTTCCCTTTGCGGCGGGTTGGAGGTTCTGTTGTTCCTGCTGCAAACCAGTCACAGTGTCAAAATGCAATGTGCTTCTTGGTTTCCACAACAATACCTCCAACAAAGCTTCCACCACATTCTGTTCTGCTTTGCAAATTATTAATATCCCCCATTGCCTCTCAAAACACTTAAACATTCCTGCGCAATGTCAACTTGTTTAAAAGGCTGTAAAGGCTCCAGTAAACACACTTTTTTCTTTGTTTTAGCCATGTAGCTAGGCAATGTTTCCAGCCAAAAACAAAGAAAACACATAAAAAAAGAAAACAACATCCAGTGACAAAAGTGTGCTCAGCTGTCTCCGTTTGAAACAATACTCACTAAGTCTTTCCATTGCTCCCCAAGAAGCTCCCTTAAAAGCCATGTCATCCAGAGATCATCCAATTAAAAGGACTACAGCCGACAGTAAGCCACACTAAAACCACACAAGCCCCATGAGCCACTGGATGCATCAATATTTGTGTTAGATGTGTGTCGCTTTACATCAATGAGCTGAGAGACGTTCTTCTCAGAGTTGGTGATTGAGCACATGAGCACAGGCACAAGAGTCTTATGCATATAGGATGCAAAATGCATTCTACTTTTAAAAGTTCACACATGCAAAGTTGGCAAAGAAAGCCTTTAAGCCAGCAGTAAACTTCAAATTAAATTTTAAAAAAATTACCATAGGCAATATGGCAGGTTTGCATCCAGAAAACACTTCTTGTTCCCCCCGGTGCAACATCCTTTGAAGCCTACAGCCCCTAAATTAAACAAGTCTTCCAAATTCAATGACAAAACACATCGTTGGTCCATGCCCTCCAGAACAATACATATAAGCATTTTCTAATCCAACGCCTCTGTCAGAAAGAGGCCATTACCATTTAAAAAATAAAACCGTTTCATGACATGACAACCCTGTGTTATGGTTTGATTAGGTTTAGGCAAAAAAATGTGAAAGATTATGGTGTGGGTTCAAATAACTACTTGTTTAAGGTTAGGGAAACATTATTTTAGGTTAAATACCACTTTGTTAAGGTTAGGGAACCTTCATTGTCATGGTCATAATATTACCAACTTGGTTATGGTTGGGGAATGAGAGCGATTATGGTTCAGATAAACCAATGCTGACTGTTGATACAGGAAACAGGAAATGAACTGTAGTCTGTCCTGTGTTAAAGTCAGATGTCTTGTTGGTCTACATGCTCTTGTTGTTGGTTTAACTTTTTTTTTAGGAGTACAGTCTCAAATTAAAACACAGCTTTTGTCTTGCATGTTAACAAAGTCTTATTTCCTGGAATCAATCCTTTGGTCTTATTTCTCATATCATCTCCTTCATCATGACTCGACCTGGCCTTCCACCTACTGGTGTGGAAGGCCAGGCCTGTGGTTGCAGGGGCTAAGTTAACCATTGCACCCATTTGACATGCTTCAAGAATGTGTTCCAAATGAATTTTCAAGTTGAGAATACTGTAGCCATGAAGAATAGCTACATCCTTTCCTTGAGGGACTATTTCTAAAAGAAAGAAAAAAAAACTAGTCACTGATTGGTCCCCATAGCCTTCTGGCCCTACCATCTCTAGCACACTCTCCTCATCCAGAGAAGAAAATGTATGTACAATGTTTGATTTATGAGGTGGAAAACCGCCCCCCGCTTTGCCTGCTCCTAGTGAATCATAAAGACAAACTGGCAAGGGACGAAACATGAAACAGTCATGCAGTCCCACTGGGAGAAACAGGTATGTTTTCCTATCTGTATTTATGTATGGCACCTCTTTTCTAATATCACAGGATCAGGGACAGCCCAATAAATCACACTACTTGTCTGTAAGAAATATTTCATTTCTAGAGAACAAGTGAGGAATATCAGATTTCTTCACAAAAATGTATTAATGCACATAAAACTGGACAAAAAAAGGTGAACCCGCAAGAGTATTTTGAAGAATGTGCACACAATATACTGATGCAGTCCTTGGGGTAAAATCAATCCAGTGAAAGGTGAAGCATCATTAATACATGGAGGTACCAACAGCTTTTGGAATTCAAATAATGGCTCTCTGACTAAAGGCCACAGGTTCCAGTTTTTGCGCTAATTGAGAGAATCAAGACAAATGCGTTGCACTCATTAAACAAGTGATTGTCCTTCAATAAGTGCAGTTGGTGTGTCAGTTAGCGGTTGGTCGTTTTTAATAGTGTTAGTGGTTCATTTACTAACACCTTTGCTTAAAAGTCGAACAGTTCAACAGTTTCTCAACTGGGAGATTTCCAAGACAGTGTGGTCCCTACTGAGCAGGTCTGCTGAGACAGTTGGGATTTAAGTGTCTCGCTTCAGGCCACCACAACAGTGGTAAAAATGAAAGCTTTACCCCTTCTTCCACCAGTCACTTAATCTCTCAGGGGTTTTGCACTGACAGCCTTCTAGTCACAAGTCTACTCCTCTAACTACTCCCCTTTTACCCCCCCGCCCCACTCCCCTACGTGAATTTGAACACATAATGGGTGCTCTGCCAAATGTCAAGTGTGAAAGGTAATGACTTTAAAATGGAAGTAAATGAAAGGGTTCCTGAAAGGTTTTGATAGAAATGTCATGTTGCTGTCATAAATAGTGTCCTTGTTTGATAGGTCAATGCATGCATAGGGGAACAAGTAATAAGCCAATTACGCCCCTCCTTCTGATCATCCTCGGTGATGAGATGAAATGTAATCCTTGGGGATTTTAATTGCCTCCTTCGTCTTGCATCTTTACTCTATAATCGGGTTTCTCCAGCGGCAATACATAAAATGCTTTGGGTATCAGGAAGTAAACTGCAGTCCATATCTATCTATCTATCTATCTATCTATCTATCTATCTTTTATCAGAAAATTGTATGGATTATACAGTGATGTAAGGCTGCCTATATCTTCAGTGCATCTGTTCTTTTAGACACTGTGCATTAGTTAGAGACGATACAAAAATACCTTCTAACTAATGATCTCATATCTAACCTCCAGCAGTAAACCTCGTGAATGTGAAAAGGCAGTGGGTTACTGTAAAGAGTTGAAAGAGCGCCCCCTGTCGCCTGTTGGACCACCCTACAACCTGAAAATAAATTCAGACAGGAGTGCTAAGATTTTATAAAATAAAGATGTACGTATGTTTAATTATTAAACGAAATCAAGATCAATACTTCCTCCAGTGTTCATACTTTGCTTTAGAGGGCTCTGAAGCAGAGGGAGGGAGAGAGAGAGAGGGAGAGAGAGAGAGAGAGACGCGCCCCCGGACCTGTTGACCTAGAGCCATATCAAGAAAACAAAAATTCATTATCCACTGCGCGCTTGGACCAACCTGCATGGGCGTCACGTAATTGAAAAGCGCCTTTAATTTATTCAGATGGATGTGCCCTTCTCCTCTATAACCAGCAGAAGCTCGAAACCCCATAATAGTCACATGACAAGCACCCTATATGCCATACATTATGTGCGGTGAATAATTTAATGGCCATCTTAATTAAACGATTCCACATTAAGGAACTGTGTGTTTTTGTTGCTGTTTTGTCTCTTTGGCCACAAGTTATCCTGTTTTGGGAATACGCAATGTAGGCCTATGGGTCTTTCTGAAATGGTCTTTTTACAGTTAAATGTTTGTTTTTTATAGTTTCTAATAATATAATATGAAATAGGTATGTGAAATATATATAAAAAGGTGTCAAGTGGTGTAATTAAAGAGATCAGATATATATGAAAAACAAGTGATTCTTGTTTGTGTTGATGGTGATATTCTTTATCACCGACTGGAGATTAAATTCAACCAACGCTTTTACAACAGCAATGCTTGCTTGGAGAAAATGCGAGAAAAGCAACAGGGGGTGTGTATGAAAAAAAAAATGTTCTAGCTTACCTTTTCCGACATCAAAGAAGAGTGCTTCTACAGTTGTTCAGGAAAAGAAAGAGAAAAAAAAGCTCGGTAATCCGTAAATATAGGCTCTACTTTCCCAATTCTTCTCCACTCTCTGTAACTCCAGAGCCTCTACTGTGTCTCCGTTGGAGAGGTTTGATATCCGAGCGGTTCCCCCCCCTCCTCAAACCCAAAGCAAATATCCGACCAGGAACATCCCTGTGTTCAAAGCACTCCGGTTGAACGTCTTCTTCTTGATCATTTCACAGTTTTGCGCAGAAATCTGTATGATAGCTGTGTATTCAGAGAAAGAGAGAGAGAGAGAGAGAGAGAGAGAGAGAGAGAGAGAGAGAGAGAGAGAGAGAGAGAGAGAGCTGAGGAAGTGGACACCTGCGCGCATCACAACCGGCTCCGATGGTGCGCCTCGGGAATCCACGTGCCTTTCCAGTCCTTCCTCCTCTCCTGTCGTTTATTTAACTCTTTTGTTCACCGATGGAGGGGCTAGCATCGATGAAAGACCCACAGACCGTTTCCAAGTTTACTAGGGGGGAGTTATCTCTCCATCGGCGCAGAGTGACGCGTCGACGACTGGATGGAGAGGTTATACCCGGCTCTGGGTGGCAGGTCGGTGTCGCCCAGCCGGAGGATATCAAGACCCTTTACGGGGTGGAATCAAAGAAAACCTGCAGGAGTGTTTCCTGGCAAGCACCTGTGCTCTCTCTCTCTCTCTCTCTCTCTCTCTCTCTCTCTCTCTCTCTCTCTTATTCTCCACTTTCAATGCATGCCCCACGACCCCCCCTCTTGATTAATTTCGGGCAACGTAGATAAACCGAAGGTTATCGCCCACCGCCCCCGCCGACAGTGAGTTTTAAACTGGCGCTGCTCCTCTCTCCAAACTCGGGGAAATTCCTCAACTGAGTCGTAATGGCGACTTATTAGTTCAGTTGAAAAATATATATATAAAAAAAAACTCGTGCAGTTATACGCACCGCACACATACACAGATACAAAAGAAAAGAAACAGAGACTACATCTGCCTGTTGCGGGTGTTCAGCGGGTCCCTGGTGCTTATTTCCCATGAAGGTCTAAGCGGGGGATTTTATCAACAGTTTGTCCAGTCGCTGCTTGAGCCTACGCACAAAACATCGACGCTCCCCTGGGGGATTTCATCTCAGAGAAACAATATAAATACTCAAACAATGGCACAGCTTCTGATCCAAGGGTTGTTCTCCTGCTTTTCTCTGATCGTCAGTCTGTGTTTTTTAATGACAAGATTATGTAAAGTTATCGATTGTTAGATTCATATTTAATCATTTATTTTTTATATGTATATATATGTTTGGTTTACTTCCATAAGCTACAGGCTTATCTACTGGAGGATACAGGTGGGAAGCAAAAGGGCCTTTGAGGTGTCGCAAATGAATATTTCAACAGGATGTGCGTGAGCGCGTGCCAGAGAGAGAGAGAGAGAGAGAGAGAGAGAGAGAGAGAGACGTCAAAATCAATGGTGAGCAGTGTGTAATTGGGAATGAGTGAAAGAGAGGAATGGGGAGTGATAGCAAGCGATCGAGAGAGAGAAGGAAAAAACAAAAAAGAAAAAGAAAAAACAGCGACTGTGATGTAGCGAAAGAGTAGATCAAACCAGGGAGAGAGAGACCGGGAGGGGGATTGACTGTGTGGGCAGAGGACAGATCCTCACATCAGCACCACGGACAGCGACCGGCCAGACAAATGGCGCTCCTGAACGCACCGGTTCACCGTTTTCACTGTTTCACTATAAAATAAATATGATGAAGCCGAACAAGTGATCCGTCACCTCCTAATCCTTCCACATTGAGCAAGTTCATCACCTAAAACCTACATGAAAAGAGCTATTGTATAACTAATGAGGGGGCATATTTCTCTGAAATAAGCAAACTTGTGGGTTTCATTAACAGGTGATATCATTTTCAGGGTAGAGTACTTGCATTTGCAGCACAGGTCGACATAAATATTTCATTAACTCCAAAAATGAGGTAAAAGTCTTAAAAGTATTAGGTAATCTGAAATTCCAATTAACTAAAAGCAGTGTGTGTTGAAGAGTGTGACATTTGTTTGGCACAGTGGTTTAAACGATTCACCAAGTAAAATGTAATTTCCTATAGAACAAATAATTCAATTTCCCATGTACCAGGTCAGATATAGGGAGCAGGGAGTGTGTTACATGGCAATGTCTGTAAATCGAGTTCAGTTCAATTCAATTCAATTGATTTACCTCGTGACAGTAAATAAATGTCAGCCACTACATTGTTCTGTTACTGCCTAATTCGGTTAGGGTACATGATGATATTGATCTTCAACGAATGCTGGAGCCCTTCGAGGTCTTGATTGGCAGGTTAAGATGAAAATCCACACATAAACACAATTCATCTCGCCCAACAGTTTGCACCAGAACACAGAACACTACACTAGAAAAACAGCAAAAAAAATAAAAAAGCCAAGGTTCAAATTAGCATTAAAAACCATTTCATTGTTGACGGATTGGCTAACAATGCATGATGTGAGAATACCCGCAGTGACAACTCAGCAATCAAAAGTACATTGTCACATTATCAAGGCCAGACTTGACATTTGAGGGTCCTAAAGATAAAAAAAAAAAGACAAGCGTAGCTCTAAAAGCTCATCCTTTGTATTCCATCCTTTCGCCACAGTTCCTTTATGCTAATACAAAACATATATGAGCATGCGAGTGATCACTGATGAGAACACAGAGCTGATCTCTTCTTTCCAAACAAGAAATGTGGTGATTGAATAGTGGTCCTGATCTCCCAAATCTCTATCATCCTTAGCTTCATTTGTATGATTTGTTTCCTCTTGGCTTTGCCAATCAGTTGGCCCAGCAGTCCCATCATCACCACAGTTGGGATCCATGAAGCAAATGTTTGCTTCTTTAGAGCTTGTTTAGCTTCGAGGCAGTGGGAATAGTGCTGGCAGTAGTTAATTTTTTGATGAAAATGATGTACATCGGTCATTTTAGTTCATTTATGCCCTTTTCGTGCAGTAATGGCAGCAAATATAGCCTGTAATCAAGCTAATAAGCTAAAGGAAAGCACTTCTATTCTTCTTTTTTTGGACCCTCTTTCTGCTGGCTGTCACTGACTTCTGCCTAATGGTAAAATCACCTCTGAAAATTACTGTAGTTATGCTTTATTTGTCAGAGCCCCATATCCACTCTGTGCCCCCCGAGTTCATTACTCTTATTAAGTGACTTTAAACAGGGGGGTATAAATACACCTACAGTCACCTTACTCAACATGTGACTCTAAAGCTGGTTGGTGCCAGTCTAACCTTTGCAAATGTTCCAGTCAAAACAAAAAGTTTTATTATCCCTCAGCACAAATGCCTATAATAAATCTATGCTGAGGGGTTGGCAGGTTTGTTGATAAGTACTAATAACCCAGCAGTTAATTCACCAAATGCTGAGTTTTTGTATTTGAAAACTAATTTTCTCTGTCTGGGACTGAAACTGCCAACTTCTTGACATTTCAACAGACTCTGCAGCTTCTCTCCTGCCTCGTTGCATTTTAAGCCGCTCAACAAGGAAGGGCAGTGAGTTATGAGCAAACAGTGTGAGTTGAAACACATTACACTTCACAGTCAGAAAAGCAAATGACATATTTGGGTACTGCGCCATGGTCGTGTCTGTTGTTGTATTTCCTATGCTGTTTGTCGATAGACGTTGATAGAAGGGAAACAGACTGCTGATTGCAAATTTATATGGTGATTTCATCAGACTTTGTCGGTGAAAAAAGTGAATACAGACCATATACTCTTTTTATTGTGTGGTACCAACATGCTCACATGTGTAGGCAGTACCAGAGGTGGGTTAAAAACACCAGTATCATCATGGAACAACAATAACCCAATGTAATCTGACCAAAGCTTAGATTTCTTAGCAGCTACCTTTTAAACAAAGACTGGCTTCAACTTAAAATGAACTACAAACCACCATAGCATAACCATGAAAGTGAAACATGCATGCTTCTATCCAATCTGACATGTAAAAAAGAAGCATCCTCTTAAATGTAGATGGTGGTGGTCAGCTTAAGGTTTACACAAAGACGCTTTTATGAAAATGCC
This sequence comes from Euthynnus affinis, assembly GCA_029490765.1. NCBI lineage: Eukaryota > Metazoa > Chordata > Actinopteri > Scombriformes > Scombridae > Euthynnus > Euthynnus affinis. The sequence continues at coordinate 8,159,196 of CM055838.1, forward strand.
TGACATTTGAATACTAAGTTATTTCTACTGATAAAGCAAAATTAAAGTAGCGATTTATCCTTTAAATAGAACAGCAGCTATAACATGTTTCCTTGAAGTAGACTGTTTATGCCTTAAAATATTGACAATATCCAAAAGCTTCAATTCAGGGCTGAATTTTTCCGGCAAGACCAAACTAGGGGCAGTTGCAGGTGACGAACATACAGTATAGGACCAGTTCACAAAGGCACAGCAAGAAGAACACAGAGAAGCACAGCAGAGGTGACAGCATGGTTTATCAAAATCTTATTGGATTTAACCTTGTCCCCACCGCCCCGCACTGCAAACAGAACAAGGAAGGTCAAGTGGCCTCCAAGACACTGGTGAGCAATCCCACCCAGGAGGCAGAGCAAGCGGTTGTTATGCACTTCAGTCACGTTCCTGCTGTCCACTCAATGCCCACTTGTCTCTTTTCACATCAGGTCCTCATACATACGGGTGATGGACCACAGGGAATTGAAGAAGGTAGACCACTGAAATATGGCCAGCAGCATGACACGGTAGAACACATCCTGATTGATTTTTATTCTAAGTATTCTGCGCACATGCTTGTCCAAGGCAAACTTACAAGGAGGGCAACAGCAGAATAAGCTCAAAGCAACTGGTGACAAGGCTTTTAGATGTATGAGGTACAACAGCCCCTACGTTTCTTTCATTTTTTCTATATAACTGCACCGATCGTTGATTGCCAATGACATGTCATAATTATTTGCCCGACTGGCCATAGGATTTGTGCTCCTAATAGGTTTTAATATTTTATGCTATCAAATTGGAAAATACCTCAGAATTTGCATTTACCTCAAGTCAAATTACAGTTTTCACTCAAAAAGGGGCAGGGGCATGACACCAGTGAAAAGTACCCATCTCATCTATGCAGGTCTGAGCACATGCAGGTAGTTTTTCTTAGGACCAGGTTATTTTCCAATAGAACTGCTTTGCACAATGTGTTGTCCAACCTTGATGGAGGGTGAAAAGCCAGCTGTCAGAGATGGGCGAGGCGCCACAATCTTTTCAGTATGGCGGTAATGGCGCATTTTCTGATTGTCACTCTTGGAATGCATTTGTAGTGTTGCAGTTGTTTGAACACATCAAAAGTGATAGAGATAGTTGTGTAAGAAAAGGAAAAAGCCCCCCAAATATGACGTTGGAGGAGGAGGGGGCATAGTTAATTAAGCAACTTTGCAGATGTCTCTTAATATGGTATTTAGAAATAGTAATTTATCATATTGAGTATCATTTAGTTAACGTTCTTTCTGTTTCAATGTCACAATGACATTTTGTGACAGTACTCACACTTGTATATATCCACACAGCTGGTAGCTGCAACTGAGAAGGGGAGATAAGTGTAAAAATGATGGCAGGCCTTTCAGAATTAAGGTGAGTGATGAAAGCTAGACAGTCAATTTGGACCAAGGTACTGTACATGCAAGCTTAATTAAAGAAGGTTAATATTAATCAAGGTTAAAAATATCCATTTATATCAAATGAAAGGCATTCAGCATCCTCCTTTGATAAAAACCTAACATTATAGCATACATATCATTTTCACAATACAGTACTGTGATAAAATTGCAAATCCCAGTAATTAATGGGGATTTCATGATACGAATAATTGGATAACACTCAACTTTACTCTGCATACATACATACAGTATTCCAGTCACGGTTAAGCAAAGTGCTGATCCCACATAAAGAAAGGCCCCTTGAGGAAAAAGTCCCCATCAAAGCAAGGACTAGCAGCAGTTTGTCCTCCAGTAGGTCACCCTTTCACCTTGTGACTACGCGGCTGCCACATACTGACAGTCTGCGACCTCAACTTGACAAGGCTTTTATCGCTGAAGCCACTTCAAAACGTCACTTGACACAACCAAGAATTCCCTGATTCAAGTCTTCTGTAGTTGTTGAATCTGTATGTAGCTGTACCATGTAGGGGGATTATTAGCTTAATGTCTCTATGAGCAAAACTAACAATGTACCACCAACCTGTGAGACAGAGAGCTTGTTTTCAGGTTTTGTTTTTTTGTTTTTTTTCTTTTTACCTGGAGGGTTGTAGCAGATTCCACGTTAACAGATGTTGGAAATAACCAGACAGATGGGTTATTGAACAGCCTCAGCAAAGGGATCTTTGCAGATGAGCCTCTTCCTGCTCCATTTCGTCTCACATGTGGTTGTGAGTCATGTGGGCTGATCTTGATGTGAACTTGGAGTGTTCTCAGGGAATGTTCCTATTTATGTCACAACCAAAAAAAAAAGGACCTTGAATGAGGTCACATAAAGACACGGGTCAAAGTCTGTATATGAATAGGGTTTACAGCAAGAATCCAGGCAGGCTAAGTGAGCTAAACCAAACACAAAAAGTTACTTTCTAATATTGTGACCTTTTATGGCACTCCACAAACCGTCCCCGAGCTATTTATGTATTCCAAACCACACTGAGGCATTCTTTGCTTGACACAGTGCAAATGAGAATTGCCTCATATAAAATGATTAGTCAAAGAACAGCTACACTTTTACCAGTGCCATTTTGACTTAAAATCAATGGCCACCACAAGGACGATTAAGCCTCCCCCCCAAAAAAGCTTATGTACACGCATCAGTGCTTTAAAGGTCAGCTATCACTCTCAAACATTGCACTGGATCAAACCACTGTGTAGAGCATCATTACGCAGTATTCCTGGCACAGTGCAGCAAGCCAGAAATTTTGTCTGAAATGTCTTTTGTAATGGTTAAAGGGGTTGGAGCACGAGAGTGGCCTAAAGCTACGAGAAATTATGGTGCAAGGTAGTTTCAATAGTCATCCTGACTTCTTTTTCTTCCCTCTCTGCTGGCTGTTTTGTTTTAGCTATGTAGACTGAAGGAGGCAAGAGAGAAAAGAAAGAGATGACTGAGACAGATGATATATCTATATATATTTAATTAAGACTATTTGGTAACTGACTTTAGCTTTAAGTTATTTAAATTTGTAAGATTTCTCTGAACTTTAACTTTTCCATATAATTAGGAATTATTCATATCTTCATATCCCAAATGAAACTCCAAAAGGGGATCAGGCTGAAATGTCACTTTTTAGTGTCATTCATAAATGCAACAGAAATGAACAGGAATTAGTTCATCTCACATTATGGGCTACAAGACTTCAACTTCTCTTCATACTCTGAGCTGATATCTCTCTTATATCTCATATCTCCTCTTTTTTTTATCTTTTTCATCATTCCCTCCTTCTTTTCCTTCTTTTCCCAACATCACAGCCATACATCTCTGTAATCTCTAATCCCCTTGTCAATATGCAGTGAGAGAATGAAATGATAAAGACATACGGAGATCTAGAGAGGAAGATAAAAAAAGGATCTTAGTTTTAAATCACCATGGTGAGGATACACAACAAGTGTACAAACACTTTGTGGCCAAAAGATAGTGTCTCATTTTGTTGGCATTTAAAGTGTGGGTGTGCTAAATTAAACAGCTGGATCATATCCTGTATAGATGTTAGCAAAGAGGAGTTTCATCCTCTGGAGCATTCTGATATCTGTGTATGGTTATACAATATCTGCAGCAAAATGGTAGCTAGCTAGCTAAATCCTCTGATATGTACACAATGTATACCACTAACAAAAATAGTGGTAGTTACATCCATGGTTTGTGGACTGCCATTTTGAACCTTCAAGTTTGGAAATTTGACCATTGCCATATTTGATTTTTGGAGCCAGAAGTTGACGCTAGTGCTAACAGCTAGCTTTGTTAGCATGGTGCATTTACAGTATATGGTTAAGTGTCTTCATGCAAATACTAATGCAACATTAAAACAAAATGGACTTACCAGAAAAACTAACCAGCTGACTCCCTGGATTGACAACCAAACCCTGAACAAGACTTTTTAGGTGACCAAAAAGTTACAATTAACTGAAACAGCAGCATCTACGCTTATACTCTGTGAATCTGGGGTAATGCCATGGTTACATTACATAATCAACATTGTTGCTGTGGTAGCGACTTGTGTTTTATTTCAAATGGGACCATAATTTACAAAATAAACGTCATGATGTATTGTAGAGGACTTGAAACTAGCGTTTGAGACCATAAACCAATTAGGAAAGTGTTTACTGAGGTAATAAATCAAGTGAGAAGTTGGTATATTTTCTCATAGACTTCCATACAATCTGGCTAAAGCTGTCAAATAAATGTAGTGGAATAGAAAGTACAATATTTCCCTATAAAAAGTATAAAAAGTAATGGAGTGGAAGTATAAAGTAGCATAACATGGAAATACTCAACACTCAAACTTAATTGCAGTACTTAGTAATTTTCCACCACTGTGGGTGGAGAGTCTTTTACAACTCAAACTATAAATTATTATGTGTTCACTGATTTATAAACACACTTTCTTAAGTTTACATTAGTTATTACTTTTTTGATAGATATTGACAGGTAGGCCTGAAGGGACCTGTTGATGTTAATGTATATATTTTATAGTTTTTTGAGTAATTTATTTTATTTTTGTAATTTCACAACTCCTTAGACAAGATTGGTGTTTGACTGTATGATAAAGTTTATGATGTATAAGAGTGTCATTAGTTTTCATTAACTTGATTTCGATGTAATATGGCCCCTGGTGTGCTACAAGATTCAGTATCTAAACATCAGCCTTGATGCATCCATACCATTTTATTACTTTACTGAGAGCTGTCAGATGCTGTCAAATGTATCCATCCACACAAACACACAAATCAGCTCTGATTGACATTAAAAGCAACTGTTTGCTTTGCATATAGTGGTATTATAATATTATAGTATCTGTTCTAAAGAGGCAGAAGCTTAAAACTCCCTCCTCCTTTCTGTCCTTTCTACTCTACTTCCTCCCCATCCCTTCCTCTCTCTATAATGACACGACAATGAGACCATTAGGTTGATAATTAAATGTGAGACTCATGCAGCCCCCTGATGTTCTCCAGGCCCTGATGGCACATAGTTGTGTGTATGTGCGTGTGTGTGTGTTATTTGTCCATCTGTCTGCCTGTCTGTGTGTTCCTCCAAAGTAGCTCTTCCTTGCAGCAGGGAGCCCTTTGCTACAGAAGGGACAGCACACTGGTGGCCGATGAGGTCCTTCCACAAAAACAAGGAAGATGACACACTATTTCTATCCTCTGGGGGTCCTGGACAGGTTTGGACCATCTGACAATTAATAGTCCATTTAATTAAGGGATCTTTCAAATGAATATTGTCATGCGATTGTCAATTCAACAATAGAATTTATCAGGGAGTATAATTTGCTTGCCATGATGTTGTAGAACCATGTAAAAGGGATCAAGAGGACACTAAAGAAGGATTAAAAGTCTTTAAATTTACTTTTCATACCATCAGTTTCAGACATGTGCATCTTATGTTTTGCAGAGTTCTTTCAAAACTCATACAGGCCTTTGATAAATAACGAAATCTAGAAAAAAATAGATCTTATAGATGAAAGTTGAGGCAGGATTCAGCCCAGATTTCATAAAGTACGTGATACCTCTGAAGTTATTGAGTAAGATCTGCACACTTCTCTTCATCATTTTAGTAAGAGATCATATTGAAGACCCAAAATATGTGTGTGGTTTAGTAAGTGGGGAATATTAGTCTTATATATGGGCAATTTGACCTGGTCCTGTCCCCTAAGAGCATTTAGCGCAACACCAAAGCTTCCAGTAGGGAAAATGTGGGAAGTCACTCCTTAGAGAATCTGACAAGTGAAAGAAAGTAACTTGACATTGACAGTGTACTCTTGAACAAAACACTAAACGTTCATCTGTTGCTGTGGCGAAGATCATTGTTATGCTGGGCCCATATGCTGGTGTGAGTGTGCGAGACAGAAGGATTCAGATAAAGTACATTCAGGCCAGGAAATGGAAGTTTTTGAAATCGACTGAGAATACATCACGGATGCATGAGATATGAGACTCAAGATATCGGTGTTTGTCTGTACTCAAAGATTTCTGTCATTGATTTGTGACAGATTCCTTTGGGGGGGGGAAACTGCACAGCCATTCGATGTAAGTGAGGAGTCCGATAAGTGTTTTACTGCTTTAGTGCTCGGTTGCAGCTGCTTAGCGGTTATGACGAGGCAGATAATCATTTCTCTGATGTCAAGAATATGCAGTGTTCCCTGTGTATTTCTATCCTTTATGTTATGAGCCAGGTGATCTCTTTGTGGCAGCCTCATCTATAGATAGATAGATAGATAGATAGATAGATAGATAGATAGATAGATAGATAGATAGATAGATAGATAGATCGATCGATCAACAGGACACACTCAATATGATGTTTGAATGTGATGCTTAAATGGACACTTGTACAAAATTTAGCCCACACAGAAACATCACATGAAGCTTCACAAAGTCCTGCCAACTGCAGACTCATCAACACCTACAGACTTGGCCTACCTGGACACATGCACACGCAGTGTACACACACACACACACACACACACACACACACACACACACACACACACATACTCTGAAACATACATAGTTAAATGGTGCTTTGCAGTAATGCCGGCGGGCCAAGTGGTGAGGTCGCTCTGTACTCAGCAGCACTGCATTTTTACTGACTGACATCCAAAAGCTCAGCACTTCTGTGTGTGTGTGTGTGTGTGTGTGTGTGTGTGTGTGGGTATGACTTAGCTTACTTTGATGGACACACACCGGACTTACCAGCTGATTTGAGATGGCTTGTGTAACTGTGGATAAAAGCCATGTTTAGGCAAACAGTGGTTATGGTTAGTTTTAGGGTAAGCCTCCAGGAAATTAATTAAGTCTATGGAAATTCCCCAAAAGTGATCGAGGGAAACGCATGTGTGTGTGTGTGAGTGTGTGTGCATGTCCTCATCTCCTCAAGGGTTAAATTGAGATTTCTTATGTGGGGACTCTGGGTTGCCATGGGTGCGCATGTGTGTGCACATCTACAAAGTCTGATTGATATCATGTGACAAACTGTAAATAAAATATAACAAGGCGAGACAACCCTCTGCTCTGAACACTAAAACGCTAATCAGTCATTCTAGACACTGTTGCCAGTGTGCAAAACTACAGCGGATGACCAATAATATCTTGTATCTGTAAGCACACTGTCAAATACAGGAATGGTGTTGTTGGAAAACCATTATATGAAGTGAAAGCAATGATGGCATGACATGACGATTACAAATCAAACAGATTGAAAATGTGCCAAGGGACAATGAGCTAGCTTTGCCATTCAGTTTTTTGCTTTTATTTCAAGAAATGAAATCATAATTTGATTACCTCGTGAACATATTACAAAAGATACAAATGGCTCTGGCACATGTGGCTAACTAAGCTAGCTCAGTAGATCCTTTTGAAGAAGTCCGTACACAGATAATAAAACGCAAGCTAGTTCCTTTTCCTTAATTAATGCTATAGCTAGGAAACGGTCATACTAGCCTGCATTACGTAGCCACGGCGTTATTTGATTTGCTCTGATATTACACTCAAACCACGATTGTCCTGACAGCGCTGAGAGATTTCAGTATGTGCTAGCTTGCGCGACAGTTTGACTGTTGTAAATCGAAACAATGTTTAAGCAGTAGATCAGAGACACTCTGTTACTAAACCTTATTCTTCTCCCTACCTTGCCATCCACCTATCACTCTGGCGTTACCACGGATCCCACTGCTTTTCTTGGCAAGATACGGTCTACTCTTTGATCGGCTAGTACTCATTGCTTTCGTCGATCGGGTTGGTTAGGTTTAGGCGTGAAGAGTGAGATCGGCTAGGATTAAGGTAGAGATATCAAGGTAAGCCAATCAGAGGCAGGGTGGGCTGTGTCTTGCCAAGAAAAGCGGCGGGATCCATAGCACATCACTCTGCCATCTGTGCTGTCTGACTGACTGATAAGTGACTGAGGTCGCTGATCTGTAACGTCGCTTTTAAGGAAACACGTCGACAGAAAAAAGAGAAAACCCAGTGAAAGTTGTCAGCCATTGTTTAAATTATTAAGACTGAGAAAAGTGTAAAAATATGTGCGTCCCGTGATGATATAGAAGAGCATCCCTGGCCCATTTTAACCCCTGCCTGTGCTCGCATGTATCATTGAACATCTGTCAAACAAAACACATTATACAATACACGTGTGAGCTGACAGCCAAACATCTGTGTGTTGGCACATGAATTATTCATCATTCCACATATGTTATATTGTTAAAAAAAAAAAAACATGTCAGTAACTTCATTAGTATGCACATATAATACTTCTCCTTGTCCAATTTGGAGGAGTTGGGTCTACTCCAAGGCCTTCTCCCTGGCTGTGTAGTCCGGATTAGTGGCCCCTGACTGGGCTGCGACGGCAGAGAGAACTGCCTCATCATTCGGGAGCTCCAGGGAAGCTGCAGGCCACTGAGCTCTTGTAAAAAAAAAAAATCTCACATTGTATAGTGAAGTGTCTGTCTCTCGATCGGCAAGCAGGGAGACTTATGCTCTTTTGTGCTTGTGATGATACTTTAATGGCCAATTATAATGAGTGCACAGGGCTTTGGCCTGATTTGCAGCTGACAGCGTGCACAAAACAAGGCCACGGAGCCTCGTGTTCGCTCTGCTTTTCTTTCCGCCTTTCTGCTCTGCTGTGACGCCAAAGCTCGGTTTGATGGCCATGTGTTTAAGCTACATCTGCTCACATGACAGGATACTGGGAGCAACTTCACTTTTGGTTGAAAATGTGATTTTTCTATAGATTAGACTCCGATGAAGTCATGGTTCAACACTTTAGAAGTAATTTCTGGGTGGATAACAAAATCTGTACTAATAACCAACAGGAATGATGGCCAGAAATATGAAATGAAGCCCCATTTTTGATAATGAAGCTTAGCGAAAGTTTAATCAGAAAGGCTATTTTAATATTTACCCTATTTATTTACAGTACTTCTCCCTCTCTCTTGTCTTTTCCTGCTTCTAACTCAGTCAGCTGACTTTCAATGCAGCCAATCAGATTTTTTCACAACCTCTGTGAACCAATGGCATCGCTTCTTTCTAACTTTCATTCTCTTAACTTTCTCTGCTGCTGTCAGCCGTCATTTCGGTATCAGATTAACTCGCCTTCACCTGATTCACCTTCAGCTTTATCAAAGATTTCTCTCACATCTCTAACCCTTCCTGTTGTGCACACTATGTCAAAGCCTCTCTTTCTGTAAGTCTTGCCTGATTGCATTTTATTTGTGGTGAGCATTTTTTTCATTAATAGTACTTGACTGTATTTACATTTCTTTATTGTTGTTTTCATTGTTGCCGGAAGAATCCGCCACATCTGTAGTGGATTCAAATTGCCTTGTCATGCATGAGGGATTCACAGGAGGATTACAGTGTTATTTACATTAAATGCACTAATCTGGCAAAACATGATACGGCTTTTATTGTGAAGATGCCACAGAATGTATTTGTCGAGGGGATAGCGCTGATTGCAATTGTTCATCAAGAAATGTCTCCACATATTAATCTCTTTCTGCATTTTGGATCAGTCTTGAATGTTTTGCAGATGAATTGAATAACAAAAAGCAGCAACTCTGAGCTGTTATGTAGACCTCCAACTTCTCAGCAAGGTTACATACTTTTACAACAAGTCCTCCAAATTAAATGACCACATAGGTCAATTGTACCCGAATAACCCATTGTGCCGCTTTCCAAAATATGAGTGTAATATGCCACTTAACAAAACCGTTACAAATCACTGTTAAAAAGTAATTATACTCTATTCTGTGACAATGCTGTGGTTAAGATCTGGTGAGGCTTAGGCACAAAAACCACTTTGTTAGAGTGAAGGAAAGGCTGCTGTTAAATAAAAAAAACTGTTTGCACATGGCAGTATGGACAAATGCTTAAAATCATTGACTGACCTCTCTATTAAAACAGTGTGAGTTTGTCTGGCAGATACATTAGTCGCCCCTCTGTTGTATTTTCTGGAAAAAATAGCTGCTCACGGACGGTTTCCTGCCTCCAGAATTCTGGGACCTGTAATATTAAACCAAACTTACTGTTACCACCGATAACCACGAGTGCTGCCACATCAACTAGGACCGAAACATAACTTCAGGCTCTAATCTAAACTATCTTCCAAACAGAAGCGAGTGAAGACTCTTTCCAGAGAAGGCCGGACTCGCCAACATTAGATCTTTCGCCTCGGCTTGAGTCTTGGTACCATTTAGCATAAATCATCACAGAACAGCTGCACAGAGCACGAGCACGCTGCAGGCAGTTTACTGAATGCACATTAGAGGAGTCTGGGCATTGAAGTCCACAGAATTCGGAGTTTGCCCGTGCAGCTTTAAAGTTGTGTTTTCTCATTTTCATACTGAAAAGGCCAGCTCTTCCTTTTGTCTCAGTTGGCCGATGCAGTTCAAAGACAATCTGTCAGATTTATTGATAACTCTTGTTTTTTTTTCTGTTTTTTTTCCTTGGAGAAAATGTTTTAATTCTCTTTTTTTATTATTATTTAAACCGTTTTTTCTATTTTTTCTCCATTTTCTGCCTCACTTTTGTTTCTAAGAAGTAACTCAGACTAAACTTTTTGCTGCCTGCCCGTAGCCGCACAAATTCTTCCCTCTTATCTACTCTAACCTTTTCCTCTCCGTCTGCTATCTCACCCTCTCTTTCTCTGGTCTCTCAGCACTGTAAACGAGCTGACAGAGAGCCTTAAGGGAAGGGACGGAGCTCCTAGCACCAATCTAGTCTCAGCTCAAATGTCAACTACTCTTAACACACACAAACAAAGAAACTTTCTCGTCTTTTCCTCTGTTCTTTTACCTTTTTTCCTGCTCCTCTATTCTCTCTCAGCTCCTCATACCTACCTTACTCTACTTCCTTCCTCTCTCACTCCTCCTTTTCTCTCCCTCTTGACATTTAGCAGCAAGCACTCGTCGGCTGTGTAATTTATTGTCATCTTTGGCAATCTAGCTATCTAAAGAGAGGTTAAGGATGGGTTAAAATAGGCAGAAAGGGGTTGAGAATAGTGACAGTGACATTTGCTGGCGTGTTCGCAGCTGCGGCGGTCGTAGATGAAGACCCTCATTTGATGGAGCTTAGCAGTCATTTTGTGACTTTACTTTGGAACCAAGGCCATATCGCCTCTGTGTGAAGATCGTTGTTATGCTGGCCCATGCAGTCGAAATTAAGACGAAATAATTATAGTAAATAAGAAACTGTTCTTTACTGTTGAGCATTGCAATCCATCCTGAACTAGCATGAGGAGAGAAAGGTATTGTTTACAAGACAGCTTATAAATTGACAGCTTTTCATGACAAAGCTTCATTATTCCATTTGCGGTCCCTCACTAGTTCAGAGTTAATGTAACTCAACCACAGCAGAATTGTCTCTCCTTCTCTTTACTCAGCTGTATCACAAATGCAATCCAAGATCAGGCAAACAAGATGGTATTCTTCCTCGATGATGCTTGATGTTTGGACAGTTTCAGTGTTCTCAATTAATGGATGTGTTAGTCAACACAATCCACAGCAGAAAAAAGTAATCATCAGATAGAATATTATGTTTCATTGTGCCAAGGTTTTCCATTTGGTGAGTAAATATACCAAAACAGTCATGTGTTGCAAACAAAGACTCACCAATGCCGATGCTGCACTGTAGTATCAGTTGCATTTTTCTTTGTTTGCGCACTTTACAACCACAACAAAGAAGTATATGTAGCTTACAGTCAACCAGCATATTTTTGCTGCTGTTAACACCCACAAGCTTTGTGCTAACTACAGCAACCAGAGGAAGTTCCTCTTCTTCTACTACTTCTGCCTCAAAACTCTCACTTTACTCAAAGGCACAACCTGGTGGCAGAATGGCAAAGTCATACAACATGTCCAAAAACATCAATACTGCATAATGAAATACAAAATTATGAACCCTAGATCCAGGAAAACATCAGATTATTTATTTTTGTTCACTTAATTAATGTGAAACAGAAAATGTACGAGTATACTAGGGTTGGTCGATGTGTATAGAACTGGCTGTACAGTCTGACAATGTCCACAGTGAAACATTGCGATAGACGATGATATCACAAGCTAAATTACCACATCTTGCTGTCATTCATGGTTTCACTAAGTTTCTTTCTTTCTCCTCTCCTCTGTTTCACCACGGGCGGGGCAGAGCGATGCATGTGTGAGTGTGTCTTCTGAGCAGAGCGGAGGAGAGACAGTGAACCACATGAAGTACTGGAGTTGACAACAACTACAACCATTGCATTACTGTAAATTCAATAAAAGCTTTGTGAGTAAAAAGCCAATAAGAGTAATTTAATCCACGTAAAAGATGGACAGACAATGGGGGATCTCAATGTTACAATGGTAGAGGCTCAGTGGTTGATGATTGCCAGCCATTGGCGATGGATGATGGCATCGCCTTTCGGCTCAACCCCACTGTATACTCCCCCTGGATGTTCTCAGTTTCATTTATAACATGTTTCTCAATTCATTCTTTTTGGAAAAGCTCCCGACATTATGTGATGACATGACAAGTTTGAATTTTAGCAAAATAATTTTTGGATTTGCAAGAGAAATGTTCAGTAACATTTTGAACCATCTTTGATGTCTGTTGAAGTAAATATTCTGTTTGAGCAAGCAGATTCAAATCCACATTATAATTCAGTATGGAAACTCTTAAGGATAACACTGTAAAAATAGTGAATTGCTTTGTAAAGCAGTAAAAGGTGATTTTTATGATACATTCTGGTTATTTTACATCTTGAAATCTCATACATCTCAAATGGAGATCTGCATTGAATGGATTGCAAAATTGTAAAATGTGAGTAGAAAAATGCATATATTTATTAAGTGTAAAAGAAGTTGATATAAAGGCACTTTTACATAGACCTTCTTGTTTTTGTACATTCAGAAATCCATACATTACTGGGGAAATTTTTGGATAGTTGCTTTTAAATACTATCAAATAATGTTTATATAAAGTAAACCCCATTCATTGATGGGAAACATAATGGAGAAGTGTTTGTAATTTCTGTCAAATAATGTTTATATAAAGAAATTATTATTAAAATTGTGTTTTTGTAAACTATTATCACATGATCTTATTTTTTCTACAGTATAAAACCGACATTTACCAGGGATTTACTGTAAATAGATTGGATAATCACATCAAATAAAAGATGCCATAAATGGGTGTTAAAGGAGGGTAATTTGAACGGTATTTTACATATTTTTACATATATTTTTTACATCCAAAAATCTGTGCTTTGATGGGGAATTCTTGTGGATGGATTGGATAATCCTATGAATTTACCGATTACTGTATGAAAACAAGAGTCCTCATTTATATTAGATAATTTTAAGGTAGTTCTGCATCTTTTTCATTTTTTTTTCTTTTGCAAATTTATACATTTGTTTAACATTCATTTCATAATGAGATTTTATTTTTATTTTACAATGGTTGGACTGTAAAAATGCAGTCAAGTAAATATCTGTTTTTTTTTTTTAAATGAATCTCTGTAGAATAACTAAAGGTTTTTTTTTTACTGTTATTTGATGGTAAGTGCGCAAATTTGCTGCCAGACTTTTTACCATTTTTTCAAATATTTTTTTGTTTGTCTGTTTTTTACAGTGTGGTTAAAGATTACAAACAGCTCAGTTAGGCAAAGATCATGGTTTGGATTAAAAGTACTTTATTAAAATTAGGGGACATTTTCATCATGGTTAACCATCAAAGGTTCTGCCAAGTTTAAGTCTGACATCTTGTTGACCAATAGATCTACCACAACTGCCTCCCTTCCACTCTTCATCACTCTATAATAACCTCAGCTGACAACCCTCCTTTGCTCTTGATGGACAAAAGTCATGATTACTAAAGCCACTACAGGTCTTTGTCACTTGAGCGTAAAGATATTGTACGTCAGTTTGAGGCATTTGCTGAAACGACAGATGCTGTTTTTCTTGGAAGGACAGTCTTGTGTTGGGGCATCTGTGCCTCTATTAACATGTCTCTCAGGATTAACACTGAATGCATATTAGAAATGTAAATTAAATATGTGTGAGCCAAGGTCACAAATCATTGTTACGGTATAACACACGCAACAATGCTGCATATTTTAATTTGCCGTTAAGAGGCTATATTGTGCTGCTTGCTCAGTTGACAGTTAGGCTTCCTGATGTTGTACAGGGCAAATCAGAAGGACAGGTAAAAATAGGAGATTACAAAAAATAAAGGATTATTCAGATAGCAACCGGCATGTGATGGCTAATGGTACCTGGCTTGTGACTTAGGTATTTTTGCAATCTTTTTTTTTTTTTAGCTGAGTCTCTTTCTGGAGCTTTCAGTTCTCAGCCATAGAAAAAAAAGGCCCAAATTGCAAGGATTGCTGTCCCAGCAGGTAAGGCTGAGAGAAAACAGCAAAAGCAACAGCGGTCAGCAAGCCAAAAAGGCAGAAAAATAACAATAGCCGCTTGACAAAGAGTTGTAAAAGTTTTTATAGTCTAAGGGTTGTGTTTCGAAATAAATATGATCTATGGCTCTCTTTGGCGAGAACCCCTCCGATTACTAATAAATTTGCTTGTGTGGAGAGTAAAACTGACCTTCAAATGAAAGGGAGGTACATTTCTTCTTATAGAGCGTTTGAAGACTATATGTGCTTGCAAATTGAACAGTGACTCATTCTGTCACCAGTGTTGACACATCGTGACAACCAATGAGAAACACTTAGAAATTGTAATATTGATTTACCAAACAAAATACAGAATAAAATCAATAAACCATTATGTCCTAATTAAATCTATTCAGAAAGCATTATCCTAGCAATCAAATCATAGCTACTTACACTTGTTAATATCACATAAATCAAATGCAATAATATATATATGACCTTTTGAAGCAGAGTTTGAATTTCCATAATATCAATCTAATTAATACTTCTTAAACACAGTGAAATCAAACAGGTTAGATAAGTCCAGATACATATTTTTTACACATTTTTAGTGGTATTTCTGACCAATTCAGACACTTATTGTGCACAAAAGAAAGATGAGAGGAGGAGAGGGAGTGACTCAAAGGAATGTGGCTTATCTCAAATTTACAACTTATGAGAGAGGAAAAGTTCAGTGAGGGTGTCTGAGGGGTGAGGGAGAAGACTCCAGTAAGTGCAGTCTGTAATCTGTCTGTCATTAATTCCTGTTAATTTTCCTCCCTTTTCTGGTGGAGGAAGGCAGAGGTTTTTGGTCCAGTTCATGTCCCCTTGACATCCTTGTATGCCTTTAGGTCAGAGGTCATTGGGCCTGTGTGTGTATGCGCCTGCAGCTCCACAGACAGACAGAATCTAAAAGGAATCACTTTGTTTTTGAAAGAATTAAATTTCCCCTTCTGTCCCTGCGTTTGTTGTCCCGCACCGTCAACCACTACACGCTTAGCACATATTTTTGCTGGTTGGCCAGTCCAGGTTGGCTCTCATAACGGGTCAGGTGGGTGCAGGTATTAAAAAAAAACTCTGACCCGCGCATTGCTATCGGCCAGCAGCCACAGCGCAGCAGGATTCTTTTATGCGTTTGCTCCGTGTGTGTATGAGTGAGTATGAGCACATACAGCAGGTTGACTGACTGGGAGCAAGAGATGCTTTACTGAATAACGGTGCAAAAACACAACATTGATGTTATTACGAGAAATGTAAGTGAGTGCGAGCAACAAGATGCTGACTGCAGCTCACTTTATGACTACCGATGTCACAAACGAGAAGGAATTTCTGATTCTTACATGTTGAACCTTTAAGAGGATGAAAGGGGAAAATAGTTCAGATAAAAGCAAAGACAAAGATGAAAACTGAACTGAAGAAATTGTCTTCCTAAAACGTTCTCACTGAAATAGTTGATGCGCTTTTTCTGCTGCTTCTTCTTTCTAGATATTAACAACAATAAATAATAATTCAAATGTATAACATGAATGTAAATCTACATGTACATTCCAAGACCAGCCCAGTCTAAAGTACTGTGACATTGTGGAGCAGGGTGGGTCTCGGGGTGGGTATTAGTGCTGTATAATGGGGGGATGGAGGCCTCTTGGGCAGGCCAACTCCTGCGGACGTACCATCTGGTGCCCCTGGCAAACAAGGGCAACTGTATGACCTGGACTGTACAGATCGACATACAAAACATGTCTAGCTGAACACATAGAGGAGAAGGGTAATAGGTATATAAATGAGAGGATCTAACGGATGATGAGAGCGGTGAAAGTAATGATGCAAACTGCATCATAACAACAAAAATAGAAGACATGAGAACATTTAAAAGATTACAAGGACGTGAAGGACACACAGTATAACATGATGTGAAGTTGATGATTGAAAGCTACAATGATGAGTCGATCAAAAAATCAACTATTAATCGTTTTGAGTATTTTATTTTTAAGAAAACATGCTAAAATTCTTTGGCTCCAGCTTCTTAAATTTTAAT
The DNA here is from genome assembly GCA_029490765.1 of Euthynnus affinis. NCBI lineage: Eukaryota > Metazoa > Chordata > Actinopteri > Scombriformes > Scombridae > Euthynnus > Euthynnus affinis. Next base: position 8,175,664 of record CM055838.1, read on the forward strand.
ATTTTCTGTTTTCTGCAATAGTAAATTGAATATCTTTGGGTTGTGGACTGTTGGTTTGGGACAAAACCAAAAAGGTTAGGTTGTCTCTTGGGGCTTTGGGAAACATTGATCGCCATTTTTCACCATTTTTTTTTTTTTGACATTTTAAAGACCGAAGGACTAATCAATAAATCAAGAAAATAATTGTTAGTTGCAGCCTTAGATGAGGTACTATATGCACCTTTCCTAGCTAGCTTGATTAAGGAGAAGGAAGGAAATACATTTGTTCTGTCAAATATTCTATAACTTCTCCTTACAACCAGTGTTGAGACTTGCTATGTGGAATATATGGGCACTAAAAGTGTCTTTTATTTATTTATTTATTTTGATACAGTGGGAATCTGGATATCTCTGACTAACCAAATGGAACTTCTCCCTCCACTGACAACCACAGAGTCCCTAATGGATAGCTCAGTGAAAATCCTTCGACCTGTTTATTGATGTCTTTAGTCCTAGCATCTATCAAGAGCCATGCCGTGAGTGAGATGGCGGGAGTTGTCCGTGCGCTTGTCTGAGAGTCAGAAAGATAGAGATAGAGAGTGTGAGAAAGATCCAAATTCCTGACTCAGTATATGTGTGTGTGTGTGTGTGTGTGACTGTTTGACACAGGATCAGACCATCAAGGCTGGTGGCTGTCAGGTGCAGAGCAGTGTGCCCAGGGTGTGAAATTACTCTGTTGAGGACGTGTGTGACAGACAGGCTGGCTTGCATGTCCGTCTGTCTGTGTGTGTTTGTGCGTATGTGTGTGTGTGTGTGTGTGTGTGTGTGTGTGTGTATGTGTGTGTATCTCTTCCCTGTACCCCAGTGCTGATTGAAAGTCTGTTTGCTTTCACACACATCTCCTCCTTTCAGCTTCAGCAGATGCATATTCAATCAGACTGCAGCACTCTCCTGACCCCTGCTGATCAGCCTCAGTAGTGTCACAGCAATGCCCCCCCCCCCCCCCCCCCACCCCCACCCCCCACCCCCACCATATACATACACACACACACACACACACACACACACTCTCAGTATTCACAGCATGTACAAAGTATTTGATATTAATCTTCATGATATTGAACCCCATTTTGCAGAATCCACATCCCAGTTATGTCAGAGTCATTTTAGTTAATTATTTCTCTACGTTATCATCTTCTTTTTTTATATATATATCTAGAAATCCTCCTTTATGATTGGCATACACTTCATGAGGGAAATCGATATTGGATCATGCTTTTCACCTGGGTTCACCTCTTTGGTATATTTCATCAATAAAGTGATCATTTATACATCAAATGTGTGTGTACTTTGATCCAAATCACCCTATGGGCAAGAGCATAGATTTCCTTTTTAAATTAACCCGGCTCAGTGTTATGCTGTACACACTGAAGCATATACATATGGCTTTTTTATGATGCTGCTACACTCAGGCAAAGAAACGTAGACTGACTTAAAGCTGTACTAATCATTTTTAACCTGTGGGTAAAACTGAATTTTTTGGAAATTTGAAGGATATTATCACCTCTAAATTAGCTATTTGCTGCTATTTGCTACAGGAGAAAGTCTGTCAGAGTTTCATTTGGGGGCCAGTAGAGTGAATCAGTAGAGTGAATGTAGGTGTCACAAAATGTGAAAATGGAAGCTCTCCTCTTCTGCAGCTTCATTTTATGATTCAGGCAGGAAGTTTTGCAGCTCTAACCCACTGAAAAACCCTATATGTAAGCATGTTTGCATAATTGTTCATAGTAATTAGTTACTTACTATCACTTTCCATGAATTCCATGCCTGGTGATATGCTCATATTATCAGTATACAAGTGTAATGCATGGCTGCAAGAAGGAATTCATCAGCTGCTTTGGCTCATGTAGAATAACTTTTTTACATTTGCTCTCTGCCAGACAAAGTAATGAGTGAGTTTTCCTCCACCAGAGTGTGAGGAATGAGCTTTAGAAAAAGTTCAGTGTGTATGCTTGGCTTGGCTGATGATAACTGACTGGGTGAAAAATGGAAGAAATGGCATATGTTAATATTCCTTACGTCCTGAATATGAAATCAGCGCTTGGCTTGATGCAAGGAGGTTGTAAAAACCCATTGGGGCCACATTTATGATTTGCAATATTTGTCTATATAAAGAAAATTGACTTGACACAGCATGGGCTGTTGGAAAAACCCTTGAGTCACATGGCATTTGAGCATTTCTAGAGAAGTCGTTTTGTTTTGTTTTTTATCACCACCTTCATCATCATCACTAGTTGCTAACAGGGAAATGTCTGATGTTGCACGTGCTCAGTGTCTTGTATTGTGGGATCAACAGTCTGTAATCTGTTTACTGTCATGTATGACAGAAAAGCCTCAAATTCACACATTTGAGACGCTGAAACCACTGAATATTTTCTACATTTTTGCTTAAAAAAGGATTAAAACACTCATTAGATTATCAAAAAACTTGCCTAAATGAATAATCGACAAATCATTGCAGCTCTAATCATCATAATCATTCTTTCTCCTGGTCTGCTCAAGCATAAAGCGGCTGCCTCAACGTATCTGTGTTGTCTACACTACGCGGTATATTCCCATTTGTTCCAATTTTGTGTTTAGCGTCTTCTTATTATGCGGCTATGTTTGTAGTAGCGCTAAAGTAGTTTCCCCATTTCCCTCTCATCACACGTCCAATTGAATTTCCCCGTGTTCCTACATAACTATATTCAACAGTGAGTTTGTTTGTTTGTTTTGTGCTCAGGCTGGCTGAGGCTCCGGCGGTGCTGAATGATCTGAAGAGCGCACACTGACTCTAAATAAGTCTGGATCTGTCTGAGCATGTGTTGCTTTATTGGTATATAGCTAGATGAGGTGTTTACACCCACATTATGAAATGGTGAGATCATCGACTAATTTTATCTTTATGCGCCAAAGAGTAAGGAACTCATTGGCCTGCCACTCTCTCATCCTCTTTTTGTCCCGTCCTCCCCGTCTCTCCAATTTTCCCCTTTTTTATTGCCACTTTTATCCTCCTGCTTTCTCTCTCTCTCTCTCTGCGCTTGTCATTCTTTCTCTTCATCTCCCACTGTTCGAATCAGCAGCCACTCTAACAAGTGTTCAAATCGCCCCGAAACGAATCATTGGCAAACAATCTAGTGCAACAGACTGTGATTTATACAGGTTCAGTGGTTTTTCCACTCAGGGCGAAAATGCTTGCCTCATCCAAACAGGTGCTGCTCTCTGTTGACACAAAATGAAAAGCAAAACTGACAGCGGAGAGATGAGAAATTAACTGTGGGCGGAAGGAGGGAAAGTATGAGAGAAATAAGAAGTACAGTGAGACAGAGCAGAGAAGATTAAATTTACATTTAAAGGGAACGTATCATGCACATTTCCAGGTCTATACTCACAGTCTGGGGCTCTACTGAAACATCTTTGTATGATTTAGAGTTCAAAAAACTCCTTTTTATCTTATACCGGCCTTTTATGCAGCCTCTAAGTTCACCCTCTGTCTGAAACAGGCTGCTTGGAGAGCAGAATTTTATAAAGTAATTACAATATATGATCATATCATGATATGATTCCACCAAAAGTCAATACAAGGTGAAATTGGATTACTTGTCCTGCTTTAACCCAGCTCATAAAATCTATTATTTCAGCTCTGGATACATAAATATAATCATGACAATTAACTTAATCTTGTTGTACGCCACATGGAAGAGTGAGTATTGGAATATTTGAGTTGATGTGTGAGAATGACAGTCCACTGTCCACACACCACTGCCCTTAGCGACACCTCTGTTCTGCTGAATTATTCAACTCTAAGGCCTGGCAGGGTCATGTACAGTATGTGTATGTATGTCTGTGTGTGTGTGTGTGTATGGGGCATGCGCTCACACTCCTACATGTCTTCATTCGTGCAGTATCCCTCCATCTCCTTCTCTTAATCTACACCTCCTCCACCCACTCTGACCCAGTCTCCGTCTGTGTGTCATCCAGATGAGATGATTATGCATGGTATTGAAATGAGGGTCATTTCAGCACTCTTTGCAACAGCAGGACACACATGGGAGCTGTTGCCATGGTGAGGAGCATTTTATGCTCATTGACCCATCAAGTGAATAAATACTGTAGTTCCAAAATATTTTATACTGAAAAAAAAGCAAACTTTCATGGAAATTGAGGTAATAATTTGAACTTAGTTGCTGCCTGGTTGAAAGAGCCGTCACGGGATAGATAAAGAATATTAATGTTAAACAATATAGCTGGCAATTTTCTATATTTGGATACACACACAATATTTAAACTTAATATGTAAGCTGATGACAGAACCTCTTCGAGTATTTCAGCATCATTCAAAGCTCTGAGTCCACTTTGTTTGATGGACAATTTCTGCGAGCTCACCCCACCTCACAGTCCAGGTACAACCATCCATTTCAGTCGTTTAAACCCCCGAAAGCACCATCAGTGTTATGCGGGTATGATGCATAGATACGAGCCAGTGATGGATGAGTCCAGCAGATGAAAGGTGAGTTATGGACTCATTGACAGCGACGGACAAGCTCTTATCCATCATTATGTCCAGAGCCAAGCCGGAACACCTAATGGCAAGGGACGCTCTCTAATACATGATGTTTTATTGATTGTTTAACTTAGGGCCATTTCAGAGGGAGGTCAGGGTCATCTGGTCTTTACTCCAGGATGCTTAAGTGCTGCTCTTCACCATGCTCCTCATACTATGCAGAGGTTAGTAATACTAAAGACTCTGAGACAAGCCTTTGAGATAGCTGCAGTGGGAGAGAAGTGTTTTTTAGTGAGCTAAAACCTGAAGGTTAAGGGACAGTTTCCCAGACTTGGACAGTAACAAAATTTAATGGAGACATCTATAAAATAAAATAAAATTTAATTAGTGTCCATATACGCTTTATTAGCCACTTATGATTAATGAGCAGCTTCTCTTTGTCACATTGAACTGTCTGCAGACATTTATCAGAGTTCCATCTGATGAAAAAATAAGTTTTTTATAATCCAGTTCAACTTATTCATCAAGCCTAAAATCACAAAACATCAGTGTGCTAACATTCTTGCAATTACATTGCTAACTTGCTAATTTTAAGCAGGCATAATGTTTACGTTCATTCTCTTAGTTTAGATAACACAAACTAAGAGAATGTTGTTAGCATGTTAGCATGCTAACATTTTCTAATTAAAGCTCAAAGCACAGCTGAGACTGATGAAAGTGTCATTAGTTTTGGTAGTTTAGCTAACATTAATTAAGAGAATGTTGTTAGCATGTTAGCATCCTAACATTTTCTAATCAGCACTCAAAGCACAGCTGAGACTGATGGGGGTGTCATTAGTTTTGGTAGTTTAGCTAACATAAACTAAGAGAATGTTGTTAGCATGTTAGCATCCTAACATTTTCTAATTAAAGCTCAAAGCACAGCTGAGACTGATGTGGATGTCATTAGTTTTGGTCTTAAACTGAAGCTTTGGGCAAATTAAACTTTTGATCTCATGATGGCAGCAGAGAGATAAATATTAAAGTTCATCCTGATTGTCTTTTAATGCATAATTTTACTAAGCAGTTTGTTTATGTGGGTCTGTGATATTTCTGAGGACTTCATCTATCCCTAACTGTTCTGGTGTTCAGGATGATGAATTCACAGTAAATCCACAGTCATCATCCAGCACAACAGTTTCAAATGTCATTGATTTGAAGATTTGTAAAGTTTAGATTGTTATAACTGTTTATGGTGTTTCATGATAGATATTATGTATTCTGAAGTGTTTTCCTACTGGGGACAATACTGTCGATTGTTTTTGAGCTTTAGGGGTCATTTTGGAGTGCTTAGGTGTAGTATCATTCTTGGTATTTTGAAAATCTGGTGGGATGTTTTTTTTTTTTGTCTTTTTACATTTTCAGAGACACGTTCTGTCAAAGAACACCAAAAAAAAAAATCATCCCTTCCTCACTTCATTTCATTCCCTCTTGCCTTTCCAGACTTGGACAGATGTTTGGGAGGAGGGCTGTGTGCAGAGTTAGGTAAGGTAAACAGAATGAAATGTGATGTTTGCTTACAGAACATTTATCATATACATCTGTCTCTCTGTTGTCAAATACATTCAGTATGCTCTCAGTAAGTCTCTCCCTCTTCCATTTCTGTTCCCTCATCCTCCAGAGTCCGATGTCCCCAGACGCCCTAAAGATGCGGCTGTCAGTGCTTCGCCACTGTCGCAGAGTGTTCACACAAGCAAACGTGAACACAGTCACGCACACTAAACACAGTTAACAGGCCTGTTACTGTAATGCTGAATGGCGGTTCCGCATTGAGCCACATTATATGAGTCTTCTCCACCTGTTTAAAGACTTTTATGAGCTCTGGCATGACGCTAGATGGGACATTTCATGGGCTAAGGCCATTAAACACAGTCGATATACATAAACAAACACACACACGGCATTTCCTTATTTGAATAGTTACACCTGTACCCATTTTGTTTTTCCTGATGACGCATAATAGGCTGCATGACAATAGATGCACGTACAGCTGTAGGTCACCTTGGCAACAGCTAAGAAGCAAATGATTCTTTTGGCATTGCAAAAAAAAAAAAAAAAAAAATCACAGCAATACACACACAGAGACATCTATGAGGGTACATCGAGTCCATTCATCAAACCTCTCATGGTGGGAATGCTGATTGCTTGGACGCTGCTTTGCTTTTTTTTTTTTAAAAATTACATTTGCTTTTCAGTCCTGTCACAGGATCAAATCCCCACCGAACACCACACAGGGATCTGAGCAATCATGGCAAGCCAACCACGGAGACTGGCTGTGAGTATCAGAGAGGGAGGAAAGACAGAAGCGGCAGCATTTGCTTGTATTGCAACTCGCTACATCCCTGCATCCTCTCACTTCCGAGACTTTCTGTTTCTGACTGCCTGACCTCTTATTCCTTCTCTTAGCTGACCTCTTCTAGTGTTTCTCTCTGTCTGCTGCATTTCTTTTCCTCTACTTCCTCTCTACATTTTGCCTTCTCCACCAGGCATGCTCTATGTTTCTGTTCCTGATCATTTAGCTGACACTTCAGGTGTGATCATAGAAACAGTTTGTCTTCTATTGCCTGAAACATAGCGGGAACATATTATTTAATTTGTTTGTTGGTTAATTTAGATAATTACATATTTAAAAAAAGCTAAAAGTGACAGGGACTCACTTAGGTCAGAGATTTTGGCTCATGAGAGGTCAAAATGTATCTAATAATATGTATGATGCAAGGAATCTGCCTTCTTTTGTTGTCATTTGTGTTAATGACATATGAATGAATGATGAATATGTGAGTCAGGTATCTGGAAAATCAATTGAGGAACTATTTATGGATAAAATAACCACACATGGAACCCAGCAATGTTAATATTAATAATAAAATGTAATAATGTCATAAAGCACACTTTTACATTGGTTTGCAAACAATGAGTTAAGACAACCAGATATCTTAAAAAGATAGTTACTATGATACAAATGGTATTGAATCTCTGATGGTTGACAGATGTCCTCACACAGTATATACAGTATACTGCCATATGGTCCAAACTGGTGTGCAAAAGGTGTTTTGTACACTTGAAGGCCGCTATCTGGCCTTTTTTCCAGTTTTCAGTTTACAGCCTGCTGCCATCGTGTGGCCAATTTAATCACTACAGGGAGATCCAGCCCTTCACATGTAATACAAGCCTCAAAGGCTGTTTCATAGTGTCCTGCAGGCTTGTGCCTCAACTTTGTCACAGTTTCTCATTTTACTGTAATGCATGACAGAAGTATAATCAAAATAGAAAATAGACATATGTAGCAGTATCCACTGCACATATGTGTGCAAACTGGACTCAAACATTCCATGGAGCATCTACAGCATATCATCCTGCATGTCTGCATGTTAAATTTATGGCAGATTTTCGACAGGAATGATGTGGGGAAATATCAAGATACCATCTCACCTAGATACAAGTACAACAGACTGACAGGTTGACATTTCTTACATGCCCACAAACTGGAGGTCAACATAATCTTCCACCCAAGCAAACAAGTTGGGCGGAACACAACACGATGTCACCTCCTGAGGAACAAGACTTTTATCACGTCAAGAAATCTCTTTCAAAGGAACTAAACTTCCTGTTTTTAGCTCCTCTTAACTGAAGTTGTTGATGTAATAGATGCAATTACAGTGTCTGTTGATCTCCCAGGCATGTTCAATACAAGTATGCAATACTGACAGGGTCAACTTTTGGGCCATATGTGAGATTTAAATGACACATGTGGCTGAGATATGGCATTGCAAAATGCACATTATTGCGTTATGTTATCATGCTTTGTCCATAAGTACTCATAGTTTGGTAAATGTGTGTGAGTGTGTGTGTAACCACAATATGAATAAAAATATAACACTGCTGTTGTCTCATGTGTTCTGCTTTCTCATGGTGCTGTCAGACGAAACTCTAAGACAGCAACCGTTTCAGACAAGGAGGTGGAAGTACTGATGGTAAAGTGGCTTCACCTGGCTGGTGACAGAGACGGTGAGAGGGAACAAAACTGGCAAAGCTGACAGTTAAGAGAATATATATATATATTTTGTTCTTGGTGTTCTTTTTACGTGTGGTTAGAGGTGCAACAGAGCACATTCTGACTAAAAGAGAAATTCTGGTCTTCTAGTCTTTCTCTCTTTCATGCCATTTCATGCCCGTAGAAGTGGATTAAAAGGTGTTTTGCACACTTCAAGGCCACTATCTGGCCTTTTTTTTTCAGTTTTCAGTTTACAGCCTGCTGCCATTATGAGGCAAATGCTAATGTTAGTTGTGTTATCATATGTTAACAACTACTGGATGTCACATGTTGTTTAGCATGTAGCATATAAATTACTTGTTAGCTTGCTTATATTAGTTTTTTATAATGTAGAGTTACCTTCAATATTTCTAGATTGAGCATGAAAGTTCATTCTTGACAATGGAAGTAGTAGTTTGACAAATAAATAAATAACTCAAGGGCCACATGCTAGCTCTTCCACAGCTTTTAGTTTCATTTTCAATTTATTTCTCGACTGAACCAAACCATTCTTAGATCTGGGTCTTTGACATAATACGTTAATTAAAGGGTACATTTGGTATCCTTTAGCCAGCTATGAGGGTTTCTAACATTTGAGCGACTCCCACTGTTTAATTAACAGTAAAAGAAATATTCAGCAGCAAATTGTGTCCATACATGTGATTTCTTTGGTTTTGCATCTGTGCTTATTTTTGTGTGCACTTGTGTGACTGTGTTCCAGTGGTCAGCGGCAGCAGAAAGTAGGTTTTTTTGTTTTTTTTTTAGTAGGTGTAGTGTGACTGTGCTGCTTCCTGTGAGCAATCAGCAGGAGTTTGTCACTTCTCTTTGTAAACTGTGCAATCTCTTGCCCGGGTCCAGACCTTTGAATCCGCCCACTCCACCACGTCAAGTTGACCGACAAGTCTGTCTGATATCAGGCAGTATGATCTCAGCTGTGCAGGGAGAACAACACACACATGGTAAGTAACACAATGCTTCTGTCTCTTCAATGGCAACAGGTTGTCATTCTGAATTAAGGTTTGCTGGCCTGCTGTTTTCTGAGCTGTCAATACAGAATTTTCTCCTATTACACTAAAGGTAAAATATATTGGATCCAATTGCACTTCCGATGAAATACACTGAGTCCATGTGAGGTTTGTGATAGCTGATTGATTTATCTGCCAGATCTATTCCTTTCATGTGTGTGAAAGAAAAAAAAAGTTTTTAGGAACAGCATAAGATATCTGACATTTATTTCATATAACCATAGACCTCTTAACGTATTTCATCAAATGTGGCCCTGATTGAATCTGGATGCTAGACAGCTATACAATACAACAGTACAACTAGATTCATTGATCTTTATTGTTATCTCACCACAGTTACATTTATACTTTTCAGTATCAAATGCTGCCTATGAAGAAATTTGTTTCCTGGGCTTGGTGAAAAGTTAGCATACAGGCACAGGTATTAAAACTTCAGAAGAGTTCAAAATTAAGGTTTTAAAAAAAGAAAAAAAATGAAAAAAGATAATAAAAAGAAAATGTAAAGAATCTAGTATGCAAGGTTGAATTGGTGCAGGCAATTAAAAAAATTGTAACAGACTTAAAGGTATTACAAACTTATTTAAGCGAAGTAATGGATCATTTTAACATCTTAAAACATTATTCAGGTTTAACATGTATGAACTCACACATATACTCACACATTCTTTTGATGTAGACCCTCCATGGAAGCGATAGCCAAGTATGACTTTGTTGCAACAGCTGATGAGGAACTCAGCTTCAGAAAGGGAGAGTGCTTGAAGGTAAGGACCATGGATACACACACACACACACACACACTTCATGTAGCATACACACCAAACCCAGTTTATAAATTGTTCTTTTGTTTTCTCAACATTCTATTGCACACTGTACAGTTATAAATAGCTCTCGGTATGAAAAACATTCAAATGCAGACTGTGCCAGCCGCATTTTCATGTAAATCAGCGTCACCTCGACGACTGAGCATTCAATACAATCATACGGCGTAAGAGTAACAACAGTATTTGCATTAATGTGTTACTGTTCTCTGCAGTATTTCTCAATACTTATTTTGCAGCGGGTTATGAAAATTTCTTCTGATTGTGGCAACCACAGTGCTTTTTTTTTTTTTCGTACACAGAATAATGTGACCTTTTTGGTCATGAGTGCGGTGGCTGTCACAACAAACTCACACTCTTGCTCAAGAAGTGTTGTCCTTCCTGAACTTGAACCTGAATATTGACATCAATATGTTGACCTGCTCGCAATGCAATGCTAACATGCAAATACGTTTTCAAGTCAGGTGCTCATGTGATGTGTAAGAGATGGGGGCATTTAAAAGTTTATCTGAAACTTATATGAGGCTTCAGCAGTGTGAGCTAGTCACATAAGGCCACATTAACAGTATTTTTGGCATCAAATTCCCTCTTTGTCTTTCTTCGGACAGTGTTTCCCTGTTGAGGTGCAGTGGAAGCATAGTAACAAAGAAAGAGACTGGGGGTCGAGAGGAGACACCAGGGAGCTCAGGAGCTTGACTGCCTGAGGGAAGAAGCTGTTGCAGAGACAGGTAGTCATGGCCCGGATGCTCTGGTACCTTCTGCTAGACGGCAGGTGGATGAATAGTCCATAGGAGGGGTGAGAGGGATCTGCAACGATGGTACTGTAGTTGCACGGTGGGTACAATGTCTGCGGTAGAGTTCTGTGACTGGTGCGAGGGAGGTTCTAATGATCCTCCAAGCTGTCCTCATTATCTGCTGTAGGGATTTGGTTCATGGATTGAGGCCATGATATTGAAGATGGGAGGGAGGAGGCTGGTCTTTTTAACTTCTGAAGGAAGTGGAGGCGCTACTGGGCTTTTTTGGTCATGGTGGTGGTATTTTGTGTCCAAGTGAGGTCTTCCATGGTCCTATAAGGCATTAATATTCAGTAGAGTGTGAGTGATGGCGTTCCTCCTGAAGTCAACAATCTTCTCTTTTGTCTTCTTAACATTTAGAGACAGATAGTTGTTGTGGCACCAGTCTACCAGCTGTTTGACCTCAGCTTTGGTGGGAGGTGTTGTTTCCGAAGCTAACAGACCAATCAGTCAGGAAGTGTGGGAGTCCAGTTGCAGAATGAGGTGTTCATGCCCAGCAGGTTCAGGTTCTCGACCACCCTCTGTGGGATGATTTTGTTGAATGCTGAGCTAAAGTCTATAAATGGCATTGTGGTGTCTTTTCTGTCCAGATGGCAGAGAGTCAGTTGGAGAGCAGTTGAGACTTCATCACCAGTTGGGACAGTAGATGAATTGCAGTGGGTCAAGTTGTTCTGGGAGTCGGGACTTCATTTGTCACAGTACCAACCTCTCGAAGCACTTTGCAATGATAAGTGTGAGTGCTACAGGTCTACTGGGATGATCTCAGTTGCTTTGAGGCAGACAGGAACAATAGCTGTGCTCAGGGATCTGTTGAAGATGTTTGTTAGAATGTCGGCAAGCTGGTTGGCACATTCTCTGAGCACCCGACCGGGTACGTTGTCTGGTCATCATTTGAAAACCATTAATGTTTATACAAAATTCAATGGCAGCCCATCCAATAATTATTGGAATAATAGATATTTCATTATGGATCAAAGTGGTGGACTGACCAACCAACCCACTGATTGCCATCTATTCCGCTAGCATGGCTAGTGGCCCAGATCTGGGAAGCGCCATCATTCCACGCAGTATGTGGGTTGGATAAGTGTCAGGTGTGGGCCACATCTGGGCCACAAAACAATTTTGCTATCTGGGATCAGTAGCTTGACATTGTTGAATAAGTTCACTCTGCAACACAAAACACACAACAACGACTGCTTATGGTAGTTTTAATTTGTGGCTTATTTCGACTGAGCATGTTTTGTGTGAATGTGTCCCACTGTGTCAGGTCCTGCAGACTACTGGGAATTGGTACAAAGCAGAACTCAATGAAGTCGAAGGTTTTGTACCCAGAAACTTCATCAGCATTAACCTGCCCAGGTAAACCCACAAATAAATCCAAAAATTAAGTCAAAGAGAGAAGTATAGATAGATAGACAAGTAGTCTATTTTTAAAATAACAAGAGACGACAAAGGAGTGTAGTTTCATGAGGAAACAACTTGTACAGTGAGTCATGACATTACACTGTAAATATAAATGCATTATCATCATTCAGCTGACACAGAGAGGTTTCAACTACTTTACACCAATCATTACATGCTGAGATATTGAGTAATGCTACTCCATTTACACCCCAGTGTCTTTGCATTCATATCTAACTTACTCATGTCATCGCTGATCTACATTTCCATGTTACGTTTGTTGACCTGACAATAACCCGTTTCTTTCTTTTTGTCGCTCTTACCCTCAACTACACCTCCCACTCATTGCTTCACTCTTATCACCTCATGATCAACTCCTTCATTACCATCACGGCTTTGTTGCTCCCTTTTCTAACTCTCAACCTCTCGACCGTCTTTCCTTCCACGCCTCCCTCCTCGGCGTCTCCAGCTGGTACCAGGAGGACACTAGTCGCAGTATCGCTGAGGCGAAGCTGATGTCACAGCCTGTGGGGTCCTTTCTTATACGGGGCAGCCAAAATACAGACCTGGGCAATTTCTCCATTTCTGTCAGGTACATTCAACTTTTGTGTGAATGTTGAACTGGCAACAGCTAAAATGTTCCTACTCCCAACTTTTTGTGTCTGCTGATATTTAGAGGGATGCTCATGATATGTGTTTAGTACTGTAAATTGCTGGTAAATTTTATATAGAGCTGTAGCTCCAAAGATGACTAGCATTAGCTTCACCTAGCACTAGTTTCTCTAACTTATTGTAACAACCTTTGAGAGTAGCAGAAACAGCAGTGCTGCTTTTAAATTAATCATCAAACCAAATCAAATCCCTTGACAATGTTAAATGAGATTTAGGTTAAATGAATCACAAAATTTTGCAACTGGTCTACATGACGTAACATTGCCAAACATTGACATCAGATCAATCCTATCCTATTATCTTTTTTTTTTTTTTTAAAAAAAGAGAATCCACCATTGTCTCTGCCTGTAGTCTTTATTTGCCACCTTAATTTATTTTTTTATTCATTTTTTTCATTATTCTACTTCGTGTCATATTATGTGACTCTCTGTGATCTAAGCAACTTTTCTTTCTATCTGTCTCACATGACAGTGGGCTAGATTGGGTCATAATTAACATGTAGTTACACTTTCAAATTTATGCATGTCTTATATAGAACAATTTCACCACACCACTTCCTCCGGCGTATGCATTTTTTCTTTCTGAGAAACATCTCTGTTTTGCAACACTTGAGTCCCTGATAAGACCTCCATTTGCATACTCATTGATCAAAGATGCAAATCATTAATGCAGATTAATCTGTTGCTTCCAGGCTGCACATCTCCAGGTGCGTATGGTTATGATAAACATCACAGTGAACATTATGTTAGACTGATCCTCTCTGCCAAATTTTGATTTGCTTTGTTACGAGCAAAATATTAAAACTGGGAGTTATTTTTTCCCTACCGTCAGATATGAGGTGTTATTATCATCTCTTGCTCAAATAAGACAGATTCCTCCCTATATGTTTTTTTAAATGTTGGCACAGTAAACTGCCCCAGAGATCCAACTTTACACAAAACGTCTTCGTAACTTATGAAACAAGTTATGTAGATATTATAGATCAACGTAACATTTTTACTGTTGCCTTTTTCTTTCTTTAAAGAGGACAGCAATGTCTTCCCTTGTATGATCTTCATTCGCCTTCTCTCTGTCCAAGATCTCAATCTCTTATGAAGTGTCATTGGATTTAATATTTATTTCATTTCAGTCTCAGCACCCATCACTTTCTCCCTCCCTATGCATCCTGTTCTTATCCACTTTATTTACATCCTGTCTCCCGCTGTCCGTCTAGTGGCAGGATTTTGAGTGTGTGTGCTCAAGAGCAAGATATTTACAAGGCTTAGAAGCACAATGATAACCTTTTAGTTACAAAGAAAAAATTATGCTGTGTGGTTTCAGTTATCATGCTTATCATATCATCATCATATTTTTTATCTTACGTTTTCAGGCGGAAATGCTTAGAAGATTAATCGACAGGGTAAAGACATGTCAAGTCATTGAAAAATAAGTCATCTCTATATTTTACTCTCCTATAGACATCCAGCAGATGTTCAGCACTTTAAGGTGTTGCGGGACAGCAGAGGGCGCTATTACATCTGGTCAGAAAAGTTCCCCTCTCTCAACCAGATGGTGGAATATTACAAGAAGAACTCGGTCTCCAAAGAAGTCCCACTGTTTCTATTGGAGGAAGAACAACAGGTAATGCAAACCTAAAGTAAGTGATGGACTCGACCCATATAAGAAATGTACATACTGTAAAGAGCTTTTAATTGAAACATCCACTATAAGAATAGAGTATTAAATGAGTTAAAATTAAGAATTTTAAAAGAAAAAAAAAAGAAATAAATGTGAGGTTGTTTGTGCCTCCGCAGCAAAAAGGGGGCTCACATGCATTACGGCCTCTCCCCAATCCCGTCCATAGCCCTCGACGTCCCGACTGGAACCCTATACCTGCACCTCGACAGGTATATAACAATACTGTATGTATGTGTGTGTGTGTTTGTTTTTGTGCTCATACACTGACGGGTGTGTGCCTGCTGTCTGTCTGTCTGAGTTTCTGTGTGTAAATACTGTGTGTCCATATATAGGTTATGATGACTTTAATGCCAAATTTGAACTGCTGTGAGCTGTCGTCAGTTGAAAACCCTGCATCTCCAAAGTGTCAGTTTGAAAACAGCTGTTTTTAAGTTTGATAGAAAAGTATTTTTGACATTATCCAATGGGTTTTGAATGAGTTTTATGAGCACTGAATCTCCTGGTGGATAATTTTCTGTTCTCAAATCCTGAAACTTGGAAACTATCCAACTCAAATTTAGAGGGTTTTCAGTGAACAGCAACTTATAATGACACAATACATTTTAAATAATGCTTTTGAATAATTTGAGGCCTCTCTAGGAAAGACTTTATTTAAAAAGTCTGTCAGGCTATACCTTGAGAGGGTTTCGCAACAGAAAACAGCATCCCTTTCTTATTACTTTAGACTGTGAATCATCCCATTGTGCTAAATTAAATTCAGATATGAAACTGTCTAAAAAAAAAAAATCTCTGCACACCAGAAACAAGAAATTGAAACATCTTGCAGCTGTAACACTTAGATGCAAAAGTACTTTTTTTGACCAGCCTGTACAGGTCAATAACATTTGGTTCATGGATTGAGGCCATGTCAGTCAGCGTCTCACCCCGTACATCCATCTCTTCCATGACTTAGCACAAAGACTCCCCGATGCAGGTCAGAGCTCTGTACCGTTTCCAAGCCAAGGAGACGGATGAGCTGGAGTTCAACGCCGGCGACATCATCAAGGTCCTGGAGTGCTCGCATCAAGCCTGGTGGAAAGGCCAACTGAGGGGCAAAATAGGCCTGTTCCCCTCCAGCTACACCAAACCCTTCTGAGAGGAACACACACACACACACACACAGAAAAAAAAAAAACATGTGTCACATCACAGTGACTCTTACATGAGCTAATATCTAATGCTAATTCATGCAACTAAACCCTAGACTACAAGACTCAAACTGGCTGCAAAGTATCAACTAAAGACTATTGTTGGTTTACACACACACACACACACACACAAAGGTTTTCAGTTTTCCATCATGGTAAACATACAAAGAAAAAACTAATGTTAACTTACATCAAAAATGATAAATAATTGAGAAGGAACTGGTTGGTTATGCAATTGTTGCTGGATTTATCAAAGAACCATCATAGTTTACATATTTTGGGGTCAAATTAGCTGAACAAGTGACATTTGCTTTAACAAAATGACTTAAATTAAAAACCTGTGACATGGTCATGTACTGAATTTACCTGTTTTTATTATTAACTTATCTCACTTTATTTGTATCTGATAGATCCGATTGTGTCTATGTTGGAACCTACAATATACAAATTATTAATGTAACAAAATAAACGTATTTATTTCCAAAATGTTTTATTTTCAATTAAAGCATTATTAGGATAAGATTTGAGAATACTTTTTTTTTTTTTTTTTTTATAATCCTCTTCAAGTTGGCCATTTTGGGATTCAGTTGTCTTTCAGTTATGCTCCAGTTGGATCCTGAAGTGTGCTTGTGCATTACTGGTTCTTGAGGTTGTGCATATAAGCTATAGGATGTGTGTTCTTTCATCACTGATTTCTCTCCACAAGTTGATAGGATCACAATACACGAGGCTACATGATATGGTTTAGGACAGAATAAAAGGTCAAACCGAACTTGGAGATTCTTAAATCTTCTATGAAATCATGTGACACATCCTATCTTGTCTACTGTTTGCTAAGTTTACAACCTGGGCAGGTTTATCCGCAACTGAATCATTGTGTAGGCTACATAGTAAAAAACCAGCCCAACATGCGTCCTGCTGCGTTTGAGATCCGTAAGGATAAGTTCGTAATTCTGAATGTTTCTACAGAAGCGGCTCTAACCTAACTTTGAACGTTGTTGTATCGTTTTTGAAACTATGATTTAATCTAATTTTTGAGGAATTTGGCAATGATACAGAGCTAATTTAGTGTGCTTGGGCTGCGACAGTAACAGAATGACAAAGAGTGGCAGAATAGTCATGATATGAGAACTTGATTTAAGCTAGTTTAGGCTGATTTGTTAAAATTAAAAAAAGTATTATTTAGTGTCAAAAAACAAAAGAAGAATCAGATGTTATGATGACTGTCAGTTACTGACTCGAGGTTTTGAAAGTCGTTTTTTTTTTTTTTTGGCGTGTTAGTGAGGAGTACTCTTTATTCCATTTGTCTTTGAACGCAGCATAGCTTTCTTCACAGGGATCCACCTCTCCGTCCCTCCCCTCCCGGTCAGGTAAGAAAACAACACATGACTTTTTTTTTTTTTTTTTTTTTTCTTACACCTATCCAGAGTCACACATAGGTAGGTGACACTGAACACACACATACTGGATGTGAGTGAAACTCTCCGAGCTCCAGGAGGACACCGACCACCACAGCCATGGCCGAATCCCAGCTCATGTGCATGGAAGACGGCCACATCGGAGCCAAAGTCCCGGACACCAAACCGGAGTTCTACTACAGCGAGGAGCAGCGCGCCGCCGTCGAGGAGCTGCTCAGGAACGGTGACGGCGCCTTTAAAACCAGACTCAAAGATGACAACATAAAAGACTTTTTATCAGCCAGAGAAATCAAACTGTTGACAAGCACTTTTAAACGCTATGACACCGCCAATGACAGCAGCAACAATGACAAAGCGTCCCCGTCCTCGGAGCAAGGGGCCGCCAGCACCGACGCGGATTCGGGGGTCCATTCCACCTACTGGCCCCAGATGTCGGACACCGAGGTGCCGCCGTTGGACATCGGCTGGCCCAGCGGGGGGTTGTTCAAAGGGGTGACCCGGGTCGCAGTCCACACACACCCACCCAAGGACAGCGGACCCCACATCAAGGAGGTGGTGCGACGACTCATCCAGGAGGCCAGCAAGGTGGGGTCAGGGGGTGGCAGGTCAGAGTCATAAGGGCACACTATGGGTGTTGTCTGTAATAAAAACAATGATAGTAGCAACTATAAAGTTTCTTTGCCTATTTATGGGTATAGCCGCTGTGTAAACCACTTTAAATTTGAGTTAGAAAAAAATCAAACTGCAGAATATCTAATTGCATAAAATGACAACTAGGCAAAAAAAGGCTAAAAAGGCTTACACCAAACAAAATAAAACACATCTCAGTTAATATGAAAGTGACCCCTCATAAAGTGCAACCAGGTGTGTTGTAATTGAAGTATAAACTGAGATACAGGAAGCCCAGGAGACAGATTTGGGAACAACTGTGAATGAAGAAACAGATATTGTAAAAAAAAAAAAAAAAAAAAAAAGAGAGAGAGATATATAAAAAGTATTTATGGTGAGGTGTTTGTTAGAGAACATTACAAAATGAGGTGAGGCTAACTGTTGCAGAGCAAGATCATAGAGTGTCAGTGAGTTCAAGTCTACGTGTTAAGGTTTTGAAGTGAGTGAGAATGACCTGCTAGCTCATTACCTTCTACAGGAAGTTACCACGTTTTCATTACTTGCTGCAGTCCTGTTATTTCCTTTGCTCCAGTACAATTCAGCAGCAGCATTACATTCATAACACACGTACAATATGTGACTGTGAGTACACGCTCCTGCCGGTATGCCTAACAACCTACATCCTGGAAACGCTGAGCCGCTATTGAGGGAGTAATAATGGGATGTGTGGAGTCAAATAAAGCACCTTTTTTTTTTTTTTTAGCAAAGCACAAAGTAAAATCAAAGGATACAACAAAATATAAATGACAAAGAGAAAAAAAAGTATATGTTTGATTATTGTCATCACTATTTATGAAGGTTTATATGGCTTGCAAACCTCCTGAGTTTCCCGAAAATGATATCAGGGTAGCATGGCTCCTTTGAGCATGCAAGGTCAGTGAGATACTGTTAGTAGCAATTGTGCAACACTATATGGCCAAAAGTATGCGGACACCAGTGTATCACAAAGCTGTAAGACTGTTAACCATGTCATTCAAAACGTGTGTGCTTTAAAATAGTGCTTGCAATTTTTTAAAAAAATGCTACAAAATAACTACTGCAACCAACAACTGTTTCCTCTGGCTTCAGAAGTAGGGAGGCCAAAGAGCTGTTGAAACTCCCCCTTAACCCTCCTCCCACGTTCTTTGAAGTCATGAATCACTGTATCTCCTCAATACATTGCAACACTTACGGTGGGGGGAGAAAAAAAAAAACACACAGTATGTTTTCTGTGAATCATAGATAACCCGTTGTGTCTCGTTTGTGTTCATGGCAACGGCAGAAGTGAAAACAACAGCTGTGAGCACGGTGTCCGGAGCTTTGGGTCCGTCCTGTAGGTCCTGTGGGCGGCCGCTGTTTCGGCCCCTGAATAGTTTGAGCCGAGCCGTGCATATTTCTCCTACTCCTACATGGCCTGTATGCCATGTAGGAGTAGGAGATTGTGTATATGCAGAGACGCATATACACAGTCACAAGTTCTGTTCAATCAACCTCAACCTTTCGCATTAATTGCATAATCTACTGAAATGTCTATCAGCACAGGCTTCAGCTATTGATGACTCAGGTCTGAAACTTTTTAGATTCATGTCTGAACCTCTCAATAGGTGTCGGCATGTACTGTGCAGAAACATCAGTACTGTTTGTTCTGTTTGCCGCCCGTGGCTGGCTTTGTGTCAGATTCTTTCCTTTTGACTTTATTAAATATCTGCAGTATCACACAGCAGCTGAAAGGATAAGTGCCTTAAATTGAGAGGGTGATGTACTTATTTATGCACGTGGCACAGCAGCCGTAACTTCATTAACACTGGATCGGTCAGGATCTGACGGTAATTAATGTTCCGTGTCTTGCCAGATATCTGCACCATTGACTCTATATAAAGAGGTTAACTGTTCCGCACAGATTCCAGCTTTATACGGCGGGAATTGTTTGTAATAAAACAGCCCTTATGGATTAATCCTGAGCTCCATCAGTGCTGTCAGGACATTTTTATTCTAAGTGTCCTGAACAAAAAGTTCAAGATAAGCTCAGCGTCTGACTGAAGGTTTTGCCATTAACTATACCTGGAACTGTGCTGGTTTGGGTGTGTTGTTTACAATGCCGGTGAGAAAATGAAACATGATCCAGCAAGTCCGGTTTAGTAAGAAATTATTCCATTTATTCCATTCCATCAGAAAAAACAAAACAAAACACTGCACAGCGTTTTATAATACTCACAACCCTGTAAAGTTATCACACCGCAACCTTGTTTACTAGTACAAACATGTGGAACGTATCTGCGTCAGTGGATCCCTGAAAAGTATGAATGGAACCATGTTCATGTCTGCAGTCCATGTTAAAAGCCACAGTTGTCCACCTAACCTAAGAGAATTTTTGCCAGTATTGTCTTTAGAAACGACTCAATTGTTGCAGCTAATCATAAATAAGGTAGATATTTTGCTCTGTCCAACCAATGGTTCCAAACCCAAAGATAATCACTTTACTTGTGGTTAATTTTGCTGTACTGACACCCATTAACTAGTAACTAACCTGTTCATTTAAAAGAAAAGCTGTGATGTAGCTTTTGCTTGTGAGAAATATCCAGCCTAGCTTGACTTTTAGTTCATCCTTCTCTTGAAAGTGTTCATCGCGTTTAGTCACAGTAGCGCTCGATGGCATAATGTACTCACTCTCGAGGTAACTAACTAGCTCTTTCAATCCCTCGCCCTCTACCACACTGATTGGTATTGGTTTCAATCATATGGCACATTAACTGGGCTAGCCCTTGGCTAGCAGCGACATGATCTTTGTCTGTGACTGAGCGCTATCCTCGGACACGGCAGCCGGATGCTTGTTCTTAATGTGGTACAACATAGTGCTAGTACTACGACTAAACTGAAGAGTAGCATCACTCTAATTTACATTGGACTTTGTTGCCTTTCTGGATGAAATGGTCTCATACTGAACTTTGATTAGCATGCTTCATTTTATTTTTTATCTCACACTGCTAGCTGGCATTGTAGCCGTTGGTGGAGTGTGTATGCAAATTAACCTGTAGTCCGATATACGTAACTGGTCTTAAATATTCTCGGTGGTTAACTGATTAATGGTGAACCGTTGACATCCCTATATGCAACCAAGACAACCACCAAATATTCACTTTTATCTCTGTAGAAAATACTTAATATAATAATTGGTTGTCAAAGTTGTTGCTGATTAGTTTTGTTGTTGGTTGTCCACTCTTTTGGTGAGGTTTTCACTAGATTTTAGAACCTGGTTGCAGGGTGGTTTCGGTTGGCCTGGTTTTGCTCCGATTCAGCCACAAGAGCATTAGTGAGGTTGGACACTGATGTTGGGCCATGAGGTCTGGCTCTCAGTCGATGTTGGATGGTGTTGATGTCAGCGGTGTGTGCAGGCCAGTAAAGTTCCTCCACACCAAACTGGGAAAACTATTTTTATGAATCTCACTTGTGCATGGGGTCATTGTCATGTTGAAACTTGAAAGGCCCTTCCCAACGTTGTCGCCACAAAGTCAGAAGAACTAACACAAATGTCGAAAAAAATAGTCTGCTGTGTTAAGAGTTTGCTATTCCTTACCACATTCTGCCCGTGACGGTCTTATATTCGGTTTTTTAAAGTCCGTGTAAAGCAATAAAACAAATATGTGTTCTGAGTCTGTCACATCACACAGGGACGTGTAATTAACCACCGAGCCAAATTTGAATGATTAAAAAAAAAAGCCCCCAAGTATATAAAATAAGGTTTCAAAATCATTAACAATTAATTAACAATGCTTATACCAAACCCCCATATAAAAATCCACATTTTTAAAATAGGCCTTGTTTGTATGTGTGAGGCAAACAACATGGATGATATTTTAAAAATAGAATAATATTAGGAGCCACTGCCTAATTCAGCACATATTTGTGGGTGAATGTGGACTCATTTCAGTAAATATGTAACTTAAATGACATCACTATGTTAAATTCTTGTGTTTTTTCAATGGATTTTGATGCACTTAATGTTCCCCAATTCTCTACTGAAACATGGTTTCCTTGTGGCCGTCACCCTTGGAGCAATTTCCTTTCACGCCATGCTTTTTAGTCAAGTGATTCCCAGCAAATGCTCTCCCTCTGGCTGGGGACCTCCCAGCTGCACAACTGGTGCTGAAGCTGTAGCGGCGGGTAGCGACTGGTGTCCAATGACTCTACCCCTCCCTCCTCCCAGCTGATCAGCCGGTGCTGAAGCTTTTAAACGGTTTAAAATAACTCCTGGGGATGCTGACATGGATGGAAAATGGGCCCGTTCACCAGTAACAGTGGATTATGTGAAGCGAATCCCGGTTGTCTCAGACGGAAGTTTGTAAAACTACCCCGTTATAAAAATAGTGAGTGTGTGTGCTCAAGTGTTTATATAGCGAGGAGAGGTCATGCTAGTTAACCCTCATAGAGCCACCATTTAAGGCCCGCCCCCCCAAAAAAAATCCTTAACACATAAATGGTGAAAAACGCTTTTAACTCCACAATTCAACACCACATAGTTCAGCCTTTTCACATGTTTTCATCAATTAATTTCTAACATTTATAACGTGTTTGAAAGGAAATCTCTTCATTTTCCTTTACATCCACTTTAAGGCAGGGTGAGTGAGTGATTTGAGTGATTAATCCCTCCTCTCAGAGGAACAAAGGTCCTAAAGTGGGTTTGTGTGTTTGAGTTGCCCGTTTCAATGTTTACTCATAGACTGCTGGAGCTTGGCTGAGTCATCTGTTCCATCCACTCACAGTGACACACTGCGCTCAGCTTGCCCTGCTATTCATGTCTTTAAAATTAGGTCAGGAAGGACGACGTGAACATGTGTGAACTACTCAGACAGGATTTTTTAATTGTCCTATTACGCAACTCCGCGGATTTCCCTTTAATTTTCTTTGGAAATCCCCTTTATTGTCTTGTCTTTTGTCACTTTTTCTTTGTTTGTTTTTTTGCATTTGTTTCTTTAATGATTTTTTTTTTCTAGTTTCATTTACGCCTCTTTGTTTTCTTAACCCTTCCCTCCTTTCCCTTCACGCTACAGCTCCAGAAGCATCGCAAATGGTGAAACAAGACCAGTCTTTTTGAAGCTTTTGTTGATAAAGAAAGTGATTCACACACACACATCTTGCATGCATTTACCTTGCTTCCTGGTTTGTTTGTGCCTTTCCAGTTAATGTCATGTGGGGCACACAGCAGATATACATCAGCTAAATGTTTAGTTTTGTTTTCTTGGCTTATATTAGAACTAGAAACTTTGCTTTTTTTATATGAAATTTCATATTTTGTCCTTGTCTAAAGGTTTTTTTTCTGTCTGTTGTTTGTGCCCTTATATAAAAGAAAGACTTAAATATCTGTACAACAGATTGTTTAGCTCTGGGTGTGTTTGTGGAATGTATCAAGCCCGCATGCTTTGTTCTCACTCACGAGAAGTACGTAAAGCTGTTCCTAAAATAATAACACACTCATAAACACATATGCTGGAGATAATACATGTAGAGCAACCAGTTCTCAAGGCAGCAACATTTTCATCCTTTGCACACAGATATTAGATTTCATCTCATTAGTTGTTATTTTATTTTTTCCACGTTTTGCTTGATCATGATCCAGGCTTCACAAACACTGACTCTTCTGTCCGCCGGTCTGAGCTCGTATCTGTGTTGTTAACCTCTCAGGCCTGGTCAGCATTTTTTCTAAATGAGACGCTGATTGGAAACAACGGGCCTTTTTTTTCCTGTCTGACAGAGGATCATTTGTTGCAAATTGAAAGAAACACATTTTCCATTACTTTGCTTTTTCAGGAACAGTGGCGTAACACACATTTGCTAAACCGCCTCTCCTCTTGCTTGGACTCGGCATGTCCCCACATGTTTCACTGATCTTTGACCGATCCTAAAGTATTTGGTTGTATCATTCACAATTATTATATGGGCCTAGTGTAACACTTCAACCCCTGTCTGTGCATTATGGCTTTGAATATGGATTATATGTTGATCTACAGACTTTGCCTAGTTTTAGCTGCCTAAAAACTGTGATTTTTAGATGGTTTACAACCATTATTTTTCATATAAACATCTCATTGTCAGATGATGACACCCAGTATTTTTGGTGACCCCTCGACCTTTTGTCTAGCAGCACAGTTAAGTTCACTTCTAAACCAAATATATCAAAATTGAATGGACAGATTGTCATAATGTTAACTGATGAAGAATTTCTCTTATTAGTTTTGGACATTTCCACTAGCTCCACTATATATGCCTTGCTATACTATAGTACACTTTATGTCTAGCCAAAACTTCATATGCCATATTAGCCACAAAATTAGCTTAGCGCTTAAAAGATTTGGTTTGTGATTTTCTATATCTTTTTTTTTATTGTCGAAGAATCTCATATGCAGAGCCAAACCCAACAATGTCTTGATCTTACTTATAAGTATTGTGTGTGTATTCAAAGCCTGCTATCTTATTCTTCTGTGCTGTAGACCTCTGTTGTTGTTCATGAACTGTTAAAAAGATAACAGCAAGCCACGGCATTGAACTGGACAACATGTTCCTTCATCCCGGAGAGTTTTGGGCATGTTAGCTCCAAAGATTAGTAACAGCCATCATGTTTTTAGTCTCCGGAGAATAGTTCTGTGTATGTGTGCACGTGAATGAGGTTCCTTTTACAGTGCTTCACTAGCTTGTTGTGAGTTATTACAACCTCTTGACTTTGTGCAGAAGTGATTTGATGTTCTGTTTGATGTAGTTCTAGTATGTACAGTATGCTTTTGCTAGTATGTAGCAATGTAGTATAAAGTCAGGAGGATGTGGTGTGTAGCGCAAGCTAGCAAATGGAACCATGTTCCCACATTAAGGCCTTCACTCCAGTGCTGTATCCTCCTCAGGAAAATAAAAGTTTGACACTATCAGTCACATTTCTGGTGAGGCAGAACAGCAAAATCATCAGTATGTTGTTTCTTTAGTCCAACATATTTAATATTGTTGGATGTTATAACCAAGTTAGAGGCATCTAGAGCTGCTAGCAGAAGTCTAGACTTGTAGTCTTGTTTCCACTTTCCGCTGCTGATCCTAATCCTAACAGGCACCAATTTGTGGTACTTGACCGTTAATCAAAATAAGAGCAAAATCTATGACATATAATGTAGCAGTTGGACGCTGTAGTTGTGACCCTTGCACTCCACAGTATTGGTTTCTTCTAATGTTTGTCATCTAGAAGTATTTTCCAGCGTTTAGATGTTGTTTTAACTGTTTTGACTGCCAAACGCAGCAAAGGTCAGTGTATAAGTGTTTGGTTTTTCCTCCAAACACAGCTTCAGCACAGGCAAGGAATTCCTTTATTTGGTAAAAGCAAAGTGCATACCTCTACTAATCCCAGCGCCTTGACAGTAGAGAAAGTAAAAGCCGTGTGAGAGCATTTCTTTAGATAGAGAAAGATTTAAGTGCAAAATTCCTCAACTGGTCTCCTTTTTGTTTTTGTGAAGCTGCGTCTCTATGATCTGCCAGCCGTACTGGAACACAGCAGAGGGGTAATACAATGGTTTGTAAGGCCGCTCTTGTAAGGACTCTTTAATGTGGCCTTGTAAGACCCTCAGGGTTTAGTGTCTTAGCGGGTGACAAAATGCTTCAGTTGACAGATTAGCTGCAACTGTTGGTTTCTTTGTTTGCTGTCTAGGAGACACTGCGGCCTTACAGCCTTACATGCTGACCACACAGGGAAAGCAGTCTTAGGATCTTACAGTTCTATCTGCATGATATCAACGTTTTGATATCCTAATTAGCAAAACCGATACAGTACAGTTCTTTTTTTATTTATTAAAATACCCTTAATGTACTCTAGACATATATATCAAATCCTATCTCATTTTTAAATGAGGGTTTTTATGACCACACAACTTTCATTTCTATCTGCTGAGGCTTCACAGAAAGATTAGACAGATTTTGTTTTAATACACAAAATCAATGTATGAACTACTGAAGGGGATTATGATTTTCAATATTTTAGGCTCAGATAACAATTAAGCTGCATGTTTTAACTTTGGACATAACTACATTTGGTTTTCATTGACAGGTACACTGTACACTCACCAACAAAAAAATTCATGACAATCAGAAAAAAACACTTAAAAATGTTTCTCATTCATTCATTTGCTGACATTTCCTCTCTTTGTTTTTTTGCCACTGACTCTGTGTGTCTTCATTTCAGTCTTGTCTTTTTCTGCTCAGATGTTTTTTTTGACTTATTTTTTGACAAACTGAGGTCACTGTCAGTGTCTGAGCTCTGAATGTAGTCACTGCCATCACTGTGTCTGCTGCAGGATTCAAGTTAGCATCAGCAGCTAGCAGAGCAGCCTGAATGTATCTCATATTCTTACATATTAACATTTTAGCTTTCATTGCTGTCATTTGTTTAATAGTCAGAGTAATTTAAGTTACTAACAGTAACAGTAATTATTGCTAACAATTGTGCTAACCGTGTAATTTAACTCAGCAAGCCAGCTAACTAGCATGGTAGCTGAAGCTAAAAGTCTGCTTCCCACTGAATTCAAAGAAGATAAAACTGACTTAAACTCAGTTAGTTCTTGTATCAGTGTCATACATAATTATGTTGATTAAATAAAAAATTTGTAGGTTTCAAAACTTGTATTAATTAATCATTATTACTTAATCTTTTAGCTCCTTTAACCACAGTCACAGAGCAGTGACGTCAGATGATAATGAGGCAGAACCTGATTGGTCATCCTGTCTAGGATTGACAAAAGGATTGCGTGCATGCGGTGAAGCTCTTTAAGCCCAGTAAGGGCTAGTCCTGACAAAATCCTCTGTGTTTTGGAAATAACACTGGCTGGAAATGTAGAGTTTTTGTTTTCCCACTAGAATTGGACTGTTGTCTGTTTTCCCTTAGTAAGATATTGGAGTTGTAATTGGAATGTAACTAACATGTTTTGGGTTCAGTGTCTTCAAATACTGTCCATACTGGATATATGAGGATGTGTTGTGAGTACATGCTAATTGTTATATGGAGTTCTGCATGTTTAATTGGTTTTAACACATTAAATAGTTGAGGATCGAGTCACTCTTTGCTTTAAATCCTGCAGTATAACTTGCAGTAAACCATGTTTTGCCATGTTCCTGCCAAAATATATTACAGATTCTTGTTGCTGTTAAAATACATTAAGAACTATTCAACCTTTTCTCTCGCAGGTGGTAGCCATAGTGATGGACATGCTCACAGACATCCAGATCCTACAGGACCTGATGGATGCGGCCTGGCGTCGCTCCGTGCCCGTTTACATCTTGTTGGATGAAAGAGGTGTACCGCACTTCCTGGATATGTGTTCCAGGCTGCAGATTGGCGTACAGCACCTTCGGGTAAGACGGGACCTTTTATACCTTCAGTTTTGTCGGGAAAGTTCTCCACCTCTTAAGACCGAAGTGCACATTGCAGGCTGTGATGGGGGAAAAGAAACAAGCATTAAGCATTAAATATAGGCTTACATATAGCTGAAGACAGATTATAAGATAGAAAAAATAAGGAAATATTTTATTGTGGTAAGACAAGCAAATAGTGGATCATCAAACATGTGTTGTTATAATTAATATTAACTGACCATTTTGTGATATCCATCATGTATACATGGCGATGCTGCTGATCTGCTGACTTCCTCCTGCTGATGAATTCCTTCCATAGGCAGCCTATTGAAAGAGGGGGCGCACTGAACCCTGGTGGTTTTTTAGGGGAGGGGTCCTAAAAGTTTTATTGTTTAAAAGTCAGATTAACTGCTGTGTGAAGCTTTGGTTCAGTGTCACTCTCTTTGCATTACTGGCTGCATTGTTCCTTCCTTTTTTATGGACTAACTGTGTCCCTTTGTGGCTGCAGAACATCCGAGCCAGAACGCTTCAGGGAACCGGCTTTGGCTTGTCCTTTGGAAGACTGCCCGGTTCGCTCTGTAATAAGTACATGCTGGTAGACGGGGACAAAGTCATGTTTGGCTCCTACAGGTGAGGTTTGATTGTGTTTTCGTGTGGTACAGTCAGTGCATGCGTTTTACTTGTGTTACACGCATGAATTACATTTATTTTGAGCCTCTAGGATTTGAAAATATCTGTTTTTGACAACTCTCAGTGTCAAAAAAAGACACTGTGTGGCAGAAAATGCACAGTGGGGGGTGGATGACCCAGAGACCCGTACAGAAATACCAAACAAGCTGAATCAGAACACTGGTGTAAGTGTTTTAATAGGAAAACATCTTTAATAAGTAACTACACCCAGTCTAATAATCCTGCTAGTGATGCTTTTTGTGGTTGCTGCATTTTCCGCAACACTGCGCACTACAGCACCTCACATGACGCTACAGTCCAATATACAACACCTGAAAGCACCAGGCTGTAATGCTGATGCGGTCAGAAGTGCATCCAATTTGATATTCTAGTGATAGAAATGATAATCTTCTCTGCTTCATAGTCTTGGTCGCTGCTTACTTGTTGACTCAACTGTCAACTGAAACACAATTAGTCAGAAGATCATACAGGTTTAAGAGAAACTGCTAGCTTAGCCAAACTTATTTGGAAGAGAAAATGAAGGCAACCAGTTAAGCTATTACCCAAAATGCCCAAGTTGTAATAACCTGGAATTATCCTGTAATGCTTTATACTTGAAACTCTTCAAGTATAAAGCAGAATGCCTCAGTGTTTGATGCTTTCTTCTTGCACTTGTTAATCTTATTTTCCAATGTTTTTAATATTTACTGTAAACGTAATGGGCCAATGAGAACACAGAATCTGAGAAGGTTGCTAACTGTTGTTAATATCGTCTCTATACCAGTTTCTCCTGGTGTACGTCTCGCATGGACCGAAACATGATCACTGTGATGACGGGACAGGTGGTTGACTTCTTTGACCGGGACTTCCGCGAGCTTTACGCCATCTCCGAGAAGATGGACCTCTACAAGGAGTTCCATGTCAGCCCGCCCGCCAAGGTGACCGCCTCAACACGTACCAAAACGGGGCCCAAACGCCCGCCTTTACCGGCCACCACATCCCGCTTCCAGGTTAGCTTAGGAGACTCGCGTAAAGCTGACATCCAGGTGCCTGCACACAAATACTACAACCCCAAATACTCTTTGGCATTTGGGGATACCCCACGTCCAACGGGGTCTCTCCAGCAGCCAGGACCTAAGAGGGGATCAGTTCTGGCTGAGGTGCCCGAGGACATGGAGCCAGGAAGGCCACGAGTGACCAGCAGCGAGAAGATGGACCGGCAGAATCTGCTGCCCTCAGAAGCCCCGAGCGAAATCTTCAAGAAGCCCAACGGAGTGGCGCAGGAAAAGAAGCAGTGGAGCACTCGGAAGCAGAAATTCTTCAAGGGAAAATCGTCTAGTAAGCTTCCGGTTACGAGCCCTTCACCCACGGAGACCAATCCGACTGACAGGAACGAGGACAACTTTGAGGTGATAGTGAAATCTCCATCCAAACGGAAGAGTAAGAAGCCATCTAAAGCGGGCCAGAAGACAGACTCTAGCCAGACTGTTACCGGCGCACAGGACAATGAGAGTAAGTATGTAGCATGTATACGTAGATTTAATCTGGAATGATCTAATCCAGTAATCCCGAGCCTGTAGGCCGAACAGGACAGGACAGGAAATGTACACAATGTTATATTTATGTTTTTCTCTAATCTTCCTGGTGAATCGATGGATATTTTTTTTCCACTTCAGGCCTTCAGAAATTATTCAGATTTATCATGAAAAAATAAAAAATGTAAACCAGCTAATGTGTCTCTTCCCTCACCTCACAGATTTTCTCTCTGTATTTTCACAGATTTCAAGACTCGACATCAATCGAAACAAACCTGTAAAGTGTCCTGAGGTGGAACCTGCGAGTTTCTGACCACAGAACAGTCTGAATCTGACATCCTTAAGGTTTACAAAAATGACTTAATTCAAATCAACATCACCACTGATTGTGCAATATTGTAAATACGTTATCCAGTGCCTTACAGACAGACCAGATGAATGTACAGTCTTTTATAGGATTGGTGCCAAATTATAAATCCCGAGTGAATAATCAAAGTGTTGTGAGATATCTGTTTCACTGACAGGGTTCAGGATTGTTAACTGAGATATCCACCGGTGATCACTCCTTTTGCTTTACACTGACTGTGAAGTTGTGAAGTGCGCCTTCAAGTACACTAAACATGAAGTAAAGGTACAAGATACTTTGAAGGAAGCACTTTTCTAAAGTTACAAACACATACACTCCTTTCAAACATATAAATAGTAGTCAGACGTCCTGGTGAGTGGTTTCCCTTCACCTTTCCTTTAAGTCCAGACGAGCAGCGTAAGACCTCTCTCTCCAAAACATAACAAGGTTTTGTCCAGAGAAATTATGAAAAAAAAAAAGAATCAAAATCTGTATCTCTCTGTCAGCACTGTGGTGAGGAGGTGTGGAGTATTGTAGACCGTTACGTGTGTACGATTCTGTACTGCATACCTTTTTATTTACACTCCCGTGGTATAATTTATCAGTGAATGAATGTCGCTGTAGAGTAAGTGTCATGTTAATGTGTGTGTGATGCACTAAGTCGTGGGATCTCTCGTCCGTTGTGTGTTTTTAATAAACGGTTTCCGATTGGATAATGAAGAGCTTTCAGCTTTAAAGATGTCATGGGGGGGGTCTTTTTTTTTAATGTTTAGATTGTTCGTTCGTTTTAGTCTGAAAATAACCTTCACAATAATTTTAAAGTTTATATCATTTTTCTACAACAGAAATGTCCTTTTTATTGATTTTCTGAGTAAGGTTTTGGCTTTTAAAATCCACATCATGTCAAACATAGGGCATGACTTTGACAGTGGCTCCACCTAGTGGACGACTCCGAGTACTACAGTGCACATTGCACTGCACGACTAAACAACAACTGTCCCCCCTTGTTTTTTCAGTGCCTCTCTCTCTCTTAAGGGTGTTTTCAAAGCAGCCAGACCTCATAGAGGAACCACAAGCCTGTTCGGGATACAGAGTTGAGTTGAGAGGCTAAGGGTTGGGGGTAGGGGGGAGGGGGAGGTGAGGGAGGGGTGATTGAGAGGGGGCTTGCAAATGTGATGTGGTGCAATACAGAAACAGGAAGCTCGCTGCTTCAGGAAGAGGCGTTCTCACACCGCAGCAACACTTATATCTTAATGTTTATCCTAAGCCACCACTGCATCTGTCTTTCACTGCTAATTATCCCTGTTCTCAAAAACAAATAAAGAATGAAATTATGGGTCAGATTTACTTGATTTCAAGATGAATTGTATTGCAACAGGCAAATTATCCTCAGAGGACATCTAAGTTTGACCAAAACAGACACACATAACTGTATATGATGGGTAACCCTCAGTGTTTCACTATGGATCACGTCTTTTTTTACTGTTTGGAGTTGCATTTCTTGTTTGCATTTTTTTTTTTTTTGCTGAGAGAGTTGTACTGAAGTTGCGTGTGCCATGCAAAATAAAAAAAAAATAAAATGCATACCGCACAACACCAGAATGACTTCATGTCATTTTCATTCCACATTACAACATTGCATGACATCATAAAATCTGTAAATCCACCTTTTACAAGAGCAGCTGTCTGATGGAAGTTTTTGCTCACGACAATTTGTGGAAAGGCCTTAACACAGTTCTGATGTCATGGCTTCAATGCATGCGCTTTTAATCTGTTTTGTATTTCAGAAAGCTTTTATATATTGTAGTATAAAGAAAATGTGGCTGAACACGGGTTTAAAGAGGATCAAACAAATCCTCACTGAAGGATGCACAGTCGAGAAGAAATTCGGGTTTTTTTGTTTTTTTTTACATGAGTTATTTTCTAAAAATGGAATGAAATTAAAGACAATAACAGTAAGTTTGTTTGCTATGTGCTACCTTGTGCAGTTCTCTGTAGCATCTCACTGATAGTTGAGAGTTAGGACTTGCCACCCGCTGAAATGCGTTCACTGACAGCTGTTGACATGACGATAGATAAGAGGAAGCTGTGCATAGGATGTGTTAATTTGATTAAAAAAAGCTCAAATCAGATGACATCTAAACCTCCAAATGCGATATTGCATCACACCGCAAAGGTGATTCACGTGATACACCCTTCAAGAAGCAATATGAGACAGATGTGAATCGAGCACGCCAACATACACACAAACACACACACACTGAAAAACAGTGTAAATATGAGGAAGTGAGGTGTGGTCCCATGGTTTCAGAACGCACTCAACTGAAAAGACATCTGTCAATCTGCTGTGTGAACCAAACACAAAAACCCGGTCTTATGTCAACAAACACCTGAGTACTTTTTTTTTTTTTATTAAATAATGAATCCATGAGAAAATAAATACAGTAGTTATAAGTACACAAAATAGACGGTTTATTTCAAATATTACATTAGATTCATATACACACAACAAAGCAGACGTAATGTATATTCCCCTGCACTTATTGCACTGTGCTTTAAAAGGAATTGAATTATTAGAAAGTGCAAGTTTGGTCTGATCAGAACGACACACAATATTCTGCATTTTTCAAGGTAAATTCTATGACACTCTATAAGCACTTATAAATTTAATATCAACTGATGTATTTACTTTTTTTTTTTTTTTTAAAAGTTTGAAAATATTCCTGTACTCTATTTACAAACTGAAGTATTTACTTAATTAAAGCAAGCACCTTCAGATCGCACCTTGCGGAACATGGAAGTGATCTCTTTTCAGGCGAGTAATCAAGACATACATGTTATGTAAGATACATGATTCAAGATATGTAAGAGCCGCAAGAACTTCTTCACTCTCATAAAAAACAATCGGCGCCTTGACTTTTTATAGCGTGCACGGAACTACTGAGACGTCACATGCTCGGTTGTCTTCCTGATCCCTCTAAATCTCGTGGAACGCGACATCGACAAAAAAAAGCACGAAGGTCTCCTCATGGCAAATTATATAAATACACAGACACAAAATTCTGTAAACAGGAAGATACAAATCCACACGTTGCTCGGTCCTCAACTTGCACTAGCAAAAAATACAGTTCCCACTATGGCCCCTTTTGTTGCAATGTGGCTCGGCGTTTTTGACAGTGAGAGCGACAACACTCAGTCGCCTTAGACACAGTTTTTGTTCAGTCTGTAAAAAAGGGGGAAGTGGAAAGAGAAGTCCCTCTTTTAGCCCGTATGGCCACTGTCAGGGTTTTTCTGTCTAGCCGTCAGCGTCCGTGCTCTGTTGTCTTGCAGGATGTTGGATACAACTTTGAAGGAGGACAGAATCCCACTGCGGTGCCCGATAATAACCCCCCACAGAGGGCATTGGACAGCTCAGTCCTGAGGGGCTTGGTTTATCACCTTCTTC
Source organism: Euthynnus affinis (assembly GCA_029490765.1). NCBI lineage: Eukaryota > Metazoa > Chordata > Actinopteri > Scombriformes > Scombridae > Euthynnus > Euthynnus affinis. The sequence continues at coordinate 8,209,268 of CM055838.1, forward strand.
TTACGGACTGAGACCAAGTCATAGAACGGATCCTTGGTGATACTCGCTCTGTTTGAAGTGAAAGAGATCATTTTGATAATGAGGCTATTGCACTGATAGCAGCATATGTGTGTGCTCTTATATATTAATACATGATGACTGAATATTCTGAAAATTTAAAGGCGACGTATCATGCACATTTCCAGGTCTATATTTTCATCCTCTGGATCTACTGGAATCTTTGATTGGTTTACAGTTAAAGAAACTCCCTATTTATCGTATACTGGACCTTTATGCAGCCCTTCAATTCAGCCTCTGTCTGAAACAGGCCGTTTTAACTCCTGTCTTTATAAGGCTCCCCTCCTGTTTGGTTAGCCAGAGGCCACATAAACAAACAGTAGTCTGCATTTGCCTCTTTTTCCTGTTCTTTACTTGAGATATAAACTTCATGTGCATGTTCATGTTCAATATGTGAGTGGACAACACAACTTCAGCAGCAGAGGCTATGGTATGGGTGGGCATGTGCACACAAAGCGTTCAGAGCAGGCTGAAACCCTGGCTTTCGCCTTCAAGGCAGCATTTTTAATTTATCCTCAAGTTTGTGGACTATTTTTAAAATAGACATCCGCCATTATAATTGTATATAAATGACAGAAAATCACAAAAGCATGATATGTCCCCTTTAAAAATACCTTCCAAAATGAAGCCTCTTTACTTTGATTTGATTACAGTTATTATGTTTAGTTAGCTTAGCATAGCACAAAGAATGATAACATAGTGAAAACAGCCTGGGCTTAGTTACTCCAAAGGCAGATTTTGTTAGCTTTAGAAAGAGCCAGGCTAGCTAGTGGTGACTATATATTAATTCCGCGCCTTAATTAGCACGGCCCTTCACAATGATGCAATATTGCATCACATCTTGCCGCCAAATCTAGCTGTGGTCACATTTTCAGCAGACATTTCAAAACACAAGGGTTTGCTTTTCTTCCACCACAAGTTTTTACTGTAAGGTTAGATGTAAAACTGTTTAGGGAATCAATTTGGTCAAAAACAGTTCTCACAAGTACAGTAATACAAAGGTTTGAGGTAGTTTGCAGATGCATGTGTGCATTTCCCTATCTGTAGAACAAGCAGTCTGATGTGTCTGGGTATTTATAGGATTCTATTTGTGTTGATGTTTGCAGAATTGCATTGCATATACTCTGTGTGTGTGTGTGTGTGTACATGTGTGTGTACGTGTGTTTGTGGTCTGACCTGATGGCCTCGATCCAGGAGTCTCTCTCCTCAGCACTGGCAGCACAGATGGTGTAGGACTGGTGTTTCCCCTCCACCACCCTACCGTCCGTCTCTGTTTTACACGCTTTGATCTTCTGCCCTCGACTGTTGGGGTTGTACAGGTCCAAACAGTACTAGATGACACCAGAACCACCGTGTTAAATCAATCCATGAAACCATCAATGAAACCATAACAAAATACAAACCCACAAAAGATAGTATCTTACAGGTTTGCGAGGATAGGGGACTTCTCTCACACAGAGATTCTCTAGAGGGATGATGCCTCTGGGCTCTTTATCCTGATGACAGACAGTAAGAGATAAGAAAGAGAGGGAATGAGTCAGATCGTTAAGAAGACAAGAACAGATCAGATAAGACAGGAAACATGTAAACAGGGGAAGTAGAGGTGATAGAAAATCGTGTAATATATCAACTTCTGACATTTGTATTCTAAAAAAAAACCACAAGGTTTTGCTATTCAATGTTAATACAATGTAAAAACAAAAGGTCATTTGTATTTTGGCTGTGTCCTTTCGTCAACAAAATGTCGCCAAACTAGACTCATGAGCGTTTTCTGATGTGCAACCTCTATGGTTAAAGTCTGGTTACGTTTTTGCAACTAGAACTTCTTGGTAAAGGTTGAAACGTTGGTTAGAAGGTAAAGAGCGGAAAGATTGCCTTCATTATTAAAGGATGTTGAAACTGTGTCTGAGGTTCTGACTGGTTTCTGCGAACGCCCGACTGAAATGTAATAGAGTTTAGGAAATATTCTAACAAGCAACCCAAAAAAGTCATTTGAAGTAGAGAAGAAAATGTCTTGAGGCATTATTAGACAGATGAAGGAGAAGAGTTATATTAAAAGTGTTCATTTAGTCAGGCATATTGGTTTAAATGCCGACCAGTTTTGGCAGTCAAATGTACAAATTATGAATATTGTTGTTTTCCCAGTAAAGATAATTTCCATCTGGTTGGTGGGTAAATTGTGTAAATTTTAAAAAAATAACAAGACTAAGAGTCTACAGCCATGCCAGGGGATGTGTGGGGCTTTACTTAGGCAAAGCAGTGCTTGCCAAGACATTCAGCAGGTTTAATGGTTGTCATCTTAGTTTAGCATGTTAGCACGCTAATAATTTGCAAACAAATTCAAATTAAAGCTGAGGATGATGGGAATGTTATTGACTAAAACTGAAATTTTGACCTGATGCTGGCACTAAGCAAAAAGGATCACCAAAAGGGAGGCATGCATGTCTGAATTTCATGGCAATCTATCCGATTGTTGTTGAGACATTTCGCTAACATCCAGAAATGTGGACCTTATGGTGGTGCTAGAGGAAAAGTAAAAGGATCACTAAATAGAATTCATTTTCTGTGCACCATGGATATCTCTACCACATTTCATGGCGATCCAGTACATGTTGATATATTTCAGTCTGGACCAAAGTGGTGGACTGACCGACCAACAATGCCAACAATGCAGCCAATCCAATAGCATGGCTAAAAAGTCAGATTGGTGGGCTTGAAAGAATTTTTGAATGTTGAAGTGATATAAGAGGATCAGAGGTGAAGCCTTACAGTGGTGAACTCAAAGTAGTAGAGGCAGTTGTCAGTCAGGATGAACCATCGCCTCTTCCACGTCTTCACTCGGCCTCCTGAAATACAGATTTTGACACCATTATTCACTGTGTTGTAAGTTTTCAGAGGACACAAGTGTGCGTGCAAAAGTTATGTAATTTCACAGTAATCTCACCAAAATACTGATGAGGTTTGAGGTTATCTATGTTAAACTTCTGTTGAAAACAATGACTTGGTTTACATGCCATCTCATGAGGGTATATTCTATTATTGGGTTATTGTCTAATAACTTCCTCTGTACTTTCCCTTTTTTTTAACCTTATCAGACAGATGTAATGTTGTAGTACGTGTCATGGCGCACATCTTCACCTCTCTTCTTGGTTCTCTTCAGTTCAGTTTAAGTATTTGTAGCTTAATAAATTTCACCACTCTTGAGTTTTGGTGGTTTAAATCAGTTTAACAGCCAAGATTATTTATACTAATTCATATGAACAGATTATTTGGGACAGGTGTTTTACCAAGTTTGAGCAGCCAGCCTTCTCTGTCAGGGTTGAAGAAGGTGTGAGTCAGGTCATTCCCATCATCCTCGGGTATTTTGAAAGGCTCACTGCGTATGCTGTCGTACAGTTTCTGCACAGAGTAGTTGAAACGTAAAAAATAAATAAATAAAACACATCCAAAGAATTACTACCATTCAAAATCTCTTCCCATCTACGTGGCATCATTTGTGAGACAAAAGTCCAAACAATTGCAAAGCGACAAATGAAATCACATCAAATCACATATCACTTCATTCTCTGAAACCGAGACACCGAAGTTCATCACAACATGCGTCTCACACGTGAAAGTGGGTCAGCGACGTGTTGACACATCTTTATATTTATAATCTAACTGGAACATGATTTTTGCATCACCTCCTGCAGCCTGCTGATAACTGTGAAAGTCCTTTAGGTGGCAGCTAAGCCTGAGAACACCTTGAATGCGGTCGCCTTTGTGTGTTTCTGTTCCAGCTAGTCGTGAGATAGTGGTTTAATGAAGCGAATCATGTGCTGCACAGGGCACAAGTGCACGACTATAAACAATTCACAAACAATTTTCACAATCCTTATATTATTATTTATTTATTTTATTAGAAATTTTACCTATTTTTGTTCATTTGTTTATCAGCCTCTGAGATCCCATAAAAAGTAATATAAAATTATACGTACAGTGAAGTATCATTTCTTTTTGTGGTCACTTTTTTTCATATATATAGAACTGCTGATTTTTAAAATGAAAAATTATCCAGTAAGAAGTGAAACTGGTATTTTCCGAGTTACCAAATTTAATCAGAGGAAGTCACTTGAATACTTCTAAATAATTTTATCCTACGTGTAAAATTCTCCACGGTTTCCAGATGTTACGTGCACACTTTATGTGTATGTTGAAAACCACAAAAAGTCTGCTGTAAAGGAATTAGAGACATCAATAACTTAAAACCGGGCTTTTAGTCATTTCACAATCGTCTTTTTAAACACGTTTTTTCCTTTTCTTAGTCACCTTATTTAAATTTAAGGATGACCCTAATATGAGACACGTTGTTATAATGATAAAATTATTCTTTATACAACAACTCTTGCTGGAGTTTTGACCTCTAAGTTATTTTACAGTCTAATATCCAATGTTAAATCTGATGCTGCTATAAAAACATGAAGTTTAATACAGATATTAACAACTGTCACCATTATTTGCCATATTAGCTACTTATAAATAAACATGGCAAAATGTGCCAAATGGGCAATATTAACTACATCTGATCAATCTCAATTTCTTCCTGGAAATATTGAACGGTTTATCGTAAATGGTAACACACTGGAAATATTCCATATTTTTGTATTTTATATTTTTTATATTATATATTTTATATTTTTGTATTGTAATCAAATCCCATAGAAAAAGTCCAAAACCAACAAATAATTGTGTATCCACATATCTTTTTCCTCTGTGCCAGTGACCCCAACTGTTGTCCAAAAAACACATCAATGAGCCACATAGTTACACTTGAGTCGATCCCAGATAAACCACCCATTAGCTGGAATGACTTATTTAATGTGCCAAATGTGTGTTAATCCACCGTTGAAAGTAGTCCCCACCCCCAAAAAAAGACACTTTTACTAAAAACTGCAGCACCCAGGTGTTGTAGGAAATCACTGAGCTGAAATGAAAGTATATATCTGTGATTCATCGATGACTACCTCTTTGGTAGGAAGGAACTGGCTTCGGGTTGAGTACCACAGACAGAGAAGGGAAGTCAGAGAGTACTGACAGATGGACTGATGCATTGTTGGTTTAAGTCTTTTCATGGGATTTTTTTTGACAACAGTCAATTAGAGAATAATGCCAACCTAATCCTTGACATCACTTCCTTATCCTAAACCAGAAACCAGAATGTATGTGTGAAGGTTGAGGGTTGTGGTCAACTGAGATGTTTGGAGATTTTTACTCAAACTAAGTTCAGATATATTTGGAACCTTATGAAAATTTTATGAATTTTCTTATGAAAAAGTTTTGTAGAAAATCTGATAGAGACGTAAGAGTATTGCATTTTGCACTACAACCTATAAGAAAAAAAAAGTTTTAAAACAGTTTTGACCCCTAAAGTGGACTAACTAGGGAAGTTTTATGTTTACATCATATTGTTACTTCCTGGTGTCTTATTCAGATACTGTGATTGGCCGGTGGTTCTCACCGAGAGCAGATCGTTAGGTAGGTCCTCCCCGTTGTTGATGCCTCTGTTCATCGAGATGAAGCGATCCAGAGTTGTTTTGTCCTTCACGTTGGGGTTGTGGAGGCTGGTGTTCAGCATGATGATGGCGAATGACAGGATGTAGCACGTGTCTGGCGTTACAGAGGAAGATGGACACACTCAAACACACGCCGCGAAGAATAAGAGGAAGCACAATAACATTCACGGTATATAGATTCTTACTCGATACGGTTCTCACAAATACAGTCAGTGGAGAAGAAAAAAAAAGAACAGAGGAAAGAAAAGAAGAAATGAAAGTCAGAGAGACAAAAGTGGGCGAGATTATGCAGTTAGTCAAACCAAACCCCATCCCCCCTAAACATACACAAGCTTACACATTTTCACACACAGTCCAGGCAGGAAGTGGACAGATATATATATATATATTTAATGAAGCTCACCGGTCGACTGAAAGACGTGAGCGTTGCACTCGCAGTAGCGTGTGGCGAAAGCCTCCATCATGCGGTCAATCTTCTGGGCTTCTCCGGGCAGACGGAAACTCCACAGAAATTGTCTGTCGCATGAAGAGGACAACAACATAAGACCTCTTTATGCAATACATGTTTACTTAGGTTTACTGAGGTTTACGAGCAGTAGGAAAACCATAGACACACCACACATCTGGTCTGAAGAGCGTGTGTGACGTGCACGACACAGACCATTAGTCGTGAGATGAAGCTGACATTTACTCACAAACGTGGAAACACACAGGGGTGGACATGTTCTTGTTACTTTCCATTCCTGAATATCTTACTGGTTAGTCATTCATGATAACTTCACTTCCAGGGGTGTAATACAACTGATAAAACTACCATTTACTTTCATTGTCGATTAATCAATAGATGTTTGGGTCTATAAAATGTCATAAAATGGCAAAAAAAAAGACCCAGAGTCAAAGGTGACGTCTTCAGATGTCTTGTTTTGTCTGACCAACAATCCAAAACCAAGAGATATTCAGTTCAACATCATGTATGACCAAAAGAAAAAAGCATTAAATCAAGTTGAAAACAGCTAAAACGATGAGTCTATTATCAAATTACGTGCCCATTAACTTTCTTACGATCAACTAACCGCTTCGTTGATTGAACGTTGGCACGTCTGCGCTAATCTATTCCTCAAGTGCCCTACTTAAGTTTGAGATGCTTTTTTACTTCTCCTTTTAAACAGCGGTGGTTCGGGTTCATTGTGTGTCAAGACACTTTGAGTGAGAAGTGTGTCAACATGCACTGGTGTATTTTTATCGTTTACTAGCTCATATCTATTGAAAGCTTTTTTTTTTTTTTTGCCATCCGTTTGAGGGCCTGGACTTGTAACTTTGATGTCACACCTCCTGGTTGAAGGCATATTTCAAGGATTCAAAGAATTTGAATGCCACCAGCGTATTTCCATGAGGTAAATTTTCTCCTTTTTTTAAGTAAATGCTACCTTCTACTTCACTATATTTCATTATTATTATTGTGCTTTTTGTTTCATTGCATTTAATTGACAGCTACAGTTGCTATTACTTTGGAAATTTAAAGTATAAGTCTGGCATTTTTCTATATGTTTCTTATTGTCAACAAATTTCTTGTGCAAAACCAAACCAGCAATGAATTGACACTACTAAAAAAAGTTGTGCACACTATTAAAAACACGTCAATGCACCACATTGGGGGGGGACATGTTTCTTCACCACAAAGAGTTTGGGTCACGTTAGCCTGTTCAAGACACATCTTCAAAGACTGATAACAACAAACACGCCCTCAGTCACTCTCTCTCTCTCTCGCAGAGGCATGTATATGTTATCACAACCTCTTGACTTTGTGCCAAAGTTCTTGGAGAAATCCGTGGATGTGCAGCGACATCAAGAGATCGTGACGTGTAGCACCAAGAAGCTAGATTCCACATCCACATCCACCTCCACACAGCCTTCCTGTTATAAGTGTGTCTTTTCTAGGCCAGTTTGAGCGAAGGTAGCTGATCACATCACATTATACAACTGCTGAGTGCAGTTTTGAAAGTAGGACATTTTATTTGTAATAAAAGTATTTGCGCACCTTGATATCTTAGCAGCATCTGAAACCACAGACTGCCGTTTAGCACTACCAGTTATGCATATGTCGCTTTCCACAGATGTGGTTTCAGCATGCTTCTGCTGCACCGCCCATCTATGTATACTAACTTTGTGGTTGTCAAGATCACTGTTGGGTGGTAACTAACTGTAAATTGGGTTATAAAGTAGTTATAAAGTCCTCACATTATACAACAGTGGTTTGATTGTAGTAATATTTGGGTGATCATAGCATGTGAAGAGTTTTCTTTTATAATTTGTTTTGATTATGTTTTATGTTTGCTACAGAAGATCCCGCCATAAATAAAAAACAAGATACAATGATGAGGGAGTCACAGAAAAGCGCAGAACCGACAAGTGTTAAAAATAGACTTCTGATTTGTTCCTGACAATGTCGTCTTTCCATTTCACATCTAAAAGTGTGAATATGAAAGACATCACAGGCAAGCTGCGTTTCATCTGTCTGTTTCTATAAATAGTCATTTTAATAATCCAAGTGACTCTATGATCCTGTTCACACTTGCGTTTTTAAAATGCTTCGTCTTCCGATCACAAGTGGGCGGCGCTAAACGAAAATGCGAACGACCACTAAGATGCGTTGTGATCTGACCACTCCTTCCGCTTGCCGAGGTGGAGTATCACCATTTTTATCACATTTTTATATATAAATGAGATGCGTACCCGACAAGTGGGAAACAATGCAGCAGGATGTGGTTGTTTAAGTGTTAACACTGAATCAACTTTGTCCTGCCAAACTCAACTGTGGGAAGGTCCACGTGTGTTTGCATCACCGAAATGCATTTAAAGTTTAAACCGCCTCTAAAACACGACCAAGCACAAGTATATATGTATATTTAAATATAATTCATGGAATCGGGATGCTGCCGTCTGCAGGAATGTAAATTTTTATGAAGTTATTTTATTGATGCTCTTATTGTAAGTTGCTACTGACGACATCTACATGTATGTAAATGTTCCTGTTGATGATGATGATGGATGAGAGTCTCCTAGATGTGTTGGGGGGGGGGGTGAAGATGAAGGAACTGACCTGAGGGCCTGCACCAGGTTGAGGTCGGAGAACTCATGCAGCTCCACAAAAGCCTTCAGGGTCTGGAGGTGGAGATCCTCTCTGTGGGCCGGAGAGGAGAGAAGACACTTGAAACCAGATGAAGGTATTTACTTTCCCTGTTGGAACATGCCTTTAGAGTTCCTCTCTTCTCCTTCTCCTGCTGCTTCTTTTCCCCCCTCCCCTTTTCCTCTTACTTCTCCCTCTCATCTTTCATCCATTGCTCTCCTCCTCCTCCTCCTCCTCATGGCTTGATTTCATCCCCTCATCCTCCCTTCTTCCATACTGCCTCTGTAGCTTCTCCTTCTTCCCATCATCAACTTCCCTTTTCTCCTCCATTAGCCGCTTAACATTCCCCCTTCTTAACCTCTTCTTCTTTCCTCCCCCGAGTTCTCTCTCCTTTATTCTCACACCCCAAATCTTGCATCCCTTCTCTTGTCTTCCCTTTTTTTCCTACTTCTCACCCTCTCTATGCCTCTTCACCTGTCTGTCCTCCCCACTTCCTCACTTCCTCACCTTTCCCCGAGGAATTCTCCGATGGCTGTCTTGTTGAGTCCCTCCTCCTTGTAGAGGAACTCAGCGATGGGCTGGGCAGCTCTATCCAGCAGCTTATTCTCCACCAGGTAACTGATACCCTGCACACAAACACACAAAACAGATCACGTATGGGGAAGTGTACATTTTTCGGGGGGTCTGTTTTTCTCACACAGGATCTTTAGATGATGACATCGCACTCGACAGGAAAAACCATGAGCTTATGTTCACACACACACACACACATGCACACATTGCCCAATGCGCTGCGGGTAGCGGTGTTCAGTTTCATAATGAGCTCATCTCCCGTTTGTAATACCGAGCTTCTGTAATCCTAATTCCTTAAAAACAGTTTCTATTCCTCTTTCTTTCCCATCACAAGGGTTGGAGGAAAACAATCAAAAATATATTTGCAATGAAAATAAGGAAAATAAATGTTTAAAAAAAAAAAAAACTTGTGCAACCCTTGCACTTCTTTTCTGCAGCATAATCGGCTCACGTGAGTATTGTGAGGGCATTCGTATAGATTTAAAGGCATGTGAATGAACCTTGCAGAACTTGCAACCAATCTCCAGTAAACAAACTAAACAGACAAAAGGCCTAAAGTAACATTTAAGCTACGTAAAAGTGCGGGTTGCCTGTAACACTAACCACAGCTCACAGAAGACTTATTCTAGTAAGCTTATGCTTTTTTTTTTTTTTGCTGCAAGCATTTGCATTGACCAGTTTGACCTGGAAACCACATGCCTGCGTCAGTGTCAGTGTACAGCATTTCAACTGTGGTTAGAGAGTTAGAGGAAGTCCACACAAAAGAGCTAAACTAACAAGTGCTTCTTCGCTGGTGGTGCTCAGCTCAAACAGAGTTGCACTCTGCAGCTGTGAAAGGTTTATTTAAAAACCCTTCAAGAATAGCAAGACATCATTTCATATCGAGCACTGTGCTGATGAAGATGTTGCAGCTTAAGCATGTGATTGTGCCCCTCCCTCCCTCCCTCCAAAAAAAAAACACTGCTGAGCTCACTTTTTTGGGGTCCATGTTGAATTTCTTCTTCCCATTGGAGAACTGTTTACTCCTCTCAGTGGTTTTGCTGCAAAAAAAAAAAAAAGTTGCCAATAAGCAAAAAAGCTGAAACACAATGCCACGAAGTGAAATTAAAGTCATCGTCGTCACTATACTGGACAGCAAACTCATGGGCATCACGTTATTTTTAACCAAAAATGAGGAAATTGTTTCTCAAAAAAGTAATTTGAAAACCAAACATTTGTGAAACGGAGGCTCACTTAGATAAAAAAAACTGTTGGAACAAAACTGTAAAAGCGAAACATAAGTGAGCAAGATTGAAACATACAGTAGGAGGATTAAGTGGGGAGTTTTTTTAGATTAATAGCAAGGAAAATTGGTTTGATAAGCGCTTGTGGGTTTTTTTTTTCCAGACTGACACTGACCTTTCCTCTGCCGACTCAAAGCTGAGTATTCCTGCCATGACGTTGTCTATCTCCATCTTTAGCTTCTGGATAAGACAGAATGAGAGAAAGCTTGTTAATGATTGCAGTACTAGCAATGACACATTTGAGATTTGAAATTCATGCAAAATATCCTATATCGGATACACAAACACTTATATTTTTTGGGCCGTACCTGGATATCATCCAGAAGGTCCTTCTTGTACATCTTGATGCTCTCGATCTCCATCTTCTCATCCGCTGTGAAATCCGAGGAAACTGCAGAAATCAGAAAGAACAAACAGTTCTCAGGAAATTCAACTCCGATTAAGAGTCTGTCGTTCAAATTGAACACATCGTTTGAGTTGAGGAGGCGGAATTTGAACGACGAACGTGTTTCTTTAGATTTGAAATACTACATTTTGTAAACTAAGAGAATGTGCAAATTTGTATGTTTTACAGCTCCATTTGGTAGGGTAAGGTATCTTTTTTTCATTTCTCTCCACAGATAGATTTGTTCTGACGGTGTACAATCTGAATCAATCCACACATTATTGTACTGTATAATTAAAAATAGGGAAGAGAGGTTTCTCTGGAAGATATGTGAGGCAGGTGTTGTGGTTTTCTCGTGAAAGATAAACCTCAAAAAAACCATTTCTTGAATAGCACAGATATAGCACAGACATGAGCATGCAAATGTGAGGATGAATATCCAAAGACAGAACCTCTGTGGAGAATTTTTTCAGTATATTTCCACTCAGTCGACAATCATACTCGCTCACTCTCACATAAAGTGGGGGGGTTCACAGACACACAGAAGGGATGTATGAATCATGAAAAAACTGCACAGTCATTCTGAGAAAAGGCTTCCATCATAGTATCGGGATTAAGAAACTGTGTTCATAGGTTTCTAGGCAACAAGTAAAGTGCTGCTCAGCAACCATGTGCGTTTGAACTTTAAAGTTCTAGATGTCTCTCGGGTTATGATTTCGTCTCGGTTAACAGGACATCCCCCCCAGATTGATTAATGTCATATTAGTAATAGCCAGAGTCTGTCACTTTCACGCATGAAACCCACTACATTTAAGGCTTCAGTGATTCTGGTAAAAAAAAATTTTTACAGACGAGTATGAACCCTGTGAAGGAGATTTCAGATAAATGTAAAAGTATAAACAGAAATCAGCGTAACCAGAACTTTTTAAATCTGAAAATTCTGTCGTTTGTGTTGTATTTTGTATTTCGGAGCTGATACACTCAGCAGTTTTCAGGTTGAAGAAGAGAAGACCAAAGAGGCATCTGTTTGAAGTTTCTGGAAACGCTTTATTGACAAAAAAAAGCCTTGTAAGGGAGCGCGACTCGAGAGACACGTTCCCGGTGTCCCCAAACTCGTCTGACCCTGACAGTCCCAAAAACCCAGTCTTGAAGCGAGTCAGAGCATTTTAGGCCATCAGTCCCGAATCACAAATCTATGACCTCATCTTGGATTTTGTCTTGTCTCGTCTGGCGATGGCCTGCGTTCTGGTCTTGGTTCGCCATGAGGCAACAAATAACAACGCATGTTCATCTTCTGTCTGAGAGAACAGAAGAGTACAGCTTGATATTTTGTTGTCCTGGGTCAGTTATGGATAAGTTTTTTCTTACTTTCCTCCTTGAATTTTGACCTTTTTCCACCTTTAAAATCCACATTTTACACACAGAATTCTGACTTCCCTTTCGGATTCTCTAAATGAAATGAAATGAAGTGAAATGATGTTTTATATTTGGAAACAGAACATATTATTTCAACACTTCTTCAACACTACTTTTTGTTAACCGCCGCAAAGGTCGGTATATCTTTTCAATAGGATAAGTGGTACGTCGGCACAGCCATACCTGTGTTGAATTTGCACTTGAACAGTAAAGACACTTCTTGTTCAACTCATCACTGCATTACTGCTTTTAATTTGAAAATATCGCTTGTCTGATGTGTTGATGTGTGATTTAAGACAGCTTGTCCAGATGACAGCTGCATACTAAGATGTTATTCAGAGTCATTTACCTTCTTAGGCTCATACTTCCAGAATATGTAAAACGTTTGGTTGCTTTATTTGGCTGCTGCACCCTCATTTGAAAAAACTTTTTTTTTTTTTTTTTGCAAGGTGAGCCAGATGTGTCTTACAAGAAAAATCAGCTTCACCCCTTGTGCATATGGGAATAGAGTTTTAAAAGCAAACTTAGTAGAGCGGTTTGCACTTGGGCCGGCACTGAGAGAAAAAAGCAGAAGAAATATAAATGAGTTTCTCATCAGCATGGCATACAGCATGACAAGCACAGCAGGATGTTTTTCTTTTTTTCTACTGGTTAAACTAGAGCTGAAAGTGTGTGCTTCGGAGCGTGGAGGAGAGCAGCTTGTGTTGTGTGAAGCATGAATCCACCTCGGCAGGTTATTGAGAGTTAAAGAGATGGTGACTGTCAGTGTTTCCCTGTCAGATCTCTGAGCTGTTTTTTGTGTTAATGATCTAGTCAGGACTTCCACTTCTCCACCCTTCCTTTTAAACATCTTGTGCAACAAGCTGAGTGGCATGTCAAAGCACCCGCATACCCCCCCACACACACATAATGTGAATTGTGGTCTAAATCTAAAAAAAAAAAAAACATCTGTGGAGCAAAAGCAAACTCGATACTATGACTTTAAAGGCAGAATGTTTGGACGTCTAAGCAGAAATAGCAACTTCTGGTTTTTTTTGATATACTCAGTGATGCGTGGCCTTGTGATTCTCATCAAACAGAGTGTGACTGACTCTTCCCCATTTCAGCTCGGTGCGTGCCCTTGTTTATCGCCTCGCCACACAGTATCAATATGGTGATAAGCGGTACACCAAACGCTGTGCACTAATAACTAGAAACATTTACTAAGCAGCTGTTCTTGGGGTGCACCGATAGGTCACGCCAGAAAGAATATTAGAAATATGGCAATGTGAGAAGTGTGCTAGTTTTCTGTCATTACCACCTATAGAAGAAATTGGTGTGAAGAGTCACTAATTAGGGCTGCAGCATAAACAAACATCCAATACATTAACAATGACAAGATAGTAAATGTGTAAGAAGGCATTAAAATTCATTTTATACAGGTGATAAAGTCATTACATCATGCCTAATCCTGCAACTCAGTTCTTAAACTAAAAAAATAAAATGCCAAAGAATGTTTCAGAGAATAAAAATAGCAATAAAAAAAAAAGGGAGAGGAGCAAAAATAATTCTTACCCATTTCGCAATCAGTCATTGATATCCAATAAAAAGAAAAAGAACAAAAGAACAAAAAAACATATAATGTATATACAATAATCAAGAGGATATGTCCATATGCAGACTAGCTCAGCTCATAATGCACTAACATTCAGATGAATGAAGTCAAGGTTCTCTTTTCAACCCCACCTCTTCCTCATCCATCAAGCTGACATCATGAAGACACTACACTACCCCTTCAGAGTTAAACCATATATATATATATATAAGATTAATATTGACTCATGTAGTGAAGCAGTCATGGTGGGTCAAATGGTGCTTTTTTTTTTTTTTTTTAAATCTTAGGATGTAACCAAACAAGCAGTCTAACAGAGACTTCTATTAAGCACAGTTGACACGTTTGTTTGGCTTGAAAGTAGCTCCGCTGTTGCTAGAGCTACCATTAACATCCTCTTCCTGTGGTTGAAATGTTTAGTGATGATGATTAAGAGCGTTTTGTAATTTAGTTTGACATCAACGTGTGGTTGCAAAACACAAGGGGGGCCAGAGTGTGTGAGTTTTGAAAGCCGGGAATATTCTCATGCGGTGAGGTATCCCTGACGCTCATCCTGCAGCACTCTTAAAGATGTATCATTCGTTGGCTGTTCTGTGAGAATAATCAAACACATTTTGCAATTTATCGAGCGTCAAATTCGACCACCTTCCTTTTTGTTTTATTGTTGTGGGGTGACTCGGGGCTGACTTGACAGGTAAACAACCTTTTGATTATTGCAGAAGTCGTGACAGCTGCACACACTGCATCCTCAACAGTGAGTTGACAACGACCTCCTTCTCATCAGGATGTCACTGAAATCATTGAAATCAAGTGCATTGAAAACATGACTTATATGCAAGTCATTATTAGAATATCATTATAACACAATAGAATCTAAAATAACCAGACTGTGACAGTATTAAAGTCATCGAATGCTGGATGTGAAGCTGTTAGAGCTAGAAGAGGTTTTGGGTAGATTCACAAAAAAATGATGCAGAGGGGCCATCTAGTGGTTATGAAGGTACATCACAGTTATTGTCATTAACATGTAAAAATGTGTTGGGAGATGTGTTATTGTATTAAGTATTTAAAAATGTTATTTTGTGTTACTTTTCTTTTTTTTTAATCTCTCAACTTATTAAACTACTTAAAAAAAAATAGAATTAAACTAAACAACAGATCTGTGTGTGTGTGTGTGTGTGTGGTGCATATGCCTGCATGATTGCACAGGGCACAAAAGGGGAAGTTTAAATGAAGAGTTATTGTCACTGCAACACTTTCCCCCTTTCAAAAGAGCCATTTTAAACCTACTACGTGTTGCAAAAGGTCGTCTTTTTCCACATTATTCGACTCACTTATATAGTTTTATTTAATCATTTTTTTTTACTTTCTTGCACAAGTTCTGCTGTGTAGATAAAAAACCATACAGCAAAAAAAACAAAAAAAAAACAGGAAGATGCGAGGCAAAATGAGAGAAGAGAAAGAAAACAGAGGCAGCAAAAAAGGGAGGGGGGTTGAGGGAGGTTGAGGGAGGTGTGTAACAATTTCCTGTAGTTGCATGAACTGAGAACCTTCCTGTCTGTTTCTGTCAGACGGAGGAGCGCAGACGAAGCTGAGCGGAACAGGATGCAGGCTATCAAGTGTGTGGTCGTTGGAGATGGGTACGCCATTATTTTTACTTTACCTTATCTTGTTCAAAACCTAAGCTGCCTTCTTATTAAATCTTAAAAGTTTTAACTCAGCTGATGGACGGGATGTTTGATCTTACAGGCTCAGAATTGAAGGTTATTGGATGAATGTGTCACAAATTTGGCAAATACGGCGTTGACAGTCTTGGGTGATCGTCTGAACAGCTTCCGCAGTGAAGTGTGATTTTATTCAAACAAAAAAAAAGAAAAACGTTAAAAGGCTGCTGTGCTCATAAACTTGTTGAAGGGTAGTTATTTCAGTGTTACGTGTACATCTTTAGGTGTGTGTGTGTGTGTGTTTGACAGCACTGATTCAGAGTGAGTGTGCTGGATGACACAGGCCACAACATGCAGGAAAATGCTGCAACGCAACAAGCTTTAGAGAACAGACTCCTTACTGCGGGTTAAAATAGAAGATGTGCTAAAAAAGAGTTTCATGTAGGACAGAAAAAGGAAGAAAGAAAAAAAAAACAGGAAGACACACTTTTCTTGCATTTGGCCAGTACTGCTACTCTTTAATACTGGAAATCTCGCTGGATTTGTTGGGTCTAAAGGCTGAAATAAAGTATCCCAGAACAAGTTTGGACAATGTGCCGTGTAGCGCATCAGAAAGACTAAGTTGTACATACTTTTCATCCTTAAAGGTGGGGCGAGAGGCTGGAGGAAACTGTGAGACGGAAGTAGCTGTGTCTGCAAATGATCAGTAAACAGAGAATTAAACATTTACAGGTTGCACGCAAGTAGCAGCGTTTCCTTGTGTGTGTTGAATGTACCGCTGTGATTTAAAAAAAAAAAAACATGGAGGAGAGGTTAAGACAGGCTCTGTATTTGGATGGTGTTAAGATATTGGACTTGAAATTAAACTGCAAGTATGAGCGGAAAGTGCTGACTACAAACCCCTAAAGCTGAAAGTCAGCACTCTCAGTTTTTCTTCTAAAACCACCAAGACATTGGAGGACAAAACCAAAACAAGAGAAAAGTTGTCAATGTCACTCGTCAAAAAAAAAAAAGTATAGACTGTGCCCTATAAAGTTCACAAGTTGTGACATATCCTGACACTTTTGATCATTTTTAAATAAATATATCTGACATTTTGTCATTTGACAGATGCTTTTATCCAAAGCAATTTTCAAGTGAGGCAATCAGGCAATAGGGGACGGTGACTCAAAAGAGCCGTGGTACAAATTCACAAGTTTCCTTTTTTAAAAAATTCAAGTAAGAAAACACTAGAAGTGCGTATGAGATACCAGAAACAACAAGAAAGTAGTGCAACAATCAAATCCTGACATATCGTTGGCATGTCAAAACTGCAAAATCTTACACCGTTTTTTTTTTTGTTTTTTTTTGAAAAGGAAGAAGACAGCATTAGTTGTTGTCAGCTTGCTAGCAAAAGATTTCTCATAACTTTCAACCATTCGAATGCCAAGCATGTTGCTCGCTTGACGTCTTATGTCAAAAACATGAGTTCTATTTTATCACGGTATGAGATCTTACATGGCTGTTGTCCAGAAACTGACCCAGATTTCGATCATGCTGTTCTCGTTTCTTGTCTGAAAACAAACACACACACACAAAAAAAGGAGGAAATATCGTGAGGAATGTGGAGAAACGAATTTGGGGAGATGTTAAGAGTTCTGCCCAGTTTCACACCTAGTTTCCCCCCCTCTGGACAGCCACTCTGAAAAGCATTGATTTGCTTGGTTTAGAAGAACTGACAGGAGCTTTTTAGCACCTCTCAAGGCCTACATTGGCCTCATGCGAACTGAGAAGCTGTCAGTTGAAGATGGTCCTGCTATGAGTAATCTCTACCATGATTCTTCAGTTTCTGATCAGCTCTGATTGAAGCTAACCTGGCGCCGTGCTGCAACCCATGCAAACATTCTCTGCTGTTTTGTAGAAACTGCTTGGCCTTTTGATTTTGGGGCTCCACCAGTTTCACAGAAGGTGAAGTCTGCGCTGGTGGACCTTGTTGGAGACGGTCTTTGAAAAGAATCTCAGCAGCTGCACTGTTTTTGTGTGTGACATGTGAACACGTGTGTGTTCGTCTATCCATGTGACTAAACCAGATGTCAAAAAAGACGTATGGCTTCCATTAACAGAAAGAGAAGAGGAAGTTGGTCTGGTATTGTAGGGAAGTCCTATTTTATAATGTATCTGCTAAGTTATAAGGTATCATGCTGTAGATTTATGGCCCTGCTGTTGTTACAGCGTTGGCCTGTTAGATGGATTGATGGATGGACTGGGTCAATATCATTGGAAATACACAACTTTAAAAGCAGAGGCCCATCAGTGTTTCCGTCATTAGAATAATGCTGTGAAACCTCTATTTTAAAATCTAATGGGGATCCCAAGTTTCCAAAGATACTGAATATGTGTAGAATATTTCCATTTGATGAAACAGTGCTTGTTCATCGCTGGAACAAGCTGATACAGAATATATATATACATATGTGATACTTTCAGACATAGCACATACTTTCAAACGTTGCAGCAGCTCTCTACATCACACATATCTATGTGCTTAACAATAAAATACAAAAGAAAGACAAAAATAGAGCAAGTCTAAAGAGGTGGGTCGTCTCCTGTCTGTGGTACAACAAATCAGACGCCAGACATCCCCACCCCCAAAAGAGAGAGAGAGAAAAAAAAAAGATAGATGAGAAAACATAAATAAATGATACATACACAAGGTGGTTTCCAATTCACAGATTCAAAAAGCTATTTAAAGGTGCAGTGTGTAGAATTTAGTAGCATGTAGCGGAGCGGACTTGGCAGAAATTGAATTTATAATTATGTTTTAATTAGTGTTTAATCACCTGAAAATAAGAATCATTGTGTTTTCGTTGCCTTAGAATGAACCCTTTATGTCTACATAGGGAGCTGGTCTACACCATGTTGCACTGTCATGTTTTGCACAGTAGCCCAGAATGGACAAACCAAATGCTGGCTCTAGAGAGGTGCCTTTCATGCTTTTTTTTTTTTTTTTTTTTTTTTTTTTAGCGAGTTTCACAGCTCTGTAGGTTGTGCTACATACTCGTAAAGGAGGGGGAGGGGAGGAGTGCTCAGTTAGTTGCAGTCTGCAACCTCACTGCTGTATTCCATTAAATCTTTTGACACTGCTCCTTTAAATCTACACACAAGGAAACAAAATGGGAAAATTGTACACTGAAACTGAAAATATTACATTTCAAAAACAATTTTAAAAACATATTTCATCTCTTCAGATGCTCTGCTTTGGACACAAAACAAGTTGTAGATGAATAGATGTAAATATGATATACATATCTCAATTTCCTCTCACTTTGGTTTCTGTTTGAATGTGGATCGATACCTTTTTGACTCCATATGGAGGAGGCCATTTCACTGTTTTACTGTGTTCTTCTGCTTTTTTGGACTGAGCCAACTGAAAGGAGACAGGGGTGTCTCAAACAAAGTTGGAAGAAATTAGAGAAAGTACCCTGTTGTGACAGACACATGGACAAAACTAAAAGGCTAACACAGAAAAAGAGAGAGACAGGGAGAGAAAAGAAAGATAGTCTCAGTCGAGGAAAGAAGAGTGAAATACACAAGAGGAGACGGAGAATGGGGATGAAGAGTGAAGGGACAGAACCAGAGACACAGCGAGAACGAATCTTCTTTGAAGAGTTTGCCAAGCTGAAATGAGATTATGTAGGATGGTGTCAGCAGGGGACAGAAAAGTTGATGGAAAAGCAGATTAAGAACAAAGAGACAGAGCGAGATCAGAGGTAGAGGGCTTTTTTTTTTGGGCTTTTTTGCTTGATGGCTCAGTTAGGCTGGTTCCTGTTTTCAACTGAGCGACGCTTCTGAAACAGATCAGTTCCCCTTTGACTCACATAACCACAGCGAGTGCACACACACACACACACATGCATGCGGTCGTATTTCTAAATTTGTGAGGACTTAAATTAACATAAGTCACACATCTCACAATTCATACATTCTTTAACTATCACAAGTGCATGCCTAACTCTTCCTGTATATGTGACCGAACCTAACCTTTAACTTTTAAACTGCCTAAACTTGGTTGAAGTCGCAACTTGACAAATGTCATCAAACTGTAAAAGTCAAGCTGGACCTCACAGAGATAGAAATATTCTCTCTCACACACAAATACATACACACACATACACACACACACACACACACACACACACACACACACACACACACACACAGACACACACACTCATGGCTTTTCTTGACAGCTGCTCACTCTATTGAGTCATCTTGTTCCTGGCCAGCCATCTTAAAATGCCGTCCTCTATGATCAGGGCCTTCTTACACCCTGAATTAGTTTTCAGTGTAGTTTAAATAAATTTAAAAAAAAAGACTATTTAGATTTTAGCATCAAAAAACAACGCAATTTTTTGGTGGATATTTCTCATCAAGTCCAGAGAATGACATGTTTCCTCAGTTATCTCTAGTGGTATCTAGCAATGCAGAAAGTTTAGTGTTATCAGCACATAGCTTGCAATGAACTGAGCTAGTTGCTACTCATTGTGCTCATATGCTGTGTCCGATATCACTCCCTTAACATTCAATAGTTCACTATATAATAAGCAGCACGTTGGGATTTGTGACACTGAAAACATAAACTGTAATTTTCATGTCTGAAGTCATAGATGAAGGATTGAAATGTGCTAAATATGCTAAATGCTAAATATAATATTCCATTGTGGATTTTTTTTTTTTTATAATGTTCATACATTTCACGCTGAGAATTCAGACGCTTCAATTTGACAAACAGGGAGTGATTTTGAACAAAGCATCTGAAAATATCATCACTCAACTGTCTTTTACTTTGAAATTTTGAAAAATGCACAAAAGTACTTGAGACTGTTCTTTTGAGCAGTTTTAATATAATTTTTTTTAGACTTGTTTTTCAAATAAGCACCACAAAGAAGAGCAAAAACTATGAGTGGCAGATATTTTGTTTGCCTCAAAACTGTGAACCTTGGCAACCAAAAAAAAAAAAAAAAAAAAAACCCTCAAACTATGCACAGTGAAAGCCCACGCTCTATGACAACTGAAAAAAAACTCCATCCGGCGATGACTGTGAGACGTAGCTGACAGCTCTAGAAAGTAATGTCTGACTTTAAATACCAACTTTAAAACCAAATCTTTGTGTATCTGTAGTTACTAAGATGACTTCAAAATGACATCTGCCTCCTCAGGACTGTGTGGGCACGGTTTCATCAGATTTGATTGTCATCGGTGTATCCTTGGCAACACGAGTGAACAACACATCTCTCATCCTTCCCCTTCTTGTTGAATGAATGATAAGTGGAAATTTGACATCACCTTTTTCCATCAAGACTCCAAGAACCCTTTTAAACCAGTGAGGAGATGGCAGATAGCCGACCGAATGGCTTATTGTAAGGAGCCGACTGAGAAGATAGGATTTAGGACTTTTAAGATAAGTTTGTGTGCTGAGTTGGAGAAGTGATTTCTGGATTTCTGGATTTGCTAGGGCTTGCCTTACAACTATTATGTGAGCAGAAGAGTACAATTTACATGTAAGGTACACAATAAATGGTAGGCTTCAAACCACACAGTGTACAGTTGAACCTGCACCTGCACACTGTCCTCAAAGACAAACCACATGTAGAGTTTTGAGGCCGTACGGTAGCAGAACAACACCTGGTGTGTATCAGTCAGGATGGTATTTCTCAATCTACTTCTGTTTGATTAAAGCAACAAAGCTGAAGCAACATGTTCACAATCAGAGCTGCCTAAAACATTATCTGTGCCCTTCGTCTTCTTATTAGGGAAGACGAAGGGCACGAGTCCTGGCGTTGTTGTCGAAACGCTGACAGCTAAAGCTCTGGAACAACATAAGAGGCGGGCTAGTAGATACATGTTTGATCATCTCCTCGCACGCAGGATGCAGCGCGGTTTCATCACGGTGGAAGTTGACACGAGCTGCTCACTGCGCTCCTGTAACGAACATGTTATTGCATCTGAGGTTTTAGTGATATTTTTTTAAGTATTATAGCACAAACTTGTGATATTGGATATATATGATCAGTCTTTCAACTCTTTTTTTCAACAGTTGTGTCCCTATTCCATTCTTCACGTTTTATATTTAAAGTCTTTATGTTGGTATTGATTTTAAAATGGACTTATTTTAAAAGCATTTCACGGTCTTTCACCAGCCTACTAGTCTTCCATGCTTGCAATATTAAACAGTACAACCTCTGATGTCCTCTGGCACAAGACTTTTAGTTATTCCAAAGTGCAGGGCAAAGATCTTTAGTGAGTGAGTGCTTTTATTTTTTAGATATGTTTAAACCTCTGTAGCTTGGCTTTTGATTTGAATACTTTATGGATTATGGATTATTTATTTTATTTAATCATTTATTTTATTGTATTAAGATTTTTAAATGTTTTTTTTATTCCCTCCTAATTATTTATCATATTCTTTTTATCTGTTTTATCCAATTCTTATCTTAAATCTATATTATTGGTTTTCTCCAGTTTCACATATATTTCTTCTTTTTCTAGTGTGTATTAGTCTCAGGTTGTTGGTTCAGTCTTATTTACGGCTTGTCAGTCATCTGTAAAACACTCTGAACTGCTGCATTTACTTTTATGAAGGGTTCAGTGGAAGTAAAGTTTACTTGATAGATAAGCGGGTTTTGAACATATGATGCATTTTCACAGGAAGAGTGACTCATAGACGTCATACTACAATGAATACTGCACAACAACCTTTTAACATTTGAATGCACCAATGCACGGTATTGCCCATCAATGCAATGTGCAAGGAGAATGGACGAGCTGCTCACAGCTGGTAAACAAATCGTGGAAAACGGTGAAAAAACAATGATCTTAATTTTTAAAGTTTAACTGCCAGTCGGATGCTTAAGTCACCGCCTGATTGATATCTGTCAGTGCTCGTCTCGCTCTGTTTCCTGTTAGTGCAAAACATATAGTACAATTTCTTGTAAGCTACCTCCAGACTCAGTACACTTTGAAAATGTACTGCATTCTGTTATTATGTAATTTGGATTCGAGCTCATATGACTCTTTCTCTCCCTACAGTCCCACCCACCTCCAGTCTTTCCCTCACTTCTTCTCTTACAGCCTAAAACTTTGCTGCCTTTTCATAATTCCTTGCTGTATGTGTTTTTACTTGTGTGATTTAGAGCTGTGGGGAAAACATGTCTTCTCATCAGCTACACAACCAATGCCTTCCCCGGGGAGTACATTCCTACTGTGTGAGTATGACGCACACAGACACACATGCTCTCTCTCTCTCTCTCTCTCTACCCCCCTCTCTCTCTCTCGTTCTCTTTGTAAAGGTAAATGAAAAACATAAATTACGTGGAAAAGAAACATGTTGTTGCATATATTGCACATTGCATTAATTGCAATATGCAAATGTGTGCATGCATGGACATAAGTTAGGTACTTAACTGCGCACAGTAACAAAGACAAACACACAGCAGTATGTCTGCAGATATCTGATGGCGTTCACACTAACAGGTTTGGGCTGGCAGCAGCCTACAGGTTAGGAAAACCCTTTTTCCTAAAAGCTCACCTTGTTGAAACCTTGCAGGCAAATAGAGAAGAAGGTAAATGATAAACACACTTATTTCCATTACAGTGCCCATGAGCAAGGAACTAATCTTATGTCTTCTCCATTGCATGAAAATAATAAACTTTAAGAAAGTTACAAGGTGCTTTATACATGAGTGATTAAAACATTTCAGGACTACAAGTGGTAACCATGATAAATCAAGCAATAAAGGTGTACAATTTGTAGATTTTAATCACATTAAAAAATAATGCTATATGATAAGACAAATAAGAATTAAAAAAACAAACAAATAAAACAAGTAATGAACATTAGAACTGTTTAATTTAGCTGTTCATAAAGATTGCACTCTGGCTTGTAGGGGACCAGAAATATAACTAGCCACTAACCCATAAAATGCTATAATCAGTAAAAGCTAAAAAAACAACAACAACCCTAAAGCTGACTGTTAACAAGTGCAGAGAGGCCAGAACATGGATGATATGATAACATCTCTATGAATTTGTTAAAAGCCTCTAATAACATGACAGTGAGGCAGGATGTTGCTAAAACATCAGATGTCTTCATCAGCGTTACATAAGAGAAAACTGAAATCTTCTACAAGATGTGCCAACTTAGTACAAGCCGCACCTCTGACTTTACATACACACAGTTAAGATTTTAGATTTTGTATTTTTATGTTTTGTAAATATTGTATTTAGGTTTTTATATATGTATTTAGATTTATATATTACATTTTCTGCTTACAGGACTATTTAAGTATTTTGAATTGAACTGAATACAATGCACTGTATGTAAGCTGAACTTACCTGTCATTTGCTGTCTTATGTGTAGCATCAATGTGCAAAATGTAGATCCAGTTAGGAAAGTAACACAAAAAGCTGCTAAATGAGACCATAATGTTTCAGACAGACCACAAGGGGGCAGTGCAGCTTAAATATCATCATCTCTACCGTACAGAAGACTTTGTGCTTATGTCCTCAAACACAGATGTGTTTTACCTGCAGAGATTCAAAAGATTCTGTACATATGTTTTAGCAAATAAACACAACAAGGGAATTAAAAGGGTCTGTAATCCGTACAGTGTAAATGTCTCATTAAATGACCAAAAAATAGAGCTACTTACTTTATTAAACTGACTGCAAAGCACCTTGTATCTGCTTTGAAGAGTAGTATATAAAGAAGTGTATAAGTAAAGACATTTTATCATTATCATAATTTATAATGCTCTAATAAAGCTTCTTTTTCATGGCTTCCCTAAAAGAAGAGCCTCCCTTCAGATATCTGTACATTGAATACTTCCTTATAAGATCACATGCCAGTAGATGACTCATGTTTCACAACCCTACCTTGGTGTGATGGCATTTCTAGAGCATCTACAAATCAAACGATTGATTGTTTAAGTAATCAATTAAATTAAAGACTGACTCGCTGACTGACTGATTGATCGCTGACCTTCCGCGCTCCCCGCAGATTTGACAACTACTCAGCTAATGTGATGGTGGACAGCAAGCCAGTCAACCTGGGCCTCTGGGATACAGCTGGACAAGAAGATTACGACAGGCTCCGCCCACTGTCCTACCCACAGACGGTATACAATCACACACACACACACATATATATACACAGTTCATTAAAAAAGATAAAAATCCACTTTGTCTCCCGCTGTGAAACCCAAGAGAGTTGAGATTGCAACTGTCAGATCCATATACAACACTGCTGTCTGAATGAACTACATCCCATTAAATTAAAAGACAAATAAAGACAGTGGCAAATAAAAGAGAAAGAGATAGACTGGTTATTAAACAAGCTGCCAAATGTGTGAAGACTATCAGACTTTTTTTACACTTTCCTTCACTTTTACAAACAATCTGGGACCAACAACACCTGACAAACATCAGACAGGAAAGTCACAGTTTCTAGATGAAAACCTCATGATATTACACTTTTGTTGTTATGCATAAATATCAGTCAGTTAAAACAGCAAAACAACTCCAATCTAATATTTAGTTATTTGCATATAATTATTGTATTATTCAGTGTTATCATTATATAATCCTGAAAACAGAATTAAAGCAAAAAGCTAATGTAGTAAAACAAATGTTTGTTTGGTTCAAAACACACATATTTAAGCTATTTATGTAATTGAGAAATACAAACAGATACATACAGGGCATAACATGTTGATCCCTTGTGAAACAAATAATTACTACCTGCCTCAAAAATATAGGCCTAATGCATTGTTTCCAGCAGTTATAATAAATATTTTTATATAAAGAATGGACCACATGACCATGTGTGATGTGAAAGGGGTCAATCATAGTAACAAACCTGGTTTTCAGCCACAGCAGACAGATGTTTTCAGCTGTAAAAATCCACTGTAAACTACCTGCCCAGCACCAAACTGCATTCAGATCAAGTTAGCAACTAGCTAGTGTAGCATTTAGTGGCTAAAGAGACAAATATTTCTCTCAGTGAGACCAAAACAGAGCTAAAAGCTAAAAGAGTGAATATTTGGCTTACATTTGCTTGTCTCGACTTCAACATATAAATGCTAATATTGTTCCATGTCAGCTGGATGTGTAAACACTGTAAGCAAGTCTTTGCTAGCATGTTAACTTGCTGATAGCATGACAATGTTGTTGCTTGTTCCTGCTGCCCCCAAGTGGCTAAAAAACGTAATTACTGCTCATATTCTGACCTCTCGCAGTGTCCTCTCATAGTTAGTCTCTACACCAAACTTCTGAAGCACAAATCTAGTTTTCATTCATGTACCTTATCAGTCTTCTATAAGTGGGTGATTAATCTTTCATTGAGTTTTCACAGAGCACAGAGTTTTTTTTTATTATTTAGGTTTTATGATGTTTGTTTATGGAGAAAACAACATCCGCCATCACACTTTATTAAGGTTGTACGTTACCTAAAACAGAAGAACATGATTACAGTGAATATTATTTAATGTAAGAGATGCAACAACATTTTTGAAGAGTGATTTACAGGTCAAATTTAACCCGGATCACCCTCTATGTACAAAAATGTGTATCTACTGCACTACAATAAAAAATAGATAAATAAAAAAAAACACATCTACAAATATTTCCATTTCTGTTTATTCTGGAGCAGCTTAACTTCAGGATAGAATAATAATGTTTGGGTTGTTTTTTTTTCCACTGCTCTCAAATGTAAAAATGGGTCAAATTTGACCCGAACAGTTTGAAAACCGCATTTTTCCACACTAAGCAAAGATTAGAATCCCTCTAGTGATAAAATAATTCAAGAAGTTACATGGTATGTATGATCATACCATTGCAAGTATAGAATAACATATATACTGTATATTAAAATACATACACTTGTATAGCATAGCTCTTTGTGGTCTAATCTGGCATCTAATCTTTCGACTCTTGTTCTTCTCATAGTCTTAACTTTCTGCCCATCTTCTCTCCCCTTTTTTGTATCCAGGATGTTTTTCTGATCTGTTTCTCCCTGGTGAGTCCAGCATCGTACGAGAACGTCAGAGCTAAGGTGAGTCTCATAAATGGTACTTCTTATCCTTTAGTTTACCTGAATAAATTGCCTTCCAATTATATACATTTTCTCAACTGGTTTAATTGCTGCCTCCCCTGCTACACTTCAAACAGAAGTTTGCGCATGTATGTGAGAAAAAAAAAGAAGAGAAAGAGGAAGAAATAGTCAGAGATAGGATAATTGTTGCTGTGTAAAATGGACCACATGCTTGAGATTGATTATATGTCTTCTGTGATATTCCTCAACACTGTCTATCTTTAGTCTGAGTGGTGAACAATGAGGGGGAGGAAACAAAGTGTCACCATCGCCACACCGTGATTCTCTTTACATCTAGCCAACTGTCCATTTAGAGATGTACAATTTCCTATATTCATTTTAAGTTCTTGTAGGCTATAGGTATATATTATAGATACATTTAATGCAAACCAAAACTTTTGATGGATTTCTAATGGCACATAAAAGTCTCCACCAGTGATAGAGATGCCCTTTTATATTAGATGATTTCAATTATCTTTTAGAGCCCAGAATCTAATTGTCTGTCTCTCGATTGAGATGTCACTTTTTAAATTTCCCCCATGTCACTGTCCACAGAGCCGCATCAATTTGCAGAGAGCTGTGATAGATCATTTGAAATGGGAAATGAAAAGTTATCAGTTTTGTTGCTGTTGCATAACAGTGCTGTTGAGAGCTGGGACTGTTTTTTTTTTTTGTTTTTTTTTTAAAAATGCTTTTCTATTTGGTGCATTCAACAGCTCAATCTGGTCTATTTTACACAATCTCCAAAGACAATTTAACAAACCACCTCCGAATAATAACTTACAGTTGAGTTGTTGTGTTCAAACACATCATTTGATAAGAGTTGGAGAATTTGAAGCCACACACAAAATTGCAGGTGTCAGTTCTAAGGAAAAGTGTTGCCTTTCATATCTTGTGGTGGATAAGAACGTTATATTTGTTGGTTTATTGAAACATGATTGATACTTAATAACTACATGTGCAGCCTAAACACCCTAGTAGTTTCCAACCTGGGGGTCCCAACTCTGATGAATTTATTTTAACAGATGAGGAAATTTAAGAAAGGCAGTTTGCCAAAAATATGTTTTCAACTCAATTTTTTTATTGACAAAATAACCACAAAGTCCATTTTCTGGACTTTTTGATCAAATAACATGATCTAAATCAGCAGGTAGTGTGTGCCCAGTTGTCATGGACTTACTATTATTTGGACTTTTCTATAGTCTAATTTAACCTGTTCATGCTTCTAAAAATGATCTGAGTAAAACTAAGAAAACTGCTCACAGCACATTGACAACCAGTGGCAATGAGTTGCAAGCAGACATTGCTTTTATTTTAAAGGGCTCACAAGCCAAAAAAAAAGTAGTGACTACCGCCCTAACCTAAGGAACAAAGTATGGTCTAAATCCACGGATGCATATTGAGCAGAGAACTAATACAGTACATTATGTCTCTGCAATCAGTAGGGCTCTGTACAGACTTGTAATACATTCCAAAGTGGAGACAAATACCAAAATGCAAATATCCAGTAAGTGCAGCACATGAAATGCATTTAAATTCCATGAATGTAAAATTTATTTTGATTTTCCTAATAGTTTTTTTTTTTTTTAGATTTCTGTTCATCCATTACTTTTATTCAGGGTCTTTGGGGTTAAATCATTTCGTCTTTCAATCTCAACACGCTGAAAAGAATGCCAGATTGTATGAAGAGTGTTGAGAGATAAAACTGAAGTGCTCTCTATGTTATATTAGTTTCATTTATTCTCCATTTCCTGTGGTAAAATGACACAAGAAGGGAGAACCTCTGAAAGAGCTTTCAAAGCGTGTCCTCTCTCAAAAGCACTCACTGCTCTTCAACCCTAAAAAATCTCCAGTACCTGTAAGAATGCCCACATGACAAATGAAGTTTCCTTCAAGAATATTGAGTAGATTCATTTTAGTGTGACTGACTTCTGCTTTGTTCTCGTTTGAATGCCACGTGAGTCGTCATAGTTGTAAGGGAACGGAGCGGTACAATAAAATGTGGTTCTTGCTGGATTAGTTGGTATGGAGGGAAATTAAAAAGGACAGTCGGGCGATGATGAGGTGAAACTTCTGTAGTAGAAAGCACAGTTACGGTGATAATTTCATACCCAGAAAACAAAGTTGTTTTTGGTTAAACATTACAAATAACCAGCTGTCCTGTGAAAACCATGCATCTCCAAATCAGCAACTTTCATGCCTTAAAAACATGTGTTTTTGGTTTTTGGCATTATGTTTTTCAGGTAATCCAACAGGAGTTTAATGTTTTTTTAGCATTTGAAGTAGGATAACCCTCTCCATCTATAAACTGGACAGTGATTTACCATAAATGTCTTGTGGGTGACACAATACACAATCCCACCAAGGGTTTCACCTTATTCCAGTGATCCAATGCAGCAACAAAGGCAGAGAAGAAGACGACTGTAAGCTAAGAATGTTAGCTAGTGAACTTACAGTCTGTAAACAAAGCAGGATTTAAAAAGTCTTATAAAAAATCAGCTTTGCAAATGTTTTATGAGGAAGGAAATGTAAAAAGAATGTTTAGATACTTCAAAACTCCACAATCTCAGTGTAAAGACAGGCACCTACAAGCGTGTTTTGTGATATCACAATTAGTTTGGAGCCATTCGTAGGCGAGTATGCAACTTGTGGAAACTTGAATCCTCCAGTGTACATGAACTGAGAATGAGCCTTTCAGGGTTAAACTTTTGTAATGAACAATATTCGAAGAGAGTACAGTCGAGACCTGCTCTAAGTGGAAAGTGCCCTGAGATAACTTTTGTTATGATTAAGTGCTGTATAAATAAAAATTGAATTGAATTTGCATTTTCATAGACTCTGGATTTTTCACTGAGGGAGACGGAGATGCCTTTCTAAGAGTTTTCGATTAGCTAACTGAACATTTTTTTTGAGGAAATACCATGTTAGTCACAAACTATTTTTATTATTCAAAGCAGAGCATTGTTTTTTTTTTAGAGAATTCTTAAAACTTGTCTGGAGGGTAATGTTAATTTTAGCCATAGAAATCTTCTTTATGAACTCTGTTTTAAGACTCTTTACACAGCTCACATCCAACAAACCTGTTTCTCTCACTCAACCCATCGTCAGTCTCAGAAAGCTCAATTTTTGTGTGTAGAGGTTAACAACCATTGACAAGGCACCAGAGCGGCTAAATGTCAAGCAAATCAAAGCGTAATGACAGAGTGGAGTATTGATTGACCAGCATTCTGTTCACACAGTCTCTGTCTATCATCAGTCACATAGTATTTGCTCTGTGCAACATTACAAGACTCACAATCAACATGAGAGCTGAAAGATTAGTGTGGGATTATCAATTGTTTCATGCAATTAAAAGGAAATTAGATTATTTAATTGGATGGTTTAGTGACTGTGACACTGTTGGATGACACAATAAAAAACACAATAAACATTAAAAAGGTCACAGAATTACACAAATGACTCTGACTGGCTTTTGTCACTGGCTACAACACTGGCCTACCATGTGATCAGCACTGACTAGTGGACTATTGCACATGGGTTTAATGTGATTATCTAGTCCAAGTCATGTCTGAAGTCATTCAAGACTATTTCAAGTCAAATGTTTTAGAGAAGGTCTCATGTCAAGTTTCAAGTCAATAAAGAAAAAAACGAGTTAAAGTAATTAAAAAACTAAATGCAAGTCTTAAGTAAATTAAAATGAATTCAAGTCTGAGTCATATCCCAAACATTTTAGCACCTAGTCAAATCTTTTTGTTTTGGAGCCAGTTTCAAGTTAATTAATTTGAACCAAATATGAAATTTCACATCAATTAAAACAAGTCCAAATGAAGTCTCAAGTAATTCTTAACAAGCTAAAGTCAAGTCATAAGTAAATCGAAACAAGATCTGGTCAAATCTGAGGTCTTTCTTAGCAAGTCTCAAGTCATTGAAAGTATATCCAAGTTATGTCTCCAGTCAATGGAGATCAAGTCTGAATCAAATTCAAATATTTTAGAGCAAGTCTAAGTTGTATCTTGTCTTTTTGAGTCTCTAGTCAAGTTTAAAGTCAGTGAAGTGAAGTCCAAGTCAAGTCCTAAGTCATTTGAGACAATTATCAAGTTTCAAGTAAATTACGACGAGTCCAAATGTAAATCTCAAGTCCAAACTAAGTCTTTTAAAGCAAGTATTAGTTCAAATCTGAGTCAAATCTCAAGTCTTTATAATTGCAGTTCAATTTATTGTGGAAGTCAAAATGTAGGTCTTTAAAAACCCTGACAGCTGGTCATTAAAGTGACACAACATCTGTGTTAATAGTGTTATTACATAGTGAAGACTAAGTACTTTAAATGTAAAAGTTATTACTGTAATTAAATATTCAAATTGTGGTTCTATTCAAGGCTTGCCTAAGACTGTATGTCATTATTATCGCAAAGATCAAGACTTGATCTTGTTTTAGGTGTCAAGGCAAGTGCAGTCTCCAGGGAGTCATGACTCAAGTCCTCATTTTTGTGAAAGTGACTTAACTCTCAGGTCTACAGCTCTGTAGTGAAGCTGCTGAAAAGAACACACCAAATTCAGGAAATATTCACTTGATAAGTCAACTTCTACCAGTGAACCTCCCCTCTTGGCTGTGACCACGATAGCATGTCAAAATGAAATTTGTTTTAGTAAAACTTCAGAGGCACAGATAAAGTTGGAGAGGGAGAAGCAGACTAAAGGAATCCATTAGTTTGTATTACACGGTGGGTTTTTTTTTTTTTTTAACCATACATGGTAAGAAATTCAAAAAAGAATTCACCCAAAGAAGCAGCACCACAATTCATCAGGTAATACCTATAATCCCAAAATGTCAAATGGCAGGTTTTTAATCAGAACTCCTCACTAAGCAGGTTGGATTTGCCAGGCAAAAAAAACAAGAACTATCGCTGGCCTGCAGGCTTTCGAACAGAATGTGCTTAATTCTTTCAGCAGATAGCATCTCTCATTTCCCTCGCCAAGGAAAATGGATAGAAAGAGGATAAAAGAGGCAAAGAGTAAAATGAGTTTGAGCGATAGAGCAAGAGGGTGGGAGGGGATGTTTGAAGAGGTACAAGAAGATATGAGGTGAGAAGGCACAAGCAAATGAGAGATCAGAGGGAGAGGGAGAGTGTACGTGCCTGGGTGTGTGAGAGAGAGTTTTGAGAGAAACTGTAAAAGAAAATGGAGGTAGAGAGTGGTGGACAGCTCTGAAAATGAAAGCTTCGCTCAAGTTATGAAACTGTTTTCAAGTTAGGGGGAGAGGGGCTTGAAGGGTTGCTTGAAAAACCAATTACAGAGCCTATACCTCACCATATATTCTTCTCATTTCCCATACCATAGCTATAGCATGACTTCTTTCATGAAATTTAAGAAACCAGACTTCCTGGTTCCTCTACTGCTCTCACCATTTCCAACCTTCTAGCTTCTCACACTGTCTTTCTTCTCATTTTGTTTGCCTTTCGCTCTGTCCTCTATCAGTGGTACCCAGAGGTTCGCCACCATTGCCCCTCGACCCCAATCATCTTGGTGGGCACCAAGCTGGATCTGAGGGACGAGAAGGAAACCATTGAGAAGCTGAAGGAGAAGAAGCTGTCACCAATCACTTACCCTCAAGGCCTGGCTCTGGCTAAGGAAATAGGTCAGTCACAATCATGGGGACCTCTCAGATGTTGTTAGTTTGGGGTCTTAAAACACCGCTGATTTGTGTTTTGCTGATAGTGCATCCACTGTGTTGGTATATCAAGTTCACTGAGAGAAACAATCATAGTTTCTGACAGGTGATGGTAGCCTATGTGCTGTTATTCAGTCCAAAAACATTCCCGATAAATCTTTCATGACATCAAGTTGTATAAAAATGATTAAAAAATGAGATACCTTTGCAGTATTGGGAGCCAACCATCTTTCCATTTGTGTGTGTGTGTATGTATAGACTCAGTGAAGTACCTGGAGTGCTCAGCTTTGACCCAGCGTGGCCTGAAGACTGTGTTTGACGAGGCCATCCGGGCCGTGCTCTGCCCTCAGCCCACCAAGGTCAAGAAGAAGGGCTGCTCACTGCTGTAAATAGTAAGTGAAGTAAACACAGAGGAAGAGGAGGGAGAGAATCAAAGAAAAAGATAACCGAACGACTGAAAAGTGAAACTAATAAGGGACAGAGGGAAGGAGAGGTCACAGTGATGCTGTTATTCATTTACTTTTGCTGGATCATAAGTCTGAACACATCCCACGCAACTTTGGGGGAATGTTTTCATACTATGCAAGAAGAATTGGTGGATCACTAATGGCAACTGATTCAACAGCTTCTGCTTTTAGTACAGCTAAAATGAAAACCGGTGGTTTCATTTTTATGGAACAATTAAACCACTTAAATGCTACAAAAAATAAAGCTGACATTGCTAATGCATTTTGCTTCTCCGGACACAGTTTTGATGGAATATTTTCCCAACACGGTCCAGATGGAGTTTAACACTTAAAATATTCAACTATCTGAGTTTTATGCTGAAAATGTCAGGTTTTGGTGTCAGTCCCTCACTTTGTCTTTTAACATCAACAGTGAGGAAAAAGTAGTTGTTTTTTTTCTCAGCTTAATACATACTAATTAATAGATGATAATATCTCATTTTGTCAGTAGTAGTAGTAGTAAAAAAATAAAAAATAAAAAAAAGCATACTAAAAAAATTCATTCTCAAAAAGTAGGATAAGGTTTCACCAAAAAAAAATCGTTGTAACAAAATAACTCTTGTAAAATACATTATCAATTAGTCAGTAAATTATTTTTTCAATTAATTAATTAGTTGTTTGGTCTATGAAATGCCAGCAAATGGGGGAAATGTCAATAACTGTTTACCAAAGGCCAAGATGACATCTTAAAATGTCGACCAACAGTCCACAACAGTCCACAACCCAAAGATATTAAGTTTATTATCTTATCTTCTAAATCAGAAAATATTCACAATTATCTTTTTCAAAAATGACTCAAAGTGATTAATTGATCATCAAAATAGATGGTAACTAGTAGATTAATTGTTGCAGCTCCAATATTTTTGAAGCTGTGCTTCATCTTGAAATGTTTCATAATAGAAAATTCCAAGTTCCCCTGCAGTAGGAGAAGGGGAACAAGAAAGGTTAAAACAGTGGCAGAGAAAACAGTCACATAAAGACACTGACAGAGAGAACAAGAAGCAGATGGAGCCGGCTCTATTATATTACACTGAGGATAAAGGCGGGTTCTCGTGAAATTATTTCATTAACGTCACATATGATATGTGAAATAAAAGTTCCTATCACAGCATTTGGTAATTAGTTCCAAGGCTTCGGGGCAGATTTCCAATCTGCCAGTAGGAGGACAGACACGTAATGTAGTGAGCTAGAAAATACAGCAATAATTTGATAGACAACGATCCCAGCCTTTTCTCTGCAGGAGATACATAAAGTAAGTGAAAAACACTGAGTCCAAAGAAAAAAAAAATACAGCTAATTTTTTTTTTCAGAAATCACCATAATAATTGCAGAACTGAAAGCATCCCGCTGGCATTTCAATATGCCAAAGTAAGGAGGAAGAAGAGGAGAAAGGAGGAAGCTGCATGTAGAATAATGACCCCGTTCCTTGCAGAGACACCGAATTGTTTTTGTTCTTAAGTCGACAGAAATGAATTCCCTTTGGCATCGTGCATGTGTCGTCATTTAATTGTCATTTAACGCGTGTGGTGTTGAAAGTGTGACAGATTTATGTGTGTTTTCAATCTTTTAGATTCCCAGATTGAGACCGGAGAGAAGAGCGAGACAAAGAGACGAAAGACTGCTGAACCCAGGCAGAAGAATTTTTTTAAAACTTTCCATAAGAAAACTGCTGCTGAAAAGGTGGTTTTCTAGTAATAACTGTACTGTAGCAAACCATGCATGTTGATAAAACCCTCTGAGACTGATTTTTACAGGCATTTTTACGGACAGCTAGATATTACCAGCTGAACCAGGCAGGATTTTTCTGTAAAAATTGAACGATATATCTGAGTGTATGAGTAAATATGGATAGAACAAATTGTCCAACTCAACACACTGTACTATAGCTTCATCCTGCACTCAAATTTAAGATCAGGAGCAGCATGCTGGCATTATACAATGGACCAATCCCTGTCTATAAATAATGTTATTGATTGCAAACAAAGAGTAAGCGCAATTCATAATGTGCTACGACCTCTTGTTTCAACAGTAATGAACAATTTTAATACTTAAGGATGTCGAATGTAATATGTATGAGAAAAGAGTTTTAACTCAATGATGTATGAACAAATGTTTGTTTAATGTTTTATTAAAATAAACAACTTATTCTTTGATTCAAGAAAATATTTGCAGAGAAAAAGCTTTTTTTTATTGTTGTTTTTGTTTTTTGTCAGAGCTGAGGAGACAGTTTCTGCTTTGGTCGCTGTGAGGATCAAATCTATGCTTATTGCTTTGTCTCAAACAGCTTCCTACAAACAATACAGCATCATCTACATGATCCCTGAAGTGAAATGAACGAGGAGCAGGAGTGTGTAGGGTCTGTCCACGGTGACACTGATCTATCTGGTTGCATTTCTACCATCTGTTATAGGCATCGTTTATCTCACTTTGCTCTCCTAGACGGCCAGACACCAGGACAGTGATATCAATCTGACTTATTAGTCTGTGCTGATTAACAGTGGTTATAACTGATTAATGGTGTATATATGAGAGAGGTTATAGTCATCTCCTCACAGGTGGGAGAGATTGCTCATTATTTGTTGTGTGTGTGTGTGTCAGTGTGTGTTGGTAAGAGAACAAATTATCTCACATAGCTCAAAATTAAACACATGGCACAAGGATTATACCGGGGTTAAGGACATAACACAGTGCTAAATGCTTATTGCACCTTATTAGCTAACTTGCCCTATCACGTATACTTTAACAAACAGTAAACACCAAAAATATCCAAAGGTTAATCGTCACTTATAAGCCTGATCTCTTTAGTTTATGAGGCAACAGTAGGCAAGGCATACATACAAATTCTGACTAATAAAAAACTGATAAAAACAATAATATAGTTTTCACTGTAAAAGTCACAGAACCCCTTCTCTTTATGTGGCTGCAGTTAGTTTTCAGTTGAAAAGATATGGTTGGGAATTTTCTGTATCTTTCATGTTGTCAACAAATCTCATGTGCAGAGCCGAGTCAACAAAGAATTGATCCTGTGTATCCAAAGCCTGATATGTCTTGTTCCTCTGTGCAGTAGACTGCCGTCGTTGTCAAAAGCTATTAAAAGCACATCAGTGGGAGCAACTGGTAACCAATGGTTACTGCGCACATGTAACCGCAATGTCCCCAGTTCCTTTATTGCATGTCATACCCTTCTCTCTCTCCTTATTTCCTGCCTTACTTCACTATTGACTGTCCAATAAAGGCAGAAATGCCAAAAAAATAATAATAATGACATGTTCCTCCGCCACAAAGAGTCGAGTTACTTTAGTTTGATTAGGAAAGACTCTGAAGAATAATAACAGTGATCATGTTTTCAGTCTCCAGAGAGTAGTTCCGTGTAAGGCAGATGCCATGTCGCATTGTGTGGGAACATGGCTCTGTTTATAGCACTTCATTAGCTTGTTATGCTACATGAAAACATTGTGACTTTGTATGACATTGTAAAGGATTTGGCTACACCCACAGTACTTGTATGTAGGGTCAGTTCAGTGCTGGCTTGGCTCTGCACATGAGATTTGTTGGCAGTAAGAAAAATATAGAAAATCACCAACCCTATCCTTTAAGATTAGCTCAAACCACTGTTTTACCCAGTGGTTCCAACCTTCACTCACTACAATCAAAAACGTTTTGTGGCTGTCTGGCACTGATGCACTTTAGGTTTCATCATCATAGCAGCTCCCAAACTTTCTATCATTCCCCTGTTTTGAAGCTAAGAACCCAACATTGATTTCTTTTTTATCAACCAGTAACAAAACTGGGAAACTACCAACAAAGGAGCCACATTTAACTTTATCAAACTAACGATATCATTAAGATAAACAGAAAATTTCTCTGTAATTTCTGTTGTGCACCTTTCCCAAACTGCCAGACTTTAGATATAATAAACACAAAGCTCTCCTGATGTATTGACAGTGAATTTGAACAGCAAGAGTCTTCATCACATTTTCAATGTGACGGGCATGTTTGCTTGGTGAGCTTTCAGTATTTCTTTGCTTTCATGTCTGTCCGTCTTTGACTTTACATGTCTGAATAAATCTTGCTAACCTGAATCTTAGCCTTGCTAGAATTAGAGCACTCTTGTTTATTTATCTTTTATTTTTTCTTTTCTTTTCTTTTATTTATCTTTTTCAAATTCATAAACCTTTGTCATGGCTGAAATTTGGACTCTCCATTGTCAAAAAAAAAAAGCACCGGTGGAACTAATGACATGAATGATGGCTTCGTTCCAGTAGTTAATGTAAGGTAATGCAGTGATCGATAATATCTGTTGCACCTTCTGTGCAAAGCCGCCATGGGAAACACCCTGATAATTGACTGATTCACTTAAGTAATTTAGGCAACATGTTCTTTTAGTTTTCTTCAATGTTCAACAGAGGGCGTTGTGCGCACACAAAGGAGTCTACTGTGGTCATTAGAAGGCAAATAACAAAAAGAGGAAAAAACAGGAAGATGAAAAGAAATATCCAATTCTTTTCTTTACATTAGAAATCAAATGTAAAGAACCCAAAGATTAAGGTGGAATCTTAAGGTGGAAAACAACTTAAACTTCAAATTTTCAGTGAGTTCAGAGAAGCTTTCCAAAAAGCAGCCTTCTTGTGTCAAACTCTACGCAGTGAAGCTCAAACATCCAACTGAAGGAACAAGACGAAAAACACGTTTTTGACTTCAAGTTTATTGTTGGTATGTGAGAGATTTCAGCTCTTTCTAAGACAGTTCTCAAACCTCATTGTCATACATGTGATTTTAAGAAGGTTCCACGAGGGCTCTATTTAAAGCACCACTCCAGATGAGTCCACTTTGTTATGATTGGTTAGTTCCTGGAAGTTACCACTCGACATACTTCTGCCAGATCCCAAGACTATGTAAACAAACAATAGCAGAGGAATTTCACCTCTATTTCTCATTTGTTTCATAGAATGGCAAGATCCATATATATTTTAGCCTGAATCAGATCTGGAATATGAGAGTGGACAAAGCAAATAACCTCTGCAACAAAGATTACAGTGACCTGACATCATCTCCTGGGCCTGGGTTTTTGTGTTACAGGGACCATTTTTGCATACATTCACTTCACGTTTTGGTTCATGTTTAACATGTTTGCCATAAAAGTATAGTATCCCCTTTATATCACAACTACAACTCCAGTTTAAAGGTTTCCTGTGGAGTTTTCTTGTAATTGAAGTTATTATTTACATTCAGTCCTACTAAAAAAATTTAAAAAAATCAAAATGTAGGCTCAAAATTTATTGAAATGTGTTTAATCCCTCATTAAACACAAAAAAATATTTAGCTTTTTAAAATCCTACATTGTTTACATCCATGTTTACTAGTGTGCTTGCATGTGCCTGCAAACTTATCGACCTGAAAGTGTTTCATAGTTTGTAGTGTGTCACTTTGATGATTTGTGACTTTTATCCTGAAGAATATGTGTTAAAATTTTGATTCAAAAAATTATAACAACCCAGTATCCTCAAGAATTACATTAATGCTGAATTATTTCTTTCCCATGTCAATGTTCAGAGCAAATACAAGATGTAGTGTGCCTTAAAGTAAAGGGTGGATGTCAGAGTGGTGGTTAGGCATAGCATTAATGTTAACTTTTATTTAAACCATAACCACGTTTTTCTCTAACATTGACTAAGTGTTTTAGGTGTTTAACCACAGCCATGCCTTAACAATTATGCTCAGTATTTAATGTGGATTTACTGGATAAAATAACCACAAAGTTGCTTTTGTTTTTTTTGTTTTTTTTGTTTTTTTTTTTTTTTTTTGTGGATAAATCCAGTGAATTACATAACTGACAAATGAAGGTACTTTATCACACTGGTGCAAAAATTATTCTGACTATTATTATTAACAACAACAATAATTATAGCCATAGTAATTATACAGAATACAATGGATCCCGACCTGAGTCGCCCCCAACCCCTCCCCGAAAGAGTTGCAAGATAAAACTCAGGGGTCAAAAGGCAATTAACAGCAGAGAGAAACATTTACGCTATACAAAATTATATTTATTTTGCCTGACATTCCTCTAACTTTTGCTCTTTATTTTTGTGAATTACAGAAGGATTTTAATTCTTCAGTCGTCTAAAAGTATTCAAATAAAACAAGGAATAAAACTACTTTTTGGATGACGTGGTCATTCCCAGAGACATACTATATCTCATATGTACAATAGATCACAAGTAGATTGTGTAGTAGTAACATTGCTTCACTTTAAATGGACACAAGCCAAAACCATTGGGGGATCCCTTGTGTAATACATTCAGAGTTGTAAAAGGGATGATACTGCAATATAAATAGTCTGGCAACATCTCAGTCAGTACAGTGTTGTCATATTGCCTCAGTTTCAATTTACAGTACATTCAGAAAACTACAGACCACGGTGACTGAGACTATTTTGTGCTTGTATGAAAACATTGTCCATCTAACAAGTCTGTTTAATAAGTAAAAGAAGAAAAGAAGGAAATCACACAAGGGTTATTGAGGAACTGAAATCTCATATTGTTTATTATGAAGTTTGTGCCTGTTTACAGTTAACCACAAAAAGGAAAACAGCCTTTTTTTTGCCAATCAATAGTCTCTTTGATCCATTTCATGTAGTCTTGATTGCAGATGTCCATGAAAGCGACCGGTAAAGCACATACGTAGCTCTCATTACCACCGAAAGACATGACACCGTAGAGCTTGCCCTTATACACCACACCTCCACCGGAGTCACCCTGGGAGAGAGAATTATATATTAATAGTAATTTTGCTTCATGTAATAAAATCATGATTTATCTTGATGATCCAAACTATAAGGAGTCTGCAGGTGAAGCCATGTGAACTCACAACACACACATCCACTCTTGGACTTCTGCCACAGAACAAATGAAGATACTGCATTTTTTTGCGTTCTCCCTTCCTCAAACTTTGTTTGAGGTCCTTACAGCCGACAACCTCAATGTCAGCACATTGGAGAGTAGGTGATTCACCGGGTGCTGGAAAAAAAGAGGAGATTGGAGACTGTAAATTATGACACATAACACAAAGCCTACCAATGGATCAGATTTTTGAATATGTAATTATTACAGACCAAAAACAATACAATAGACTTTATGAAAATAGATTACATTTGTCAAGTTATTTAAAAAAAAAATTATAATCTCACTTCTTTCATCATTAGGGCCTCCAGTAGTGGCAGCGTGACCTGCGATCTGAACTTTTTCACCTCTGGACAAAAATAAGGAGAAACAATCTTTTAAAAATGCTGAAAAATGCTTCATATGGAAACAGATAGCTTGAAACATTTAACAATACCCAGAAATTGTAAACACGAAGATCCAAGTGTTAACAAAAATACACCATCTGATGTGAATATTACTGTACAATTTTTTCCTCTGTTTAAAAATGTGAAACTCCATTAAATGTCCTGAAAGAGTGCATAATGACTGGTTTTGGACTAGAAACATTTATTTTACTAATTAGATTTGATTTAAGCATCACTTGTCTCGATTTTGAGGCTTGACTTGAGATGTGACTTGGATCTTTATTTCCAAGACAAGCCCAGGCTTTGTCCTACTGTACCTCTGCTGACAATAGCTGCAATATCATTATAAAAGTTAAGGAGATATCCCCTTTCAGTTTGACTTTGGGGCTTTTTTGTGTCACATAGCAAAATGTAAGTATTTAAAAAAAAACTTTTAATGAAGACAGTTTTATCTATGAGAGAAATATACTCACTTTACAGGACCTTTTTTACAGCTAGGAAGAGGTACAGGTTGAATCTGAGTGGGATTGGGTAACTTCAGTAACATGATGTCATGGGACCTCATGTTGTTGTTTTTGTCATAGTCTGTGAAGATCTCAGGTTGTGCTTGAATTCCCACATTTTGTGCATTACCATGATGTATACCTAAAACTGCATTTATAGTCCTGCAAGTAGGAGTTACAGAAAAAAATCACTCAATTATACTCTACATCAGGTTTTAATATTAATCAGTATAATCTGACTAACTTTTCTGAATAAGACACAAAGGAATGGTGTGCTAATCAGCAACATTTCTTGTGCCTTTTTTTCCCTCCAATACTTTGATATTTCATTTCTAAACAACAGATTTGTTATAGGTAAAGAGATTCTTTGCAAAATGCAAAGCAATGCCATCTTTATTAGGGCACTGAAGCCCCAAGAGAGTCAATTAGACATCGTTTGTAAGAAATACAGTATGTAAGTTTTTCTCACCATCCTGGCTCCCAGCAGTGAGCTGCAGTAAGAATCCACTTGTCACTGATCAGAGAGCCACCACAAAGGTACTCATAGGTACCATTACTTATTAACAGTTGGACATGATACAGACGCTCTTTTGGATCACAGATTTGACCACCGATGATTCTCTTCTGTAGATCCACCACTGCGCTCACTGTGACATCTGAAAGAGAAGCCAATGTGGAGGTCTCTTAAACCTGCATTCTCTCTAATGGCCAGCAGGGGGCGAATCCACTGGCTGCAAAAATGGGTTTGTTTGTATAGAGGTCTATGGGAAAATGACCCTACTTCCCACTTGATTTATGACCTCAGTAAACACTCCTCTAATGATTTTATGCTCTCAGTCGCTATTTTCAGGATTTCTTCAATACAGCATGATGTTCATTTTGTAAATAATGGCCCGATTTAGAGTAAAATAGTGTGTATGCTTTAGGGAGTGAGGTAATGCTGTTGGACCCTGGGGAGCTCCTCCCAGCTCCATGCTCTTGTCCAAATATAGTCAGTTCTCATCACCAAATAAACCAAGATGATGACGGTCAAAATGCAAACTCAAGGCTTTCAAAACGGGAGTCCACCAACCAATTTGTGGTGTCACATGGCTATGTACATTTTTATACAGCCTATGATTATTACTGATTTTAAAAAGTAATTACATTGCTTCAATTACTCAACATAGAGTGTTGTCTTAAAATTATGATTTTTATTTTCTTCATTACTTAGCCATGCTCTATCAAAGGTGTCAACTAACAACTCCAAAGACCCCACACATCACATTACCTGTTTTTACCACCTATAGAACAAGTGGTTTAACAAGAAGCCAGGTTATGGATTTGGCTGAATTTTAACTGGCAATCAACAACTAGTTTAGCCCTTGGTGACTGCAACAAGCTGCCAAAACTTATAACCAGAGAGCATGCCAGGATTTCCTCATCTCTTGGAGCCAACTGCCCTCTCCCACTTCCATCCCATATGCCAAACTAATATGTCTTTGACCAATATGTCCACTGAGTGCACAGAGAGTAACTTGACATCAACTTCCCATCCAATTCCTGATACAACAACTAACTAGCACACTAATGGATTTAATAACTATAATGTTGAAACTGAATTTCAAATTGTAATCCCATGTATTACTCTTTACTGAAAAAAGTTACATTGCAGTAACACCTTACTTAGTAATTCTTAAAAACACTGGTGGCCATTAGTAGAGCAGAAAATAGACAAAATGGCAGATTTGTGCAGCTGATGTAGGTTTTAGTCCATATTCAGTATATCAATTACAACAATTGATTGATGAATAATGAACAAACATAGATAAATGTAAGTAGACAGTTTGACCCAAATTGTAAAACTTGACTTGTAAGATTTGATGCAACTTGAAAGTGAAGTAACATGCAGACGATGCAAAAGTGTATCTGATGGAGCAATGAACCATAAAATTACATCATCTCAAAAATGTATTGTTTACAAAAATATAATTGTAACACAAAAAAAAATAGTTTTTGAGTACTCACAGATCCACAGCAAAAGGAGAAGAGGCTTCAGAAGAGCCATAACCGTCACCCTCCAATGACTAAATGCTGCTCACGCTGTTCTGACGGATTTAAGCCAACAATCACCTCAGTGTTTCTCAACCCAACCTCATTGGCTAAAAATTTCAACACAGTTTTTCACAATTTCTTCATTTGTTTATCCATGAGAATGACTGGAATTAAAGCAGAAGTATTGAAACAATCAAGAGTCTTAACCATTTGTTAGTGACCAAGTCTATTTTACACTGTATCACACACCACAAACCTATTCATAGCATTAGTATTTCTCTAAAAGCATCTTCAAATTCCAAATTATCCTGTTCTGACCTATACAAGTCAAAAGCACTGGGACTCCTTGAGCATAGTATGGAATATATTGCATAGTAACTATAGTCTTCACCCCGCTTAGATTTTTTCAAGTTTTTGGAAAACACTGAATCACTGTGCATCTACATTATCAAAGTGGTGAAAGTTCCATTATATGTGGCAGAGACAGACTCCATCCAAGCCTACTTTAAGCTATTTTATTGAATTAAAGTTGGGGACAAATTAACATGACTTAATGTCTTGCACCATTTCTAAGGAATTTGCACACCTTGTGCAACGTGTACTAAACGAGAGCTGAACCTTCAAGAATCACGATACAAATACAAACAAACATCACAAAACTTAGTCAACCACTTGAAATTCTGAGGCAATACAGGAGCTGTGTTCATGCATCTTGCAGAAATCCTTTGATTCCAATCTCAAAATGTGAATAAGAAGAAGTCCAAAGGTTCTGCATACTCTGTTGTACGTGACAGATGGTGAGAAACTCACTATTTTGTGTAAAGTCATGTAACATCAGCATGAAACCGTCAGAGGCCTGGAAGATAGATAAGGCTTTTTTTCTCGTGAGAAATCTCTTGGAGACACTTTAATAATTGTTTTTCTGTATTTTACTATTGTTGTAGTTTTAGATCACTTGCTTTGTAAAACCAAATAAAACTGGTTTGTATTTTTATACACTTCAACCAAAGTTCTTGACTAATGCTCATGTTCAAGTTCAGTGACTAAAGTTAATATATAGTTGCATATGTGTTAGAGGTAGGGTTTCCATACAATATTAAGTTGAGGTTTTATAATCAGGAGTCTAATTTGCTAGACTGTTAGGGCTGAGGCTCAGAGGCTGCCCTATGAAACCTGGCGAGTGCCCACCGCCTCCTCCAGTGATTATTAGGCCATCCTGGAGTACTTTCAAACCACCAACACCTATTGCACCTACACATTTTGTTGTGACTGAAGCTGTCAGGACATACTTGACTATATAGGCCCATTTGTAGTGGTTCAACGACAGCTGATGATTATAGAGACCAGGCTGAATTCTGGTTCCCTAAGCCAATGTGTAGATTTTGGGAACTATGTTCGATACCTAGGTCAGAGGTAGGGGACAGCCGTCTGTTGGTGCCTTATTCACACTGGCAGGGGTATGGGTTGTCTGTAGGACAGAAACCATTTCAAAACTAAAAACAAAAACCTGAGATAGAGAGAGACAGAAAAAAGCAATTTTTTATTGAATTTACACCTATTGTAATTGTAAATACATCAATTGTAAATTTAGAGCAATTAAAGCATTATCTTAATGAATGTTATCTTAATGAATGTGTGAATGTTATATGACAGGGCATTAGACATTTCTTTGGCTTTGCAATAGTATGTTTTATCCATTGTATGTATTCACAGACGTCCATGAATCCATCTGCTTCAGTCCAGGCATCGGCAGGATCGCCAGTAAAAGAAATGACACCATAAATCATGTGCCACAACACCCCTACTCCACCAGAGTCCCCCTGTGAAAGAGATGCGTCACTTTACAAATGGTGAGATGATACATATTTTGGAAACATTGTTATGCTACGTTTTGTTGAAATGTTAATATGATACGTAATAAACATGTTGAAATGTATATAGTCAAGGTTTCTGCGGTTTGCAGAAACATACAATGCCAGATATCCCTGCATCCCATAACCCTCATGCATGTGCTTCCTAGTGTATGTGCATGTGACCAAACACAACTAGGGCCCATTCATAAAGATATTGCTCTAAAATTATTATGTAATTTTGATAATAATCACACCATACAGTCACAGACAGACACAGTAAG
This sequence comes from Euthynnus affinis, assembly GCA_029490765.1. Lineage (NCBI taxonomy): Eukaryota > Metazoa > Chordata > Actinopteri > Scombriformes > Scombridae > Euthynnus > Euthynnus affinis. Next base: position 8,254,177 of record CM055838.1, read on the forward strand.
CATCAGAAGTGTAACTAATGCAGATATAATAGTTCAAACAGAAAAAAGAGAAGAATCATTAGTTGTCATTCACATTTTAATGATTGCCTTTCTCTTTGAGTCTTTGGGACACAGTGAAAGAGAACAGCAACAACAACAACAATCAACAACAGATACATGACTAGCAGCAACATACAATGGCAACAGCAGGAACAGCTGGCAAAGGGCAGAAGAAGGACGCCAACATGTCAGCATGGTTTATGGTTTATGGGGCTTCCTGTGGATTAGAAAGCACAAAGAATGCCGGGGAAGAAGTCAAGTTAGTAACATGCATTAATGGTAAAAGAATACATACAGATGGAGAAGAGGAGAGAGGAGCTCAGTGCATCAATGGAAGTTCCCCGGCAGTCTAGGCATATAGCAGCATAACTAAGGGCTGGTCCAAGGCGAGCCTGGTCGGACCTAACTATAGGTTTTAGCAAAAAGGAAAGTTTTAAGCCTACTCTTAAATGTAGGAAGGGTGTCTGCCCCTCAGACCGAATCTGGGAGATGGTTCCACAAGAGAGGAGCCTGATAGTTGAAGGCTCTGCCTCCCATTCTACTTTTAAAGACTGTAGGAACCACCAGTAAACCAGCTCTAGAGGGATTATACAGTACCAAAAGTTCTTTAAATTACGATGATGCCTGAGGAGAAAGATTTTAAATTATATTCTTGATTTACTGGAAGCCAATGCAGTGTAGCTAAAATGGGATAAATGTGATCTCATTTTCTAGTTTTGGTCAGAACATGAGCAGCTGCATTCTGGACCAGCTGTTTTTATAGACTTGTTAGGACAGCCTGATAATAATGAGTTGCAATAGTCCAGCCTAGAAGTAACAAATGCGTGGATTATTTTTTCTGCATCTTGTTGGGAAAGGATATGTCTGATTTTAGCAATATTACGTAAGTGAAAAAAGGCAGTCCTTGAAATTTGTTTTATGTGGGAGTTAAAGGACATATCCTGATCAAGGATAACTCCCAGATTCCTTACAGTGCTGCTGGAGGCCAGGGTAATGCCATCTAGATTAGTTAAATCATTAGATAATGTGTTTCTAAGGTGTTTAGGGCCAAGCACAATAACTTCAGTTTTATCCGAGTTTAGCAGCAGAAAATTGCAGGTCATCCAGGTCTTTATGTCCTTAAGGCATGCTTGGAATTTGGTTAACTGACTGGATTCATCAGGCTTCAGTGATAAATATATTTGGGTATCATCTGCATAACAATGAAAATTTATGGAGTGTTTCCGAATACTATTCCCTAAAGGAAGCATATACAAAGTGAATAGCATTGTTCCCAGAACAGAACCTTGTGGATCTCTGTGTCTAACTTTAGCCTTCATGGAGGATTAATCATTAACATATACAAACTGAAATCAATATGATAAATAGGACTTAAACCAGCTCTATGCAGTTCCTTTAATGTCAAGGAAATGTTCCAGTCTCCATATTCGTCTAAATATTAAATTTTAGACTTTAAATTTGTTTTTGTTATTTAAGTTTGACACTACTTGTTTCTTGTATTTTTACTCTTCTGTAGGTTGGAGCAAAGGCCTGTCACGCTGTGGTGAGGTTTAGTTGGGTTTTTTGTCCTGTCTCCATGTCTTGTCTTGTCATTTCCTGTTTTATTTTGAAAATTATTCCTCCTTGTCTCTGGTCACTTGCCCTTCCTCATGTGTCTGTGTGATTACCCCAAGTGTCTCCACCTGTTCCCCATTCCCTCGTCAATTATGTCTGTGTATTTAATCCCTGGTTTTCAGTTCTGTCCTTGTCGGTTCGTTTGGTTTTTGTCCACAGTCATAGCCTAGCCTTGCCTTGTTTTGCCTTGTTGTTTTGGCTTCAAAATAAAGGATTTTTGTCACTACGCCTCTGCACCTGGGTCCTGCTTCTGCTCTTCACGACAAGGCCAAGACACATTCTTTGAAGACTTGCACTCTTGGCTAATAAATAGGCTCATGTTCGTGTGTTGAGCTTTGTGAAGTTCCTGAGGGGTATTCCATGAAAGTAGCTAAAGAAAGCTGCGCTTACATGATATAGCGTGGCTTGAATTAACTTCAACTTTCACTTGAGGCTCAAACCGTTCCACTAACGGAGTTTAGCTGCTTCTAGTCAACGCTAAGTCTAGCCAGACTGAAATAAGCTTGAAGTGCGCGCGTGCATGGAGGACATCAGCAGCCATGAACAGTCGATTGTAGAAAAGCTGATACAATGTTGCAAAAAGGAGAGAAAACTAGAGCGGTGTTCATCTCAGCAGCAAAACAAACCTGCTGATGAAATTATATGGAGAATATAAAGGCGTTTTCACCGAAAAGGTGCAAAATGGCTGCAATTAACAAGGTGAAGGAGATGACTTGGCACAAAACTGATGATAGATTACTTGTTTACTTATAGACGAGTAGTGATAGCCTGAAGGTTAGAGAAGCGAGTTTGTAACCAGATAGATGAGGGTTCAATCCCCGCATCCGACTTGATGACTCTGTAGGTTGAAAGTGAAGAGCAGCACTTGTTCCTGTACAGGGTTTTATCTTTATTTGCTAATAAACGAGCATTCAGATCATGACTGGTTATATTATCACTAGGCAAGATAATATCAGATGTATATTTAAAATTATAGTGTAAGCAATTAAAGAGAACTTTCCAACATTATCATCCTCTCTGATGTCCATTTACAATCATCAGTGAAAGTTTAACATTAACTGTAAACTGGAGAAGGATATAAGTACAGTGGAAGCAGCTTATAATGATCACGTCTGTCCGGGTTAAATATCATTATAAGCAGATGATTATTAGAACATTGTCTTTATTTGTCATGCAAGTACAGCTGTTTCAAATTCGGCGTGCACATTTATGAAGCGGTGAAATTTACTTAAATCTTCCATTGTCATACGTTTCGGGTAGAATACGTTTGTCATGGAGAGAAAACGACTCTGTCTCCGTCATGATTTCAGTAAGTGTCAGGAGTAAAGTACAAAGAGATTTATGTGGTTTAAAACGTTTTTCCATATGTCGTGATGTATGAGAAGAGAATGAATGAATACTGTAGGCAGACTGCTTGTTTCCTATACGTGACTTATTTAAACAGCATAAATGTTGTATATGAATGATTTTGTCTCAGAGCTTTTTGATAAACAGCTGATCACTGTAACTGTAATCACTATAAACAGCTGATCACTGTAACTGTAAGCACTATAAGCAGTTACCACTGTGTACATTTAAACACATCAGAAGGTCATAGTTTGGACTTTATTTAATTTTCTTTTTGTCTTCACAGTTTGAACAAAATCAGTGAATGAATAAATAAATCATTTCAAAATAATGCTGGCACACTTTTATTTCTTAAATCATAAATGCTACGCTTTTAAATTAAAGGGTTGCGAGTGTGAAAAGACATGATGGAACCGTCTTTTGAAAGCGTGTTTCTGTCCGTCAGACATTCTTTGGACACGCAGCTGAGCTAAGCTTGACCATTAGCCTGCCATGGAGCAGGCTAGTTCTGCTGACTAAATTACCATGGTTACTGAGCTGCAACTCATATAAGCCACTTTGATGGAACGGAACTCTCACTTAAATTAGCGAGGCTTATCGAAATAAGCCAGGCTATCCTGTTAGCCAGCTTCATGGAATACCCCCCTGGTTTAATTGACTTTGTTTGTAAGTGAGACATTTAGGAGAACTTTAAATGTGTCTGTTGATTCATTTTGGAAGCTGAGTTCTGCCAAATAAACACTTTGCAGAGTCAAATTGTCATTTTTTGTGGAGGGAACATCAGCTCTGTTGATCCTAATGTGTCAGAAATTGTTGACTTCTGTTTTAATTTATATTGTCTCTTAGTTTTGTTAAACTTTAAATAATGTTTAAATTTAAACTTATGTGTTACAGTGAAGTAATGACGATGTCATCAATGAGTTAATGTATTTGGTTATTAAACATAAGATAAAGAATTGAAAACTATCAGTTACAGTGTTTACAATGTTTTGTGTATATGTATTAGTCTTTGTTACAGGTAGGAGTAATCTGAAAGTGATGAGTTGGACACATATACATGATGAATTATTTACACTTTAGATTTGGGGGATGCAAAACCACTTGTAAATGACTCAGTCACATATTTACACATAATTTATAATACATGAACACTGATGAAAGTATTCAGCATCACTTATGGCCCGTTGGTAGTCACACTGTGGTGTTTATAAGTGCTAACTGCTTCTTCAGGCCTGTATAATGTTGATTTGTTAATGAATATTTTATAATTAACTAATCATTTACATATGAATTACAACATATTTGTAAAATCTTAATATAGCATTAACAAAGGTATATTGTTTTATTCATGATTAGTCCACTATTAACTAATACCTTATAAATGTCTTACTACTGATCACTATTATAAAGTGTTACAGTTCATTTTTATGGTGTTGAGAAAGCAAAAAACAAAAACAATCTTCAAATAATGATTGTGAGTCATCTTCATTTAATATCATTTTATTTCCTTTAACAGACAAAACCTTGTTTTCAGAAAGCGATATTGAATCATCAGTGTTTCCAGCGTTGTTAAACAAAGAGCAGATTATTGTAGTTTTACACACAACTTAAAAAAGCAACCTCTGTTGAATTCATAGCTAATTTAATTGTATTTCAATTCTACATTTTGAACAATTAAAAGGTTTTCTTAATGAATGTGAAATGTCTGTTAAATGATAGTACATTTACCACTTGGACAAATTTGTAATATTTTTTATCCATCCTTTGTATTCACAGACATCCATGAATCCAGCTGCTTCCGTACAGGCGAATTTAGGATCACCAGTAAAAGCATGTACACCATATATCATGTTGTTGAACACCACTCCTCCTCCAGAGTCCCCCTGTGAAAGACACAAACAATATATATTTTTTGTTTTCCACTTTTGCATCATTTATTGAAATACGTATTAAAGTGGTAAACCATGTAATGATTGTTGAAAAGATATAAAGTTATAAGTCATGCCAACTCACTGGACATGTATCCACTCCAGGAGTTTGGCCACAGAACCAGTGCTGATACAGTCGTTTAGGGTTTGAGATGCTTTTGAGATCTCTGAGCCTCTGACAGTCGACAACATCGATATCAACACACTGCAGAGTATTTGACCTCCCAGGCTCTTGAGTAAAATAGAAAAAAAATGTTTCTTTATTACAAAAGAACTTAATTGCACCGAAAAAGACACCAACATATAAATGACACATCACCTTATCAGAGGATTTTAATCATTTCACTATTATAAATTACATCTGTGAAGAAATTTCAAGGATGAAACAGGAGGATGTGACTTGTTTTTCAATATATCTTGAAATGTGCGATGTTGAGCTTGAGAAGAAAATCTAACAAACTCACGTCTTTCATTATTTGAGCCTTTAGTTGTGGGACCATAACCTGCAACCTCAACTCTGAAACATAATGAACGTATGAAGAAACACATTTTCAACAATAGTTTTCTGAAACAAGGTTTAGTTATATATATATAAACATTTCCATTAACATCACTAATGACATCATATTCATAGATTAGATAAGATTTAACAGCAATTTCACATTTCTTGGCTCCCCTTCCACACTGACATGAAATCATTTCCCACCACCTTACATCATATGAAGGTCTTAAAACAACAGACAGACAAAGAGATACCTAAAATCACAGTATTTAAAAATATAATAAGCACTTCATTTTTAAAAACTCACATTTTTGGACGTTTTTTACAGTCAGGAGGACCTATCGGCTGAATCTTAACTGGTCTAGGCAGCCTCAGTAGCATGATGTCATGGGTCCTGTCATTGTTGTTACCGTCTTTAAATATCACAGGTGTTGTAGTAATTTTCACCACTTCTTTGGCGTCACCCGAATGAATACCAAACACTGCTGTCATTGGCCTAAAAGTAAGCAGAGGTTAAGAGGAACATTACTGAATTATGAATAGATCACATATTAATATTATAGGTCAGTAATTACTGAACATAGACATTAGCAATGTTATCTTTATTTGGGATATCTTGATGGTCCACGATTTGTAAAGAATGTTATAGTTTACCATCATTAATGACTGGTTTCATAACTTTCAGATTGAATTTAGTGAGAAATATATCAGTAAAATTGTCTTACATTCCCAACTCATAGCAGTGAGCTGCAGTCAGAATCCACTCAGCACTGATCAGAGAGCCACCACAGAGGGAGCCGTGTGTACCTCTCAGTTGGACATGGTACAGACGCTCAGTTGGTTCACATGTTTTACCTCCAATGATTCTCTTCTGCAGGTCTACAGCCACTGTGACACCTGAAATAGAAAGTCCACCACATGGTGTTTGTACTAAGTAGAGAATAACTATTTACTATATAAGAAAGAACTATTTACTATAATTGTTGAGCAGTGGTGGAAGAATCACTCAGATCCTTCACTTAAATAAAAGTACCATTACAGTTATGTAAAAATACTCTATTACAAGTAAAAGCCCTGCATGGAAAATCCTACTTATGCAAAAATACACAAGTATTAGCTGTACTTAAAGTATTAAAGTAAAAGTACCAGTTTGGTTACTCTGACTGATATGTAAGACATTGTTACATTATTAATACTGAAGCATCAGTGTGTAAGCGGCAAGTTACTGTTGTAGCTTGTGGAGGTGGTGTTAGTTTGTACATGCTGCCTTTTATACAGGTTGGAAACCACTGATTAGTCTTTAACAATGTGTTGTATTTTAAAAGTTTGTAACATTATTCAATGTGTCAAATCTTCATCTGAAAAGTAACTAAAGCTGTCAAATAAGTATAGTACAGTAAAAAGTACAATATCTCCCTCTCAGATGTAGTGGCAATACTCAAATAAAATACAAGTGTCTCAAATTCCCCTTCAGTACAATATTTGAATAAACATACTGAGTTACTTCCCACCACTGTTTTTGAGTACTCACCGACCCACAGCGCAACCAGAAGAAGTGTAAGACGCGCCATCACTTTCATTCACCCTTGAATGACTGCCCTCCTGGTGCAACAGTGGTGGATTTTTAAATCTCTTCAGACTGTCCTGTTGTTCTTTGACGGACCAATCACATTGCAAAGATTTACTGATAGAACCCCATTGGCTAGAAGGCTCTGCACGTTTATCAGCTGTTCATATTTTCTATGAAGTGCCAATGAGAGAGACACGTTGCAATAACAGTCAAGCCATATTTAGAGTAACCTTCTTTTATTGTACTATGAACAGTACATGACCACTGAAAGTGGATGTTACTTTGTATAAATAAAGAATAATTCTAATAATTCTAAAAAAAAAATAAAACTATTAAAGTTGATCACAGTTTATGCAGAATTGTATTCACTTATCTTTTCACAGTACATTGTGTGTCTACTGCTGCTAAATTTACTTAAGAGGAGCTTTCTCCTCTTAAGTTTGTTTGTTTGTTTGGTTTGTTTATTGAACCACCACAGAAGAACTCATCCTTACCATTAGGTTACTTACAATCAGTTGGATGTGGTACAGACCAGGGCTGTGCACAGGACATGAAATTTTGGGCTGGCAGTTGCTCAGGTGGAAAAAAGGTACTGATAACTGAATACATGCATACACATCACACTTCTGTTTAATCATCTCATAATAAGAATAAAATCAATCTGAACTCAATCTAAATCTACACTTTTACACTCAGCAAGTAGAGGTTGACTTCTCAGGTTGACCTTTGAGCCCTGTTCATCAATAAATTCAGATTCTCTCTCAGAGTGTAAACCCTTTAGAGAATAATAACTAAAACTATCAGTCTCATTGTCCTGCTTCAGCTGAACCAGAGAGGGAACTGTAGGCAGAGATGGGATGGAAGAGGTAGAGGGACTCATACCACCTTTAAGATGACTGGCAAAGTGTGAAATAAGTGCAGGGCATAAAGGAGGAGAGGGGGAGAGGTGTGTGAGTGAAAGGAGGGGACCTTTAATAGCACCTGCTATTAAAGGCTTCCACCTATTGCCCCGAAAAACCCCTGTTGCCTGAATACTGCTACGAAAAGAAGGAGGAGAGGAGAGGAGAGATGGAAAGTGGAAAGAGCAAATATGACCACATAATGCATGTTTCAGTTACCTGACAAAGAAACTAACAAGCCTACCAGTGACAAAACTATTTCATGCCAGACTAGGTTGCTTATTGTTTAGCTTAAAAATGGTGGGCTGTAACCTACTGTAAATGAGGCTGGTTGTATCGAGATGCTTTAAAAGTGGTTTATGTCCACAAATATTGCAAACAATACATCATGCAGGACACTTGATTTGCATGCCTTAACTCTGGTGGCTGTGACATTTTGAGGAGGGACGGGTTTCCTCTAGTCGTCGGCTTATCAAAACAGATGAGCTCAACTGTGTCCAGGCAAAGTTTGTCTGTTAGGCTGATTATTTACCCTACATTATAATTCTTGGACTTCACCCTTTCCTTATCTTTTCATGAAATGTATCTCTACTCTGCTACTGTGTAGTAAAGGGCAAAATTTAGGCACACCTAACAGCACATGCACTCTAATGTGTGTCATATAGCTGCAAGTGTGAGAATTTTTATTAAAAAGTACTATTTTAAAAGCATGCAGTGCACATGCATTTAATGTTTAAGCATCAATGTCTTTCAAAGTTCCCTTAATGTCTAGGATCTTATCCATGGAGCTGTGTTTGCGTCATCCACCTGTTTCTAATGGAGATTTTATACATGAGGATGTTTACTGACATCGACAAGTTACATTATATTGTATAAACTGTGCATAAACTGTGATAAACTATTAAAGTTTATCACAGTTTATGCAGAATTGTATTCACTTATCTTTTCACAGTACATTGTGTGTCTACTGCTGCTAAATTTACTTAAGTGTCTTGTTTTGTTTGTTTGTTTAGTTTGTTTATTGAACCACCACAGAAGAACTCATCCTTATAGTTAGGCTACTTACTATCAGTTGGATGTGGTACAGACCAGGGCTGTGCACAGACAGTTTGGGGGGCAGTTGCTCAGGTGGAAAAAAAAGGCACTGATAACTCAATACATGAATTCACATCACACTACTGTTTAATCGTCTCATAATAAGAATAAAATTAATCTGAACTAAATCTAATTCTACACTTTTACACTCAGCAAGTAGAGGTCCTGTTCACTAATAAAGGAGAGGAGAGGAGAGGAGAGGAGAGGAGAGGAGAGGAGAGGAGAGGAGAGGAGAGGAGAGGAGAGGAGAGGAGAGGAGAGGAGAGGAGGAACCAAGTGATAAGGAGTATGGAGGAGAGGACAGGAGAGGAGAGGACAGGACAGGACAGGAGGAACCAAGTGTTAAGGAGTATGGAGGAGAGGAGAGACAGAAAGAGGAAAGAGCAAATATGATTGCATAGACTATTAACCACGTAATGCATGTTCACTTGTTTCAGTTGCCTGACAAAGAAACTAACAAGCCTACCAGAGTTCACTCCTTTCCATTGACAAAACTATTTCAAGCCAGACTAGGTTGCTTATTGTTTAGTTTAATAATGGTGGGCTATGAATTGTATTGAGATGCTATAATAGTGGTTTAATTTCACAAACAATACATCATGCAGGACACTTGATTTTCATGCCTTAACTCTGGTGGCTGTGACATTTGAAGAGGGAGGGGTGTGTGCCATGCGCTTTTGCAGAGTTAGAACTCAAATGCAGTAGTCAGGTATTACAACACGCTTTTAATTGAGAATTGATGCCATTGGCCAAATTCAAAAACTGAAATATGAAATTAGAAAAAGAAATATGAAAAATGTCTTACAAAAAGGACACATATCTAGTCACATATCTATGTGTCTGTTATTATGTACTATATAATTGTTGAGCAGTGGTGGAAGAAGCATTCAGATCCTTTACTTAAGTAAAAGTACGTAAGTGTTAGCAACAAAATGTTTTTCAAATATTAAAGTAAAAATATGTTTGTCATTCTGACTGATATATTATTATATATGACAGGTATGACAGGTCAAAAGTCAGACATGTTGAAAACTACTGGAATAAACTTTAACAATGTGTTGTATTCTGAAAAGTAACTGAAGCCAAATAAATGCGATGTAGTGGAAAGAACATTATTTCCCTCTGAAATGTAATGGAGCAGAAGTATAAAGTCCAAACTGTACTTAAGTACAGTACTTGAGTAAATGTATTTAATACTTAATGTAGTAGTTGGAGCGAGTGTGAAGATGCAAAATCCAAATTATTAGAACCAAATGAAATATCAGAAATTGTTACTGAGGTCGGTATATCATTAGCATCCAAACTGTGTGTGTGTGTGTGTGTGTGTGTGTGTGTGTGTGTGTGTGTGTGTGTGTGTGTGTGTGTGTGTGTGTGTGTGTGTGTGTTTAATTCAGGTTTCTCTGAGGCAAAAACACTGACTGTCCCTGCTGTCTTAGATGTATTTTATGTCTTCCTTGAGGGCATGAATTTTAAAGTGAGTGAGATCATTTTAACTATAATACGTCCATTGACAGGCACATAAAGGTTTAAACATGAAGCTATCTTGACTAAATATGAATGGTATCAATTATAGTAAAATGTTTCCTCTAGTCGTCGGCTTATCAAAACAGATGAACTCAGGTGTGTCCAGGCAAATTTCGTCAGTTAGGCTGATTATTCACACTACATTATAATTCCTGGACTTCACCCTTTCCTTATCTTTTCATGAAATGTATCTCTACTCTGCTACTGTGTAGTAATAAAACTTAAGTGAAAACTTAGGCACATATAACAGCACATGCACTCTAATGTGTGTCATATAGCTGCAAGTGTGAGTATTTATATTAAAAAGTACTATTTTAAAAGCATACAGTGCACATGCATTTAATGTATATGCATCAGTGTATTAAAAAAAAGTTCCCTTAATGTCTAGGATCTTATCCATGGAGCTGTGTTTGCGTCATCCACCTGTTTCTAATGGAGATTTTATACATGAGGATGTTTACTGACATCGACAAGTTACATTATATTGTATAAACTGTGCATAAACTGTGATAAACTATTAAAGTTTATCACAGTTTATGCAGAATTGTATTCACTTATCTTTTCACAGTACATTGTGTGTCTACTGCTGCTAAATTTACTTAAGTGTCTTGTTTTGTTTGTTTGTTTAGTTTGTTTATTGAACCACCACAGAAGAACTCATCCTTATAGTTAGGCTACTTACTATCAGTTGGATGTGGTACAGACCAGGGCTGTGCACAGACAGTTTGGGGGGCAGTTGCTCAGGTGGAAAAAAAAAGGCACTGATAACTCAATACATGAATTCACATCACACTACTGTTTAATCGTCTCATAATAAGAATAAAATTAATCTGAACTAAATCTAATTCTACACTTTTACACTCAGCAAGTAGAGGTCCTGTTCACTAATAAAGGAGAGGAGAGGAGAGGAGAGGAGAGGAGAGGAGAGGAGAGGAGAGGAGAGGAGAGGAGAGGAGAGGAGGAACCAAGTGATAAGGAGTATGGAGGAGAGGACAGGAGAGGAGAGGACAGGACAGGACAGGAGGAACCAAGTGTTAAGGAGTATGGAGGAGAGGAGAGACAGAAAGAGGAAAGAGCAAATATGATTGCATAGACTATTAACCACGTAATGCATGTTCACTTGTTTCAGTTGCCTGACAAAGAAACTAACAAGCCTACCAGAGTTCACTCCTTTCCATTGACAAAACTATTTCAAGCCAGACTAGGTTGCTTATTGTTTAGTTTAATAATGGTGGGCTATGAATTGTATTGAGATGCTATAATAGTGGTTTAATTTCACAAACAATACATCATGCAGGACACTTGATTTTCATGCCTTAACTCTGGTGGCTGTGACATTTGAAGAGGGAGGGGTGTGTGCCATGCGCTTTTGCAGAGTTAGAACTCAAATGCAGTAGTCAGGTATTACAACACGCTTTTAATTGAGAATTGATGCCATTGGCCAAATTCAAAAACTGAAATATGAAATTAGAAAAAGAAATATGAAAAATGTCTTACAAAAAGGACACATATCTAGTCACATATCTATGTGTCTGTTATTATGTACTATATAATTGTTGAGCAGTGGTGGAAGAAGCATTCAGATCCTTTACTTAAGTAAAAGTACGTAAGTGTTAGCAACAAAATGTTTTTCAAATATTAAAGTAAAAATATGTTTGTCATTCTGACTGATATATTATTATATATGACAGGTATGACAGGTCAAAAGTCAGACATGTTGAAAACTACTGGAATAAACTTTAACAATGTGTTGTATTCTGAAAAGTAACTGAAGCCAAATAAATGCGATGTAGTGGAAAGAACATTATTTCCCTCTGAAATGTAATGGAGCAGAAGTATAAAGTCCAAACTGTACTTAAGTACAGTACTTGAGTAAATGTATTTAATACTTAATGTAGTAGTTGGAGCGAGTGTGAAGATGCAAAATCCAAATTATTAGAACCAAATGAAATATCAGAAATTGTTACTGAGGTCGGTATATCATTAGCATCCAAACTGTGTGTGTGTGTGTGTGTGTGTGTGTGTGTGTGTGTGTGTGTGTGTGTGTGTGTTTAATTCAGGTTTCTCTAAGGCAAAAACACTGACTGTCCTTTTTTAAATTTCAACTGCTGTCTTAGTTGTATTTTATGTCTTCCTTGAGGGCATGAATTTTAAAGTGAGTGAGATCATTTTAACTATAATACGTCCATTGACAGGCACATAAAGGTTTAAACATGAAGCTATCTTGACTAAATGTGAATGGTATCAGTTATAGTAAAATGTTTCCTCTAGTCGTCGGCTTATCAAAACAGATGAACTCAACTGTGTCCAGGCCAAGTTTGTCAGTTAGGCTGATTATTCACACTACATTATAATTCCTGGACTTCACCCTTTCCTTATCTTTTCATGAAATGTATCTCTACTCTGCTACTGTGTAGTAATAGTGAAAACTTAGGCACACCTAACAGCACATGCACTCTAATGTGTGTCATATAGCTGCAAGTGTGAGTATTTACATTAAAAAAGTACTATTTTAAAAGCATGCAGTGCACATGCATTTAATGTATATGCATCAGTGTATTAAAAAAAGTTCCCTTAATGTCTAGGATCTTATCCATGGAGCTGTGTTTGCATGATCCACCTGTTTCTAATGGAGATTTTATACATGAGGATGTTTACTGACATTAGCTTATCACAGTATTTTGCAGGAATGTATTCACTTATAATTTCACATAAACGGTGTGTCAGGTGCTGCTAAATTGCCTTAAATGTCTTGTTTTTTTTTGTTGATTTGTTTTTTGAACCACCATAGAAGAACTCATCATGATCATTACTTACAATCAGTTGGATGTGGTACAGACCAGCCGTGCACAGACAGTTTTGGGGGGCAGTTGCTTGGGTAGATCACTGAATGCATTGAATTCACATTACACTTCTGTTCAATTGTCACATGTTATGACTAAAAATCAACCTTAGCTAAATCTAAATCTACACTTTTACACTCAGCAAGTAGAGGTTGACCTCTCAGGTTGACGTTTGAGTCCTGTTCACTAATAAATCCAGACTCTTTCTCAGAGTGGAAAACCTTTATAGAAAAGAAATTAAAACAATGAGAGGAAACTGTAGGCAGAGATGGGATGGAAGGGGGAAGAGGGAGTCGTACCACCTTAAAGATGGTTGGCAGAGTGTGGTTTAAGTGCAGGGTGTAAAGGAGGAGGAGGAGGAGGAGGGAAGAGGTGTGTAAGTGAGGGGAAGGGGTCTTTAATAGCACCTGCAGCTTATTGCTCTAGTGAGATCTTAAAGCCCATTGCCTGAATACTGCTGCTTAAAGAAGAGCTGCTGACACAGGAGAAGAGGAGAGGAGAGGAGAGGAGAGGAGAGGAGAGGAGAGGAGAGGAGAGGAGAGGAGGAAAGAAAAAAAGAGGAGAGGAGCTTTCCAAATATGATTGTACAGACTATTAACCATGTAATGCATGTTTATTTGTTTCAGCTGCCTGACAAAGGAACTATAGCATATCAGAGTTCACTCCTTCCCATTGACGACGCCATTCTAGCTTGCTTGTGGTTTACTTTAACAATGATGGGCTGCTGCTATCGCCTACATGAGGTTGACTCTATTGACATGCTTTAACAGTGGTTTAAATTCACAGCATTGACAAACAATACCAGGGTTTAGGGGATACACTATCTTTACCTGCATGCCTTTCACCACTGAAGGCAGGTCAGGGAGTCATGGCTCATGCTGCTGTCTCCGCAGGGCACTTGATTTGCATATGTTAACTGTAGTGGCTGTGGAAGAGGGAGGGGTGGGGGCTTGTGCGGTCTCTCATGTGGTCTAGTCAGAGTTTGATCTCAAATAAAGTTGTCAGGCATGGGCCAAATTTAAAAACGAGAATATAAAATTAGGAAAAGAAATAGAAAAAAAAAAAGTCTTGCAAAAAGGGCACTTATCTAGTTTTACCTGGGTCTCTCTGTGCATGTGTCTGTTACTATTTACTATATAGTAGTTGAGCAGTGGTGGAAGAAGTAGCAAGATCCTTTATTTAAGTTAAAGTAAATACGTTTTAGCAACAAAATGTACTTAAAATATTAAAGTAAAAGTATGTTTGTCAGTCATCATTAGATTATTAATAGCGAAGCGTCAGTGTTAGAGCAGCATGTTACTGTTGTAGCTGCTGGAGGTGGAGCCAAAAGCCAAAAAAGGTTGGAAACCACTGGATTACACTTTGACAAAGTTGTACTTTAAAAGCTCTGAAAAGTAACTAATGCCAAATAAATGTAATGTAGTTAGAAGGTACGATGTTTTATTCTGAAATGTAGTGGAGCAGAAGTATTTGTGTGTGTGTGTGTGTGTGTGGAGGATGTATAGCTCTCTGAGTGCAGAGCCATATGTATGTGATTTCGAACAGTACATGACACCCATCACCCAGTACATCACTGCCAACTCGTCACATATTGAAGCTTAGCCAGGACCCCGTAGCGCACCGGTGCAGGTAGCCCGATAGACTTCTGCTGAGCTCCCACAACGTCTGAAATAGACGCTATGAGACAGACGACGGTTAAGGTGTCGGATTTCAGCCTGCATGGTCGCCAGAATAAAACGTTGGCATTGTCTCTGCTAAACACAGATACGTTGGATAATATGTACGTTTCAAACACCTGCGATACGAAGCATATTAAGATTTCTGAAGTGGCATAAATGACTTCACGTGACATCTGCACGAGCTGACTTTACTCTTTAAGCACGAGTTGGAGGGATCGGTGGATGATTTATAATGTCGGCAGAAAGTTGACCACCATGGCATTTTTATGTTTTTTATTATTATTTTAACCCAAACCATGTGCTTTTTGCGCCTAAACCTAACCAGACCTTAACCACCGCTTTATCACACCATAGAATAAAATATACTTTTTTTAAACAGTGACTACCGTGATGTAATATGAAGATATGACACTAAAGGGGTACCCTGTACGTTATTTAACGGGGTGGGTCACTTTAAAGCTTCGATATGTGACCAGTTGGGAGTGAGAACGGGTTGCACATGAAAATACTGAAAGTAGTTGTTGCTATAAATAAATGATAATGTTAAAATATCAGAAATTGTTACCAATTATTGACTGAACTTGTTTTACTGAGGAGGGGAAACGGAGATGGCACCTAGTCGATTCCTTATTAGCATCCAAACTGTGTGTGTGTGTGTGTGTGTGTGTGTGCGTGTGCGTGTGTGCGTGCGCGCAGAGGATCTGGGGGTGGAGGCTACAGCTCTCCAGAGCGCAGACGGAGCCTCTGTAACAACGACAGTTCACAAGCCATATTAAATCTAATCTCATGTGGAGTCACATCCAGTTTCTATGAGGCAAAAACATCAACGACTGCGGACAGTGGTGAGTTTGTTTTTTCTTTTTAGAGATTCACTCACTGTCTTAGTTGTATTTTATTTGCATTGAGTGCATGAATTTTAAAGTGCGTGAGAGAATTTTAAACTACAGCCTACTCGGTCCATTGATAGGCACATAAAGATTTAAACACGACGTTATATTGACTCAATTTGAATGGTAATAAAACCTCATTGTTGGCTTATCAAAGCAGATGAGCTCTGGTGTCTTCAGGCAAAGTTTGTCGGTTATCTAATTCAGCCCTTGCCTTTTCATGCCATTCATGCTTCTCTCTGCTCTGCTACTGTATAGCTATAGGTGACTTAGGCGCACATAACGATACATGCGCTCTAATGTGTGTCATGTAGCTGCAAGTGTATTTCTATTTATATTAAAAAAGTACTATTTTAAAAGCATGCAGTGCACATAGATTAAATGTATATGCATCAGTGTGTTTCAAAGTTTCCTTAACGTACAGGATCTTATCCATGGAGCTGTGTTTGCATGATCCACCTGTTTCTAATGGAGATTTTATACATGACGGTGTTTCTTTGACAAGTCACATTACATTGTAGCATAGAGTGAATATTTTAATAGCTTATCAAACTATTATGTTTCTTTTCACAAATACTGTGTATAAATACACTGTGTGTCTGGTTCTGTGGCTAAAATCTCTCACACATAGTTGCCAGTGCACATTCAGGCATACTGGTTATCAAATCACAAACTGCTTCTGTTGGCTTATGAGCAATGATCAGCTACTCTGTACCCCTGAAAAAAAAAGAGGGAGAGAGAGAGAGAGAGGGAGAGGGGAAATTAGGAAACAGAGAGGAGGAAAGGTGAGACTAGATGAGAAGACAAGATGAGATGAATCAAGGGGGAAACTATTAAGTCATAGAGAGGCGATATAAGACTGAAGAAGAAGCCAGATTAGATATGATAGGAGAGGAAGACAAAAGGAGTCAAGAAGAGATGGGAGAGGATATAAGATATGAGATGAAAGAGGAGAGAAGAGGAAAAAAAGGAGAGGAAGGGAGAGAGAGAGAGAGAGAGGAAGAGAGAGAGAGAGGAGAGCCTGGTAATAATTGCGAGATGATGAAAAGAAAATGTGAGTGATGACTAAAGCAAAACCTCTCCGCTCTCTCCTGATTTATTTTAATCAGTTTGCACCTGTTAGTGAAGTCTTGCTGCTTTAAACTAATGAATAGCAGTCAAATAGAAAAAAAAACAATTAAATCTAACCTTGCATGACCCTTCTCTCTCTCTCTCTCTCTCTCTCTCTCTCTCTTTCTTTCTGTCTGTCACTCCAAACTCGGGGAGCTTTTTATTTAATTGCTCAACATCCACTCTAATGCAGCAGGCTTTTTATTCTATTCTGTTCATCTGACCAATTTGGCCTGTAATTACATTGCATTTGTATAGACTATACATGTGTACTGCACACTGTTCGAGGAGGAGAGGAGTTATTGCAGCTAATAGTTGTATTGTTTTTTGGAAGAACTGTGGCGTTGCATGTCATCACAACATAAATACACTCAAACATGTACAAACACTTTTCTTTTTTCTAACATTCTGAAAAACCCATTCTTTATTCTCTGTGGGCGTCTTTTTAACCTTTAATCCCTCACTCAGGGCAAAGTGGCTCATTTAAATGTGTGTGTGTGTGTGTGTGTGTGTGAATGCGAGCACACACCTCTGCATTTATTATCTTTGTGTGTATGCATATGTGTGGTTTGGGAAAAAGGCAACCCACGTTCCAAAAAAGTAATGAGAGCGCATGTGTGTGTGTTTTTGCACGTCTGCATGTGCGCACATGTGTTTTTCAGGAGTATTGATCAGACCCCCGGCTAATCTGTGAGCTCTTGTCAGTCTTTGTAATGAAAAGTGTGGAGGCGGCGATGTTGTGGAGACGTAGGCTGGATCCAGACCTGCAAATCCGTTAATTGAGCGGCGGCAGAGGAAGTAGACTTCCCTTGGGGAATAAGACTGATGGATCGCCAATTAGCTGATGGTGTATCTCTCTTGCACTTATATTTTCTTGTTCTCAAGTAGAATCATTACGGGAGACGGGGTGGGAGAAAGGAGGGGGGGGGGGTCGCTCTTGTTAATCAACTGTCAGCTAGATAACCAGTTGATACACCTACACCTGCTCCATAACTACTGTGTTGTAATGTGTTTCACGATGAGCCTGACAGCCACAAGCTGAAACGCTTTGTTCTGACAATTAAGTTGTTCCATACACTACAAGTGTTGCTGGAAGTTTTGACCTTTGACCCGCCTCTGTGCACCTCGGAAGAAGACTCCGCTTCTATGAGGGAGAAACATATGCCTTTTATTTTTAGCACAGTTTTATGACATTTTGAATTCTACCACAAGAATGATCATTTTGTGTGTGTAGTGAAGTGTGGTTACACTTTGTAAAGGTACTGAAGGAAAAGGTTGACAGCTTTTCAAGTCTGTCTTAAAACAACAGTCAGGTGTCTGTATGAACACTGAAAGAGGTTTTCCTCACGGTAATCATTCTCCCTGCTCATACTGGCTATGAAAAGATCCCCTTCAAATGTGCTTTCAATGAAGTTGAGGGGGTACAAAATCATTTTGAGCAAAAATTTACATTTCAAAGTTCAGCTGAAGTTAATATGAGGCCTCCGCAGTCTGAGTGTCGAAAGATATCTGCTTGATTTGACTCATTTGCACGGTTGAAGCTTCATATTAGCTTCAAATGAACTTTTAAATCAATTTTTGCACAGGAGGATGACTGTGGATTGTGTCTCCATCATTTACATGGAAAGTGCATTGTGAAGGGATCTTCTAATGGTCAGTATGAACAGGAGGAATGATTATGGTAAGAAAAACCTGTGGCAATATTCATTTTGGGCACCTATGTATTGTTTTAAGGCAGAGTTGAAAAATTGTGAACCCATCCTTTAAGGCTTTGTGTTTCTGTGAATATATTTTATTTCATGGAGCTTTTCCGCATTTAAACAGCATTTCTCGAAACCTCATTATTGCAGAATGAAATGCTATTAAAAAGCTTTCTTCAATCAGTTGTGGAGGAAATATTCAGATCTTTTGCTTAAGTCGCAACACTGTAAAATGCTCCATTTCAAGTAAAATGACTGCATTGTAAATGTTACTTTAAGTACAGAGGAAAATAATTAACCAAATGGCAACTTTGAGTGTTATATTATTGTTATAACTAGACTGGTATTGCTGATATATTAATGTGTAAGTAGTTACCATAGCTGTCAGATGAATGAAGTGGAGTAAAAAGTGCAATATTTTCCTTAATACTGTAATGGAGTCTGATTGGCATTTTCCATTTTCTGTTACATTTTACTTAATTTCTACTTTGTCTCTTTTTATAAAGCAACTGTTGATATGTTCACTTATACAAAAAAAGGATACTACTTTCTAATAAGGTCTAATAAAAGGGCGTTTACAAGTGATTAATAATTTGCACTTTTAAATAAGGATTAATGGGTGCAACCTACTGATGATAAGTCATCAATTCTGTGGTTACAAATGTTAATAGAGTCATCAATAAAGGTCTCACTGGCTAATAAGCCAACAAGTTTGTCGATGTTAATAAGTTTAATAAGTTTATTTTGGTCCAGATACTCTGCAGCCCTTTTCCAGAAGGTCAGAGGTCAAGGAACAATCATCAATCACAACCTGACAACCCAAAACATGTTCATATTATGAGTAATAGCTGACATGTAAAGCATATATAAATGATTTGCAAACCACTTATAACACATACCAGTCTTTCTCACAAAATATAGTTTGAAAAGCACAAGTGTGATAAATAAAATCAATGATGGCGGAATTCAGTTTAGTTGCTATAGTTTCAGGATCCTGGTATTGTACGTGCTGGCTCACCGTCACACTGTTGTGTCTTACTGGGACACTTGAATATAATAGAACCAGCATTATCTTTGTTAATAACACCGGTGCTTTTCCTCTGACAAGTCAAAACGTCCAATGCAAAAAAAAGACCAATTAGTTACAACAACACTGTAAAATGGATGCATTATTAGAAAGTGGTACCCAAAAACAATATGTGATTGTGTGTCTGTGTAAATTAAGCCTGCAGAGGCTCCCAAGTGAACAGCTGTGCATATCTTTAATATTTTAACCAATGTTTCTCTGTAGTTCTAGTTTAAGAAGGGAAGGGTATCCAGCAGCTTTGGCTAAAATATATCAAACACTATTGAACTAAAACAATAAATTAGAGCCTGACTAATGCTGGATTTTTGACGCTGATACAAATACCAAGAGATTAAAATGTCCAATGAGAATATTGGGTTGTTTTTTTTTAAAGAAACATATAACATAAAGAAACAGTTTTGCTAAAGATAAATGAAAGATCCCCTCCAGACATGTTTTAATATTACACGACTTTGAACAACAATTTGCATCTTACATGGTTTTCCAACAAGAATGCTCAATTATCATATTTAAATTCTCAAAACTACACTTCTTCTCCTTCATCAAACATGCCAGAATCTATAAATATGCAAATGTATTTGATTTATTTATTTTTATTTAACTGAAAAGTCCATTATTAGTGTTTATGCGCTGGAGGCTTCAAGTTTCAACATCACACTCGTGTTGAGTTGAATAGCGGACCAGAATTGGCCTCTGAACTCTTTTTGATGTCACAACAGGCAGATACCTACAGTATTTGAACTCCACACTGTATATTCACAGGAGTGTGTGTCATCCCTCTGTGTTTGCATGCTTCTATGTGTATACTGTAGAGGATAGCATTGCGGCCACATAAGGAGGTGCCGTTTTTATGTCCTGTAGTACCAGATGTGGTTGATTAGGTGTATGTGTGTATAGAGTCATTACTGTGCAAAGCATGTGAAGAGAGGGTAGAGAGGTTTCTATTCATGTAAAGTAACTCCTCCAAGCTCAGTATTAATGGCAGCTCAATAAAAAAAAAGCACTTAACTGGTACAAAATGGTTTTTTTTTCTAAAATACCACGCAAATGCATTCTCATTGTCCAAAACAGGTCTCCAAAAGGATTAGAAACCAGACAGAATGTAAAAGAAACAATGGAAATGCCCTAAAATGCACTTATAGAAGGTAATGGCCATTTGAGCAATCAGCATAAATTAATTTCACTAACTAAATATTTACCAGACAGGCATTTGTTTTAATGGTAACAGTAGGTTGTTTGTACTTAGCTGCGGCTTCAGCAATTATGAGGTAATTACACAGGCATCAATAGTGTTTTCAGTGAGGAGGAAGCGGCTCTTCACCCTCAGTATCAACCATGTAATCATGAGGAGGCCTCTCATACACGGAGTCAACAATACTGACAGTGTAGCACTACTGGCTGCTTTTAGAAAGCTGTGGAAATGTATTCAAAGGCTGCACGGTTGGTTGTCGGATATGCATTTGTATGTGTTTATGTGTACATGTGTTCGCAATGTTTATATTTGGACTCACATATCTATGTGTATAAAAGAGTAAATATCCTCTAACTGTACCAGACGTGCTTTTAACTTGAAAGGATATGGCTGGTTTTTCTTAATGTCAACAAACCTTATTCACACAACCGAACTGATAATGAATTGATTGACTGATACTTACAAGTGTTGTGTTTATACTCAAAGCCAGATATAGCATATCCCTCTGTGTCATTGACCTCCATTTTTTTTTTCCAAAAGTGATTAAAAACAGGAAAAAAGGGGCCACGAAGAGTTTGGCTACGATAATTTGTTTAGAAAAGGCTTCAAAGACTAATAACAGTTATCATTTATTCAGTCTCCAGAGAGCAGTTCAGTGTGAAGCGGATGCCACTATGCATGCAAAGGGACTCAATCCCATTTACAGTGTGCTGCTAGCTTGTTATGCTTGTTATCACAGCCTCTTGACTGTGAACTACATTTTACATTATATATCTCTCAAAGAACTCCAATACAAAGTCAAGAGGTTGTGATATGTAGCAAAACAATCCAATACAAACAACTTCATTAATTCTGCGAGGGGCAATTTGTTTGGAGCAGCTTGTTGTACAGACAACACAATGACATACAAAGAAATAAAGGATACAGCATACAAAAAGGAATTAAAAAAACACTAAGGAGCTGTATGTGGAATAAAAATCAACCAAAAAAGATCAATAAATCAGCTTTATAAAAAAGATAAGATAAAGCATTCACTATCAATGACAATGCTCCCGAGCATTAAGTAGTTAAATTGCACAATTTGCTAAATTGAACAATTTAGAGTAGTGATTTGTTTTATAAGTAGGTAAAACATGATGGCAACAAAGAAAGTTCACTTGCAGGAACATGTCTAGAAGAAGTCATGATACTTTTGTCTTTCTGGAGGATTTGTTTGTTGCAAAAAAAAAAGAAAAAAGAAAAAAAAGAATTGAAATTGTTGAATTGTTTCACTCCGGTGATCAGATTTTAATAATGCTGTTCAGGTTCAGTTTCTTTTTTTACTGTTAGGATGTGAAACCAGCAAATAAAAGAAAAGCTCAGAAGATCCTCAATTTAAAAAAAAACAGCAGAGGAAGATGGGACTGATAGAGACTGATAGAGAAGGCGAATTCTCTGTCGCTACCGCTTCTGTGTTCACATCAAATTTAAGGCGATCATCGAAAATAGTATCTAAATGTTTGTATGATTTAACCGTTTCCACACTTTTATTATCTATCATACACTCTTTGGTTGCATCTCTATTACGTCTAAAAATCAATATTCAAGTGAAGCACAGTAAACTGCGGATTTATTGGCAGTGAGAAAAATATAGAACAGCCATATCTTTTAATTGACACTAAAAATATACTGTATGTTGTGACTATTCAACACTGACCGCCTGCAGGTTTGAAAGGTGGTTCTGAAAAGATGTAGCCACAGCGTAATTCACTTCTCCACCATTATGTTCCAGGCAATTGTCACCAGTAAATCTCTAAATACACTACATCCAGTGGAGCTTTAGCGTTATGAAGAGGCGATAATATAAAAAAGTATTGAATCGTAGAGTTTTGTGTGTGCTTGGAAAATACGAAACAGTTCAAGGCGCCTCTATATGTCGCAGAACCATGAGTACAGAACATTTTGTCAAAACATTTGAGCATAAATCTTTCTTCTCTTTCACTTTTTTTTTCCCAAACTAAAATGTCAACAAAGTTGAGACTAGATTTCACTTCCCATTCATTTGCACGGGGACCGGAGCAAGACACATTTGCTGGCAGTCGCAAATTGACACCGCCTGGTTCACTTCACATAGAGTTCAATCAAATTGAGCCCTGACACGTGAAATTGGCTGCAGTGACGGCAAGGGCATTAATAGAGGGTAATGACAATAGAGCATTTGGGAAAACACTGTGTAATTGTCAGCTTGTCGTTAGTCCTGTAGCCAGGGGCGCCGGATTCATTTCAGAAGCGCGGGGGCCAGAAAGTGTGTGTGTGTGTGTGTTTGTGTGTGTGCGCACGGGTGTTAAGGCCTTTTCATACTTTCCTTGACCAACTGGGTATGGGGTTTTGACGCTTCTTATAGACATCCTGAATTACATTCAGTAACAACTGAATGACATGAATATGAAATTCAGACAATCTAACACATTTCAAACCTGCCTGAATCACATTAACACGTTAGCTTGTGATTGTGCAGAGCTCTGTGTGTGTGTGTGTGTGTGTGTGTGTGTGTGTGTGTGTGTGTGTGCGCACCTCTGCCAATTACAGCCACCAAATGTCAGCCCAATCTCAGCTGAAGTGTTGACTTCTGAACACTTCAGCTTCTTTTTTGTGTGTTTTGTGTGCAAAATCTGAAACACACCTAACTTTGGTGCCCTCCAGTGATGCATTAAAAATACACTCTGGCAGACATCAGTGCACATCGCTACCTCTCCCACCTCCTCCCCCCCATGGGTCTAACTTGGGGACACTGAGACAAATGAGCTGAAAGCAACACACAGACTGCACCGGTTTTCGCCAAGCTTGTTCCATGTGTCTACATTTTTTCTCTCTTATACCAAATATTATATCTTGAAAAGGTCAGTAGGACATAAACATCATTAGGGTGTGTTGTAGCTTACAGTGACAAGTTCACAAAACTGCGGAATTGTTGTCCCATTCCTTCAATCCGGTCTCGAATGATGTCTCAAAAATGATGTTTCTGTTGTTTTTCTCACAGTGTGAGCAGTGAGTTTAGTTTGACAAACTGGCCAATGAGGTATCAGCAGTATAGCTTACATCATCGGTCTCTGCTGAGCAGAAAACATGGATTCAGATAAAATCACTGCAGGAGTTGGACAAATACTTTATTGTTCCTGCACGCAAACAACCTTTTGGTCACCAACAAGCAAATAACAAACATCCCTATTTCTCTTTGTATGTGTGTGTGTGTGTGTGTGTGTGTGGAGGGGGGGGGTCTCTGCATCAATACTTTGACTCCGTGTGATTACCTTGTCCTACTTTAACTTTACCTATCTATGATGTGAAGAAAAGAAACTGTCATTGGATTTTGTGAGATTTCCTTCATTGTGAATGTTAGACACAAATTGCAGGGACACCAAACTTTTAGTAAGTGCCATTTAAAAGCATGACTTTAGGGTCCCTTTGAATTTCTCCACTTTTTTGTAAGCCTTCGAACATACACCAATAGATTTTCATTGTCCACAAGGCGCAGTACAAGAAAGCTGTAAACGGAACTATGAGATGTAACGGCCTTGCAAAGTTGTTGTGGGAAAACCTTTTTACATTCATGTCGTGTTTGTGTTCACTTATAAGCCCAATATCCACTCTCAGTTTAGCTTTTGTCTCCTGAATGACATATCTAGCTGTTTCAGAGGGGAAATGCTACACTACGTTCACCAGATACTCACTAAATCTGTCTGTACTTTTTCAGGGTAGCGTACAAGTTTGTTTTATCAGAGCCTTTTCTCTGAAAACAGCTGCGGCAGGAAATGACACTGATGAGAGCTGTGAGAGTCAACCAAAACGAGTCGAGTTTCAGGCTGGAAAAGCCAAAATAATGAGCTGAAAGATGGTAAAAAATGCTTCACAGAGCTGAAGTGAGCTGTAGAGTTGGGTTGGTTTGTCCCTACAAGTGACTCCAAATAACAATTTCACCCATTGTTATTATATAAAAACACTGATTAGTGCAGCTTTACGGTTATATAATCTTGTTTAGCAGAAAAGTTTGATCTCATCTACATCTTATAAGACCTGGAACAAGAAGACCTTTCAGAGGCATCCATTGAATTGGATATTAGATTTCCCCCTCCTTCACCTTCAAAAAAACGTATCATCCTGTTCAGGTACAATCTGTACTCTGACGTGTCATTTTATTCAGGAGTAAAAACAGCTTCCTGAATCCCTGGATTCAATAAAAGAAGTATTACAATAGATTTAGAAAGATAGAAACACAATTTAACTAGTTTCAACCTTTAAATAGTACGAAGCAACATCAAAGTTTCACTGAGGTCTCTAAATCCACAGTATCTGTGAAAAACAGATGTGCAGAGAGTTTGCATACACACACATACACACACACACACACACACTAGCATATGCACACACCGCTCAATATAAGTCATTGTTGCCTTTGTATTGAATGAATGTAAATGGCACCAGCTCTTCAATCAGCATTCATTTAGTTTCTCTTGTTTATCTCTTCTCTTTGCTCTGTGCAGGGCCTTTTGGGCCTTGTCTTGACCCTCCATCGCCATAGCAACATCTCCCAGGAAGTTTTACTTAGAGCCGGCAACAGAATGGCAGACAATAGAGGTGATGTCTTCTGGGAAGAAAGATTGTCGGTCTGCTCTTATTGTGTGTGCCAGAGATTAGGGATGGGAGGGTGTTGAGCTCACACATCCAGGAAATCAGGAGCTGGTAGGGGAAGTGTGTGTGCGTGCGCGCATGTGTACGTGCGAGCCTGCCAGTGTCTTCAGAGGAACATTTAGGGGCTCGATATACATTTCTAGTGCACATATATGTCTCAAAATTGCCTTCAATTGATCTGTAATCACATATGATTTAGAATAAAGCTCAACCTGTAAGATAATTTCTAGTGCTGTAACTATTACTAAGGGCCTGGTATAATATGGATGTAGTGGGGGTAAGTGGTGCTTTTTTTAGAGCTCAGGGACAACATTAAATGTATACTCTCTATCAGAATATCAGTCATATTCTAAGTTTTAATATTTTTCTTCAACCCTCACCAGGTGATAGATATGCTTCATGAAATACAGGCCATCCAACACCCCACATATCATTGTTCTAGTCACAAAGCTGGACTGGAATAATATCTACACAGACGATAACCTCCAAAGAATCATACATAATGCATCATCACAGGACAAGGTTATGAGCCTTTTGGCAAAAATGCACTTTGAACATAGAAACATTTGCTGTACAGAAAGCTATTTTATTTATTTACAGTGTTGACTGACTGTGAATTGTGGATGATTTCTGCTGTGTCGTATGTTAGCTTGTGAAATCCGGCAGTGCAAGTCATTGCTCAGGTCTCAGTTTTAGGTGCTACTGAATGTCACGCCACTCCGTATTTTCTAATATAATATTTTGCGCTTCATGTGGATTCACATCAGGTTTTAGGAGCTAATAAACACCCTGAAATCTGCAACACACATGCATATAGGTGGTCATCTCATAGGTCACCTCACAGCTACACGGCATACACCATCCTCTGGCATTTATATTCAATAACTGAAGCTCTGATCTAGCAGCCTAGAAAGAAAATATATGGTGCTTCTCACCTCACTGGTTCTTTCATATGTTTGAACAGAGAGGATAACTTGGAGGTAGCGATGTTTCTGTCTTTGCTGCCCTTTAGTTTGTCTACTCTAGTAGCGCATTGGTAACTGCACAACATTTTTTTTCCCATTGTTTGTGGAAATATAATAAAATATATATATATAAAATATTTTATATACAGAATAAACACACTGATTATTTAACTCAACACACAGGAGAGTATTTGTTTCAGTGTTCTACTGTACTTTGTCAGTGTAGTCTATATCTCTGACTCCTTTTCCCCCTTTTCTCTCTCCATTATCCTCACATCCACGTTAATGTATTTAAGTCAAGGTTGTGGAGGACATATATAGCTCAGTTATTTTTTTTTTCCTTTCTCCATAGGTCAGTGCATTTTACTCCTAACAGAGCACCAATTATTATCCATCGCTGTGAGGGATGAGGGTGTGCCTGCATGCAGCATCATGGTTATTAAGAAGCCAGGACGGCTTCATAAACAAGTCGTGCGCTAATAGAACTCAATACGCTATGTTTTTGTTCCAGTGCAGGCTTGTTTTTGTTATGACGGAAGAAGGGCTGTTAAATTGATTAGTAGTTTAGTATTCTGCAAGCCACTGGGATGAGATCGAACCAAACTTTTCAAACTTTTGGCTGTTGACCTTATTGTCACCTGCAGCAGCCAATTTGATTGTATGCATCCTATTTCCCTGATATCTCAGTCAAGGTGTGTCTTCGTCTCTCCATCTTAATTTCTCGTGTGTTTTCTCTCTTTCTGTTAAAAAAAAAAAGGTGCATATCTTTATTTCCTATCCCAAGTCCTTAAATTAAGAGTTTGACGTTTTGACAACTATGATAATTTGCTTTCTCGCTGAGATGAGAAGATTGATACTATTCTCATTTAGTGTGCAGCTGGACCTAGGAGGTAATTAGCTTAGCATAAAGACTGAAAGCAGCGGGAAAACGCTCATCTGGTTCTGCCAATCAGCACCCCTGAAGCTCACTAATTAACACTTTGCATCTCATTTGTTTAATCTGTACACAAACAGAACGATACAAATTGTGATTTTCAGGGAGAGAGATATGATTAGCCAAGCTTCAGAAGATGTTTCGTTATGTGATTATATCTTAACGATCAACAACATTTTACATGTCTTCCCAGAACCTTGGACAGTCTTTATGCTAAACTAAGCTAATCCTCCTTCTCTTCTAACTCTTAGCAAGAAAACAAACGAGCATATTTCCTGAAATATACCTTTAAAATTCTTTGTATCTTAACTAAACTTGCCTTCCTTTGCTTGCAGGGATGTTGATCTATCCCTGATGGGCTCTTACACACCTATGTTGCCTCATGGTCTTTAACGCCTCCATGGAGTTCATCCAGGCCTCCCAGGTTTCTTTGCTGCCTACAGCTCCCTGGAGCAACAACTCTATCCCTGCCCTCTCCCACTTCCTGCTTCTCTCCACTTCCTCTGAATCTCTTCTCGGCTTCACCCAGACCGACAGCTCTTTCCTTTTTAACAGCACCTGTCAGAACTGTAGTAAACCTGAACCTGGATCCCTCGCTGGTTTGGCTGGAATCTTCATCCCTCTCATCTACGGGTTGGTGTTTATCGTCGGCCTGCTGGGCAACACTCTGGTCATCCACGTCATTGTCAATTACACCAAGAACGAATCGGTCACCAACATCTACATCCTCAACTTAGCCATCGCGGATGAGCTGTTCATGCTCGGCCTGCCCTTCTTGGCGGTCCAGAACGCTCTGCTCTCCTGGCCCTTCGGCTCTCTGATGTGCCGCGTGGTCATGACGGTGGACGCCATC
The DNA here is from genome assembly GCA_029490765.1 of Euthynnus affinis. NCBI lineage: Eukaryota > Metazoa > Chordata > Actinopteri > Scombriformes > Scombridae > Euthynnus > Euthynnus affinis. The sequence goes on from CM055838.1 coordinate 8,282,613, forward strand.
AACCAGTTTACCAGCATATTCTGCCTGACCGTGATGTCCGTAGACCGCTACCTGGCCGTGGTGCACCCCATCCGTTCGTCCTGGTGGAGGCGCCCCCGAGTGGCCAAGGCCATCAGCACCACGGTTTGGGCCGGCTCATTCGTGGTGGTGCTGCCGGTGGTGGTGTTTGCAGACATACTGAAAGATGATGGGAACTGCAGCATTGTGTGGCCTGAGCCGGCAGAAGTGTGGAAGACGTCTTTCATCGTCTACACGTGCACGGTGGGCTTCTTCTGCCCCCTGCTGGTCATCTGCATGTGCTACCTGCTGATTGTCATCAAGGTACAGCATTTACAGTAATACAGATGTGTTTAGATGTTTTCTTGTATCGAGATTGTATTACACTACTTTATGCCAGTGAATTTTTGTTTATTTACAAAGAAATCCCTCCAAATATCTATCTATCTATCTATCTGAGAAGCGCTTTAATGCAAAAACAGCTAGAATTGGTGAACGCTAATATCCTTTATAATAGGATTGTTCTCTGATATCACTAATGATGTTGGAGGGAATTTATACAGAAGCAATATTTGCACAAAACATAATGGAAAAGCACGCTGTACCAGAACGGATATCTTATGACTCTGTTAATATTGTAAAAAATAAAAAAAATAAGAGAGACATTATCCTCATCAAAAATATGGTATATTAGGCTGAACCCATTTCATTACTTGCAGAAACATACTGTAAATATTCATATCATATAATGGTGATTCTATCAACAAAGCAGTGTCAAATAAAGGTGTTGCTCTACAAATGTACTCCTTTAACAGATCAGTTTAATCCAAATGGTTTCCCCCGTACCGCTAGCTCTGTTTACATGTTCTGTTTTTGAGACATTAACCTCTTCTCTGTTGCCACCAAATATAATGGAGGTTACATAAACACTTTTACTACTCGAAGCATTGAAATATTACAAAAACTCAGTCTTTCCAGAGTCAATTCCAGAGTCTCTTTAATCTTTTAATCTTTTCTTTCAAAGGTACGTAGTGTTGGAAAACGGGCACAGGCCACATCCTCTCGGCGCAGGAAGTCGGAGCGTAAAATCACCAGGATGGTGGTCGTGGTGGTGGCGGTGTTTGTCTTTTGCTGGCTACCGTTCTACGTCCTCAATATCGTCAATCTCCTGATGGTCCTGCCTGGAGACTTCAGGGGGCTTTACTTTTTTGTAGTCGTGCTGTCATATGCGAACAGCTGCGCCAACCCCATCCTGTACGGTTTCCTGTCCGACAACTTCAAGAGAGGCTTCAGGAAGGCCCTGTGCCGCACCTCGCGCAGGGTGAAGAGCAACGACAAGGCCATCACCGAGGTGCAGCGACCCACGGAGGAGTGGGGTGGCATCGTGCACCAAATGCAAAGAAGCGAAGGAGCCACCATTATGCATAGGAAACACTGTGGGGCGGCGAAAGAAGACGAGGAGGAAATCAACGGGACGGAGGGGAGCATACAGATGAGTGAAATACACAGGATTTCACAAAATGGAAACAGCAAAGGAGTGACAGAGGGAAGCAGGACGCAAGCTGTGCAGAAGGGGAAACCTGAGCTGGAGCACTCAGGTCAGAGCGCTAAACACGGAGAACAGGCCAGGAGAGGCCCAGGCTTCGATCCCGCTGAGGTAGTGTCCTCTTTGGCCGGTAAAGGTGGAAACAACAGGTCACAACCTGAAGCATTCATGGATGAAAACTCAGTGCTTGAAATCAGTTATCTGTAACTGTTGTTATCAGCTTTCCTGCCATTCAATGCATTTCTGACAGTTGTTCGAATCATCAGACGCAGGTTCGGTGTTGAATCATTTGGAGTGACTGTTCATCATTGAAGACTCTTTGCAGTATGTAATGGGTGCCAATATCAATGGAAATGTTTTTTTTGTTTGTTTGTTTTATATATAAATGTAAAAATAATGTAACTGAAAAATATAAATACAGGCATGATGTTAACCATGTGGGATGAAGACCAATGGGACCAACATTATGCTTTGGAGAATGGATGCAAGTAATGTGAAGGACAGTATTCAATGGTAATTAATAATATTGTGTTTAATTGTTGTAGTAGATAATCAAAAAACATATGCAGAAACAAGGGTTTGGTACTTTTTAATGAACAAAAACCCACTTTACACTAAGATGGTCATGAAAAATTGATTGGCGTAACCCTACATTTGGTGGGCGGAGGCTTCAGTCACTTTAATTAAGTGAAGTCCTACGCAAAAGACCATCCATTTTTCTATATTTATTTATTCCTGTCATGTTGTCTCTCACTTCTTTTAATTAATCAGTAACATCTTGTTCAGAAATGGCTAATGCACCGTATGAATCACGGCCCCGGTGGGAAACGACACAACTAATGAATGAATGAAAAATGTCAGTTATGTCCACATTTTACTTTTACTGTGTTGACTTTTTAAAAACAGCTCGCAAAGGTAAATTGTATTGTTTGCACAAAGACATCTCGGTCTGTCATTTAGTGCTTTTGTTGAGCTTCTGTATAACAGCGTTTATACTGTGTGCGTGTCTGAGTGTACATACATACAGTGCATTAAGTTGCACGTGGATAATATACATAGTCACCACCGCGTTTCTTCAAAGCAACAAAGTGGTTTCTTTTCTCTGTTTAAGGACAACTGACGACTTTAGCTCACTACCTGAGACGTGCAATAGCAGCAGCACATAAGAAGAGTGCCAGCGACCTCCTGAGTGGGTTTACAGAAGTCAGAAATTCAAGAGAAGCAGTCTAACAATACATCTTTTAGAGTCATACGTAACTAGATTCGGGGGAGTCTGTTTCAGTATTTCCTCTTTTTCTTAAATTTTCTATCAAATGTGAAACATGACAGTGTGAAAAGTGCACAGCTGGTGGCTGTGTGTGTATTTTACTTATATTTTATGATATATTACTTAATGGAGACATTTAGATAAAGAAGTCAGGATGAGTGACAGTTGAACTTTTTTTGTCTCTTTCACAACCTCTGTTTAACACTCAAGATGATAGAAACACAATTTGTGTATTTCTGAAGCATAGAAAAAAAAAATCTTTTACATTTTGTCACACTTAAAAATCCCCATTAAGTGTTTTTTTTTTTAAGCAAAAAACTTCTCAAAGCATCCCCTGCTTTATGCTCATAGCTGCACACTATGTTGAACTGTATATACAGTCGATGTGAAGTAACTGGGTGGTTATGATGATTGTATTAGTGGGGATTGTTTTTGTAAGTGTATTGTGAATTCTATATTTCATGTCTTATCTAAGGTGTAAACAATCACCACGCTAAGTAAGGGCTTGGCTTAAAAACATCTGTGCATTTAATATGGTCTGCTTTTTTTCAGTTGTCTTATGTGTTCTCTAATTAAGGCCCGGGGCCAACTTTCCACGTCACTGTTTGTTGCCTGTGTCCATGCAGTTTGTAGCTATTTAGGAAAGTCACATCATTTGAAACGTCTGCTTAATGTCGAGACTTTAACGAAGCGCTAAAAGTCATGTGTAACTTGTTGAAAATGGGCTAAATAAATGTTTACAGATGATAACGGTATGTAAATATGTCAGTAACGTCCGGCGGTGTGTGCAATCATGTCACTTTCACTACTGTACATAGGACGCATATGTGATGTGATATGTAATATGTATACGACAATGTGTGCAGCCGACCTCTTAACTGTATGTTCACCAAGAGAGACTTAAAACAAATGAAAAATAATCCTCCACTTTATTGCAAAATGGTTCTTTATTCAAGCAACTCAAAAGTTATAGCACAGTCTGTCCTGCACTTGGTTACCTTTGAATATAAAAGGAACAATGCTGCCCTCTAGAGGAGAAAATATCAGCCACTTAAAAGTCTCAAATGATGGCTGGAACAAAGTAAAACAGGAAATATTTTAGTGAACATAACGGTTTTAAATCATTTGAAAACATCTGATGTGTTACTTTAAAAATTCACATGATGAGCTCTTGTCTTGTCTTGTAAGTCTTTGCCTTATATAGTTTGTAACAGCATTGCCAATTTAGATAGTGTTGTCTAGAGTGTGTCCAAGCATCGGATATCATTTTGAAAACAGGGTACAGTATGTGTAATTTCACATTTGTTTAGAATCATATTGCATATACATCCATCCGTCCATCCATTTAATTCATTCACTCGTCCGTCAGTTCATCCTTATTCAGGGACGACCTCTCCTATCCACTTGAGGTAAGGCGGGTTCCCCTGGTCGATGGGCAGGCTGATGACCTCGGCTACCTCGTAAGGATGGTTAGAACTGGAGAGGAGAATTTGATTTGGATTTTTTTATTTGTTTACACATGTGTTAAACATACAAATTGATATACAAAGAAACAACAGGAAAATGTGGAGAGGTGCAAAAAAAAAAAACAAAGTGGCTTGATCAGAGGACTCTCCAAAACATACTTTAATCCATTAGAAAAGGAGAAAAAACTACGAACAAGTTATGAGTCAACTAAATGCACAGACACAGGCACACAGTAGATACAAACAGCAGTAATTAAAAGCCATAGTCTGACTGCATGAGTCATGGCCTTAATGGGAGAAAATGATCGACACAGTGTTCCTCTTGCGAGTTGGAGCACATCGTTTTATGTATTTGGTTTGAAAAACATAAAACTTACCGGACATATTCGGCGAGAGCGGGCACTTTGGAACTTCTTGTTTTAATCATCTAAACAAGAGAGAAACACCGGGTCAGCTCGACCGCCTTCATCAGACCGATTTTATAAGACCGACAACAGGAGTGGAGGAGTGTGCGCGAACACTAGTGCTGGGATCAGACTGCACGATATCTGCCATCGCAAAAATGTGTGGGGATCAAGGCATTTTTTTTGTTTTATCCAGAGTAGTTTGTCTTTGCGTGGTCTAAAAAAGGCCCTGACTAAAAGACTACAATGTATCTACAACATGCTTACTGTTGCCTGAAGTGTGTGTTCAGCCCCTCCCGCTGCTGATACAAGATACTGTTGGTTGCGCCGTATCCCCAATCAACACTACAGAGTGATTTTAGGCAGACTTTGAGTAGGTAACGTGTTCATGTGAGAGAAAACGGTAAGTATATTAAAAAAAAAAAAAAAATGATTTTGAGTGTGCTGTTGACGCTATTCTCCTACAATGCAACGTAAAAGGGAAAAATAATAGAGGAGCTATTCAGAGTTAGAACAAAAGAAACGTGGGTGGTGGTGAAACACCTCCAGCAACATCTCGGACGATAAAAATTAACTATTGAATTTTTGGAAAAAAAATCTATTGTTCTCTTTGATAAGTTTAATTGGCAGAAACATTTTAAAGTCACGGCCGTATTGACATAAAGACGGCACAAGTTTTGTATCATTTCCTGGTTGTATACAACGGTTAAGTATATTGATTCACTAAATAAAGCTGGAGAAATGCTGGATTCTCCAATGACGGCACTGCAAATCAAATCTCAACAACTAGAGCTCTACTATAGTTCTCTTAAATTCATATGTAGTGAAGAGCCAAAACATTCAGACTTGTCATTAATTCACAACTATTTTTGTATATTTATATCATTTGTAAAATTGTAGAATTATACGTGAATGAAGTTCTGTACAGAAAGTTTTAGCCACAGTTTTTTGTCAAAAAATACAGATGTTAGAGAAATATCAATGAGGTTATTGATAATTATTATTGTCAATAAGAAGTATTGTATAAATAAATGGACTGATAGCTGCTACTGCTGGCTGTAGCTGACATTGTGATATCTGTGGCGGCTGAACTGTAGCTGTAGTCAGTGTAAACGTTGTAGTAGAGGCAGATATAGTCATAGTTGCAGCTGTAGTATATATGCATTATTTGTGTTAAGTAGCAGTAGCAGTGATGGTAATTCACCTTGAGTTGTAGGAATAGAGTTTAGCTGCATTTAGGGGAAACATTACCAGCCTTAGCCAACACTCACCAGCAGCACCTCGCTGTCCTCCTCAATCTTCCCCTGCCATTCATATCTGAGAGGAACAAGAAGAACACAGTTTTAGATAATTTGTTATCTAATAAGTCGTACTGAGTAATTCCATTATTATATAATTTATACCAAAGTATCAATCTTTAAAGGACAAAATTATGTATTTAATCTATTGTCTCCCAAAAACATTCATTCACTCTTACACAGACGTGATCGCTGGAACGATGTTGACACAGGCTGCCAGTTTCTTCTCCACAATACCCCTGTGAGATAGAAGAAATCGATTAAATCAGATGCAAACGAGTAGCCACGATAGTGTTGGCAACATTTTGCATCCTGTTATCTGAATTAGACTTGAAACTCTGTATTTGTGTTTCCAGATTGATGCAGTGATGTGTAGCGCTCCAATGATCAGCCAATTACTCTATTAGTCAATGTAAAATTATCTGCAACTATTTTTCCTAATCAATCAATCCCCTGTCGTTTTTCAAGCAAGTTTGATGATTTCAAACCAAATTACTTAATTGAAAGAAATAATCAGCAGATTCATAGATAATGTAAATAATTAGTTCATCATTAATTGCAGCCCTAATGCGGTGTCATCCAAAAGATTACCCGTTACGCAGGAGATCACATTAGTCAGAAAAAGACAGGGAGGATATGTCAATGATAGATTCAAAAAATCTTGACTTTATTCTGTCGTATAATCAAACAAAAAGAATATAAATCATATTTTTCTAAAACGTGTGTCCCTGATTGTATCACCTGGCTAAGTCTTTAGCCACCGTGTCATTAGGACAGGTGACGAAGGCAGCGGAGTGTGTGCCCGACGTGTACGTCTCAGACGCCATGGAGAAGGCCCTCAGTCCAACAGTCCTCAGCAGCTGGAACATAAACACACTCAGCAGGACCGTCTGGGAGGAGAGAAGAGAGGAAGAGGAAGAGGATGAAACCCAGACAACAACAACGGGGCAGCAGTGTGTCCACATGCATCAATTAAAGCAAAGCAATGAATTCAACAAACTATCTCAAGTCAAGCCAAACAACTAATCGATTAATTGATAATGAAAATAATTGTTAGTTGCATCCCTGATCTGAAGTGAAACGAGTGTAGTGTGTTAGAGGCATCTGCATGCTCTGCACACTCACCACAATCCAGGCTTTTAAGGATCCACCTTGCAGTGTCTCTGCACCGGGCAGTCCAATTCGCATTGCCTGAACAGGTCAATATGATATAATGGTTGGTAAAAACAGATATTATATGTCTTAGAACTGTTAAACACTCAAAACTAGAGTTTTGTTTATACTTTCAAGATTCATAGTAGGTAAAGAAGAGTAAATATGCTGCATAGAAAAACAGGATTTGAATCCTGCTGTCTGAATTACAGACTTAGAGCTCTATATTCTCTAAACTGGAGTATTTACTTTTATTTTCACTTTGTGTGATAGGCAGGGTTACACCTTCACACCAAGTGTCACAGTAGGTACAGAAAGAGCAAATATGCTGCGTAGAAAAACCGGACTTTCGTGTTTACCCCCGTTATATCTGCACACAGAGCTGCACAACGATAAGTTAGCAGTGTATGCTTTGTCTTGCTCTCTAACATGCTTTCACGTTTCTCAAAATGTAAACAAACTGTAGACAGCATATAGCATTTTAATATGCAAGTGTTAGACAAAAACAGCCACAGTTTTAAAGTTTAACGGTGAAGATGAAGATGCATGTTAAGCCAACTTAGGGGCGTGTTTGTTAGCACGTTAGCTGATGTTAGCTGTTAGCAGACGCACTGCGGAGTTCATTCAAGGGAAACACTGCAAGACAAAGTGACTACAAAAGCCGGACGAAATGTTTGATATCAGCGAAATAAAGCTGCAACTGTTTAAGGAGAATTTAGGGAAGCCTACCGTCTGACACCTGTCTGGCTGCAAGCGACATACACTGCCGTAAAGTGTGACAGAAGTAGGTTTGAGAAACTGTCGTAAATCAGCTCCGGTGTTATGCCGAGTTCTGCCTGCCCGTCTAAAATTGCGTGCAGCTCGCGGGAGCGCGCACAGCTAAAGGGAAAACTAACTTGCCAGACTCAGTGGGAGCATTTCCTTGGTCTGCACACATTTAAATTGAAACTGTATTAATGAGACATGTAGACATTAATGATTTAAATGTTATTTGTTGAACAATCTTGACAACAGTAACAGTCATAATATTGAACAAACACATTGAACCAATAGTTCTAGGTCACACACACACACAACACAAAAACATTAAATAGAAAACAGAATATATTGCAGGGTTGTAACTAGCAAATATTGTCATCATTATAGCACTGATTATTTTCTTGATGTCAATCACTGTTTCCTAAAGCCACAAAGATATTAAATTTACTTTCATAGAAAGAAACCAGAGAATATTCTCATTTGAGAAGCTGGAATCAGAAAATTTGGTCTTTTTTTCTTCAAAATGACCCCAAATGATGACTCAATTATCAACATATTTTTAGTAGTTTAATTTAAACTATTAATAGATTAATAAAATAGATGACAAGTAGTTGATTAATCACATAATTGTTGCAGCTCTAATATATTAGAATATTAAAAAGGTGCAGATTCTTCTGGTCCTTTGACAGAGGAAAACTAACTGCTGGGGCTTTGAATAAAGTACATGAATGTTTGAAATGACTGAGCCACCAGAGGGTCTAGCAAAGGTAACCAGATCTATTCTATATACAGAAAGATGTGAAATTGTATCAGTTGCATTTTGCAAAATGAGCAAAAGATATTTATAGACATGACAAAACACTCGCTCTCGCTGTTTCTCATTTTCCCTTTTCAACTTCCCATCTCTGTCTTTCCATCTCATAAAAACGAGACTCCCAGCATTCTTTCCAGGTCATCTCCTTCCCTCTGGCCTGATTTTTGTACAGTGAAAAGACTTTACCTGGGCATACTAAATGTATTTCCCCACCACTCCAGGGAAGCCAGCGTGAACATGAGGAGTGTTTGGGCCCTGCTTCAGATCCATTTTAACAAAATTGACGCTTTCAACCTGTGCGCTGTGATTCTGCCCTTTTCCCTCTCTGCTGTCCTCTCTCTCTCTCTCTCTCTCTCTCTACCTTCTTCTCTGTGCAGTTCCCTCTGAGTTTTTGAAGCGCCTTTTTTGGTTTGTCAGACCTTCAGCACCAAACATTTAACAGTATCTGAAAGGACCTTGTTTGTAGAAGAGGTGGATGTCCTGGCTGTTGCTGCCTCTTCATGATGCTTTTAACAATATTTTTTGAGACTTGGGTTTAGAGGTGTGGCCAGGATCTGAGCAGGTGGGGTTGGGTTTACTACCGCAACAGGCATGGTAACAAGTGGCGCACTGGTAGTTTCACTCCCCGATGTCAGAGAGTGCCAGAGTTACTGCCTCTCTCGGAGCTTTTCTGGGCTCCTTTTTAAAGAGGAGTTGGCATTCATCAACTTGATTAGGTGCTTTACATATTGTGCAACGTGTAAGTTGGTCGTTGGGTGGAGCATGCTGTTTGGGTCCCTATAGGAGCTGTGAACGACAGCAGCATAGTCATGGTCGGTCCACAAGCTTGAGCATCTCCTTCTGCCCATTGTGTTTGTCAAGCAGGTTGTCGATGGCTTCCTTCATTGGGGCTGGCCAGCGCTTGTGGTCCAACTCAAAGACCCTTGCACTAGTCTTCACAGGTCCAGTGTGAGCAGTAGTTAGTGAGGACAAAATTAATCCTTGTCTCTCCATAATAGCCATGAAGCAATCCCTTCCTAACATTATCCAACTGTAAAAAAAAACAGTAAAAATGTACTGGCCGTTTTAAGGTCCCGGCCATAACGAGGACAACAGTTCAGTTTAGTGTGTTGTATATGTTCAAATTCCATGTTGATGCTGGAGGGGGTCTCCATGGCCCTGGCTGTAGATATAAGACTTCTGAAAGATTTTGGACTTTGAGTAACACTTGTTGTGCACTAAATTATGTATGTTGTTGAGATTATTGATTTCCCCTCACCAAAAAAAAATAAAAATCCCTCATTTGTGAGACTCCAGGTGAGCAGGCATGATGCACTCTGAGGTTTACATGGGATCACACTTTGGTCTGTTTGGTCTGGTCTCTCACACAGTAATCTTCAACAGATTTCCCCATTTACATGTCTTCTTTTAAACCTGCTTGATGCTCAGTGTTCACTTTAAAAATACTGTTTGAATATGTGTAATTTGTACATTTAAATGTGTTTAAACACAAGCAAATGTTTTAGTTTTAGTTTTGTTTTATACACGTACCTTGATATTATTCTTCACTGAATTTCAGAATCACATCAGGAAAGATACAGATGGAAAGAAGCTACAGACATAATTGTGATGAATGATAATTTATGGGCTACAAAAGTCCAATGCTGCTTTTTTTTCTTACTCTGGGATTTGGCTAAGTACAAATGTAGTCAGTGTGCTTGAGCAGACATGAAAACTTTTTACTAGACCACATCAGGTAGAATGAATTTCTAACCAGTCTGCAGAAGTGTGAGAGCTTGAGTCTAACCGATACTACCTGGATGAGATGAGATGTCCCAAACAGATTTACCCCACAATAGTTGATGCTTCATATGATACTCACTTTGTTTTTTGTCACATTTCCATTTGGTTTTTGAGACATTGAGTGTATAAACTCATTGATGATGAGGTTCACACAGTGTGACACCTGCTGGTCATTTCTGTAACTACTTTTGGCGTGCTTGCTGTCGGTTCTATGCCATTGATCTGTCTAATTATTGAGAACAGGCTTTACTGTAGTGTTTACAGTACATACTGACGAAAACTTACCAAAGTGTTTTCATTTTTTAAAAATAGACATGAGTCATTATGGTCACTCAGCTGCACACAATCAAGTTATACAATAAAACACTGTTGCATTACTGCAGTTGAAAATGAAAGACAGTGTGTTCATTTGATGAACATGAAAAACATTTTTATTGTCATTGTAGGTCATAAAATAAAATTTTGTGTGGCACCTCTCAGTAAGAGCATAATAACAAATTATTATTCAATTATAATCAATTACTAAAAGCTAAGGTGCATCATGTTTCTTCAATGTTTGGGCCTTGAGATTTAACAGCCAGCTTTCTCCAGCTCCTGCAGGCTCTCCTCTCTCCACCTCCAAACAGACAACATGTTTCTGTGTACAGTACTGTAAATAGCTTTGATGATATATTTAATAGGGATGGGTAGCATTTTTGTTTGATATCTTTTCTCCTCTTTCTGTTAAATTAGGAGTTAAGTCAGTGACTTCTATTCAAAATCCCTTGTCGCTGCTGTTTCTTGGGAGCTGAGAAGAGGGAGCGTCATTTTCATGTTGTGTCAGGGTTTCTCCTTGGACGGGTCATGACATATATTTTTTAATCTTCTGCTTCTCCCAGTTTAAAGGCCTCTAATGATACACCCTCACAGGTGTTTTCCTCTATTTTGCTAGATTTGATCAACTGTGTGAGCTTGTATAGATTGTCCTTGATTGAATCCACTGGAGACAGAAATATGAACGTATATTCAGACTTTACAATACATAGCTTTTAAAAAACAACAACACAGTAGCAGCTGTTAGAGTGGGCAAAAAAGTCACTAAGTTTCATTCAGCATATTCTGCTCATTCATCATTTACCACAGTTGGATCACTCATTCAGTAAACTAGTACAGCAGGTTTAGTGTGTTCATAATGGAAGTGGAAAGTGACAAAACTGATTTTTGATTGTTTTTTGTGGGTGCTGTTGATGGTCTTGAGTCATTTCACACCAGAGGGTCAAACTCTGTGAAACAAAAATATCCAAGTGAAGGAACATGAAGAAAAACATATTTTGGTATAGAAGGGGACTTAATAAAAACTTAATGGTGTCGAAAAATCACACAGTTAAGTGCACAACAGTGTATTTCAGTATATTTGTAATTGCACCGATTATACATTATCAATAGGTTTAATACATTGTTAATATGTTCAAAAAAGAAGACTTTAAATACATTAATCATGAGTGTAATTTAGTATTCTTTTTTTCAGGGTTTTTAGGGGGGCACATTGGTAAATATTAAATGAGAATTTAATTTAGTTTTATGGTAACCTTTAAAATGACTTTTTGTACCATAAAATTAGTGTTGACTGTATTCTTAAATGATACATCTGATGCGGTTATGAGCCATATTTTGGCCCTTTAAATTTCACAATTCTGTGGGGAAATGGATTTTCATCCGGTTCTGTAGATGTTTTGTGACAGGTTGAAAAGCAAATTTCAACCAGAAATGCATTTCCTGAGGAATGCTTTCAGCGTTCACATTAATAAATAAAGATTTGGATAACAATAGTGAAGCTGAAAGCATTCACACTAAATATAGACTGTATAGAAAACACATTTAATAGCAATCAAGCTGAAGTGTAAATGGTTTTTGAATGGCTCTCCAGCTCTTCATCTTCATCCATCACTATGATGCCAACAGGCAAGAATTACAATGTCCTTAAAGAACATTAGGCTAGTATGAATAAAACCACCGATGTAATGATTTAACTTTATATTTGGTGTAGTAAAACACTTGGTTACCATGACAGCATGTATACCTTTTTGAAAAAAAAGAAAGGAAAGGAAAACAAGATGCTCCCACGGCTTCAGCAGGAGCATGTCAGGTTTGTGTCATCAGAAGAGGGTCAGAAGCCTACAGTGGCCCTGAAGTGCACATCACAACAACAAATAGGAAAGCAAGACAACAAATCACAAAACACAATGACATTAACTTCTAACAGAAAAGGTAGGTACCTGGCTCGTCACTTACTGGTTAGGCGCACCGTCAGTGCTGTCGGGAAATGTGCTATGCACCATCATTTCAAAGAAAACAGCAAAGCGACCAGGACGGGAAAATCAACATTTTCAAGATGTATTGTCCTCCTTGTGGCAAAATGGTCACTGAAACTGTACAGCTGAACTTTTGCAGTAGTTGTGGCAAGAAGCTCCAAGAGATTATTGACGTTGAACCCATCAACTCACCTCCCGGTAAGCTAACTATCGCATTGTTGCTAACGTTAACCTAATTTAATGGTGTTTCCCGGGTTGTTGGCCTGCAGGCTACAGACATGGTTCAAAAAATTAGTGTTGAAAATGATATACTATGTCGCTGTGTTAGTTTGTAGCAGACGTTCAGCACCCCCATGCCAGAAATAATGATACATATTTTTCAAGTGACAGCGAAACTGAACACTTGTGTAAACATACAGCAACAGCAGACAGTAAAAATTGGTTGCAACAGCCTCTCATCCCACTCGGCATTCATCTCCTGGCAGTAGTGACATATGGAGCCTAATAGTTCAGTCCAGGTTAAAGCTGCTATTTTAGAAAGGCTAACGTTAGCTCACCAACTTTATAACGTAGCTTGTTACCTTACGTACTAACCAATCGGTCGCTAATTATCACATATCTCATATTCAACCAAGACATCTTTATTGGCTAAATCAGATAACCATGGACTGATATTTACCTTGTCAATTATTTATAATCAAGTGTAAAATGAGATCAGATCTCAAACATTGGTTATAACAATCTCCCACTGATCAATTTGACCCAAACAGATATGATCACTAAAGCAGTTTTCATCTTGTTGTTAATGCATCAAAAAGACATGTACTACCTTCCTTTCTTGAAAAAGGACCGCCACGACTCGATCCATTGATTCCCAAATGATGAGCCGTAATTGTTTGACGTCAATTGTTTGACTTGACGAGCCTGCATAGTAGTCGGTATGCTGATGGCACAGGGTGCATTGTATTGTTGCCGTTGTCCCATTTTCTGTCCCGAAGTGAGTTCTTAATCTCATTGGGATCACACCAACACTCTTGCCACATAGTCCGATAGCCGAATAGGTGGTCTGGCCCACAGAGCTCCATTAAAATGGCGCGTCTCACTTCAGGTTGTTGGGCATAATTCTTTAATTTATACAACCCTGCTTTTTTAAACATTTCTTTAGACTGTGCAGACTCATTGAGATGTTGCCAAAGGTTGATAGCAAAGCCAAAGGCTGTTGTGTCAATTTAATGTGGGGCAGCTGCTCCGCAGGTGCGCTTGATTTGACAGTAACTGCACTAACTGGGAAGAGATAAGCTCAAAAATGCTCTCAAAACTTTCTCATTGCAGCCTCTTTAACTGTGAAAGAGGCAGAAAAAAAGTGCACAGAGGCTTGAAGCACAATTAAAGCCTCACAAATAACAATCACTGTGACAAAACACTCGATACAGAGTGAAAAACAAGAGACATCTGCAATAGGGAATGCCTGGTTTTGATTCCCGGCCAACACAGTTTTATTTTTTAACTTAACTAACACACACACACACACACACACACACACACACAGGGAAAGCATTATTTTTGTGTACACAAATCATGAATTGGTTGTTTTTTCATGCAAAAACTGTGACTTCCACCTTAACTGCTTGTTATTTTGGCATCTTCTGCAAGACTGTCTGACAGTCTGAGACATACAGATAATTCAAGGTAAGTCAGTTTTTTTTTTATTTGTATAGCCCAATATCACAAATCACATATTTGCCTCAGTGGGCTTTACAGTCTGTACAGCAATACGACATCCTCTATCCATAGACTCTTGATTTGAATAAGGAAAAACTCTTTAAAGAAACCTCAGGAAGAGCAGCAGAGGAGGGATCCTTCTCCCAAAACAGACAGACATCCAATAGATGTGTGTACAGGATAACAAAATTATATGGAAATGCTATCCGACGCATGTAATATTCACAAACACTGGTATCCCACCATAGCCACCAACACTTCAGAGTTATTAAACATGTAGTGGCAGCGGACGACCATATGATGGCAGCTTTTGTACGGCATAACATAAAACAAGAATGTGCTTTATGATCAGCTCTGGTAGTTATAACACACATACACACACATACGCAATAAATCAGTTCCTGTCAACAGGGTACCAGCAATGTCTGTGATTGTCTGTGTGCACACAAATGACGCTTGCCCTGTGTGTGTGTGTGTGTGTGTGTGTGTGTGTGTGTTCGTGTGATTTCTGTGCACAAGACAGAGAGCCACTCTGTTTGATAACATCCACCACCTCCCCTCACACTTTCCTTCTCTTCGCCCTCATCTTTGATTAAAGAATGAGACAAGCATGTCACACATACTAATATCTACAATGCACACACACACACACACACACTTAGAGCGTGTGACACATGCACTCAGAACAAGATAGATTGAGCCGTAGCTGATGTGAGAGCTCTACCAGGAATGCATAGACACACATAAAGACGCAGCGAGACGTATTAGCAGAGCTTGTCAAGCTTTTGCAAGAGCAATGAGGAGCGATGGAAGGAGGAGGGATATGGTGGAGGTGGTGCTGCTGAAGGGGGTGGTGGGGAGGAGGGGGCAGGGGGGGACTTGTTCCCATGGAAACTGTGCAGTCAGCACATCTGTACGTGTTATGCGCTGTCTTTTCTCATCGGCATCCCGTGGCCTCTCCCCACCACAGCTGGACGTGACAGCATGCGCTCACATGTAGAAGATGTGCACGCACGCAAATACGCGCAAACGCTGCCCTGACCCCATTGCAGTAGTGACCACGGAGCCTTCAACCCATGGGATGTTATTATTAGTAGGCTATATGAAACAATGCATATGTGTGTGTGTGTGTGTGACAGAGACCAGACATCCACACAAGTTGCTCCTGGCACTGGGCAACTGTCTTGCTCTCTCTTTTTCCAACACCAGATTTTATCCTCCTTTTTTTTCTCTCTCTCTCTCTCTCTCTCTTTTTCTCCCGTGTCTTGTCTTTCTTATTCTCTCGCTCCTCCTCTCCCTCCAAGCATGAGGAGAATCAATATGTTTTCAATTTGCAGCAGAGCCTTCCTCCTCTGCATTCTAATCAGGCTCCACTGGCCCTTTAACTTCCAGAGAGAGAGACGGAGAGAGAGGGGAAGAAACACAGAAATAGAGAGAGCGAGAGAGAGAAGAAGAAGAAGTGGGTAAAGGCAGACCTCAACTCAAAGGACATTTCAAATATGCAGCTAAGATGTCAACTTCAGGATCAGTGAAGCATGTGCTGAAGAACATTTTTCTGCTGTTTCACTATGGGCATTATACTGTCATGTGGACACACACACGGTGAGCCGAACTCCCGACGTCACAAGCACGGTATCCGCTGTTCCACCAACTTCTGTAACTCAGTGCAATCTGGATGCAAAAAAGTGAAATGTGTTCCCTGGTTTTACTGTATGTAGCCTATTCTAAGATAAACTAGTGTCTACAATAGCACTTACTATTAGAATTTACACCCTCAGTGATATTAAGTTAAACTAAAGTGTTTAATTGTCCATTCTTAAAGCTCGCCACATGACTGGCCTCATGCCGTGTTTATGTCATGTGGGAAGCATGTTGTTGGAATGAATCCCTTGCTTATGACTTTCACTTTCATGTCATTAGGCAACTCACAACAGTTGTATCATTGCAGAACTGGCCATATACAAAAAATACACATCCTAAGGCTCTTTTTTTGCAGGAAAAACCTTAAATTTAATGTAAAAATAAAATAAAATAAAACAAAATAAAAAAAATCATTTTGTATCTTATTAAATAACAGTAAAACAAATCTAGTTATTCTACAGATATTTTTTTTAAAAATACAGATATTTACTATATACATTATTTGCATTTTTACAGTCCAACTGTTGTGAAATAATAAAATATTGCTAGAATGTTAAACAAATGTATAAATCAGCACAAAAAACATTGACTACCTTAAAATTACCTGATTTAAATAAAAAGCTTGTTTTATACAGTATCCTTTTGTAAATTCATAGAATTATCCAGTGTGTCCTTAAAGCCGCCCAATCAAAGCACAGATTTCTGGATGTAAAACCAAAAAAATATGTAAAATTATATTCAAATTACCCTTCTTTAATACCCATGAATGGTATCTTGAGAGCTTTAGGCTTTAATTGTATATGATCATCTCATCTATTTACAGTAAATTCCTGGTAAATATTGGTTTTATACTGTACAAAAAACAGGACCGTGCTTACAAAAACATAATTTTAATCATCATTACCTTATATAAACATTATTTGAAAGTAATTACAAGCAGCTATCCAATATATCTGCAGACTGCATTGTTGATCACCTGTGGTGTCTTTCATGATTCAAAAGGTCAATTTGATTTTTAACTTGCGTAGCAGAAGACAATTACAGTCTGATACTCTATAGACAAATTGTAGCCATCTACATAAAGCAGACCTGCCAGCAACACTGCTAGTCTCTTTCAGTAACTGCTACTAAATGTTATTCATTCTTAAAAGTGCCCTGTGGAGCTTTTGTCCTCTAGTGATCATAAAGTGTAAATTTTAACCAGTGAAGATAAAAAACAATATTTTGTATCTTGATCACAGGCGAGTTAAGTGTTCATGTCAGCGCTAATACTGTCATAAAGTATAATGCTGCCCATTGTCTTTTCATCTGTTTCTACTTTATGTGATATTGTGGTTAAGTTGGTGATTCCATTACAACTAAATACCCTCCGATTTTCTTTTATGTACATCGTGTCTATATTGGCTCCTGTTGTTATTCGCCGCTGCTAAGAACAGATTTCTCCACAGGGGTCACTCATTATCACCTTGGTGTTTAGTGCTTGTGTGGAAAATAAAGTCATCCTGATTCAATAAGACACATAACGTCTGAATCACTTTAAATAATACTGTAAATTGCTGGGAAAGTCTTTCTACATTCCCCCCTTCACATCGAGGTCAATGTCAGCTACCGATCAGTTGGTCAGGGTTCAATGTTTGGCTCAAGGACACTTTAGCAGGGTGGAGGTTTATGGGGACTTGGACCAAAGTCTTCTGGTTGGAATACAGATTTGAAGACAGCTTTAAGACCTCTTTACAGTGTAAGTAACTCAGCTCTACTATTCATTTGACACCTCCTTCTTTCCTCCCAAGAAAAACATACTTAACATGGAGGTTAAATGCATGTAACCTCCATCGTTGCATAATTTAATTATTTATGCACATGTGACATTTAAGTTTTGCTCTTGTCACCTTCATATATTTCATACATTCCATTTCTTTGTCCAAAACGCAGGCCGTATTTTGTTTGTACAGTCAATATTTCTTTTCAACTTTGTTTTTTTCATTATTATTATTATTACCACCCTATTTTAGTCTATTTTTATTCTTCTGTTTTGTGTTTTCTGGGAGCAAACGCCAAGGCACATCCTTTGTATGCTTGCATTGGCTAATAAAATAGCTTCTGATTGAATGGACTATGTCATGCTGACATAAAATTACAAAAAATCTCTAGGGTTGTGTAAATAGTAGCCTATGCTTGCGTCAGTATTTGATGACCTGGGCATGAGAACAGGTTGGTCTTTTCAGCCCGAGCCCCAACCCAAGCACTTCAGGCCTTCCTCCAAGCCTGTAGTAATTCCCTAGATTGTCGGCGGTATTGTAATCTCTGAAGGTGACTCATTTTGGTCACTATTTCCACTAAAAAAAGAAAAACAATCAAACAAAAAGCTTCATTTTATATATTGGGCTTTCAGAGTGCTCTCTGAAACTAGTCCCGAGATGGCTTGTGTCCATGAGAAAATGAAAACTTTGTTGTAGAGCTGAACCAAATGCATCATTGGAAAAGTCTCAGCCTGGAGAGTAACGTGTGTTTTTCTTCTTCTTTTATTCTTCATGGCTCTAGCTTTGCAATACTGACCTTTGAAGAATTCGGTGCAAGTTTGAAGGCTTATAATTCATCAACAAAAGTGGCTTCAGACACTCAACATGGACTGTTATAGAGAGTTCTTGGCCTGAGCTATCATGTAACTGTAGTCAACAACAGTCAAACGTGGGTAAAACATTGCTAAAATGAATTCCTACCCGTTTAACAATTAGATATTTCAAATCTGATTATACAAACGTGTTTACCATCCCATTTAACTCCCCAGTGTACTCTTAATTCAGTATTTATAACTTCTAATTCTAGCAAAAACACTAATATTTTTTAAAACTACAATTCCCTCAGCCTGGTTGCCAGAATAAAACATTGGCATTGATGTTTCTGCAAACGACAGATACGCTGAATCTCTACATTTCAATGCATTTAATATGTAGCGTATCAATAGTTCACCAATGCATATCAACATTTTGTAGTTCAGATGACAAGAAAAGAGAACAAAGTTATCAAAGCAGCAAAGAACCATGATCTTTCCCTAACCCTAACCAAGTGGTTAACCAGACCCTAACCACAGCGTTGTCACATCATAAAACATAATTGTTCAACTTATTAATGGCCATCACTGAAATGCAGAGATTCAACATATGAAAAGTGGACATACAACGTATCCATGGTGTGTAGAAACATACAATGCCAACGTTTTATTCTGGTGATTGGGTCGATTCCCAATCGAGCTGCTTCGGGCAGCTTTTTACAAATCAGCACCACAGTTGTAGTTCCTCCAGTTTACAAAGCAGGATTGTCAATTGGGTCGTAAAAAGATATATCTACCGAATATATCAAATATGTAGTACAGCTGCACTAATAATTACACTACATCTAGATGATCTATGTAAAGAAAAAGTAAAGCTCTTGGGCAGCTGTGGCTCAGGAGTTAGAGGGGGTTTTCCACTAATTGGAAGATCAGCGGTTCGATCCCCGGCTCTTCCAGTCTGCATGTTGTGTCCTTGGGCAAGAAACTCAACCCCATATTGCTCCTGAAGGCTGTGCCATCAGTGTGTAAGTGTGTGTGAATGATTAGAAACTCCTCCTGATGAGCAGGTTGGCAGCTTGCACGGCAGCCTCTGCCATCAGTGTATGAATGTGTGAGTGCTTTGAGTGGTTGGAAGACTAGAAAGGCGCTATATAAAGGCAGTCCATTCACCATTTATTTCAGATAACCAACTATTTCACAGACTCAAAGGAGAAATAATTAAGACTGATGGCCTTCACATTAACCCAGCGTATTATTGAGTTATCAAGGACGCTTTCGTGTTTTTGTGTTGAGAAATGTTAAAGATATCATTAAAAGAAAACCTTACCAGAGTGACAGTGAGGAAAATACTTCCAGGTGGCGTGTCCTCTGGTCAGCCAATAGCAAAGCTTCAGATTCAGTTAATCTCTGGGGTGCTCTAAAATTTACATTTTTATTGAAATATCATCAAACGGGTTACAAAAAAATAACATGAATAACATAACAGCTCAGATAACTACATAACGCAAAGATAATGAATCAAACAACAAGCAACTACTGTACGTGGTTTCAGTGATAACAGCGTCCATAGCAACCACCATAGCAACAACAGAAAGCCTGAAAAAAAAATCATAATAGCTGACAAACTAAACATCATATACATTCACTGAACAAAGATTATGAAAAACAATTGTACATTTTTCACTAGAAATGTCATCAAAATGCATTTTAAAGTATTAAAGTATTGCATTTTTTTTACAGAGAATAAAAGGAATGTCAACCATCTTTTTGTATGTTTGTTTGATTTTGCAGACAGAAACTTGACAGTCATGTGATGTGGATGCAACCAATAGAACTAATAAATAAAACGTAGGCATCTCACAATTGTAGAGCCATTATTGTAAAACTAATATGTTTTGTGCTGTGGACCAACATAGTCATTACACATTTTGATGTGAGACTGTGTTGGGAATGGACGTGATCAAACAACATATTTAGTCATTTAATTTGGAAGGCTTGTTGGTCTTTCCACCACTGAGTAGCAAAGCAAATGTGTTATGGCTGCAATCAATGAATGACTTTTTATGCCCTTGCAAGCATGAATGAACTCTGCACATGCAAAATAAATAAAGAAAATTGTGTTTTGGTAGGAGGGTATCATGTTCAAAATGAAAATGGTTCATCCTCTGGGAGCCATGAATGTGCTCATTAAATTGCCATTACATTTTCTTTTTATGTTTGTGTGTATGTGTGCATGTATACAAGTGGAAACTTTGGCCACTAAAAACTTAGGATGCATCCTCTTGGAAATATCAAAATCATTTTAATGAGAATTAGGCCATTAGATCTCAAGATACATTGTCATCAACCAAAATGTTAATGAGACACACCTCTTTTTAAGAGGAAAAATTAGGCAAGAGGGAGCCAAAAAAAAAAAAAAAAAAAAAAGAAAAAGCTGAAGGTGAAAAAAAAGGAAAATAAGTCTTGATTGAGCTCCTGCCTTTTTCTCTCTTTCTCCTCTGCCCCCATTAACACTGACTTCTGAAGAGAGAGAGCTGCCTTGGGACCTCCGTTGTACACCCAGGAGACGAGAGGAGAGAGAAGTTCACCTCTGTAACAGCAGGGTCTGGGAGACAATACCTTGGAGGAATGAAAATCCACAGCAATTAGCTCGTCTCTCCCTCTTTTCCCTTCATTGTACTCATTCCTGCACTTATCTGCTTATTTAAATTGTACCAATAGCTTAAGGACGGAGACATACATGTTGTCTGGTGTTTAGCTTTTTGACCTCAAGGTTCGACCTTGATTACAGTATGTGATGTTTTCTTTTAGGTGACTAGGCCCCTTGTCATGTGTAAAATGTTTTACACTATTTTAACGCATTGTACTACTGTGATTCTCTCTATATGTGATGATAGAGCACATATTGACCTTGCAAAACACCTTTGGAGCTTTTGATTTTGTCCTACCAATAGGAAACATGAAATACAATTTTTAAAAAAACATGTTTTATTGCCAGAACAGAGCACATGAACATGGAAAGTTTTTTTTGTTCCTTCTCTCTGAGCTACAGCCGCTCACACAGAGAATAGTCGCAACTCTATTGGTCTCCATGATCTACACTATTTTAGTCCGCCTGTTGCCAAGATTTTTTTCCACTTCTTCTAGTGTGATTGTATTTCAAATTGGAAACATGGTTCTAATGCGCTTAGGACTTTTTGAAACGTTTTTTTTTCCTTCATTAAGGTGAATTTTAAGCAGATTCCTCCTTCAGTTCGATCTATTTTCTCTTGATAGTCCAGGAGTCCACTGAGCAACAACATGGGAGTCTACAATCGCAGGGAAATCAAACACAAATGAGTTGAACAGTTTGATTTGATGCAAATGAATTGTGAAAGGAGGACAAGTAAAAACAAAACTAAATAATGTGACCAAAAAAAAAAAAAAAAAACAGTTATCCCTTTAGTCGAGATAAGTCGTGTTGAAGATACCTCAGGCAGTAGAAACCAAAAGTGAAACAGCATTGAATCTGCATTGATTACACAAAGGCCAACAGGGAAATATGTTTTTTTTTCTTTTGTGATTTGAGTGAATTGACCTTTTTAAAGAGCTTAGCATATTCTCTGATCAAAGCGGTAATGTGCCATTTTTATGCTTTTTTAAACTAACCTCATCCCTCACACTCGAATTTTTGTGTGCGGTGCGCATGTTGCTGTTTACCCCTCTGGTAACAGCTTTTTGATAACAGCGAAAATTTATTCTGACCGGGTCAGCTAAAGTGAAGACCAAATAAACAAGAATTAGAGTAAAACGGCAGCGTGTTAAGTGCAAGACTGCGCATAGTAATGCACCAGATCCCACACAAACCCAGAGCCCATTTTAATGCAGTTTATAAGCTACCTGTCGTGTCAGTGATGGTCCAATTTGTTGAGGGTAATTATAGTAATGTCTGTGGATATGATTTATTTAAATGCTTCCACTTTAAATGTTTCCAGTATAAATGAGAAAAAAAGGGGAAATAGAGACATGGATCAGCATAATTAGCCTAAATTTTGTTTTTTTTTTTCCCTCTCAAGCTTCACATAGAAGAGAAAGACTCTACAGAAGAGCAGGTGACAAAAAGAACCAACAGATGTGGCTGTGTTCATTTTGGAGCATCTGGTTTTTTCTTCACCGCAGTGGCAGCAGATAAAATCTAGAAGCTCTTTACACGAGCGCTGCCAAGAAATTTCCTATTGTTCTCCCACTGAAAACAATGAATAACCAGTTCGTCCTCTGCAGAGTGCTGCCACAGTGCGAGCAACATTGAGTTGCTCTTCGCAAAATATATTAAAAGCTGCACTTTTTTTCCTTTCTTTCTTTCTTTCCTCCTCTCTCATCTGCTGTCTTCTTCCCTTCCACATTGCTAATTTACCAGCCCACCACCACCTCTTTCTGTCTGACTGTGACTTTGCTAGTGGCGCTGGAGGAGAGCAGAGGAGGAACTTTTGAAGTAGGCCAGGTTGCAGCAGGTAACGCAGAGTCATTCATGCAGACTGGAAGCTCGCAATGAGAGCGAGAGGAACAGGACACCCTGGCTCACCCTCAGGCAACGAGGAGGTAAAGAAACGAAGAAAAAAGGGGGAAAGCGAGAGGAGGATAAAAAAAAAAAGTGCAGCAGCAGAGGAAGAGAGATTGTAATTATGAGGTTAAAAAAAAGGAAAAAAATGCAAGAATGAGAGCAAAGGAAGGGGGTAAAAAAAAAAGATGGGAGCGGAAGAAGAGAAGGGAGTCATACTAGCCTAAATTAGACATGTACAGATAGGACTCTTCTGCATGTTTCTAAGATATGGGAACGAGCTATTATCACAGATCCACGTAAATTATTATATTACAATACTTGCACATGCCAGCAGGATTCTGTTCATTTGAATGGAGTCGCTTGGATCAGTGCATTAACTCATGGTGGTAAAGTAAACGCCTGTGAAGCATTTGCATCAAGTTCAAGTTGGACCGGGTGGATTTTGGCACATTAACGGAAACGACCACCAGATAACCATGTTAGCCGTGTTTGCTCTGGATAGCCTCCACGACAACACACCAAAAATCTGGCTCATTAGCTGGTAAATACTCCACTTTCTTCAGTTTGCTAATGTTTTCTGCTGTTTGGTGCCTGGCAGAGGGGTTTAACAGAGCTTTTACTTTGAGGATGGAAATGAGGGCGATGAGAGAAGTGATGCTGAACCTAAGCAGGAATGTTGTGGGCTGTCGAAACCAAAACAACTAGCTAGAAGACGCTAAAATGGCTCCATAGGCTGGACTTCATCACTACTAGTGAATCCTTTCACATTACATATTGTCATTTGATACTTTCGTGACATAAAAATATTGATTAGTGCGGCTTCAAACCGACCAACATGACTGGGTAGATCTTAATGTGCTTTATTTGTAGTTATAGTCGCTACAAGCTAGCGAGCTCGCTAATTTTTGGTGATTGGAACAACATGTGAAGGAAGCTGATCAGCTGATCTGCCAGGTTTCTTTTTTTTTTAGGAAAACTCAATGTTCAGTCTGGATAGTCACCACGAAAATATGACACCATATTGCGACTTACATTGTCCCAAGACATTTATGGATATTTATTATTAACAACTTGGCTTGCAAACTTTTTTATGATATTTGTACACAGCCTCATTTGTTATCACAGGGCCCAGTAAAGCCACACAAACCTAAAATAGATTGCATTTTCCAGTGAGATCAATCACAAAGGGAATTCTAATATGAAAACGCACTGTTTTTGTCTGCAAAACGACACAAAGCATATTGTTCTAAAGGTCTCAATTTCTGGCAGATATTTGGTGTTGCACTGAATATGTTCCTCGAACAAACTGGCTTTGATCATGGGGTTTAGAGGGGGAAAAAAGCCTTTTAAGCATATCAATGTCGAAAGTGCCAAAACAACAGACAAACTACACATGTGTCAGCGGCCCCATCGCTTTCTACGGAACGAACACATAGGATGCAGCAGCGACAATGCGGTAACAACGCCGTGCTGGTCATGATTAAGGGATTTTCTGTGCCTCTCTTCTCGTCTCTGGCCATCAGTAACCAGAGTGCAGCAGGGACTTGAGGCTGTGGCTGGATGAGAGGAGAGGAGGAGGAGTAGAGTAGAATGTTAAACATGTCCTCTAGACCCCAGAGGAGGAGGAGGGAGGGCGGCCAACATGGCAGACTGTTCTCTCTCTCTCTCTGCCTCTCTCTTCTTCTCTATGGTTCTGTCTCCATCACTTTCTCTCTGTTTTTCTTCCTCCCACTCAATCTTCAGCTTCATCTCCTCTTTTGGAGATCCTTTTGTATCTGTAATTTGCAAAACCGGTTCGTGTCCGTCATTCTGCGTTCTGCGTCTTTTTTTTTTTTTTTGGAATCTTCAGATTTAGTTTTGGTCGCTGAAATTGTAATTCACTCAATGTATGAAATGATATTAGTCCAAAGGTTTTGCGTCACAGGATGAGGTAACTCTTATTTGAAAGAAGTTAAATCTGGTCTTTTTGGAAGTATTGATGGTGCACTATCATAATGACTTGCTGTACCCTTTAAGAAAACACCTTTTTGCAAACTTGATCCTCAGAACAACTACCTTACAGAAAACATTAAGCCCCTTACTGAGGAAATGCAAAATATTGTAAAGGAACTACAAAACTACAAAGTGACTAAATCACAAGTTATCATACCCAAATGTTAAAAGATGTGCCTTCTGAAATGACCCATATAAGTTTGGTTTTTTTAATCCAGTGTCCTCATGGGCAGGACAGCATTGCCTTCCAAAATGAACATTACAAAAATAATTCATATGGCTGAATGTCATGTAAAGCTACTTGGTTAGGGTAATATTGTGGTCACGGTTAAAAGAAATCAACATTGATTGTTGGTAGGAAACAGGATGCACAGTTAGACACTGTACTCTTTTTTATATGTCTAACCCTCTGTCTCAGTAGTTTTGCAGGCTTATATTGGCATCATGTTACATTCACCTTTGCCTCTAAGACACAACAGTAGTTTTTCACAAGACCAAAAGAGGTCATTTGTCAAAAAAAATGCAAACATGGGTTGATTTTTAAAGGTTTGACCAAACACTAGATGCTGTCGTTTTTCTGGTTGCCTCAGCAAGATTGGTCATGAAATTAATAAACCACTTATATCAATTTATCACTTTGATGATTTAAAGATACTGTGCACTTATTTGATTCCTTGCTGAGAAAAACAGGAGATCCATAGCACGCTCAGATCAGTTCATTCAGTATGAAGACACAGATATTCACTCAGACTGCTGAAGCCTCATATAAGCTTTAGATAAACTTTCAGATGCATGTTTGCACACAATAACTGTGTGGACACACTGTGGATTTTGGCCCCCATCACTTACATTGAAAGCACATTTGAAGGAAGATCTTTTTAACAGCCAGTATGAACAGGAGGAATGATCACAGCGAGGAAAAACCTCTTTTGGTGTTCATGTGGGCAGATGACTGTTGTTTTAAGACAGACTTGAAAAAAATGGTGAACCCGTCCTTTAAGCTCACTCACAACATGTTATACATTGTTAAAGTGTTTAAAGTGTAAAAACACATTGACTTCCTGAAGTCTTGTTGTCTCCATGAGGTTGCCAGGCAACCAGTGAGACTCCAGGCAGTTGCACTGCACCTGGCCAAGAAACAGTCTGTACATCACCTCACGTTTTTGGACACAATAAACAAAGAAGATCAGGTCTTAATTAATGTGCTTCAGAGAGTGTAATTTGTTACTTCTGGAGACTTGCTCCCCCCCCCTGTTTCCATTCTTTATGCTAAACTAAGCTAAATGGTTGTAGTTTTATTTACTGTAGCACAGAGAAATGAGAGTGGTACTGCATCAATCTTCTCATCTAACATTTTACGAGAAAGTAAATAAGCACATAACCCACAATGTTGAACTATACTCTTCCTGCCAAGGCAGTGTCTTTATCTTTATCTGGCATTTATAATAGTTTTTATATGTGGAAAATAAGTTAAACTAACAAATATCAACCCAAAATATGGAGCATCACTAGTGTGTGCCGCATGCATTGATTCAAGTTTATATGGACGAGCGCTTGGACCAGAAAATTAACAACTGCATGTCATCACCCACGAATGGTGCAGGCATCTGCGGGCCAATCAGTGACAAGACGGAGCCTCCCTCGCCGCTACATCCAGATCAGACTAGTGCTGCAGCAGATATGGCCTTTCAAAGTTTGAAGTTTTGACATTTAATTATAGCATCCCCGAAAGGCAACTTAGTGCAGTTTTAAAATGCAAGAACAACGCCAAAAAATCCATTGTCCTCTTAAGTTTCTCCAACATGAGACCAGAAGAGTGTATACATTCACTCCTAACATCCTACAGTCTCCTGAATTGCTCTTTCAGACCAGCACCAGTAGCAGCCTTGCAGCTAAAGCTGCAGTGAGCAACTTTGCATATCAGAGGCTACAAACAGCAGCAAGAGATAGCCATGAATAATGTATCTATTATTAGTCTTTATTATTACTAGTCTTTATTAAACAAGGACCGTGCACAAAAAAACATCTCAAAATGAGAAGTAGATGATTTATGCCAGATTTAGCTATTAGCTAATTTCCATGTGCAGTCCCAATGTGAACTTTACTACCTAGAAATCATTAAATGTTGTGTAGGACTCACACCTCCTCTGTCAGTTAGCCTTTGTACTGGATAGCCCACAGCTAAGTTGCTGCTGTATGTGTAGGATGTGAGCTCCATGCATCTGAAACATCATAACTCATCTTATCTGAGGGAATCTGTTTCTTGGTGCCAGTATCTAATCATTCTCTTTAGATAAGGGTTTTCACACTGCAGCAGTCCAACTGCCATTCATGATTATATTAGTCAATAGTGAACCCCATACTGGATAGCTTCCTCTGTTCTAATTATTTCTTTCCCTTTTCACTTGGATAGAGATCTACATGTATGCTGCCTGAGTTGAATTAATTTCAGTCTGCTGTTTGACTTGAGCGACTGATTTGATCTTTATTTTTTTTTTAAGCGAAGGCTACTGAGTTTGGTTGTTGGGATCAATCACATCCTGTTCTTATAGATGCAGAACTTCATTGTGCAAAAAATGCGGAACTAAAACAGGTCTAATTCGATTCGGTCTAACCTTACATAAATACTGTTTTCCTGGTTACATGTATTAAAAACAAACAATAAAACAATGAAAACATGTCGTATCAAACGCTGACTGTTGACCAAGCGTACGAGAGTCCAGATTTCACTTTACATTTCAAAGCCTTTAGACTAGTTTCTTCCTGTCTAGACCTGCATTAGTGATTCCAGATCAGTTGTCACCATAGATCAAATGTCATCATAGATACTTTCAATACAGTATGGTGGGACATCCTCTGTTGCACATATACTCGCTTATTTAGATCAGTGGTTCCCAACCTGTTTGACTGGGAACATGAAGCAATGTCTACTTATGACGCATCATGTGTTGTGACAATTAGCAATTGGTTTGATCCCGATCCGTGTGTTCAGAATTACTGATTTAGACTGAAAATGCTCTTACATACATTTACTAACTGATGTGAAGTTTTTTGTTTTTTTTTTACAGTGATTCAGTGGCTCACTCAAAAACAGTGTTGCTGGTTATTTAATCATCTTTCAACCAGGTTAGCTTCACTGAGAGTAAAATCAAAAGAGACCTGAGCAAGAGGGTAAAAATCAATGAAAATATTTCCATAAAGACAATAACCTGATGCATTTATGACCAACGAATCGTCATTACCAAGCGGGTCAAATGCAGCTTTGCACAATATCAGGAGAAAAAACATAGTTTGTGTTACTTCTGTGCCAGCCTGCTGCACTGAATATCTGTGTGTTTGTGTGTGTGTGTGTGTGTGTGTGTATGTGTGTGCGCATCTGTATCCGTATCCCTACAATCCCCATGAAAATATCATGTGGCTACAGAGCAGCCTATCACAAGAGGGAGACAGTTGCCGTGCTTCTGGATCCAGTGCGAGGGGGGAACTGTCCATTTCAGCACCATGAAAGAGGCAGCAGTAACCATGGTGCACTGTGAGGAACAGGATGTCACAGATAAATAATAATAATAATAAAAAAAACATAAACAAACAAACAAAAGAATAACATTTTTACACAATTTTCAGAAGATATTCAGAGATATAATTAAGTAAATATGGAAATGATTCAGTCATGTAGGCAGATTAGGTTTACATTCATTCAAACTACATTTGCATGCATACCTAAATAATATTTAGGCGCTCAAAGCAAATCTTTAAAATGAATTTATTCCACTGTATACTTTGTAAATATCTTCGGAGCACGTCTCTAAACATAATAACATAATAACATATGAATGAAGTATATTTCAGTGGTTGTGACAGTATCAGAATCGTTGTATTTTCTATGAGGCGAAGGGATATGAACAATATGATGGAGTCAAACATACAGATCACGGATCACTGAGCTTTACAACCTAACCCATCTATTTCCATTGAACCCATCCGAGCCCTTAACCGCTCGGTCAGGTGTTTTACACTCACACTACGCTCGCCCCCCTTTTTTTTTTTTTATCATTTGTGTGTCATATCTTCCTCTCGCCAGGAAATTAAAAAATACACGTCAAGTCTGTGGGAAAAATAATAACCCTCTGATGATAATAATGTGACACCTTATTGATCCCTGTCAGAAAATTGACTTTTTTTTTTTTCTCGCCCCACCCTTCTAATGAAGAGGTCAGAGGTCGAAAGGCCAGTTACAGAGCAGCACCCCTGGGGCTGGTTGGAGGGGAGGGTGGAGGGTGGAGGGGAATGATGCCTTGCTCGAGGACACTTTCGCAGGGCAGAGAGCTGGTTGCCAAAGGAGGACTTGAACTTGGTTTGGACATCTTTCAAGCATCTTTGCTCCTTCATAAAACGGAGTCATTATTCTCCATGTTTTTTTTTTTTTTATAGTAAAGGAAGATGATGGGTGCAGACATAAAATAACAGACATAAAGTAAAATAAACCACGCAGTCTAACCCCAGATTCCTTTTTGCAATTTAGGGCAACTGCACTGCAAAAAATATCTGTCTTCACAAGTCATTTGTTCCAGATTCAGGTTTTTTTTTTCTCACAAGGCTGTTGCTGCAATTTAGGACATTTGGGTCATGTACTCAGTATTTTTCTATTTGGAGAGTTTAGCAACCTTGAGGTAAGTTTACATTTAACAGCTGAAAGAAATACAAATGGGCAGTATTTTAAATTTCAGACGGATTTTATTCTGACCACTTTTAGTCCGACACAAAGAAGCAAATAAAGGATTCGATATTTCTCCAACAGAGAGGGATTTAACGTTAGACTTTTACGTTGGGAAATAAAATGTTAATTCTTTATCTTACAGTCCTGTTGTTATTCGGTACTAATTATCCTCTTTATTTAGTATTTTCATCTATTTATATGGTTGAATTTATATATAGTTTCCTTGAAAGTCAAACATCCATAAATTATAACAGAACAGTGAACATAATAAACTAAAAAAAAAAGAGAGAGACTAAAAAATTGTGCCAGTTTGGGATAAGATTGTTCATTTCCTTTCAGTTTTGCTTGTTTAATATGTTTTTTCTTCTTCTCACCAACATTACCTTAACATACAGGGAAGGAATCAGATGTCAAGCTTCTCCAAACAAGTTGATGGAACACGTGAAATTTTTTTCACCATGCAGCCACGTTTGCTCATGTGTCAAGAAACAAACCAGACAAAAAAAGAAAAAAAAAGAAAAGAAACACTGACATTTAGCATTAGATGAACTGACTTGTTGAAAAGGACATTTTTTGCAGTGCGCTTGTTTTTGCTTAAAGTGCTGCTGCTGCGCACGGAACATCTCTCTCTCTCTCTCTCTCTCTCTCTCTCTCTCTCTCTTCCTCGCTCTCTGGTTGTGTCGATTTTTTTTCATCCTCTGCTTCTAACCATCATCCACCCCCTCCTCCTCCTCCTCCTCCTCTTCTCCTCTCTCCACTTCTATCTCAGCTCTGCGAAGAAGAAAAACGAGGAAACCAAGGATTGATGTGTTGCTCGACTTGAAATTTTATATATCATTTTTTTAATTTTTGCGCACATAAACCCTCACGCCTGACAGCCTTGCCGAAAAAAGAGAGAGAGAGAGAAAGAGAGAGAGGGAGAGAAAAAAATCATTGCTTTTGATGATTTCTGATTATTTTCATGTGATGACAGTGAACGGCTGTGTGTCTGTGTGCGCTCGCTGTGCTCCGGTGGCCGTGATATAACCGTCTAGGATCGTTTGGATGCTGGAGGAAGAGGCTCTGACGCTCCGGGAAGCTTCGTCCATCCCTCCGCGTCCTCCTCATTCCCGCGACCGGCTGCATGACCGGTGATGCTCGGCCTCTCCGCCTGGATGCGCCCCTCTCTCCGCGGTGTGCCGTCGGTACCGCTGCCTTTATCCCCCTATAGCAGATTTCCACTGTCGCCGGAGAAAGGTCTAGGGACCACATATGGAAACTGGGGATCAGAATTTTAGGAAAAAGGAAAACTAAGCAGGCTGTCGTTTGATTTTCATAACTTAAATCTTTTTTCTCCTTTTCTTGGCTTGATTATTTTTTTTTTTTTGATTTGGAGAAGGGGGGTTGATCGTCCCTGGTTGGTTTATTTTCCCTTCATCTCTTTTAAAAGAATGGCTGGTTTTCATGGCAGTCATGGTACCGGCTGATTATTTGGCATTATTTACCATTCTGTCCTTGATTTTGGGGAAGCGCTTGATTCTGCTGGTTTGAATCTGTTCTTTCATTCCTTTCAGCTCATCCGGTCCTTTTTTTTTTTTTTATTTGAACATTATTCTGGGCCCTGCCTGTCTGTCTTGCCTGTCCCGTCCACCTTCTTCCCACAGAATACATGTGATAGCCTGATTCTTCAGAAAATTCCTGAGATGAGCCTCCATAATTCACTGAGGCACTGGTTTACATCAAGGTAGTCAGATCTCATCCTGAATTGTGCCATCATCTGTTGGAGGTCTCTGCTTTTGCCTTTTCTCTCTCTCTCTCTTTCTCTCTCTTTTTCTCTCTCTCTCTTTTTTTTTTGAGGCCATTTTAAAGAAATCAGGCCGCCAACTGTGTTAGTCTTAACCACCCTCCGCCCCCACACCCCCATGCTTCTTCATCCCTTTTCAGTATGAATTAATTCACACTGCGTGCATGCGTGTGCTCGTCCGTGTACAGGTGTGTGCGAGTGAAAGTTTGGGTCTGTGAGCAAGTGTGTGTGTGTGCGTCTCTCTGTCTGTGTGTGTGTGTGTGTGCATGAGCTGGGGAAATGATAGCATAATCTGTATGTGACGGCCTATATGGGAAAAAATCAAGCGCTACATGCACATCATTCCATACATCACCGTCGAAGCTGTGAGGATTGTAATACGTGTAATCGCTTTAGTCAGCTCAGAAAGCCAAATTCGGGCCTGAGACGACCACAGAGAAGCCGAAGCAGAATCCTCCATCTTCTCATTATCTCTGGCTGTTTTCAGAGTTTGACGTTTAGAGGCCTTCCAACTCAACAAAGTAGGCCTAGATCCCAGACCAGGTCTCTTGTGGGATCTGCTAGAAGCCTGTGTTTTTAGGTCAACATTTTCTTTTTTTTTTCCAGAGCAGGGCGATTTAATGCCACTTGAGGACTAGAATTTAGAAACCTTTGTAGCTGAGGGTTCTGTCGTCCTCGCCAAAGTCTGTTTGACCCATCAGTTGGGCCAAACAGCCACCCGTCCACCCCCAAAAACCCTCATTTTATTTTTCACCTGGTCCGCTGCCCCCCCCCCCAAAACCAACCATACGATTTCCCCCGAGCTCCCCTAACTCCCCCGCCCCCCCAGCGGCCCCCCGCTACCGTCGTCCGCCCGACGCCGCCCACCCCCCGTTTTCCGAGCTGGCGTGGCGACGCAAACTCACAAATATTTACTTCCTGTACATCAAGAGGAAAGGGGGCCCCCCTTTCGTGGAATGCGGCAACATGGGCGTGTTTGACCGCGGAGTTCAGATGCTGCTGACCACGGTGGGGGCCTTCGCCGCCTTCAGCCTCATGACCATCGCCGTGGGGACAGACTACTGGCTGTACTCGCGCGGCGTCTGCAAGATCAAGAGCACCAACGAGAACGAGACCAGCAAGAAGAACGAGGAGGTGATGACGCACTCGGGCCTCTGGAGGACCTGCTGCCTGGAAGGTGAGCCAAAGATGCACTGAAGAAGCCATATATACATATACACAGATACACCAACAACAGCTCGCTCAGGCACACAGGAAGATCGATTCCTACATGCCCACACACACACACACACACACATACACACAGTCCTGCATTTGCACTCACATGCCTACACATGCCCACACTATGCTGTATGTATCCTGCATCCATTTCCACACATGCAGACACTCTAACCTACACACACCTCTGCTTCTATCCATCTATCTATCTATCTATCTATTACAGACTTTCTGCACCGAGTGTGTAGCAAGTCCTCGATTCCAAAATGGTTCTCCGTTTGTTTTAAAATCCCACTTCTTTTCATTTAGTCCAGTTAAGGATGATTTAACCTCTCATAATGTTGAAACACTGAGTGATGAATGCAGCTTCTTCCTAAGAAGTGATTGGGACGAAGTCTCCACTAAATGCTGTTTTTGGTTGTTTCCTTCTCTGGGATTTGAGTTATGATATGAGCAGGTTTACCTTTTAATTGTCACAGCAGAGAGCAGCTTGGCTCTTTAAGCAAAGTGACACACCAGACCCCCATAGGACACATCATATGGTCATATGGTTGAAAGTCCTGCTATACGCTTGTTTTACACTCTATTGACAGGAGAGATGAATACAAATAAACCAACAGTCTCCAAGAGTTTGAAAGTACAGTTTCCACCAATCGTTGAGGACGATTGTGAGTGACATTGTGAAACAAGAGATGGGTTGGGATTTATTTTTTTAAATGTATTTTGATTTCATATGTAGTTCAGAGGAGCTGTCAGTCACAGTAATCCGTCCAACTCTACATGTTGGCCATGTACCTGAGCGAACCACTGCAAGAAATGGGGGACAAAATCCACAACCCTTGTTCTATGTAAAAAACACCTTCCAAAGCTAATGTCATGCTTTGGTAGAGTTTTCTTGGACATATTCTTTGCTATGCTTTGTTTATGGATACTTATTGGTGGTCAGTGTCTATTGGTGCTACCAACTAGGGGTAGGTATCCTCCCAGCAATGAACATAGTCCCAGCAAACACAATCAGGAAAATATGCAAGAAACACATGGTGTATTTAAAAAATACCCAAGAAAATACCACTGTAAGTCCAGCTGTCAAAGCATCAAATTATCTTCAATGAAAAAATTGGATTGGAACTTGGTTTTGACTAAGGGTTGTAGATTTTGCCCCTCACTACTGATAATGGACTCAAGTTAAGGACTGGACTCACAAAGTTCCAATATGGAGAGACCCAACAAAGTATCCTTTAATCTGACATGTATCACAAAAATTGTTCACACAGTCAACCACTAAAAAAAACCAGGTTTTCCTGCACAAGTATTTTGTGATCCTTTGTAAATGACATTCAAATGTTGAAGCTGGGATCAGACAGCACCACATACGGTCCGGTCTGGGGGCTTTGGTCAGAACCAAGATCTTGAAATTTAAGAAATCAGTGGAATCACCTGCAAAATTGTTAAACCAGTTTTCGTTTTCTGAGGTAAAACATCTGGACGGTTGCATCAATGCGTTTGAAATGGTGACTGCAAAGGAACAACAAACTGGTGTGAGGGTTTGCAGGACAGCTGACGATGGGGGATAAGCTGGTTGTAATGTGGCATGGACTGACTTGGCCCTATGTAACATACATCGGTTATTCCAAGGTATATCATTAATAAGAGTTGGGTGTGTGTGTTGGAGAGAGAAAAAGAGGTGGTGTGTAGCTCCTTCTGTAAGATCATAGTGTGAATATGCTTGTGATTAGAAATAAGAAAGTTACGCTTACATATATGCACTTTGGAAACATCCCTCACAAGTATAGCAATACAAGTACACACACACACACACACACACACACACACACACATATCGCATAGGGCCAGGACACACACACATGCCTCTACCATGACTGTATGATCCATCTTTGAATCACACAATACCCTGCTTCAGATTCACCTGATTCACAGGACAAAAGCCATGTGCTGATGACACAGATTCAGGGCATTTGCGGGACTTCGGCGATTGCTACAAGAATAGCTTCTGTATTGTCATTATAAATGTTGATGGGTTGAGAGAGAAGGAAGGAAAAAAGGACGGAGATACAGACAGATCTACCTTTGAACCCCCTGTCATGACATAAATTGTGAAAAATGTGCACCAATGCTGTGTTCGTGTTATAAGGTAACTTCTGATTTTGAGCTTAAAAATACATGAAAATTCACATCCAAGTGGCAAATATGACAGTTTCCTTAAAGCTCATAGATGTTTGACTAAGATACTAAGATAAGTATGGCAATATGTAGTGGATGGAGTCAAAATTCAATAGTTTGATGTATGTAATTATGAGCACCTATAGTTTGTGTGAATGATTGTCATAAACTAGGCTATAATGTGGATGATAGCTCTGTCCTATTCTGACCCCACTTTGTCACTATGGTCGAGCCATACAGCCCCGTATGGTCAGACACTCAGCTATCCATCATCTCAATGTTACATTAACATGTATTGTAAGAGAAAATGTGATGAGCTAATCACCTTAGTTCATCTGGATCCTTTAACTACAGCGGCATGTACAGCACTTATCTTCATCTATTCAACATAAGCACTGCAGACGGTTCTTTTTTTTTTTTTTTTTTGTTTTTAATGCAGAAGCAGAGCAGTGTAATGAAACTGTAATCTCTTTACAACATGCTAACTACTATTTCTCAGATCTGACATTAAAACGAGCAAGTTCAAGCAAAGCACATGGCATTTAAATGTTATATCTTAATCGGTAAGAGCTACTGTCAGTTTACTCAGTCATTTTACTCTAATCTCTTATCTAACTAACGCTCGAATGTTTTCTTTTTCCTTGTGTTTGGTGCCTCACAGGTTAAACTGCTCCTGCACCTGAGACTTTTCAGGTTTAGGGAGGTGATTTTTTTGCTGCTGTTAATAGGACAGAGATCACAGCGCATCATGTGACCGCCGAAGCGGAAACGTTACAATAGACGATTAGCTGTTTCCATTAAATGTATCTCGAATCACATCAGTACTTCACTGCCCCAGAAAAAAAAGACATTTTCTCAGCTTTCCAAAGTACCTAATCTCAGCCTCCTTCCTTTGCTAAACCTTTATTCTGCTAGAAATCTACATTTTTCATATAATGCTGTTGAACAGATTGAATGTCTTCATTTTTTTTCCCCAGCAAAATCTGCAGTACATGCTATTATTCATCATTATTTAAACAGGTTTGTTTATGCATATGCACCAGTTTTTTTTTTTACCACATACATTTTTCTAGCTTACATCTAATCTGTATGGGTTGTAAGACACAAACACAAACAGCATATTTAGCTTTGATTTTGTCTTCCTGTGCTATTACTACTACTGCACTCCTTGTCTTAAACAGCATGGCTTTGTACTTTGTTATGCGAGGGGGGTACTGCTACAGTAAAGCTTTTGACCGAGACTAGAAGAATGAAAGTCATTATAGCTGGTTACATTTGTTTCCATCAGTTTTACAATTGATTTTACATTTTCACTGATGCCTCTCAAGCTTCGTAAAGGCCTCGCCCCTGGCGGCATCCATAACCTTTTGACCCTCGACGGGGTGAAAAGGTCAGGTCTCGGGTTCTCAGAGTTGAGACAGGGCTGCCTTTATTCCTTTGTCTATGTCTGACTTTCAGCTTTTCTTTAAAATAAAAGAAGATGCTGAGATTTTTTATTTCCGATAGCACAATGACCATGTGCAGCTCCATGTGTTAGCAGCCAATAACCTCCAAAATCGTCTTGTCAAATGCAGGAATATAAAAAAAAATAAAGTCTGATACACGTTCTGATTATTTAGATACATTCATGCGATCAGGCAGATGAGAACAGTGTTACGTGTAAACCACATCTACAAGGTGTAGTACAAAAGCAAAAGCCTTTTCACTTTCAACAAGTAAGACGAGAGTTACAAATGTAAGTACGATATCCATGAATTATGGATGACCGCCAGAGACCTTGGGGGTAATAGCAATAGACAAGCAACAGGATAGTAGGCCTGAAGCGGGAAACACTATCAGCTACGTTCTGTCACCTGCCACCACGACCAAGTAACAAACAACAAGAGAAGTAGCCAACACAGGAGCAGGCCTGAAACGAACATGTTAACGCTAACATTAGCTTTATTACTTATTGAAAACCATTAGTGCTTAGTGCTTGTGAAAGAAGCAATGCCTAGAGTCATGAGATGAACACCAGCTTTGCACTTCTCTCATAGGTGTTGAGGTGCTAATGCTAGCTGTTTCAGAACCTGCAGAAGAAGAAGATGAGAAAGAGGATATCGAACTAAATATCATGATTTTCCATGAGAGAAAAAAAAAAGAAATGAATGTTCTGCACTTTGAGGAACGTGATGTTTTCACCCTGCATCATGCACACTCTTTTTCTCAATGATAATCTGGTTTCATTTGAAATGACCTCAGCAGAAAACAATGAGGAAAAACAGCTTCTTCACATCACTGCTTTTTCAAGCTCGGTTGAAAACCAGCTAATTCGATGCAGGAGTGATACATAAAAAGCTACCTGTGTGATGTTATGTAATCACGTCAAAGGCAACAAGGTCACGGGAATAAAAAAAAAAAATTCACTCTGGCAAGTTTAGAACTACTCAGACGCCGGTTTTGTGGCGAGTTTAAGGACAAAAAAATGTGTATTTTAAAAGACGGAAATGTTGGCAGAGGTTTGCGAAATTGTGTCAAATCAACCGACACGTTTGTAGATGTGAATGCAGCCACGCCAACTCACTCCATGTGATATGCTTATTTCCCCTCACTAAGTGGCTTTACTTTTCACACTCTAAGCTCGCTCGGTGTCCTTGGCACCGGAGATTTGAAATGGTTAAGAGCAGAGAGTAATCTGAGAGAGATCCAGCTCCCTCTGTGCGCTTCGCCTTCAGAGCTACAGTTGCTTTATGGCTGCGTGGTGCAGAGAGAAAGAAGAGAGAGGAAGAGAGAAAATTGTGTTGAGAAAGAGAGAAAGAGGGAGAAAAAAAAAAAAAAAGAACAAGAGAGAGAAAGAGCAGGCAGCCCTGGTTTGCTGTCACACCCCCTCAGGCATCCTGTGCTATCTTTAACACACAGGCCTACGTTCTATCTAACCTATCTTGCCCTGGCTTTTAACATAATACGTCACAGTGTATGCTTTTATTTTAATGCTTGGGACACGATGTACATGATTTGCAGATACCAGCGACTGACTGACTGTTTCAGTTTTGTCATCACTGTCACGAACATCCTGTTAGCATCACAAAAAAAAAAAAAAAAAAGGAAACACTTGAGTTCTGTTTTGCTGATATGATTTTGTTTCTGCTTCCATGTTCGGGCCTGCGTACATGTGAAAGAATGTCTCTGTCTGTGTGTTTGTGTGTGTGTTTGTGTGTGTGTGTGTGAGGTAGGCTGTCTCAGGATTGGAGTGCATTACGGTGATGACATTAATTATGCTAATAGCCATCAGCTCCGTTAGCTTTCCCGTGCTGATAGTCAACAGAGTCTCTCTCCACGCTGCCACTTTATCTAAAGCTCCAGCGCTGTGATTCGCCAGGATAGGAAGTAACTAATTACATGGAATCAGATTACAAAAAATAATC
This sequence comes from Euthynnus affinis, assembly GCA_029490765.1. Taxonomy (NCBI): domain Eukaryota; kingdom Metazoa; phylum Chordata; class Actinopteri; order Scombriformes; family Scombridae; genus Euthynnus; species Euthynnus affinis. Next base: position 8,321,138 of record CM055838.1, read on the forward strand.
TGTTTACACAAAGGGAAAAAATGCAGACCACCCCTTTATCTAAAGCTCCAGTAAGTGGTTCAGTGGATGGGGGGGTGGGGGGATCACAAATGACATGTAATCTGATTACAGAAGTAATCTGATTAGTAAATATCTGTCATATCAAACATCATATTGTAGGTCAGGATGGGGACAAGCAAATGACATGTAATCTGACTGCGGCAAAACACACATCGCCGCTCTATCTGAGGCTTGATTAAGTCATATGATGGGATGGAAAGTGATGATTACAAGCAGTTTTCTGATTGTGCGGACAAAAGATCACCAGAACGTGGTGGGTGAGCAATAGGTCGAATATTTCTGCTCCAATTACATCCTGTACTTGTGAATATTTAAGAGTTAAAGAACTTCATATTTTTCATGTCCCAGTAGTGTGTTGGCGTCATGGATAATTATCATATGCTTGTAAAAACGAATTGAGACTGTTGTACATTTATATTTTCTGATCACCTTATAGAAGCGCTGACAGTAGTTTTATTATGAGTCATTTATGCTAATATAACAAATATGCTATATGGATTAGGCTCTCCATGTGTGCTAAACTGTAAGTCCATAATATTTTATATACTCGATGCATGATAGTAGTGCTTTAAAGCTGTTTAGTGCACATGTGTGAGGCAATATATACAATACAACATGAAGTTAGTTATGGACCACGGTCTAAAATGTGACTTGAGATGCACCTGTTCTGATATTGTAATCTACAAAGCTTCACATAAACCCTCTTTAAGTGTTTCCTTCCAGTCTACAAGGTTTAAGTCACATGAAAGCTGGATTTCTTTAAGCATAACATGAGTCAAAAGTAAAGAATAACCAGCAGTAAAAGCGGTTTTTAGATCTCGAGTTAAATATAATGGATACTATGAATCATAATAACAAAATGGTCATGAGTCTGGCCCTAAAGAAATAAGGTTTATACTTTGGGAAATGTGCTTGTTTGCTTTCTTGCCAAGATTTAGATGAGAAGACTGATTCTGCTCCCGTCTTTGAGAGAGGGTTAGCTTAGCGTAGCACAAAGACTGGAAGCAGGGGGGAAACAGGTCACCTGGCTCTGTGCAAATTTAGAAAAAAAAGCACCTCACAAGCTCAGAAGCAACAACACATTTTTACTGTTAAAAAAGTCACTCAGTATTTGATGTGAAAAATAATGTAATGGTTGTTTGCAAAAGACCTGTGTACGTTTCACATGATGGAAATGCAAATGAATGAACCCTTGTTACATTTTGGATTTTAGACACTAATAATGACATCACATTTCTGACCTCACGAGGAACCAATTTAACTATTTTAAAAGTATAACAGAAGCCTGGTAGCTTAATAAAAAAAAATGCTAAAACATGTAACACACTATTTATGATGCTTGATGGAGGAGTGCTGGGTAAGGAAATAGGAGCCCATTGTTCTGCCTCTGCACTGAGGCTGGCAAACAGTCAGCATCCAGCCGCGCTCTGTGGGCGTGCTGTTGTTGATACTGTAATAGAAGTGACTGACAGGTCACGGCAGCTGTCAAACCTCAGCCCCTCTGTGTGCTGCAACCGCCCAAACTCCTGGAGACTCTTTTTTTTTTTTTAACAGAGACAAAAACCTTTTTGCAATTACTTTTAGAGTCATAACTTATTTAATGAACAATTCCAGTTTTATTTATTTAAATATTTATTAGATATCTTGGTTGCCAGAGTAGCTACAACCGGCTGTTATAATAATGGTGCACATTCATAAAATTCAGATGGACACTATTTAAAACTGTAAACATTCCTCACATGACAACTCAAGATCTTATAATTCAGTAAATACAGTATTACAGTTATATAATCAATAATTTTACCAGAGCTGAATGTAAATTTCTCTCTAGCTAAATACTAGAAAACACCAAAACCCATTAACATTATGATTATGCAACACGTGTGCGGTTCCACATGTCGGGTTACTTGTTCAGTTTTTGTTTATTTATTTTAAACATTTCAGCAAGTTAGCACTTCTGATCTTTCAAAGGCTTAAATGGCAATAAAAAAATAGAATTAAATGAAATTAAACAAGATTAAATTTGATTTAATTCAATTTAATTTAATTGTTAAGTAAAGTAAAATAAAATAAAATAAACAAAACATCCCAATGAACTAATAAACAAAGCAGATTTTTGAAAAGGTATTTGGTATGTGTTTTAGTTGCCTCTTTTATTTTTTATTTAATTTCTTTTTTTTTACAAATTGCTCCATCTAACAACTGAAACACAGAATCCAGCTCCAGTAAGTGGAGAAAACACTTCAGCAGGCCTGGTGGCGTACATGCAGCTGCGCCGGCTAATCTTTTTCATTAACCTCCACGTTGTAATGTCAATACATTATCATACGTGAACCCCTTAGCGTACAGTTTTCCCCATTTATTCCCATTATGTAGCTTTAAGGTTGGAAAAATAATACTCCGCTCTGTCTGAAAGTATCATGTTCATGTTATTTCTGTTATCAGTTTGTTCCAGCTCTTCTTTGAAACTATATGATGTTTTATGCTATGAAATATTCAAACTTGAGACTAATTTTCATGACATCGAATGGAAATAATCTAGATATTGTTTGCATTGGGGTTTTTTAAGTGCATTTCCTCAAAATTCTGCCTGACATCATTGGAAACTGGACCTCAACTAGACTTTAAAAGAAAGTTATGTGGGTTTCTAATGACTGACATACTGGTGGATCAGCTGGTTAGGTGTTTATGTATTTCAATTGGGGATTCACAAACTGTCTGTCTCTCTGCACACCCAGATATGGGGCTCAAAATCACTCACTTGCAACACTGAAAACATACCAAACATCACTGCTATGAATAGAAAAAGAAATAAAATATGGTGCAAAATATGACAAATACAGAGGCAGTAACGTGCGCAGGATAAACATCATGTTACAGGAAATTAAACTTGAAAGGAGTACATCGTTCATCACTTTCGTCCCCTTTGTTTATCATACTAACATGCATGATCACACTAGATGTATCTGTACACTCATGCTGCTAAAAGAGGCCTGTTTGCACACACACACACACACACGCGTTCCAGCCTCGGCCTCTCGATATCCATGCAGCCATCACACGTCCGCTCGGTCCCCCGCACTTCTCCATCCAGCAGCTATCAAGTCTGCTCCAGTTGGATTCACTCAGTGTGCCTGTCACCCTGGATGGATGGCCCCATGTCGGTGGTCCAGCTGCGGAGGCTGGCTCCAGAGATCCAGCCTGTCGTGGACTTCCGTGATGGATCTTGCCCCAGGACAGTCGCTCGTTCCTAGGCACAGACCGGAGCTGCCCTGGGGGCTCCAGCCTTGACAGGTGGAGCTCAGCAGGCTCTAAATGCTGCTATTAATCTCCATCACGGCGGGTTTGAGAGCGAGCGAGGTGTGTGTGACAGGAGATATGTTTCTGGGAATGAGTTGTGAGTGTCTGAGAGTGTGCGCTCCGTGTGTGTATGTGTTTGTAGCGGCGTTCAATTTGAGTTTTCATCACGCTCAGAATCATTTTGCTACTGAAGACATCTGAACCCTTTGAACCTTTGAGAACCTCACCGGATCTAATCATTTCCATCTAAGCAGTAGTGACCTGGATTGACAAAACAAAGGGTAGTTTGAAATAAAACACCTTAAGGCTTATGAAACCTTTGTACTCTTCAAATTCAGAGTTGTCCGTTCATAAAACAACACACTTTTTTTGTCGGTGTAAGTAAGTAACATGTTTTGGAATTGTGTGTTTTCCTCTTGACAGGCGTGATAGAAGCGGAGCGCGTGTGATCTGTGAAGTGGAAAGGTGATGTTTTTGAAGTATATTCAGTGTTATTCCAGCCTTTGATGAAAGAAGGGGAGTGATCTATGGATATGAGGACATATTGCCACCATAATTGGTGGCGGCATATGCATTTTTATACATGCCATGATGATTTACATGCATGGTTTGCAAGAATAGGTGTGTGAATAAGCTTTTATGGGGGTAAAAACCTGCAATGTGAAAAACACAAGGACAAAAATTCAGTTCCTACAAGGTTAACCATTCGTTTTACGACCGAGCCCGGTGTCTGCAACTTCAGACAAACCTTTGAAATGATTTATATTAAAAATAAATGTTTGTTTGGAAAGGTTTTTAGAGGCTCATGCAGCTCATGCACAAGTTGAAAAATATAGTTTTTTTGTTAATAATGTTAACGCACTCACTGTTTGAGGTGAAGACTTTTGGTGGAGGTTAGAATCATACTAAACTTAAAAGTAAGTAAAGCTCATATAAGCTTCTGCAGGCCACCAGAGAATGAATGAAGGTCAACACATTGTTTTCAAAAAAATCTGTGTTTCAATGTGTGTCTGAGATTTGTAAGTCACCACCATGCGCACAATTGTTCATGCTTGTGCGTGTAATTGGAAGTTTATATGCATAATATGTCAGAAAAGGTTAACTGTGGTGGTGAATTTGTTACTTACAGATTTACCCTTTTCATAGAAATGTGTTTCCTTTAACACATTAAATGTAACTGGACATGCTGACCATGTTTAACCAACTCAAGACTTATTTCAGTGACTAAATTAGTGTTTGTGTGCTAAAACCTGCAGTATGTCTTAGTGTCCATATAACTTACACACTTTGGAAGTCCAGTGATTATGTGTAGTAGATCTTCTCATACATGTATCATCATTGGGAACTTATGCTCTTCTTCTTAGACCCAGTGTGGTGCATACATACGTTATTTTATTGGGATTGTAAACATTTTTTGTTCATTTTGTATTTTCTTTGAAATACTGGCAGAGAAATGGTTTATATTTTGAGATGTGACTGTAATGAAAAGATGTACCACATAATTTAGAGCAATGAACATGAACGTGCGATCATACATTTGACTGTTTTTTTCACGGTATATACGCATCACATTTATTATGTTCTATCACTCAGCGGTGGTTAAATCCCCCGATGACCCCTCTCCTCATTAACTAATTAATGCAGTCATTCCACCTTCTATTTGCGGCAGCTCTCCTCATCCTCTTTCATGGCAGTGCCGGGTATCTATGGCCACATGATGCTGTGTAACTATGGCGATGCAGCGCTCTGTTGGCAGCACAAGGCCGCCTGTCAAACAGGCATCACGGCCTCTCAATCAAAGAGACTGTTTACAAGCGCTCACACACCACCTGGGACTGACACACACTCCGCTCCGCACCATGGGAGGGACATCAATCAGAAACACACACACGCACACACACACACACACAGAGAGGAGTATACAGACATACAGGAACATGCACACACATTGTTATAGGTGTAGTAGAGACACAAGGACATACCATGTTAACACACAACAGGCGTGTACAACATGTTTAATATCAGAGGATGTCACAACTTTTCATTTGCATATAAAGCAGCAAAAGAATTTCTTTCCATGGTGAGAGATGGCATTTTGAACGTTTTCACTATTTTCTCGTGAATTACTGAAAGAAGTCGAGCACATTTATCAGTGCGTGTATTATGAGGTGGATCCAGATTTTAAAAACAGTCTATTATGAAAACAAAAAATGTGATTGGATCTAAAATACATTCAAGAAAAATGCTAATCTGATGCTTTAATAGTATTTTTTAATTTCATTTATATTAATCTTTTATTTTATCAGGCAAGACATTAAGAAGAGTTTCTCATTTCCAATCACAGCCTGACAATTTTCACCTCATTAAATTAGTTTTTCTGTGATGAAGTGTTGCAATCAACTTTTTAAGCGTACCAGTTTCCCCTCCACTCTCCTACATTTCCCACAATCGCTTTCGAAATCTTCTGGAGAGGAGCTTTAGACTTGAAATCCAGTATATTGTTGTTTACAAAATGTTCAAAACCCTGTCATTTCTGACACACAGCATACTAGTATTTATGTTATTGTTATAGTATAATCTATTATAGTTTTATCCTGTCTGAGAATCCCACTAGTTTAGTGTCTGAATTATAATTTGTATATATATAATAGTTTGTGTTTCTGCAGGGTTTCAGGGTATCTTTAAGTTGCAATGATTTTTTTTGTCTATTGTGTGACAGAAGGTAAGTTTGCCAGAGCAATATATATTTACAGCAGCAGTCACTGAGGAAATGCTCACCCTCTATATACCTACCATATCTATGCTAAATCTTAACTATAGCCAACTATGCTGCATTTGTACTGATCATGCAGTCCTCTTTAAAATGGAGGCTGGCTGGCTCCACGATCGGTAACTGACAGGTGTCAGACTATTTGCTGGACTGCTGTTGGTCTTCAAGCTGAAAAATCATGGCAACTTTTTTCCATCAAAGTCAGTTTCCAAATAAATCTGAGGTGACAAACAGAAGATGTGATAAACTACAATGTGCCCAAATTGGATTTTTGGGATCCCAGCGAAGGGTTACAAGATTACTCTGAGGGGTCTCAGCATATTTAAAATAACATATACATAAATTATATATATTTTTCTACATAGTGTACAATAATAAGTGTAGTTTCTGTATATCTAACCCAGTGTTTTACAATGAAGGGACAATGAATGCTGTGCTATGTTTTAACAGCATAAGGCAGGATTCTCAGTCATCCACTGTACGTAGGACCGGTTCAATACCAAAAATGTAAATTCTGTGTAGTTCTCTCTTTGACTGCGTACGTTCAGTATGTGCACAATATACACAGAGCACCTGCTGTCTTCCTGTAGGTGGTTAAGCTTGCCTACAGATGTCTGTTGGAATAAATGCAGACAGGTGTGAAATGAGGTTAGTTGGGGGAGATTTTCAAAATTGAAAGGTTTTACACACTTTTTCAGTATTTGAGCTGTGGCTTCACATGCCAGATGTCCCCATATTCCCATTACATGATCTTCAGATAGTTCAGATAATAAGGTCTGTATTTCGCATAAGCTTAAAACACGTTTTTTTGTATAAATTACACCTGATAAGATTTTAAATATGACATCAAAACAATTTAAAAGCCTTGTTTTTCATTTAAAAATGGTGAAAAAGTGTCTTCATTTGTAAAAAAAAAAAAAAAGAGAACATCTTAGATGCAAAAAGTAAAATAAAGAAATTAATTATATCCTGTCTTTTATCACAGTACAATTAATAAAGTGCATAGTGTATTACACAGTAATACAACATGAAAATTCTGTATTTCACAGCAGACTAACAGCATAATGTCTTCTTTATAGTAACAGTACAATCGTGACTTAATAACAGAATGTCATGCGCTGTGTTTCGCTGCGGAGTCCGGTGCTTTACAGTAGTAACAGTATGTCACGCTCTTTGTTTTACAGTATAGTAGGTTGAGTGTGGTGTAGCAGAGAGCTGTTGGCACCTCCACACAGTCTGTTTAACGCCTGGTGGGAGAGGTGCTGACAGGCCGACTGCTCCCTAATCCCACAGACATCAGGAGCCAAAGGGAATGACCAGGGAGCTCAGTGGATGTGTGTGTGTGTACAGTATGTGTGTGTATGAGCAATATCTATATACAGTGTGTCTCTTTCTTTCATAGACACACACACACCGATAACTCCAGGAGTGTTGTTGTTTTGTGACCTTAGACTGAGTCGCTTGTGTTGTCGTCTCACAATAGAAGGAATCTCTTTAAGACGTACAGGAGTCGGCCATGTTTGCTTAAAGGGTCGATCAACAGATAGATGCTGTCAGACCCCGCCCACCATCGGTCACAGTCGAGTGACAGATCGACCGAGCCGTTCTCAGTGCGAACGCGGGTTAAAGCGCGCTGCTGCTGCTCTGCTGCGGAGTTTGTGTTAGTCGTAACATATGGTCAAACCGATGGAGTAACAATGCTGTCATCTGTAAGCTACATGAGTCATAAACATAGTGTCTGTGTGTGTGTGTGTGTGTGTGTGTGTGTTCTCAGTCTCACTCGCCTGTATATGAGACATTAGCCCATTGATTACTGATATGCATTAGAGAGGGAGTCGAATAAGCAGATCCCAACACAAACACACGTTCACACACACACACACACACACACACACGGCCCTGATATACCGCACAGAAATCAATTTAAGGGGGACATATCATATTTTGTGATTTGCTGTTAGTTTTTATACCGTTATGATGTCGGATGTCTATGTTAATAATGGGTGAACGTATGTAAGTCAAAATCCAGGGCTTATCCACAAACAGTCGTCCGTTCTGTAGTCGTTAATTGTTTCATGGATTGTTTGTGTTTTTTTTACCATTTACATATTTAAGATCAGATTTGGGCTTGAACATTTACAGATGAGTTTGAGAAGCTGACGTCTTGAGTAGAGATGTTGTTGTTTTTACATAACTTCCAGGATTTAATGAAAGGGTAGCTTCCAGAAGCTAACCAATCACAGGGGGCCTTAAAGAGACAGGAGCTAAAAACAGCCTGTTTCAGACAGAGGCTGAACTGATGGGCTACATAAAGAGCCAGTATAAGATACATAAATGTTAATATTATGTCCCCTTTAATGAGCTCAAATTAAATGTACTTGTATTTTATTTTGTCTCTATTAAATGCTTTGTGAGTAACGGTAGAGTTGTTCTTTTGTTATGAATACAAACCATATTCACTGCTTGTTTTTACTTGAGGAAAATGTCTAGTTCTCTGTTATGTGCTTCTGCATGTGTGTGTATGCGTGTGGCGTTTGTGGCTCACATAAGGACGACATACCCTGCCTGCACAGTTCATCAAAGAGGTCAGAGTGCAGGGGTGAAAGGTCAAACTTGTTGTCTTGTAAGGTCAAGTGATGTATTATGTACAGGGATTCACTCTTACACACACACACACGCAATACCATGTCACCATGGTGACCTTTAAAATGTGTATTACTACTTCATTTTTTTGGCTTTATTATTGTTTAAGTCCACATTTGAGCACAATTCAATAGCTGTACGACGATGGATGTTCTTACTACAGGTGTTATCACTTTGTCCACTGAACTGTGCATCATATAAAAGCACAAAAATCAATTTTAACACTTTCAGAAATAGTAAACAGCGAGCTCTAAAACTGTAAGATGATATTTATGTAGTTGTAGTTGCACTATTACTATATGGGATGTATTCCAGGACACTATCCCACCCGGAACACTGTGAAGTACACCATCTGGCAGACACTGAAGATGTTTCACATGAGTGACTTAGCGTGTGTATGGCTGAAATGGCGTTTAGATCTGTGTGTGTGTGTGTATCTTTGTGTTGGGGGTGAGGAACGTTTTCTTGCAGCAGGACCATAGTGCACAGTATACAATGCACATAGTGACATATTTGATTACTGTAACCATAGATAAGGACTGATATCTAATACAATAATCTCTAAAACTGTGTATGTAATTCATGAGGTAAAACATGCTGTTTTGATAGGTTGTTCTACTGCAGTTTGGTCATTAATAATATTATGCAATCAACTTTTAAAGATCATATCATGAACATGTTTTAAACTTAGAAAAATAATGGTAATTTGTATCTGACCTAGTTAGAAATTCTTAAAATCACATCTATTCCTTTTATGTCATTGAAAAATCCCGAATCTATTAAAATGCACATATTTTAAAAGTTTAATTGCTGGACACAAGATGTCTCCTACTTCACTGAAAAGTCCATTCTCAGTGTTGGTGCACTGGAGGCTTCAAGTTTCATCATCACACTTGTGTTAGTTAAAAAAAAGTGGATCACAGGTGGCTCCAAACTAGTCGTGATGTCACAAATCTCACAAAGATTAAACTCAGACTTCAGGCGAATGCAGAGAAACTTTCAGAAGATGAACGTGGAAACAGCCTCCTCGCGTCAAACTGCGCACACATCGTCCTGCACAGAGAAGCTCAAACATCCAAGTCAAGTAGTAAGCAGAACATATTTCTGAGTGTGAGTAATTATCCGATTTCTTTGTCATCCTTCCTCAAGACACGTGATATTTTATTTTCTGCCACCATTCAGTTACGACTCAAATACAAAGAATGCATTTTCCTCTCAAAATGTGAGTTTCAGCAAAGCAGATAAAAAAGAAATATATTTTCACTGAACCTCTAACTGATATATCATCATCTTTTGACCTCCATTTTTTGCAAGCAATTTATTGTTTGCACACAAATCGCATCCTGTAAAAAGTAATTGTTTTTATCCTTTAAGACTTTAATTTGCAGTATTGGGAAAAGCACAAATCGTGTTCTAATCGGGTTTTTAGGAATATTTATTTCATACAAATATATTTTTAATGATTTCTTTTTGGAAAGAAAACATGTCAAACAGCTGGTTTTCCTCATGTATGGGTGATGGGTATTTGTATTCTGCCTGCTTGTGCCTGCTGCTGACCTGACACTGAACGGAGTGTGTGTGTGTATATGTGTGCTAATCTGCTAATCTGTACATAACACCGGAGCTAACAATTGCTAACATTAAGTTAAGTTTGCTGCTGACTGAGCAGTTCGTCTCGATGTGTTGGGACCAGAGATATGTTGGTGATTTCAACATGTTTTTCCATAACAAGCTCAGGATGACATGTTTCCTGCTACGAGCTAACGGTATTTCCTCTGTTGTGAAAATGAATGCAAATCAAATTATGTTTATTTCTGCAATTTTCCAAGTGTAGTTTATTGGTTTGATTGTGAATTAGGAACAATCAAACCAATAAAATATTAGTTTTATTTGATTTTCTTTTCAATGATGTTTATGGTTATACGTGTTTATTGCTGGGTTTATGAAAACCATAAACCAATATTGCATTTTAAATGTTCATAATTATTATAATAGTTTATTGAAGAAGACTTATTTTAACGCTTAAGTATCCTAAAATTAAAACAAATACAAATAATTATGCTGCCTCAACAAATACAGATACAAATACAAATAGTTCGGTCTCTACACATCCATAGTTACCAGCTGACACGTCTTTCTCATACAACTCTTAACTCTGTAACCAGTGAGCATGTAGAAACTCATTGTCTGTGCTCAAGACGAAACAAATAGCTCTATAATCTGGTCGCTGGCTGCGTGAGAGACGCCCAGATGTCACTGCATCTGTCTCCATGACACAAAGTGAAACCCACTGAGGGGTCAGGTTATGATTCATCAGGTTTTTATGGTCAGTGAGATGAGTTTACAGCTACACGCCAGATGTGGCTAACTCACGTTAACGGTAATGGTGTAACATTAAGCAGACTATGATGAACTCTGGTGTCTGAGTTTTATGACTGGTGGTTTGCAGTAAATCTAGTGTGCATTTATGTACTGTGTGTGTGTGGGTGTGTGGTTGTGGGTGTGCGCCTCTGTGTTTGTTTGGGTATAGCTGTATATACAGTACAGTATGTGTGCCTGTCAGGAACGTGTGAGTACTGCATTCTTTATGTTTCTGTGCATAGATGCATCCGAAACGTGTGTGTGTGTGTTTCCTAGACCATCAAAGAGAGGACATTTTGGCCGGTCTTCACTTCTTCAAGCAGCTGTTTGAAGCCTATAAGACTATAAAACCCCTGAAAACACATTTCCCCAACTTCTTACTATGAATGATGGAGTCTTACATGAACCGAGATTTCTGCTAAGGTTAGAACAATTTATTCCACTTGAGCTATTTCAGGGTTTTTCGTCAGTGCTCTTTTCTCTGAGCGCTATCCAGAATTTGAAAATATTCGGCAATCAAGCTCCGATGACAGTTAGTTGTTGGATTGGTTTGTTGGGGTTGACAGCACTGTCAAACAAATCAAACCACAACCACACAGTCCTGATGAAACATATTAGCTGAGTTTGAGCGTTAAACTCAACAAATTAAAAGAAGTATTTTACAGATCTTTAACTTTTAAACCAAATTCAAGATTAGAATTAGGGTTAGGGATTGGGTCATCATGGGTTTGGGCAGGGTTGGGACACCTCAACGGGCCCCAAGATGGATCAAAAAGCAAAACTTTCTCTTATACAGAATTACATTTCATGTCATACTGGACACTTTAACCTCTTCAGGCCTCTAAAAACCCTTCAAACAATATAATCTGAGAAGAAAAACCACTTTGGCTTTGATGTGCTCACATTAAAGAATTCCAGGACATCACATAACCAAACCAACAACATAAAAACACATAGATTTTAATTAACTCCAGACACACTGTAGCCACAAAAAAAGGGGAGGGGGAGAAGGTCATTTCATGTTATTTTTGCCATGAAAAATTCATTTCAATAGACATCAGTCCTTGAGGTTTACCCATGGTTTTAAATGAATGGTTGCAAAAAGGTTGCGGAAGCAGACTTGTGATGCATGGCTGCCATCATAGCATCCCCCGAGGAGGGCACTATGACATTTATCAGCCATTTTTATCATACTGTTAATGCCCTCGTGCCATCAATTTTCACTGGAGAGCTATTATATTCACTCGCTCTTTTGGCTGAGATGTTCATTTTCTTATTGCTCATGCACTTCCTTATTTGTTCTCCGCTGTCCAGTCTCCGCCGCCGCCGCCGCCTACACTCGCCGCCTCACCTCTCAGCGGGGTGAAACGATCAGAGCGTTAACCCCTAAAGAGTAGAGAAGGCAAGTAGGTAGCGATTACTATAATTTGCAGGTGAGTGTTTTCCCTGAATTAATACCTCATATCCTCCAGCCTTTCTGATTTCAGTGCTGCAGTCACGGGCCTGATGCATACATGGAGGGAACGGCATATAGAGGAAATTGAGCCTGATTAAAATAAAGCATTATTCAGAGTTTGTAATTTGCATGAATTAGCTTCGGGGCTGTTCTCGCACAAAACAGTTGCTGTTGCCTTTTGGGCATGTACAGCAGGTTTAGGTGTCTTCTAATGCTTTAATATACATATAGGAGTCATGAAGTTGATGCCCAAAATGTATTTTTATTCCAGATAATTTGTCATGAACCGCAAGGTAGAGATTTTTCTGTGTGACTCAGATGTAAAAAACGGTCATAGATGTAAAGAAAAAATGATTAAGTTTAAAACGACTTGCCTCGGGTCGTTACGCAGTTATTTCTGCGCGACCGCATTTCAGAGTCACAGAGAGACGTACAGTAACTGTAGAGTGAATCATTTACCGAGACTTGTAACCACTCATTGATCCATTGCAGCTGCTAAATGACCCAGTAAAGATGTGTGGTTGTACTGGGCAGGTGGTGGTGTGGTGTTGTGTGAATGTAACATTGAGAAGGTGCTCAAGAACATTTCCCTGATTGTTAAAGTTTAGATGATGCTGGTTTGTTTTCTTTATGTTTCTTGGGATGGATGTTGGTCTGTTGGTCGGTCCACCACTTCAGAGGAGACTGAAATATCTACACAGCTGTTGGGTGGATTGCCATGAAATTTTGCAGATTCCAGATGTTGAAACCCAATGATGATCCCTCAACATTTCCTCTAGCGCCACCGTCAGGTCAAACGCACTTCCTTGTTGTACTTGGAAGTTAAATAGAACTTTATTTTTCAATGAGGTGCAATGAAACATCTGAAAAAAATAAAAATTCTTCAAAATAAAATGTCAATCTGATAGTTTAGGCTGAAAGCCCGGGGAAGAATTGACTGTTTATATTGTACGCAGACTCAACAAACTATATTTTCATCCAATTCTGAAAATGTCAAAAATTTTTTGACCTTTTCCAAGCGGTAGGTCCTTCAACCAAAAAATTAAAATGTAATAGGTTATCACTTTTTCCATAGTAGTATAACAAAAAATAAATAAATGACAAATGCCATGTAAATGTCTATATTATTAATGCTATAACCCGACTTAATCATGATTATAACATGATAAATAATGTTGCATCTTTACTATGAAGAACAATGTCTTTACTGCTTTATCTTTAATTGAATTTTACTTCCAGTGTCATTTTAGGAGAGTACACATGTAAATAAAAATGTTTTTTTCTTTTTTAAACCTGGAAAACATACACAGGAAGTACAAGTACATTTTTCAGCCCAGTGTAGTGTCTGCAGTCTTCTTCTCAGGCTGCATATGGCCCCAATAACCTCCACGGATAAGATAGGGAAAGCTGTGTGTTACTTGAGAGGCAAAATCCAGGACAAATATGATCTGCAAATCACTACTGTCTACAGGACAGTAAGATGACACGGTTTAGAGATTAAACTGAAACTCAAACTGGAACAAACATTTTGAGAAGTAAGGGAGAGAAAACGCCCCAGTATGACAACTGTTATTACAATTAATTACAATTATTGTATTGAAGTGATTGATTTATAGACCTGAAGTTTCATTTAATGTGCTGGATTCAAAAGAAAATGTTAACCAAGTGCATTTTTATCTTTTTAGTGCAACATGTCACTTATTTCCATCTCCACGCCATGTAGATGTTCTTTACTCACACAAACAGCTGATGACATGTTTTAAGACTGCGATCGTGCTGTTTTGAAGGAACAGGGAGCTTCTTTCCTGAAGCAGGTACTGTAACACACGAGTCGAGTCAGAATAAAGCGAAACGATTCAGCGGTTTTTCCCGAAGCCTCTGAGAGTTTGAGCTCAGGTCAGAGCAGTGACAGCAGCATGTGGACACAAAATGGCCTCCAGCTACTCGGCTTGTTTGTTGTTTTGTAACTCTGCTGACAGGCAGGTGACACACACACACACACACAGAAACAACTCTGCTTTATTTAGTCCATTCATTGCGGTGAATATGTGTGGTTTGTGTGTGTGCATGAGGAAATCATTAGTCTGTGTCTATATGAGCATTATTTTCAAACCTCATTGTGAATGAAGTGACTGTTAAAACATCCTCTTGGCCGTCTGCTAACTGCACAGTTGAGTGTCGCTTCTCTCATAACATCACATGTTTCAGTGGATGTGTTGAAGCTTTTTTCTCTTTATGAAGGCAATTTGTGAGTTTGATTTATTTTTAAATGCCCTGATGGTCAAAAGTGTTGCATGTCCTGTTCTTAAAGGAGCTGGAGTTCAAGCTTTTGCAAATATTCTGTGACCACTTGCACCCATTATTGATCTTAAATCTCATCGGCACCTGAATTCAGTTTGAGCAATTTAGTTGATATCATGGATAGAAGTAAGATGTTCATGACACGGAGATGTCACACTCCATCAGAGGAGCCACAAATGACACATGGATTCAGGAAAAATACCAGATTTTAAAACTCAATAATCAATATCGATCTCAAGGATGAAAATTAAAACATGTAGGACCAATGACAGGATGAGGGGAATTTGTAGTTTTGGAGCTATTGAGAAAGCCCTGTTGCCATTTCAGACTTTGATCTAGGGACAGACCCGACCTACAGCATCGGCCGTTTGTTCAATGGGCAAAGGCGACGTGATGAAGTGACATGATGTCATGGGACTTGTTGAGTTGGAGACGGGTCAAAGAAGTCTGATGATGTCACCAAAATATATAACAAGAGTGAAGAAGAAGAAGGAAAAGGAAGAGAAAATGTATGGACAAAACTCACTTTGTTCTCACTGATGTCCCATTTGGTTGTAATTTGTACAACAAGATCAGAATGACAAATATATGCAAAGATTCTCTGATCTGGCGGCATCATGTTTCAAAAAGTGAAATCATTTTCTGATCTCATAGTGTGTCAGCCACATGGGGTTTGTGTTAAAAAAAAAAAAACAGGTTCTTCATTGTCATGGTTACAGTAAACCCATATTAAATGTTTTGTTGACTCATCCATCGACCCCGATCTCCTCTTTCTGCTGACTTTTACTCTATAATGACGTCACCCGACTTCCTTCTTTCCTCCAGACAAGACGAGAGTCATAAATTCTACGACCATGTAGTTTTTGAGTATTTGTTGAAACCATTGATGTTCTTATTTTTCTCCGGAGGGCAGTCTCAATTTCTATTATGTGATCAAAAATACAATTTCAATAATATAGTTTTATATATAAAGTGTCCATAATAGGTATCACATGAAAAAGTTATATCTGCTGAGTCTTTTGCCTTTGCAGGAAAAGCCAGTGTTTTGATACGCTTCTTGTCATATTAAATGATAATTATTCTGTGAATTTTCCACCCCTATTGAATTAGAAAGTGTTTTGAAGTTGTGGTGAAACACAGCCAACGGCTGCCCTCTTGGTTTCAAGATATTTATGGAACTAAATAGTTTATGAACTTTAGGATGGGCAAATTTTTTTTTTTTTTTTTGTTTTCTAAGCATTTCCTGTCCCTTTCTTTCTTGCCTTCGGTTCCTTCCTGCTTGTTGTGAAACACTCGGGTATTTTCTTGAATATTCACAGATAATTTAGATGGCGGAGGCAGGAGGCGAAGGAGAAGGAAGAGAAAAGGAAGGGATGGAGCATGGGAGGTGGAGGAAGAAGAGAAAGAGGGATGTAGGTGATTTGGTTGATCCAAACTCTGCACCCATTGGCTTTTTGCTTAAATGAGGAACCGGAGGCGAGAGCTGCAGCAAGGCGCTACTCAGAATACTGGATGCAACCCCCTCCCCTCCCTCCTTCTCCCTCTCTCTCCTTCTCCCTCTCTCTCTCTCTCTCTCTCTCTTTCAATCCCTCCCACATTCTCAAGGAATCAATAGTCGCAAATTAATCATTCTGCTCAGAGCACTTGGAGAGAGAGACACAGAGAAATAGAGAGAGAGAGAGAGATGCTTTGCATAAAGATAGCAAACCAGCAGTGTGCATAATCACACCTTCAGTGCTTTGAGCCTGATTAGATGTTATTCATTGTTGTTTCACTTGTTTGGGGATGAGTAATCATTGTTGTCATGGCGATTGTTGTGGCGCCCCCGTTCGACACTCTTTATATCATTTGAGGGAGGAAATATCTCTGGAAATCCACCAGGCAGGAGATTTTAAACCACACCTACCTGCTCAGCTCAGAAATAATGAAGGTGTCAGCGTTCATCTCGGTTACAGAGACATTTTATGATTAGTCTTCATGATGTGTGTAGAGTTGTTAGAAGTGATACAACTTTAAAGTTATGTAAATCAAACCTGTGAGAGTTAACACAAAAAAAGACTTTTACATATTTGCACTCAAGCTTGTACAAAATCTTATGTACATATGTACGTTTTACATTTTTATATACTAATGCACAGCCCACCTGCAACACAAGGTTAATACTATTTTAATCATAATAAACTCAGTGGTTGCAAACAAGCAATTAAATATAATAAAAACAGAGTGAAACAAATGAATAATTAAATATCAATCATCCATTTTTTTCAGCCAATTAATGTTTTGTATTGAGAACATTTTTTTTTTCACACTTACACAGCAGAGTTTTTCTTTTTCATTGCTCAAGGGCACTGCGTCAGGAGGTCTCATCCAAGCTGGATCGTCTGTATTTTTTTTGCTGACTCTCAGCGCCCATTTCAAGGCTGATTAATCTATTGATTATTCAATCAATCGTTTAGTCTATCAAACGTCAAAAATGACGGATGTCTATCACATGATACCAAAGTCCAAAGTTATGCTTTGCTTAGTTATTGTGACCAGCGGCAAAGAGAGTCGAATGAATGATGAAAAAATATGTAAACTGTATTTAAACTGTCATTTGAAAATGTGTGTTGAGACATGACACAGGAAGACCTCCACATTGTGTCGGTGATTTCACTGACTAAAGAGATATTTTGAAATCTGCACACAATCGCAGTTATCTTGGCAGTCACCCAGATGCAGAAAACCAAAATCCGGATAAATGAGTGGAGACTGAGCTGAGCCGTGGCCGTCAGCCATGGCTACTGTGGCTGATTATGATCAGGTTGAGACACCTGCCACCCTGGTAAACACAACACATACAGTAGACCACATTTTAAGCCTTTACATCCCCGTAATGGAGGGGAATGTTTCATAACTGCCATCAAGACGCATATTAAACTCGTCAAATCCCAATTTAGTAGTTCAAAACAATGATTGGAGTTTGCTGTTGCAGTTTTCATGGAGCTAATATTTACTGTATATACTGTTTGAGAGCACTAAACCCCTACTAAACACCTGTATGTCACCTAAACACCTGGTAACACCTGTACGCTAAATATGAAGCCACCTCCAGTAGCCAGTTAGCTTAGCTTAGCATAAAGACTGAAGACAGGGGGGCAAGAGTTAGCCCCTCTTTGTCCAAAGATAGCATAATCCACCTAGCAGCACATCTAAAGTTTTCTAATCAGTACAAAAACTGAGGAGTAAAAACGGCTAAGTTGTGGTTTTGTGGGGTTTTATGTGCAGGGATATTTCTTGGTTGGCAGCAGTGATTTCCTAGAGTCTTGTCATCACAGTGAAGTTGCCAGGCAACAAACAGAGACTCCAAAAGAAGATATAACATGTTAATTAGCGAGCTTTAGAGGTGATGGTAGGCGGATTATGTTACCTTTGGACAGAGCCAGACTGTTTCCCCTCAACCAGCTTCTGGCTGAAGTTTCCTATAGCGTACGGGAGTGTGTATCGTCCTTCTTCTCGTCGAACTTCTCGGCGAGAGAGAATGTCAAACTATTTCTTATATACATATGTTTTCGCTCCTGTACATAGCCCATGTAATTTGCAACCCTGAAACACACACCCACACACTCGCACGCTCTTTTGCCAACCCTGCACAACCCTGTGTTCCATGTACACACACTCACACAGCTTGCGTGACAGTATGTGTTGCTCTCTTTATCCAGGCTGGGAGCATATGACTATGACACGATCCCCCCACTGCCTCCCCCCCCCACCCCCCACCCCAACCCACAAACAACAAGTACTCCATTTGCCTCGGGATAGTTTTCAGTTTCATTATCACTGCAGGATCTCTGTCCAGAAAATATCTGGGAGATATATCGGGGTGAGGTTGGAGGAAAACAGAAGGGGGGGAAAAAAGGGGGGGAACGGAGAGCTCAAAGAGTTCGGCGTAGATGGAAAGGGAGTAAAAGGAAGGATGGAGGGAACGAAAGGTGGAGAGACGGAGGGAAACTGTGAGAGAGAGCAGATGGAGAGACAAACAGAAGAGAAGGTGAAGCAAGAGGAGAAGGAGTGGAAAATGTAGGGATGATGAGAAGTCGAGAGGAGGGGAGATACAAAAAAAATTAAAAAAAGAGCAGAGGAAGACAGGGAGGGGTAGACATGTGCCAAACAACATCTGTGAGAGAGGAAGGAAGGGGGAGAGGTAGCTGTGGATGTGTACGGCACAAAGCTTTCCAAACAACATCTGTAATGAGAGCAACATCTGTAACGAGAGAGAGAGGGAGGAGAGGCGAGAGGAAGGGAAGATCTTAAACTGAGAGAGAGAGAGAGCGCCGAGGTGACAACTGACGCCGCCGTGAGTGATCCTTAGTCATAGTTAATGTTGTTGACACGGCAAGCGAGTTGAAAAAGTTGTGTAGCCTGCGTGAGGTGTTTTATGACCGCAGAAACATCAGCTGATCAGTGAGCGAACACACTTCCATCTTGATTACTTGTTTTTCTGATCTGGTGAAAACTCAAGTGCAGCTGAGCTTTTTTAGAAAACAACATCCATCAGAGAGGCACGGCTTATCAGTTTTGCTATTCGTCCCATCTATCACTATAAACACTGTAGCTTACACTACGACTTTAGCTAGAAATCAGGCGTCTTTTAGCCACCGTTGGACCGTGGGATTGCGATGCTTATTGTGTGGAGGCAGATCGAGGCGTAAGAATTTCTCTGCTGGAGCATCTTCTAGTGTCAGGTGTGTTTGTATGTGTGTAGACGCAAGAACTAGTCGACTTCATCCAAAAAACAGGGGGGTAAGTCCAAATAAACCGAGAATCCAAAGAAGGCAGATAGTTAAATCAAACAAGTAGACAGAAAACAGAATTGCTGGACACTGAGGCAAAAGCACAACCAGGCGGGAAACTGACATACGATTCTAATAACAGCAATCTTTTATATTTCACTTAAATTCATAAATGATGCTGAAGGACTGAGCTTCAACTTGAGCCCTCTGATGAGTGATGTTTTGAATCATCAACTTGCAAGCTTCTTGGTCACTTCAGGGCAGCAAAACAAGCTGTAAAAACATGACATATTATGGCCTTATAGAATTCTTATGGGGATCATGTTTGGCATTGATTACCTGTTTACACATCCAGCAGACATGGAGCAATAAAAGCATTTATTAGGAATAATGTTTCTGATTTCCACTCAACCCTGAGGGAAATATCTGGTAGTTGATGAAACCTCCACTGCGTTCATCAACTATTAGCTAGCTTCGTCATGTTGGCTACTTTGGTGCAGAGCTTTGTCACTGAAATGACTTGATGAGAGTGGTCGAGACGATGGAATAAAAGTCGCTGAAAGGCTCCACGGAGCTGAGGGGAATTGCAGAGTTGGGTACAAGCAGTCACTTTCACATTACACACTGATTTGACCCATTTTGATATAAAATCATTGATTAGTGCAGCTTTAATATTGGATTATTGTGGGTACAGTTGGCTTTCTGGTAAAAAAAAAAAAAATCAATTCATTTACTATTTTGTACGTTTCTTACACAATTGCAATGTTTTCTTGTCCAAATAACTTAACATCATATCAGTGTTATTTACATGTGTCTACTGGACAAATCACTATGTGTATGAGTGTGTGTGTGTTTGTTTGTGTGCAAAACACACATCTCAAAAGTTTGCGCACTTGGATTAGTGTATGATTTCCTGGCTTTTTCTGACCCGTTAATGGAGTGTTTATAGGCCACTACACTATCAGTACTGGTTGCTATGGACCTATATGAGCCTTTGCACAGCCGTTGCTATGCAGTGAGAGAGAGAGGGAGAGAGAGAGAGAACGAGAGAGAGAGCCAGAGGCCCATGCAGTGGATGAGTCATAGCCCCCCCAGCCCTCCCTCCCCTCACACTCATACCCCCTGCTTTCCTTCCACTGACTCAATGGGACCTCGCATACACACAAATACACACTTGGGCGTACACATGTATGTGCACAGACACACACAGAAACAAACACACACACACACACACACAGCTCCTGGTGGTTTCTTACCAATCCACTCAGTGGTAGCCAAACCTGTTAACATGTCTTCCCTGTGGATAACAGCTAATGGCTCATGTTCATATGCATGTGCACACATACACGTGCATGTACAACACACACACAAGCATGTGGATATTAATGCACAACTGCACATACATCCTGTATATACAAATGCATGGTCACTGCACACACACATGCAGCCACAAATACTATATGCACATAGTAAACACAGATGCAAACAAGCATGAATGTACTGTATGTTTTTTTTTCTTTCTTTCTGATGTATACAAATATACCTACCACACTTTTCACCACACTCTGCCCTCAGCAACTGTCACTGAGGTGGTGTTTGAGGGAAGCACTTAACCTCGTGGCTGCCCGTTGAAGGACTGTGGCTGAACTCTGAAGCTCCCAGGTGTGACTGCGTGTAACCGAATGAACTGACGCATGACAGCTCATAAGTGCTCAGTCAGCTTTCCTTTTGTAAATTAAGATGAGAGGATCTGCATAATTCAAATTGAAATCATCTCTGGATGTAGCATGCAGGGATGCGTGCATGGATGGATGAACGTCAGCTTAAAGAAAGTACAGATTTGAACAAAAAAAAAAAAAAACAAGAGTAGAAGAGGATAAATCATAGAGAAGAGAGGAAATAGGAAATAGCATGGGTAAGGTTAACTGCAGGAGCTAGCATGGCTAGCAGGCTAACAACAACAGTCCACAAAGTTGTGAATTTATCAAATATTTTACTGTCATTATCCTCTCACACTTGCGCTCACTGCAGTCAAACAGTATCTCTTCTTCTCTGCTGCTGGTGTTGCTTCACCACGCAGGTATAAAACACATATATAACCATTTTGCGACTGGTAGCAAATGTGTCTCGCCTCCTTCCACATAGAATGGGAAGTGAATTTTGGTGTGACTGCACCACAGCAGAGAGAAAATCACCAAGAGCTCATAAACTTCATGAATGGAAGCTGCCTTTTTATATTTTGAGCCATGTTGGCCGAAGCTGCCCATTGTCTCCTGATTCATTTACGCCAGCAATTAAACTTCAGGGGAAAAAAAGACTTAGTGTATGAATTATTAGCCTCCGAATTAGCAACAGAATACAAATTAAGCTTATTAAGATAAATCTGAGCTTTATATGACACATTTTTTAGCTATAACCCAAATGTAAATTATGAGGATACATAGCAAGAAAAAACAAATCAATGATGATTAGCACGGATAACAAATTGGATGGTGTTAAATCATATGAAGATAATGTTTATTATTGTTAAAGAATACAAGATGTATATTTCTTGTTTTGATTGGTAGTCAGTAGGATGAATCTGCAAAAAAAAAAAAAAAAAAAATACTGGCCTCCAAAATCCACACTGACATTTATAAACAGAACAAAGAAGCAGACATGGGGAGAGAGAGGGAGGGCTATTTGAATGTGGGGAGGAGAGGGAGGATGCTAAAAAGATTTAGGAAAGGATGGAGTGAGAGAAAGAGAGAGAGAGAGAGAGAGAGAGAAGACCAGTGTTGCTGCTAGTATCTTGGTTATTTATAGTTTAAATGTCCTGGCTCTTTTTGCCTGAATTCATTGTCTGGCCCTCTCTGTCTCTTTCCTCCTCTCCCCCTCTAGCCTCTCTCTCTCCTCCCTTCATATCTCTATACACCACCTCTCCACATCTCTCTCTCTCTCTCTCTCTGTCTCCGTTCTCCCCATCTCTCGGCTGACTTCACCTCTGCCCCCTCTTCTTCCCTCCTCTCCATCTCCATCTCCATCACTCTTTATTTCCCTCCCCTCCTTTCCTCTTCATCTCTCTTCTCTTCCATTAGATATTGGGTCAGTGCTCCCTGCTCAACCCCTCCTCAACCCCCCACCCCTGTCCTCCACCCCCATATCCCCCCAATCCCCCCACCCCCCCCCCCTCCAATGCCGCTCGCTGGTGTGGTGTTTCTTAGTAATGTTACGCAACAGCCATCACAGACACACTGGGGGGCATGGGTGGAGGATGGTGAGGGGAGGAAGAGAAGAAGAGAGAGAACTGGGATGGGGGGAGGAAAGACGGATGGAGGATGAGAGACAGGAAGAGAAAGAGTGAGAGAGAGAGAGAGAGAAAAGAGAGTAAGCTATTCATCGCTCATTGACCCACTATCTCGCCTGGTCTCGTGGTCCCGTCAGTCACGTCTCAACCTTCATGAGCTAATGTCTGATTCTGACCCATTTCCACTTTTCCCATTGAAGTGTGGGATGCATTTTAATGCAGTGTTATGTGTGACATTTCCTACTCTCCATTCAACTTTTTATTATGTAAATCAATGCACAAAATGTCACATCATAAATATACAAATAATAGATTTGAGTGTTTGTGGTGCATAATCAATGCATAATATTCACAGTTTTTAATTGCACTGTAGCTGCTGTGAGGGGGCTCCATGCTCTGAAAGTAAGACCTCTCTTTTAATCATTTATAAGATCAATAGGCTACTGCACTGAATTTGCATGAGCCTTTTTTTTAAATGGAGAGAATATTCTAGGACGTATGAAGAGGTTTATTTTAACATTTTCAACATTTGGAAAGTTAAAACTGGTGTTAATCTTTAAAAAAAAAACTGCTGATGATTCTGTCCTCAGAAACAAATATGTTAAAATGACTCAGGGTTCTGACTTTATTCCGTGAGTGGAGTTAATTAAATGGCAACGTATTTTGTAGGAGTATGTTGTCTTTGAGTCTGAGGAGCTCATTAGTACAACGGTAACATCAGCCGTGTGCAGCCAGTAAAACGCATCATCTGATTTCTGACCTGTTCCGATCGTGAATTAATCCTGAATTATTTTTTTATCCCTTTCCTTTTAATGTTCCTGCATGATCTTAAAACAGTGACAGATGTACAAATTTAGACAGACAGCTTTCATCAAGCGGACATTTACCTGTTTGACACTTAAATTCACACATCCACAAGCGAAATGATATATTTTTAGTGCTTTTAAAAGCTTTGATTTTTGTTTTCATGACAGCAACTTTTAAAACCCATATCCACATGAATCAGTGAACCTTTCAGACAGCAGAGTCTGAACATACTGAATGATGATTCATACGATAACACTTAACCCACCATTGAGTCCTGTGAAGTTAAATAAGTTCACCTTCGCAAAGGTGTGGATAAGCACTCGTTTACTGTACAGTTTAGTCAATTATAAAATAGATATTTCTTTTATTTGTTTATATGTATTTATGGTGCTGAAACTGAAACTGAACACAATGATTTCAAATGACTCACTCGCCACATTGAGCTCATGGAAGCTGAAACAATCAACACCGACACGGCTAAAATATTGGGATATTATTATCTGCCTGTTATTTTTCTATTCTTTCTGCAATGCATTGTGGGCAACCAAGGCCGCTTTCGGTCTTTGTCTCGTCTCTCTGTGTGGATTCTAAAAACGTCTGGGAAGAAAGTTTTCGCTTTTCAACCTGTGAATCTGTCTGGTTGTGTGGCCAAGCGTTCTTCAAATCCACAGAACTTTATTTTAAATCCCTCAGTGGAGATCCTGAAGTTTTCATATTTACCCATTGAGTCATGTTGAATTATCTGTAAAAAAAAAAAAAATTCTGCAAAACACATCTAGAACATTTTCATTTGATTTGAACCATCCAGCCAAGAAGTGTGGTTTTTATGAACATTATAGAGAGCTGAAGTCATGACGTCACATCCAGGCGAGCCACTATTCCACTAGCTTCTGTAACTCAGTCAGAGTTTCTTTCATCTGTCTCTCTGAAAAAAAATGAAGCTGGTTCCTGGACAAATTTGCATCCACAACAGCACGAATACTTACGTCATCATGACTCAATTTCATCCATATCTGTCAAATTCGACGCCCTCTTCTGAACTCTTTGCTGCAACTTTTTCGCCTTAATCTCTGCTGTCTAAAAATGTCCACAAATCCATTCTGTCTTGCTGCTATTACAGACATCTGAACTAACTACAGCCCCTCGTCTCACCCATTGGACTCGCCTCGTAATTAACCTGCAATAGTCTTTGGGCTTGTGGGAAAAGGTGTTTGTTAAAGGCAATTAAAAACAGAAACTATATTGGATCTTTTTTTTGTTTAAATACAGTCCTTATCTACGTATATGAAGCGAGCCACATGACATCCTGTTGAGGATTTTTTAGTTATTAGTGTTATTAGACACATTAGTGGAATTTTAAATGAGCTTTTCGTACCTCTGGAACAGAAACCAGAACTTTTCCTCATTTGCTGGAACAAGCAAATGGAAAAAATACATTACACGTACATCACTGATGTCAGATACTCAGGAAAAATAATGTAAGTAAAACAAAACCAGAGAGGTTAAATCTGAAGTGACATCGCGATACATTTGTCAAGTTTTGATGTCACCGCGGATTTGTGTAATATATAATGTCATGCAGTAAATCACGATAATATAATCTGAGCTCACATCATACAGAGGCCCCGATGCCCAGTGTGCTGTAACACAGAGAGGATTTGGGGAGGTTGTAATGTAGAGCTGCAGAATGAGGGCAGGTAGCTGTTCCACATATAGCTGCCCGGTGAAATTTTATACAGGACTAAACATCTGTTGCCTCATTAATCAATGAGCTTTGCTGGGACGTTATCGCTCTTTGCGAATCTCACACTTCTTTCATTTCCGTCACCTCTCCGTCTCTCACATTTCCTCTGTCTGTCTCTTATCTTTTTTACCCCCGTGCTTCTCCGTTTCCTTGCCTTCTCTCGTTCTCCCCTCTTCTCTCTCCTCATTAACTCCTTTCACTCCTTTTTCCCCCCCTCTTTCTCTTCTCTCCCTCTGCGCCGAAGGCATTCATCAGGGTGGAAAGGGAGGAGGAAAACATTGCAGAAAGTTTCACTAAACAAAACTAGGATAGAGCAGTGGAGGGACGAGAAAAAGAGCTGAGGGATTTCTCAAAAGGGGGACAGTGTGGTTGTTTGCAGGTGGTTGCTCTTACTCCTAATTAAAACTCTTTCAGACTGGGCTCATTAATTCTAATTGTCTATTTTTTTTTTTTACCCTTTTGTGATCCAAATCCTGTCTGAAAATATACACCTTCAAATGATAAGTGTGCAAGTGCGAGTGTTCTCTATAATCAGTGATAGTGTCTCATTAGCTGCAACGGCCCTTTTTCTTCATGTTTTACTTCCCCCACTTTTATTCTATATCTCTCTTTTCTTATTTTGATCCATCTCTCTCTCTCTTTTTTTTTACTTGTTGCTTCTTGTTTTCATTTGTTATTTTTACAATTATACGTAAGATCTCAGTCACATCAGCATTTACACCGCCTACATTTTCAACTGTAATTCGCTTATTTATTCATTTCTGTTGCCATCAGTGGATTCAGTATTTGAAGGAGCTTTAAATCTGTGTTGAGCTTAACTTTAGTGAACTTTGACAAGTTGAATTTTCATCGTTGATCAACTGCAAATCTGATTGACAGGTCTGACCTTTAAGGAAACAAGGAAAGCCAAAAAAGTCCAAAATTGAAGAAGCTATCAAATTAGCTATGTTGCACCCTCTAATTTTATGTAGCCAGCAAAAGTCCAGCATGGGTTGCAGTCACATGTGATACAGGAGTGAATGGTATAAATACATTTCCTCATATTAACTGTGTTAACGTATTGTCTAGAGACCCACCACCATCACCAAGTTTTCATTGTTTTAGAGTTAGGATTTGATAAAAAAAAAAAGCCCTATTTCTTGCTACAGCTGGTTGTGTCAGCTTGCTATTTTTGAGAATAGTGAGGTTGTTTTAAAGAAAAAAAAAAACTTGTTTGAGCCCAGCACTCACCAAGTTGTAACACTCTTGTCCTGAGAGTGCTACATGCCGGTGACACAGCACAAGTCCTACTTTTAACGGCTGAACTAGAGCTGCTCTACAGCTCTGTCCCAAAAAAAAAAGTGTTGCTGTGTTTTTTCGGGCCCTATAAATTACGGGGATTTGTCCGGTAAACCCAAAAAAAACCCTGACTTTTCTTTTACAATACAAATTTGATTTTGTATAAAATATTAAAGAGAGATCTGTAGAGATAATGTGGGGGGAAAAAATGTCTGTCACACTGGATACACAGAAGAATACATGATGGGAATTTCTCAGTAGCCATAATGCCGCATGTCACCAGCTGAGATCCTAAATATGAGTGCTGCAATATGGTGCTTTTAACATAACATGTATGTTTGTTTTGAGCAGATGCACAACTAAAGCCAGAAAAGAGCGAGCGCTGAGACTTGGCATGCAGGCAGGAGGTTAGCTAGTTGTGTTCAGAGGTTTCTGCGGAAAAGAAATACAGATGTTGATGCCGTGCTTTGTGAGACGTCTGTGCTACATCTTTGAGCTCTCGCAATGCTCCTGAACTTCAATCAGCATATTCCACACAGCTTCTGAGCCTCGGTTTGGTTAGAAATGAGGTTATAGCCACACAGGGGGGCATCACTGAAGCTATACTCCATCTAAAATCTGTCCTCTGAATAACACTCCCCCTTGTGGTATTGATAAGTGACATTATACTTATGGAATTATAGTGATAGGAGGACTCTGCAGTTTGCGATTCACAATTAACGTTAAGTGACAACGCAGGAAGTAGTGTATCCTTTATGTAGCAAAGCAGAAAGGAAGGGTGGGTTCTTGGTGGTAGATGAGTGTTGTAGATACATCTTATGCAAGTTCACATCATGTTTGTTTGTTTGTCTTACCATATTGTCTTTGGCATGCATAGATATTGCAGTATAATCAATTCATCCATAGTTTTGCAGATTCCTCATGCACTCTCCACTAATAGGGCGGGTTTATTAAGTTTGTAGCTTGTCCCTTGGCTGATCATAGCAGTGTCAGTGGATTTACACAACTCACTTTCACATGGAAACCAGATGTATTGACACATCACAGCAACTCCTGCAGCATCTACACAACGTTGGCAGAAAGGGAAGAACGAGAAAATCTCCCATTATCATGACTTGGGAGTGTTCACGTATTATTCCAAGACTGTTACCTCCGTTGACAGCCTTGTAGTTACATCATTTAGTCTAAATTAGGTGTTTTCTTAACAAGAGACACCAGATAAAAACAAAAAGTGCATTGCTGTGTTTAAACGAGCTGGATTGATTGTGTTAGTAATAATACTGGATTTTATTTTGATGTGATTGACATTGATGGTGGCTTTGCAGCCGTTTGCCGCAGGCTGTATTTCTTTTCACCAAGTGGGAGATATTTTTGCTGTTTCTGACTTCTGAATTACAACTAGGAAGCCAACTTGAACATTTTTCACATTTGGTTCTTTTGTCATTACAGTCTAAATGATGTGATGTGAATGCAGCAATAGTCTACTCATATTTTTCCCCCCCAATATATGTCTAAATAGATTACACTGCTTCCATTTCAATCATCATGCACCACCCCGTAGCGTTGGGAAGCGAACGGGCGTGTGCTGGTCTGCACATGTTAGAGTGCTTGCCTCATTCAATTTAAAATTTTAGCAATGATGAGCTCATTCGGAGTGAAAGTGTGAACACCTGGTTATAGGATAGTCTCTGACCACCTGGCCTCTGTGGCGCCGTCCACCACGCCGCGCACGTCCTGCCAAATTACAATTAAGCAACCATTAGCTGCTTTCTGTTTTGTACCACATGACAACACACTGCTCCATTTCTCTGTCTAAAAAAAAAAATCAAAGACAGGAAGGAGCAATAAAACTCTCTTTCTCTGTCACAACTACACATCAAACTAATTTATGTGTTGTGTGTGCGCACACACAAGCGCGCCTGCTGATAGGAAAAGTAATTGCTTACTCTAAATTAGTTAAAGCAAATAGGGTGAGAATCTAATTCCACATTTATTACAATTATCTTTAATAAGTCTCTCCATTGTCGAATGTGTTCTGAAATCGTGTGGAAATGAATTGGGCTGTCCGGGGTTCAGAGATTAAAATGAAATACAGCTCACAATCAAGTCGCTTAATGAAGTGAACGTTTTTCCAGGAGATTCTTTCCTCTGCCCCGTGAAGCAAAAGACGATGTCTTTTATGTTGCGGTTTTTATCTTGAAATGTACGAAGAGTTGATGTTATACTGTATTGATTTTATTGTTCTTTTGTGTGTAGTCAAATCAATAAACTCAGACATATATACGCATGAAGATACACAATACAAGTCAACAAAAACATAGATTAAGAATCAAGAGAACAAGAATAAACTCATACAGTTACTTTGTCTCTACGTTTTGCAGGAGAGGTAGCCTTTTGGGGGTTTTTTGGGGTTTTTTTTGTGATAATGAAGTATTTTTGTGTGTATAACAAGGCCAACTGGGCTCAGGTCTAGAGGTCTTAGAGGTTAGTCTGCACCTAAGCTAGAGCCTGAATTTGAGTATTAGCATTTCTCACTGGAACGTCGAGATGCTCCAATCTAGATTTTTTTTTTGCTCCAGATCTTGATCTGACTCCTTTAATGTTGAGCATCTCCAAATAGAGATAATGAGTCTGATCCAATACTTATTTTTAAAATGTTTTTGTCCACATTTGTCCCCAGATAATGCATCTGCACAGAGCTTATGTAGGCTAGAGTAAGCCTACATTTTTCTACATTAATTAAATGATATTAAAAAAAAATGTTTGATAGCTCTGCTTTATCCTTCTACAACTAGGGCTGTTAACACCATGTGTAACATTCACAGACTGCTTTTAGTACAAAAAGTTGTATAAAATATAAACATGTAATACATCTGTTGATGGATTACATTCTCAGCTTTTGGTGAGAATAGTCATTTTCAAAAAGAACATTCTGCCCTAATAGTTATCCAGGTACAATGCTCGGCACAGAGCTAATTTCAGTTGGGTATTACAGTGTTATAAATATTTAACCTGCATAGGTGTCCTTTAATGGTTTCTTATAATATCTTATAGTATAAGTGTGAAGGTGGATCTGCTCTGGCAGGACATTTAAAAAGCTATGCAGCATCTCTTCATCTCCAGGATGAACAAAACAACAGAACAACATAACTTAAGGGTTGAATTAGCCTGAAGAACTTCTGGGCAGCTGGCAGCTTGTGAATATAAACTACAGACATTGACTATTGCACAGGTAAAGGAACAAGCTTACCTCTGAATAAACCTGTTCTTCTCTTTTGAGCAGTTGAGCGGTTATGTCGGCCAGGACTAGCAGATTTTGGTCAGCAGTTAATTTTACGATAGGGAGTTAGCAACTTAATTTCTCTATAGTAGCTCCTTTTGTGTGGGCAATCACCTTCACACGTTTACCGCTCCCTTTGTTTTCAATGTAGCTGCGCTCATACAGCAGAGTCCACACCCTCCCATCTAACAGCCAATAGCTACAGCTATACAATAGACATAGTGTCACCTGTAAAAACATCACTGATGGCAGTGAAGAGGTGGGTACGAGTCTGTGTCTAGAATCAATGTGTGGAGTTGTTATGTCAAGAATCCGATTTTATACTGTCTCCGTTTTAGAATACAGTAACAAGTCGAAGTTGAGGAGGAGTTCCTCTTCAGTACAGAGGTGGAGGAAGGATAGCATCACTCGTAAGGAAACCCTCTCCTGGATGAATTAACATTAATAGATCAAGAAAAAGAAAAAAAACACATTTTCTGTGCATTCACACTCGTAAATGGACTGAACTGAACAGATAGCCATCTTTGCTATGCAACATGTCTCCTTTGAGGTCTCTGATGTTCATCCACCTTTGCAGCAGAGGGATTACTTTAATGGCATTTTAGCATACAGATAGACTGAGCCATAATTAGCATAAAGAATAAAGACACTATGCCAAGTATTTGCATAACACACAGAGCTGGTTCAGAGGAGGGCGTTTGTATTTTATATTACGTCTCTCATTCTCACACACACATAAACACACACACACACACACACACACACACACACACACACACTTTCTTCTGCATCTCAATGAGTGGGTTAGGATGTTAATACTTCATAAAAGGATGTCTGCTAGTGTTTCATCACACTACATTAACTTATCTTTAACAGCCATGAGGTCAGCCGACAAGCGGGCCTCTGATTGGCTTGTGACAGCAGGGGGGGGGTTACTGGGGTCTTATCCACAGGGAGTCTCGAGGGGGGGCCCCTCTTGCTGTGAGGATAAGTGGGAGACGGAGACGTCTTGACCCCCGAGGTGCAGGTTGGTCTCAGAATAATAGTATCTGTTCCATGTTTAAGCGGGATGTATAATTTAACAGGGGCAATTTGGAAGAGCGACACCTCATAATGACGCCTGTGAAGAGAGGGAGGGAGGGAGAGGGAGGGAGAGGGAGGAGGAGTTTCTCAGATGGGGTTTTAAAAAAGACATAAAGGTCAGTGGTGACAAAGTGTCGGGTGCACTCTATTTGAGTGAATGATGAAAAGGATGTATTAAAACCTATACTGTATTTAACCCCCCAATCATTCTACTTTTAGCCTTTATTTCTTTTGCATTCGAGCGCAGTGACAGTTGTTATTTAAATTAAATGAGCACTGAAGTTTAATCTGCAAACAGCCAGACGCATGTCCGCTTCTCTAAACATGATTTCGATAATATTGTTGCATATTTTAAACATTTGTCCAAAGGGCAGATGTTATTAGCTTGTGTTTACGTCCGCATTTGCTAGGATCAGGTTGTGGTTATTGTCTGAAAATGAAAAAGTCACTCTCAGTAGAAGAAGAGTAAAATCACAAATTTCAAAGTCAAAGGAAAGACACAAATCTGGATTCCCAAAAGTACAACATTCATCTAAAAATATATTACTGTCCACATCTTAAAATGGTAGTCAGTAAGGCTATTAGCTACCTTTTTTTGTTGTTGTTGTTTTTATTGCAAAGCATATACAGGTATGAAGCCAATGAGAATGAAAGTAAGTTGGTGATTAAGGTTAAATATGCATTTTGTTTAAAGGCCCTTCGTAACCAAGGTACACTCACGCAGGTGTTTTTACGTGAACGTCTTCTGAGGACTGTGCGGGTGTTTACAGACTGTGCTTGATGGAGATATTCTTCACCTCACAGTCAGTGTTATTGCACCTGCACAACTTACACCTTTACGATTCTTATTAGCTCATTAAGTTTGGCGACTAACTAACTCCACCTGACGTCAAGCAGAGCAGTCTAATTAGCCTAAATAATTGACAACACCTGTGTGTGTGTGTGTGTGTGTGTGTGTGTGTGTGTGTGTGTGTGTGTGTGTGTGTGCAGGGCTTTTAAGGGGTTAGATAAATAGACCTTTTTTTTCACAGCAGATATTTTGACTTGTCATAATTGGCTAAGCACAGGTGTTACTAATAACATTAACCACGGCTCAAAGTGTCCCAGTAAGCCCTTACAGTGGCGGTGTCCAAAGTCATTCCCTCATTTCATTCACTGCTCCCAATTTAATGGACTCTTTTCATCAAAAAAAAAAAAGAAAAGCACAGGTGGAATTAATAACATTAATGATAGCTGCATTCCATTTTGGCGAGCCAGCCACCGGCGCTCTGATATTGTGCATGCTGCTCATTGACACGGCTGACGGGGACAATTAATGGAATGGAGCCATCTTTAATGTTTCTATTCACACCTGTGCTCCTCCTGCTTTGAAAGGTCAAAGGTTTACTTTGACCTTGATAAAAAAGCAAAAAGTTATGAAATAGTTTTATTCGATAGTGAGCAGACACTCTCTAATCGTCATCAATTTACATCATCACTGTCAGGTTGCACGTTTTGCGTCTATGAAATAAAATCGTTGCAGAGAGTGATGTACATGACATATATATCTTCACAATAACATCCAAACATCACTTATCATTATGAGAGTGCCTTGAAAGCAAACACGGACACCTCACATCAGCCAAGTCCATCATTCAGTGCAATCAAACCCCAAATTTAATGGATATAATGTCATTTTGTCAACTCACAGTATATTTTAAACCCTCAAACAGCCAACTCTGTTATCACACAACCTTCCTGAGTTGTCAGATGTCGTTATTGCTCACCGGTCCTTAACACGCCAACCTTTCCGATCCTTCCTATCCGTCTGACATAGCGCGAACACGGCATAAGCCTCTGTCTTTCAATCCCAAAGAGTGGGCTTATCAAACACACTGAATGTGGAAAATGCTGGTCTCGTATCTGAACAGAAAAGAGTGTATGTTTGTTTTTTTAACTCTAATACGCACTGTTAATTATTCCCATGTTAAGCCTCAGTGTTTTGCAGTTGTCACATATATAACTTATTGACATATAATGACGATGATGCTAAATGTTGTTGTGCATTTATCACATTGCAATGTTGACGGCATGGTACAAGTACAAAACTGCTGTCATTGACTGAAGCAGAAAACAAATATGATCAGCTGATTGACTCATTTGACGAGAGAATGCTACCATGTTTTGTTTTTTGCAGAACATGTGACAAACTAGTAGGACATATGCGTACAGTGATGACTGGAAGTGTGTGTGAAATACACACTGATGGAGGTTTTCTGATGCTGAAATTTTCCAATCAGTGTGATGTTTTTGCTTTATTTTAATATCCAAACTGTGCTGCTCACAGGCTGCACAGGTTTCCTCTTCTGTCAAGACAATAAAAGTGTGTCCTTAATGTGAATTGCAGAAAGAATAAAGGAAGCGAGAAGAGATGGAAGTAGAGGAAGAGAGGAGGGCTGAGCTGCCAGCTCAGTTCAAATGGGAATCTGGTCCTCGGGGTACAGGCACATGTATGTATGTGAGAGACAGATAGAGGAAGGAGAGAGAGAGAGAGAGAGAGAGAGAGAGAGAGACGGGGAGATACAACAGAGAAAAAAAAAGAGAGAGAGAGGGTTGTGTGAGAGAGAGATAGCAGAGAGAAGGAAGGGAAAATGCAATTCCAGATTACATGTGCTTGTGCTGCAGCGTGGGTGGGCATGTGTTGGAGGGAGTGAGGGAGAGTGTGAAAGGAAGAGAGAGAGAGAGAGAGAGAGAGAGAGGTGGAGCGATGGAGGAAAGAGAGTGGAGATGATGGTGTTTCTGCCTTGAATTGATGTGTTTGACATAATGTGGGAAATTCATGTGGAGCAGCCAGCACTCAAACAGTAAATCAACACTGGAAAAGCAAACAGAGATACAGAGCAGTATTATTATTATTAAAGTTGAGGGGGGGTGATGATACAAACAGCGTCTTTTTTGCACATCAGAAATCTCCTAGCAACCGCAGCGGACACCATTTTGAATCTTTTATTGTTGCAGTATGTATGTTAGACGGTTGAGAAAATAACAGAAATCATGCGTGCAGAAGATGTTATGGGTAGATTTTAATCATCTGAGTCAGTAGATTTCATTTCGAACTGAGGTGAGCTGCACACTAAAAAATGATGGTGAAAATTAGATCAATTTGGGTCAATACAGCAAAAAGTAGGAGCCAAACACAGTTATTATTCAAATAGACAATGTTTCAATACAAGTCGGATCTTTGTGAGATGTACACACACTCACACCAATAGGCTAGCAGGCTCTATGGTGGCAGGTGTGGTTAATCATCCCAACCCGCCCAGGCTGATAAACATCTCAATCAATCAATCAACACTTCAACTATTTTAAAATAGGTACCTTTCAAAGAGAAGAAGTAAAAAGATTATACATCAAAATATCAACAATATATGAAAAAATATATTTTTTTAGAATAGTTAGAAGCTTGAGAAAACCGAGACCTTAAACTGAACTTTCTCAATACTATTATTTACACAAACTAAACTATGATATAGTATCAAATTCTCATCATCTACTCCAGCTATTTTAAAATCTAAATGTCACTAATTGTTAAATATTGTAACATGTCATTTGTTGTTTTGAATGTCATACGTACATCACTTTGCACAACTTAGGCTAAATTTGCAATAAATTTGTCTTTTAAGGTAAAACTGGAACAAAATAATCATATTTTAGTTTAGAAAAACAACACACACACATTTGATCAGAACACAATGGTTAACTCAGCATTAAGCCAAACTGGGTCAATTTTCAACCCTATGTTTTTTTTCTTTGTGTACAGTAATTATACAGTGTCTTTAGCACCACTTCAAAACAGCAGTTAACATCAAATTTGCTACAGTTTCATTGAACCTGCACAGACCTGTAAACTAAGTAAAAGCAGGCAGATTCCCTAC
Source organism: Euthynnus affinis (assembly GCA_029490765.1). Taxonomy (NCBI): domain Eukaryota; kingdom Metazoa; phylum Chordata; class Actinopteri; order Scombriformes; family Scombridae; genus Euthynnus; species Euthynnus affinis. The sequence continues at coordinate 8,356,193 of CM055838.1, forward strand.
AACATACAGAATCTTTAGTCTTGACAAGAAATGTCTGAGTAAAGGACTGTAACAATGAAACCTCTCATAAGAATAAATCCAGTAATAAATAATGTATCATTATCCCTCCTACTCAACGTGTGACACCGCTGACCTGGTTTCACCTGTAAAGATGTGTGAAATAATCTTAACCTTACCAGGAACATCGTGTGACGATGAGGGCTGATTTTTATCTCCTGGCTGTTAAGAGCACACTCGTTTGCAAAACGCTCTCAGTCTAATCAGTTGTGATGTTCGAATTCAAAAATTCAAAGTATAAATCAGCTCAACAACACTTGAAAAAAAACAACATTTACTCCCTAAAAGACCATGAAAGCAGGAAAAGTAAAGCTGCAGTCACACTCGCTTTCATGCTCTCATTGTCACTAACAAGACAAGCCTCCTCTTTGAATCAAATGTTTTTTGTCTAAGGTTTTGATGTACACTTCACAATTTTCATATTTTACAAGGATGAACAGAAACATACTTTTTTCCACAAAGGAGAAAAGTGCTGGCAGAGGAAAAGAAATATATATTTACCGAAGATTGTGCTCATGTAACCCTTCTCAATAATCAGAGACACAGTCAATGATGCTCTCATGCATGTATCACTGCTAACTGTAATAACTGTAAACAGTCATGCCTTGAATGCAGTTGGGAGGTGTAAGCTGATAGTAATATCCTGTATCAAGACAAAAACTAATCAGAACTATGAAAAGGTAATGATGTAATGTTTTTTTTTTTCATACAGATGACTCAGCCTTTTAGAAATGCTGATATCTCTATTATGTCCACCAGAGAGCAAAGAGAATTCATCTAACACTTATTTCTATATTTGACTAAAAGCCTCTTGAGCACACACAGCATGATTCGAGTCTTTTCAGCTTTGTAGTATCCCTCCGTATTTGCACAACAAAGAATTTACAGCAAGTAAAAAAAACTGAGACAAAAGGGCATGTGAGTTTGAGGCTATTTCTCCTGAAACACGCAGTACTGGTTGCTCATCACAGTCCTCCCCTTGGAACCGAGCGAAAAAAACCCGAGAATTTTTTTTTCGACACGCGGCTCTTACACACAGTTCACACCGAAATTATATAAATGATGAAAGCATTTCGCGGCACGCTGAAAGGTTTTTTTTTTTTTTTCCGAGCCGCTTCCTAGTGAAGCATCTTTAATGTATCTATCAAAGTCTACCTGATGAAAAACACTTTGTTCGCCTGAGTGTTTGCTGTGGCTGCGACTGAGGTGTATTAAAGATATATGTAAATATGAAACAGGCTTGTGGAAGAGTTCTGTCATCATTTTTTTTTTTTACCTCCATTCAATACACTTTTATGTGTGGTGCTTTAGTGTAAAAAAATTTTTTTTTCTCTGTGGTCATGATGAAAATGTGAAAAATCCGAAAACTTAGCCGTAAGTGCTCTCACCATGATGAGTGAGAAAGACAGCCGGCGAGGCTCTTGACAATAGGGTTGATGCTACAGTATGTGCTTGTACTGTATGTGTGTGTGTGTGTGTGTGTGTGTGTGTGTGTGTGTGGCTGTGAGACATATTGTGCAAGTGTGTGTGTGTAACCGATGCCCGTTTGAAAGCCGGGCGCTACTCTTTCGTCCTTCAATCGCCAATTAACAAGGGCCCATTTAATTGCAGTGGTTTGGGAGGGCATACAATTACCACTGGAGCTGAACCAAGCTAAACACACACCCACACACACACACACACACACACACACAATCCCTCTTAATGAGCGGCACTATCAGCTCTCCTTTCTTCCTCTCTTTCATTTGCATTTTGCTCACTCTCTCCTCCTGCCTCCTGCCTCCTCCTCCTCCCCCTCCTCCTCCTCCTGCTCCTCACACTCCCGCCTGCTCTGTCGAGGCGTTTTAGATTAAACTTCTTCTTCTTCTTCTTCTTCTTCTTCTTCTTCTGTCTGTCACTTTCTGCTCTGTGATATGTTTCCTTCAAAGCTGTTGACAAATCTCTCTTCCTCTCCTTGTTTTCTTTTGTCTCAGAAGTCGCATCTAACCTTCGTCTCCTCTTTCACACCCACCTTCTTCTTCTTCTTCTTCTCCTTTCCCTCCCCCTTTTTCTTCCTTTACTCACTCGCTCTCCTTTTTTTTCTGACTCTGATTACCTTCCTCTTGTCGTTCTTCATCACCCTTCCTCCTTTTATACGACTTTATCCTATTTTACGGCAATGAAAGTGATGTATAGACATTTGAAACACACGCACACACATTTTAAACTGCTCATTTTCTTCTGTCATAGCTACGAATGTTTGGGTTGAAACTGTGCAAATTTGACTCCTTTGACTTTAGAGTGTATTTATAATTCTTTCTTTTTCCCTCTCCCCGCTTTCCCCCTACCTGTCCGTCACCTTTCTCTCTTTATTCCTTCCTTTCTTTCTCACACAGGTTCTTTTAAAGGCATGTGTAAGCAGATAGATCACTTCCCCGAGGACGCCGACTATGAGGCGGATGCTTCCGAGTACTTCCTACGTGAGTCTATCTTTCCTTCAATTAACCAATCCTTTCACATTTCCAGCATGTTTTTTTCATATTTAATCACGTCATATAGTCCAACATGCCTGGAATGCTTCTTTGAAGTAGTTTTGACACTTTTAAGTTGTTTCTTAGTTGATTTTGTAAAAGAGATCTTCAATGGAGAGGACTCATTCTAGAAAAAATTAAGGTTTTAGGTGGATTTTTGCAGGTCAAAACCTACATTTTTGTCAAGATTTCCAAATACATCACTATTACCAATGATGAATTCCATTGAAATAGGATTTACATTAATAGATATGGATAAAGTTTTGGTGAAGTGTAGAAAGAAAATTAAAAAAAACAGCAGAAGTATTGTCATACTCTTGAGAAAGTTATTTCTAACCTTGAAGAGAACATTTAGGAGGACCATTGGAGTGAGAGTGGTTACACATGCCCAACAATATGTCAGTTTCAACTCACCTGACCCCCTGAGGGAATCACACTGAAAGCTTGAAATAAGTAGGAATGAGAAAGGAAAGATGGGACTGAGGGGAAAGCAACCTTGACCAATGAGGACAAACGTCAGAACGAGAAGAGAGAAGAGGATGAAGTGAAAAGCTGGAGAAAGAGGAAGAAGAAAGAAGGCAAAGACTAAGAGGAGGTGAAACCGGAGAGGACGGAGTAAAATTGGACACTCCAAAAGATATAAGGAGGAGTACGAGGTTGAGGTCAGAGGATGAAGAGGATGTCAGGAATGTGAAAGAGGATGGAGGAAAGGTAAATTGGGGAGGGAACAAAAAGAGCAGAAGACAAAGTAGGGGGGAGGCGGAGGTAGCAGGAGAAGGCAAAGGACGAGGAGGAGGGAGGGTTGAGGAGGTGAAGGACAAGGAGTAGGGTACCAGTGCAGTGCTGTCGCTCTCCCAGCGGCTCGCCAATTAGGACACTTTCTTCTATAAATAATCCAGGCTCTGCTATGTGGGTCACACCTCTCCCTTTCCTTCTTCCTTTCCATCCATCCCTTGCTCTCCTCCTCCCTCTTGCTTTCCACCCATCTGTCTGTCCGTCTCCACCTGCACGCCTGTCTGACAGCTGGTGGATGGAGGCCGTGGGGTGGATGATGGGGGAACAGGACAGAGAGTGAATGAAAGTTTGCGTCAGGTCAATTTGGAATATTTTTTGAGAAAGTTTGTGAAGCTAGTTTGGTTTGATAGACTAGAGTTTGCAAGTTGTTGGTTCTTTAACTGAAAACAGTAATTGTACAGTCACTTTTTGGGTAGAGGTAGAGGTGGCATCCATGCCAAAAGAGTACCCATCCAGATAAATAATCCTGGAACAGAGATAAAATATTGATCGATGGGTGCGCTGGTATCTTTTACACCCTTGTGGCCACAGAACAGCAGTTTTCAAGTAGAAGATGGAAGCTGCTATTCACTTAGATTTTTTTGTATTTTGTTCAGATGAACCACTGATCCTGCTGATTTCTTCTTTTCCACCTGTGCGTCACCATAACAACCATTTTTTTAAAAGAAGAAATAGGCCCTGTAAATTTTTGCAAATACGACTCATACATGAGTAAATAGTGCTTTTGTTGGGGACCATTTTCAGCAGCAGATTAATAGGCATTAAGTGTGCTTGTGAGTATTTACTGTACCAGCATTGTGTGTGCAGGATTGATTCAAAATAAACTACAATGCTGACAGTGCAACAGTGTGTTTAATAGTTTTTGAGGACCGAGAGGTCGATGGCACAGAGGAATACGCTATATCAGTAGTAGTATCAGTAGTATCAGTGATCAGTTGGTGTGGCTGTTTGTTGACAATAAGGAAAATATACAACCTTATCCTTTAAAAGTCATAAATACATGTACAAATAAGAGGCACCTTTTGTACATGTACAAAGTTATGATGTTTCAGTGGCTTGTTAATTAGCTACGTAGCCAAAAAGGTCAGTTCCAGTTGGGGTTGGAAGAGCTACGTGCCGTATGTATTTGATGTCTAATGCAATATTCTTCTTTGTATGTGGTCACAACCCTTTGTACAATTCTTTCTCTTCTTATTCTGCTTGTTTCCTGTGCACCGCTTTAATGGATTGCAAGATTACATAATTACATAATTAAATGCGGTGACAAACTGACTTTTGCACTGTCTGCTTTTGGTTTACTGTAATCATCAGTGATATGATAATCAAAGCTTATTCTACTGATGTCAGTCTGAATAACATTGTCAGCTAAATTACTAAAAATGACAATGTAAAGTGCGGATGATGACACATGCTGACAGATGGAAATTATGCAACATTTGATTATCTAGGCAAGATCTTCCTTCTTCACATCCTCATTATCATACACATTCCTACCTGGAAGCTTCCCAATACAACCACAGATTCCTACTTTTGGCAGCTGAGCAGATCTACTGGACTAGTTGGTTTCTGAGTGCTTTGCTCATGGGCTTAGAGAGGGGGAAACCATTGCTCTTATCTAACCCCCCTATGAGCTTCATTGTTTGCTTCTCCAGTTTCCAGGTTTCTGTTTCTTTGAGGTTGAATCGTCTTGTTTTTACTGTCTGAAAACTGAGATAATGATAGGAAAAAAAGATCTTAAGTGAAACAATATCACTCAGTGCTTGTTGACTAGTGGGCTCCTTATATTCCAAGAACAATGGCAGGGGTCCACCCCAAACTGCTGCCTCATTGGTAAAGGTCTGGTAAAGTTTAGGCAACTAACTACATGGTTAAGGTTAGGGTTAGGGTTAAGGTTCGGTTAAGGTTATCTTCATGTTTGAAAAAACCAAACATCAACTATCAGCAGGAGACAGGAAGATAACATCGGTTTCAAGGAGTTGCAGTCTGGCAATTTGTACACCCAAAGATCTACCCTGAATTACATCCCTAACTGTGTGTTCAGACAGAAGGCAAAGCAAATTATAGACATGGCGTGTCAAAATCAGTGGAAAAGACATGATTAGACACAAATTTGCCCGGGGCAGGATGAATTGAGGGAAAGACGCAAAAAAAAAAAAAAAATCACATCTATCCCAGAGCTTTATGAATCTACTTCATGAACATACAGAAACGAAAGAGATTGGAGGGGAATAACAGAAAGAACGGGAATCTCTGGTGAGTTTTGAAGTTCAGGCAGAAGCTGAGCTGAAAACAAATACTCCAATAGGTCGGTGGGCCTGTTGCTTGCAAGCTTACAGCTGACGTACAGTTGGTATTTTGGCTGTTTGAGGTGAATACACACAAATGATCCAGCAGTCAATTATATGCAAATGAGACAAGGCATAAATTTGCTTCGCTTTCTGCCTTTTTGGACTTTTTGGAGCTCCATAGCAGTGTGGAGTTTATTGAATATAAAATGTAATTTGAGTTGACAGCCAATGTAGTGATTTTACAGGACAACCTGGATGGCAACATTTGCTGCAACATCACCTGACTCTATCACCATAACAACATTGTTCAATACTGCAAAACCAAAGATTATGTTCAGTTACAGTTTTTTATGTCCACTTCCAACATCTTTAACAATACCTATGCAAGCGACTACGATGGGGTTAAGGTAAAGGAAGGATCATGGTTATTGTTATTAAACGCCACTTCAGGCAATGATACGGCACTGCTGGCCTTCTTCGGGCCCAGACAAAATGTATGTGAGCCTGAAATGGCCAACATGTAAAATAGCTAATATAGCCCAAATATCCCAAATCAATTTTTTGGTAAAGATGCGGTGCTCTCGGGTATGTGTATTCTCAATGTGAGCCAGTTCTGGTTTATCTGGTTTGTTCTTGGTTGACATATCAGCTTGTTTGTGGCCCAGATCTGGGAAACAGGGGCGGACTGCTCAAGTGCCATCATTCCATGCGGCAACTGGGCCAGATGAAAGTGGCAAAAGTGTTGGGCGTGAGCCGGATCAGGGCCACAGAAATTTTGCTATCTGGGATAGTTGAGATTAGGCAACACTTTGCATTGAGAATCGTGGGTAGACTTAATAAAGAGGCAACCGTTAATTGCGGATCTGTCATTGGATGCAAACTCTGGTCTCCAATATGAAAGTTGGACCCAACCATTCCCATCCAGCACCCCAACTTCCACACCCTCATTCTTCTCCTCACTACACAAAGACTTCTTCCTGAATTGGCTCTGAACGTTGGCTTTATAAAGTCAATTGTGTTGTAAGATCATGCATATGGATGAAAATCTGTATGGACATTGGGCTGAAACACCGCATGTTTGAATGCATCTACCCACAGAGAGCAGTGCAGAAGTGTTTTCTGGCTCTGTGGTATTGGATTTAACCATTAACTGCATTTGGATCAAGCTGAGTGTAAAGAAGTTTTAGTTTTGGTGAAAAAATGACAGGAACTCAATCCCAATCAATTGTGGCAACAGACAGAAATGTCACAATTCATGACACTGCTACCATTTAGTCCACTTATAACAACTCAAACAGTAGTAAACCAATATTATATAGAGGATCGAAGTCATCATTCAGTTTGGATTCTTTACATTTTTTCTCTCTCCTATCCTCTCTGTCCTCCCAGAGGGTCTTTTCGATCTCTCTCCCTCAGTCTCTCGCTCTCTGAGCCGTCTCAACCCCTCGCCCCCACCCCCACCCTCCTCTCTCTGGGTGAATTTGTACATGTGGTTATGTAAGGGCGAGCAGTCAGCCTTCCTCCTGCAGCAGTTGTACTATCAGCCGCAGCCTCGGAGAGAGAGAGAGGACAGAGCCACCACCCCAATCTTTCACTACAGCATAATATAGAAGACAGGGCTTACAGTTTACCCTGCCGGCGTACCCATCGAATTCAGGGAGCAGAATCGTCTGAAACCTAAATGCTATAGATTATTATCCTTCTATTTGTTGCATATTTTTAATCTCCTTTTTAAGAGAAATGGAAAGGAATGTCAAGGCTTTATGGTGTTTTTACAGCATCCTCTTGCCTTTGCTTCACAGTAGATGTTTATTTATGTTCATTCTGTCTTGAGTAACCAAGACCCAACCTGCAACCTGGTTCAGTCCAGGTCCAAATTATACTACTACTACTACTTCGGACTCAGTAACAGCTGATATGTCAGAAAAAAACTGCATATCACTGCAGCGTAGGTGTTTTCTCTCTATTAGACCACGTTTGAGACCACCACCTTTGGATCTAATAATCCTCAAATCTCTTGGGAACAAGTCTGACTGTGCTCAGGTCCCTTTTGGATGAAGTTTCTCTTGTTTGAAAGTTAATTTTTGCACATCAGGTTGAGCTGGTTTCTACCGGTCTTTTTCAGTTCGGGTCCAACATTTTGGACAAATGAGTCACTTCGCTGCTCTACTTCACATTCTCAGCTAGTTAGACTAATTTACATTTGGGAGCATCCAGTACACTCGTTGTCTCTGATTTCTGGCCACTGGAGCATCAAGGAGCGGAGAGCAATATTTCACTAAACCTTAATTGTGCAAATCACGTATATGCATCAGACAAACTGGACATTTATGAGTGTTACATCCAAATTGGATTGCGGGAACAGGCAAAAAGTGGCAAATCAACACTTGATTTCAAAATGTATCACTTAAACATTAAGAGATGATGGGTACTAATAGTAGATTTTTATCATATTCAATTCAATAAATCACAATAATCAATGTTGACTGTTGGTATGAGAACTGTACGTGTATTTTCAGTCCAACAATGCACCAAAATATAATTCAATTAAATTCAAGGGCAACTGTATATATCTACTAACCACCCAGATCAACTGATACACACACAGTGGATAAAGAAAGTATTGAAGCTTGAAAAGACAATATGTGGAATTGTTAATAAATAACGATATTAATAAATTACTATAATACCTAAACAACAATCTAAAAATCTAGAGCATATATAGGTGACCCCTTTCATTTCATTGAAACTGGCATGAAACAAAAGCCATGAGCTCTCCCAGAAACAAAGATGATACAGGAATATAACATTGACCTCAGTCTGGTGAGACTCTGTGATGTCCTACATAAGCTCGTTTTTGATGTATAGCCTACTGCCCATCATATCTCTTCCACTGTCCGCTATTACTGCACAAGAACTCCCGTTGTCCTTGAAACCTGAGCGGGTATTTGTTGTGTCGCAGATTTAGGTGACAGCCTGTCTCTTGGTGTCACCGTTCCTGTACTTTCAATGCACTTGCAAGACAAATTAACTCCAATTACAACAATATCTCCTCGGTACAAGAGAGGGAGTGTGTGTTTTGGTTTTAAACTGTGAAGCACGCAATGCATGATTAGCTCTATTCGAATGTGTGTTTGTGGACATGTTAAAGAGTGTTTTAAGACTTTTATAGCACTGACTGCAGCATGTGTGTTTGTGGTTTAATTCAAATAATGTGAAGTGTAGAATACATACCTGTGTGTGTGTTTGCACGGATGCGTGTGTATCAGAATAAATTTAGGATAGTATAGGAGCCATGTGTATACAGGGTTAGATGGAAAGGGTGTGAAATATATAACACACAGTGCGTGAATGTGTGTTTTTGTAGGTGCAAGTGTGTGTTTCTGTGTGTGTGTGTGTGAGAGAGAGAGAGAGAGAGAGAGAGAGAGAGAGTGCGAGTGTGTGAAGTGTCTGTGTGTGTCGTATCATGCATGGAGCTGTTGAATGGGATTAGATATGGCCAACAGCTCAGCTCTGGCCCTAACTGGCTTGAACAAGGCACAGTCACACACACACACACACACACACACACACACACACACACACCACTCTACACTTGTGAGGACCCTAACTGATGCTTTCCCTAGATACCATCTCTAATACATTCCTAACTCGAACCCCAATGAGTGGTGCAACAAAGTAGTTTTTATTTAAAGGCCTATGTGTATTTTTTTTTTCATGATTACAATACTTTCCAAATTATACTGATTTCCTAACTTTTGTTAAAAAATGAGACAATGCTGGTGATGATTGGTGCAGTGTGTGGCATTTTTGGCCCAATAATCTCACTTTCCTGGGGTAAAGTTCATGCAGTCTGCCACAGTGTCATTTTTTTGGTACTACCACTGGGGAGCACCAAAATGGGAAATTCTTAAATCCTACACATAGTGGTTTAATGTACTACTGTAATGTAAAGTAGCAATTCCATAAAGTAAAACTGTACTCCATTATGAGTAAAACTCCTACATTTAACATCTTACTCCAGTAAAAGTGCAGAAAGATTACCCACAAAATGTACCAAGTATCAAAAGGAAATGTACTCATTATAAATATATTTGGTGTAAATTCTTACTTTACAAATTAATTAGTGACTAAAGCTGATAAAGTAAATTTAATAAAATAAAAAAGTGCCATATTTCCCTTTAAAATGGAGTAAAATTACAAGATTAAAGCAGCATAAAATAGCATCAACAGGATCTCAAAGTTGTGCATCAAAACTTGGGTGACCCTAATTCAAACCTTAACCCTGAAAAACCACATCTTAACCCTCCAACAGCCTTTTGAAGAAGAAGATTTTTCTCAGTCTTGAGGTCTAAAATTTGGTCCTTACAATGATAGAAGTACAAGAACACACACACACACACACACACAAACACACACAGAGTCCTGATTTGCTCTGCACACTCCGAAGTGGATGCGGTGCGCAGTCTTGCCGTTTCTATAATTAGACTGCTGGATCCTTGTACATAATGCTAATACTCCGGATCGGGATGCTAGGAGACACATGACGTCAACCACTGATGACATCATCCAACCCGCTGACGTCACGGCGGCTATTTATGGCAGTCGAGTTGCGACATGGAGGCATGTCACGATTTACAGGAGTAATACGGCATGATAATGACTGGCAGGCTGTGCAAACATCTCTCTGTGTGCGCAACGCTCATACAAAAACACACACACAAACACACACAAACATGTACACAGCTGCGCAAACACTCTTCTTCTTCTGTTCTCCTTCTAAATAAGGATTTCTGTTAATGAAATATCTTAATTTTCTGAAAAACAATTCTACTTATGAACTTGTTTGTCAGTCTTACATGGACACACACACACACCCAAACACACACAAACACACGCACACACACACACACACACACACACAGATACTTTTTCCCCTGTAGCTGTTTTGCCGAGTTCCCACTACCACGTTCTTTGCTGCTGGGCTCTCCCACGTGGGCGAAATGTGTGTGTGAGTTACAAGTTAGATATTTGTGTGTGTGTGTGTGTGTGTGTGTGAGAAAGAGAGAGAGAGAGAGAGAGAGGGAGCAGATCGTTCCTGCGTGGGTAGTGTACAGTGTGTATGGGAAACACCCCACTTTGGAGCAGGAGAGTGAGCGAGTGCGTGGGTGGGAGGCTGATCGATGAGTGTGTTCACTTTGTAGCTTGTTGAGCTGCTGTGTGTGTGTGTGACAAAGTAATGGGGGTTGCTGCACTGTAGTTTGTGTGTATACATTTAAGTGTGTGTGTGTGTGTGTGCGTTCACCCGGGGAGCTCCCATGGTGGTGTCCACCCCCACCTCTATAATTCAGCCACAATTACAAGGCTCTCCTCTGCCGCAGCTAATGAAACCATAAGTCAGCCAGACACACACACGCACACACACACACACACACCACTGCAGCAGAACCAAGCAAGCAGTGGGAGAAATGTAGGGAGAGTGTAAGTGTAGAAGAGAGAATGAAAAAGAAAGAGAGGTTTGAGAGTAGGCGGAAAGGAAAGAGACAGTTTTGGTGCGTGGATGCATGCGTATGTGTCCGTGTAAGGCTGACAAACGTGTTCACAAGTAGAATTGATTTCAGAAAATTAACATATTTCATTAAAGGAAAATCCTTATTTGGAAGAATGAGAATAGAAGAAGAATGTTTGCACGTCTCTATAAGTGTGTGTGTGTCTGCTTTGCCACGTGTTTGCATATTAGATCAGAACTATAACACAAAAATGAAACATCACACCACAAATTATTAAGTCTGTTTATGATATCTACTATATGTTAGCAACAGTGTTGTTATCATAACCATTCTCTACTCCCTCCTCTTGTTAATCGTTTCAATATGTACAGTAATCAGTAAACTAATAATCCTCTCCCACAACACCCTTCACAATCCATGTGCCTCGTCGCCACTAGAGAACCCGGTCCATCCCGTTCTGACTGGCAGCCAGAACCCTCCTCATCCCCCCCTCCACCCCCCGTCACTGGGGTCCCAGTCCTCCCAGGGTGCTTTGGCCGTCACTGTGGTCAGTTCCCCACAGATGGTAAAACTGACTGAAGTCCACAAAAACTGACTGAAGTGCCCATAGGGTGGGGACCCCGCCTGTCTTGTCATGCAGTCCCGCTGGTGGAACAGGCTTCCATCTCCTGAGCTAGAGCAGGAAGCAGCAGCTTGATAGATTGAAAGCAGCAAGCGGGACATTACTAGCAAGGGGATCACGGTCTGGATCTGTCAAATTTTATGACTATCTTTTAACACAACTGAACAACATTATCATTAATCACATTATTGTAACTGTAATGGTTTTGATTTGAAAAGTACCAGTCTGACTATTTGATATAATACAATGAATAAGCAGTGATCGCTGTAATTTCTTGGGAAACCAACACTTGACTAATTGGTTTGACCCATAAAATACATATGGCAGTGAGAATCCGCTGATTTATTTATTTGTTGTTAATCTTCCATGCATCCACATTCAAAAACATTTAAACATACAGTAATTCATAAATAATTCAACACATAATTTTTTGACACACACGTATCATAAACATACATGCATATGTACACACATATTACCTACATACATTGGCACATATATAGTATGTACGTACATATGTGCACATATTCAATCACATATGTTCATATAAAAAACTAATAAACTACAAACCTACTGACAATGCAATACAAATGCTGTACTATTCTTGAGTGAGTTATTGTAATAAATTTCATAATTTAACAGTTTGGAAAATAAAAGTCAGTCTTCCCAGTTCAGTTTTTATTTTTAGTAGATTTTTATCTCTTATCTTTCTGTTAACTTGATGTTTATCATGTACTTATAACAGTTTGTCCTTAATGCTAACTGGCATTTTAAACTTTTGAAATTTTGAAATAAGTGCAGTAGCGTGTCTCATGCTCTACTACTGTACGCCACCCCATCATAGTTAGTGTGACACCTCATATCTCTCTGAGCTGCGTTTCCCCACAATACACAGCAATAATTAATGTGACTGTAGATTAGACTATGAGACATTACCTTGAGAATGTCTTTAGATAAAAATTTGTCCAACCTTTTCTGCAATTTTCATCACTCTTTTAGAAAAATCCATGACAGATTATTTTGTATTTTAACTCCCAATAATTTGACTTCTGTAACCTCTGCCATATGGTAAGTACCATTGCTTCAATTTCTTCCTCTTTCTTGTAGTAGAAATAATCATACTTTTTTGGTTTTATTTACATTTAATACCAATTTAATGTTTTCCACCCATTTGATGACACATTTAAAATCATTTGATAAATATTCATGAAACTGAGTTTGTGAATCTGCTACTGCAGTGACGGTTGTATCATCCGTAAACATATGTGCATTTGAGTTGGCTAACTCTAAGGAAAGATCATTTGTGTATATAATTAACAGTGGTCTGAGGCAACTCCCTTGTGGGATGTGGGTCGGAACAGCGGCCAAATTTCTATGGTAGTCTTCCAAGTTAAAATTTTTAAGACTCCATCTTCTAGGAACTCTAGGTATGTTGGGTACTTTGGTGTATTTAGTAATGCACATAATATTACCATGGCAGATTTAGCATTTGAGCATTTATTCTTTCAGTTCTATGCCCAAATTTGTTTTTTGAGGACCTTTTGCTATCCTATTCCATTTGAAATTAATTACGACTCTCTATATACTGAGTAAACTTACTCTTGTTCCCATCAGAGTAACTACTTTTCCAGTTAATATCACAGTCCCCAAGCATAAATAGTCCTATCCTTTCATCTAGAGCAAGATCAATACCTTCATATATTTTATCCAGATATAAAAAAATATTTGTGGTTTTTTGGGGGGGCCTATAAACATCCAATTAACGTTGGTTTATTGTTAACCACTGTGCCTTTTTGGTGGCTCGAACACATCTCTAGTGTCTGAGAGGAAGCAGTGGAGATGTTTAGACTTTGAATAGAGGACAACAAGCAGCCAATCAAAGCTCTTTATGATACAGAACTGTGGCTTTGCTTTGATTTAATTGGAGATTTGTAGAGACTTCTGGCGATTCACAACAGGGAAAGACAGAGAGAACTGTTGATTTATTTTTTCAATAACAACGCTCTGTACAGAAGATGATTGTGAAATGTTGGAATGGTTGAATCTTTGCTTGAATTATTTGAATATTAGACAAACCTTATTGCTGCATACACAAAATAAAACAGAAAAATGCAGAATATGGTCCTTATAACACTGTAAATTGCATCTTGACAGCACCAAACAACATGACATGATAATGACATAGTTTGGAAATGTATTTTAGTCATCAAGATGACTACACTGGCATAGCACAGAGTCACCACTCATGACAGTTACCACACTTCTAACATGCTGCTGTTGGTGTAAAACTGCAAACACTATTATAGGAAACACCTGGATAGCTCGCGCTTCTCGCAATAATTCAAAAAGAAAAAAGATATCACACTTGACAGGGACCAGAGGTTGGTTGTGTAACACAACAGAAAAAAAAAAAAAAATCTTGCACCAACAAATACACCTTAACCACCTTGATGTGGGGGTGCTGCATTACCCTCAGTAGCAGCCCCACTTCCCACGGCTTTGTCATGAGGCAGGGTGGCCTGAAGATCATCCCACAAGCGAGAAGTCAGAGGTTCAATCCCCACGGCGGCGTCAAGCATCCTCCACAAAGGAACTGAAAAGACGTCTCCTCGCACTGATGCCGCTAAAGCTGGTTCACTCTCAACTCACCTCTCTCAGTCTCTCTGTCTCTGTGCCTTGATGTGCTTGGTGGCAGGGTGTGCCTGGAGGCCAGCGCATTTGGTTAAAAATTCCTCTTTTTAAACTCCCTGCCTTCTGCTTAAAGCGCAAGTGCAGAGAAGAACGGAGAGAGGAAAAAAGAGAGAGAGAGAGAGAGACTGCTCGAGGCAAAGCAGCTTCACAGGGAAGTGAAGGCCCGCAGTCTCTTCTTGTCTCGTCTTCTTTTACCTCTTCTGCTTTCATTTCTCCTTATTTCCTATTCTTTTATTTTCTTTTTCCCTTTTATCACTTTATCCCCCTTCGTATTTTGTCAATTTCAGCTTCCCACTACAGTTACTGTTTTTGTTTTGTCCTGTATTTGTATCACTCTTTATTGAAAGTCTTGACATCCAGGCTATTTGCTTTTAGCTTCTGTAACTCTGTGCAATCTCTCATTGAGCATTTCTTTCATCGACCTCTTTGAAAAAGTGAAACATGTTCTTGGGCTTTACTATTCTAGCATAAATGAGAATCTACCACAGCATTTGACATTAGAAATTAAAGCCTTTTGTGATCTTAAAGTTAAACAACGATTTTTGTTTGCATACATAAAACTACAACTCATTTTGACATGCTGGTAATGTTTGATTTTGAGTACGTTGTTTCCAAGGCTGGATTTTTAGTCATTTGCATTATTACAAACGTCAGTGTGATCCTAAATTTGGTTTTCTTACCTCAGGAGCAGAACCCAGATGCTCTGGTTTCAGTGTGATATTCTGCTAACCTCCATGTCTTTTCAGAAGAGCTTTAAACTCATCATTACCAAATGTCATGAAACATTTCTCTGACGATTGGAGTTGTCAACCAAGTCACACATTTAACGTTACAGTGACTATCTAGCAAGCTACCGCTAATAAATTCTGTTAGCGTCAATTCTTGGTTCAGTCCACAAAATCAGATGCTAAATGAGAAGTCTGCTTTTGTGTTACTTCTCTCTGCAATCAGGGACACAATGTTCAAACAAGACAAAGACCAGGTGAGGCTGTACTGAGCGAAATGATAACGTCTACATGCTAACGTGGTCACTTTTTGATGTTTAGCAGGTAAATGTTCCTTGTTTTAGTTTAGCGTGTTAGCATGCTAACATTTGTTAATCAGCACTAGAAACAAAATACAACTGAGGCTGATGGAAATGTCATTAGTTTAATTATTAACATGAAAGTCTACATCAAATTTTGTGGCAATCCATCCAATAGTTGTTGAGATATTTTACTAAAAACCGCAAATGTAAACTTCATAGTGGTGCAGGAAGAAAAGTCAGATGATCACCAAAGTCAATCAGATACATCGTCTGAGGACCATGAATGTCTGTACAAATTTTCATGGCACTCTATCTAAAAGTTGTACTGACCGACCAACTACCAGCTAACAAAATAAAACTTTAATGCCAAAAGTCTCACCCCTAGTGTGGCGAATAAAATTTTCTATGAATTTCGAGTGTCCACTACGCCGATACAGAGTTGTGTGTGATAGAAAGCTAAGCGTGACAGGTGTAGCAAACATAACTATAAGGCAGGAGGGGGTTAGCAAACAGTCAATAAAAATCTGATTACAAAATACAACCTGACTGCCATAAATTATGTGCTGTCCATGGCAGTATGGGCTCTCTGTGTGTGTCTCTCAATATAAAAAGAGAATCTCAGCCAGCAGTGTGTTCACCTCTAGTGAGTGATAAATCAAGTGTAGTACAGGTGTATGTGCGTGTGACAGGAGGCATTTCCGCTTACTCTGGAAAAAAGAAGATGTGTGTGTGTATACAGTATGTGCCTGGTATGAGGAGCCTTCCACCTTGAAGACAATTTGCCCTGACAGCACGTCAATGAAGAAGAGGAGATGGGGTTAAAACAAATAGGATGGAGGAGGAGGAGAAGGAGGAAGAGGAGGAGAAGGAAAGGGTGGAGGTGGAGGGGGGAGGGTTGGTGCAATGCCAACTCTGAGGTCACCTTAATATTTGATCTGCTTCAGTGAATGGAACCATCCCAGTACAGCCTTACCGGGGAGAGAGAGCGATATGGAGATGAAGGGAAGAAAGTAAGGAAAAAGAAATACAAGCGAATGAGTGAAAAGGAGACGGGGTGTCGTCATCATCAGAAAAACACCAACTATAACAGCCACTTGTAGGTGCCCTTTAGTAAGGCAGTTAAGTTTTCTTTATTATAATTTAGTCTTATTTTTCTAGTTTTCACCTATATTTCTATTGGTTAGGGTAGCATTTGTACTCAGTGCTGCAACAAAGTTCAACAGGGCCGGAAACAGGAATAGTTTGATGATCAGACAGGAAACCAGCCAACAGTTTTGCCAGATTTTAAAGGTTCTGTATGTAGGAATCGGAAACTCCTTCTCATTAGTGCCATCTGTGGCCGTTAAATGAATTGCAGTCAACACCCTGGTGACTATGGCAGGTGATGTCTTCTTCCTTGCTTACACATCTCATAATTACATAAAAGATCTCTAATGTTGCGTTTTGCACCGTATTTAGCAGAGCATCTCTCACTCCCAGTCAGTCAGTCAGTCACTGTAATTGCATTAAAAAAAAAACACCAAAAGTTGAGGAATGTGACATTGTGGCCCGCCTCGGATCCTACATTGAGCTCTGTGACCACCACGCCAGTGCCATGACAACCCCCGAGGCCAATCAGCAAATCAGCCACGCAGAGGGCAAACAGAGAGACAGCTGATGGACAAACTGATAGGAGAGAGAAAGAGAGACACAGAGTTATAGAGATGGAGCGATAGAGCGATGGAGAAGGGTCTGATAGAGGGAGATGCTGCCCAGTAGAGGAGAGATCTGCACCATAGATAGAAAAATGAAGAGAAGCGGCGGAAAAGTTTTTTGAAAGTAGCTGAATGTCTTCAACCCTGAAAGCATTATTTCATATTTAAACTCCCAATTTTTGATAGCGGTAGCATCAGTAGCATCGTTATATGGTCACTGAGGCTGTGTTGAAAACTTGAAGTAGCTTTATTCATTCAGCTGTAATGCTACTTGTAATAATAATAATACCTTCAGCATCTGTGTCAATCCTTCACAATTACAGCAATGACAGTTTTGCCTCTGTGTGTGTGTGTATGTATGCTTGTGTCCAGGCGCGGTACGAGCCTCCAGTATCTTCCCCATCCTGAGTGTGATCCTGCTCTTCATGGGGGGGCTGTGTATCGCTGCCAGCGAGTTCTACAAGTCACGCCACAACATTATCCTCAGCGCCGGCATCCTCTTCGTCTCCGCAGGTAAAAAAAAACAAAAAAAAACATCATCAACCATATTTTTAGGAATCGACATGTATATTTGTCACCGCTGCGGTGTAATGAAAAATCAGTACGGGGGTGTCCATATAAAGGAAGTTGATTAACAAATGTAATAAACTTTGAACAAACTGTCAAGCTGTATAGAAAGTTATGAAGTGATTGGTTTTGGGAGAAATCTCATTAACGTCATATTGGAAAACTGAAACTCTACCAACTCGGGGCTAATATTTCTGGCTCGTCTGTCTGTGTGTTTGTTTGTTTTTACATTTTCACTGTTTTCTCATGATCTGCTATAATTACTTGATAAGAAAAAATGAATTCAGAGGCTTTAACTATACAGTGGAAGTCACAGCAACATTTCAGGACAACACAACTTTTCAGAAAACAACAACAAAACCCGAGATGTCAAAATTTTGTGTTTTCTGAAATGTTTTGTGACATGTCGCGTTTTGCACCTCAGAGCCACCGTATCCAACGAACGGATAACAACATTTTTATGTATGCATGACTCCAAGACTCACTGATTCACTGCTCTCTTCTGCCATCCTCACATTGTTATTCACCAGTGTAAAAAAGAAAATGAAAAAGAGTGAGGAGGCAGAGCTGAGGGAAGAAACAAATGAAGAGGTAAAAAAAAAAAAAAGAGAGAAAACACAGGCCGACAGCACAGGATCGGAAAATCAGACACAGACACAAATATCTGCATTGTGGATCAGCTGAAAAGGAAAAAAAAAAAAAAAAGGTCCTGTTTTGTAAGCAGCCAAAGCTACGGTGGCTTTCACTGACCACCAGGTGATGTGATGTGATGCGTAGCGTGTGACGTCTGTGTGTGTGTGTGTATGTGTGTAGCGTACAACAATTGCCTCCGGATGAAACTAGGGAGAAAAAAAAAAAAGATAGCGCAGGTTGCCATTTTGCCAGAGCATTTTTGTGGGGTTATTTGTGTGTGTGTGTGTGTGTGTGCATGGATGTGTGTGTTTGTACTCTGGTTCTAGGCCATGGCCTACTGTGCTGCACTAGATAACTAGTTCCCCTCCAAGTCAGAAGTGAGAGATGCAGTTCTGTTTCTCTCTCTCTCTCTCTCTTTCGCACTGTCTGTGTCTGTCTCTCTCGCCCTGTTGCTAGGCTAAGAGGAGGCCACTGGGATTACACTCTAAAAATAAGGTGTCCCTGATACTCTTCTGCTCTGATCCATCTCAATCAGGCCCTCGCAGTCCTCACACCTCACCTCAGTCTGCTTTCCTGTCTCTTTATACACCGTTTATCTGCATATTTGTCTTTCCTGTGTACGTCTGCCTGTCTGTCCGTGTGCCTATTTCTGGCTACACACAGTGATGGTGTATGACAAGAACAACAGAGGATTAAAATAGAGGAGGGGAGAAGAAAAAAAAAGAGAGAGAGAGAGAAACATAGAGAGAGAAAAAGGTGAGACAGATGAGAGAGATTGACAGAGGATGTGTATTTGAACACCCTCGGAGGTAGGAGAGGCTGGGGAGGGTGAACAACAGTGATGCAGAGAGAAAGAGAGAGAGAGAGAGAGAGAGATTCTGGCACAAAGAATAGAAGAAATACATGGAGGAAATGTAAGGGCGAATCTGCCCCAGTTTGGATCTCAAAGAGGGAGAGAGAGCTATGGGAAAAACAGAAACATGGGGAGAGAGAGAGAGAGAGAGAGACTGTTGGCTGTCAATAGCCACAGCTGAAATCTCTGCTTTTGCAAACATGCGGTCTGTAAACTGGAGCAGATTCTGTTGATGTTACTGATGTTGACACACAGAACTAATAAGTCACTAAATCGTTTGAAGCAGATTTTTGTTCTCCGTCACCCTCATTGATCAGCTGTCTTCATCTTCTCTGTGAAGGACTGCTATCTGGCCATTTGACTTGATGGACACAAGCATGAATTATAATTGATAAATATTGTTTTTTAAAAGCCAGTGGTTTTCTTATGATTTGTCAAAAGTGTGGCAAAGTGGCCGTCATATGCTCACAGTCTTCAAATCTTTCTGTTTAATCAACCGCACTAAAACAAAGTTGTTTTATATGATACAAAGAAGAGATAAGTATCAAATAATCACCTGAGAAGCTAATATTTGGTAATTTTATCTTTAAATAACCTTTTTCATTAAACGGACACACAAAATCCTTTGTGATAAACCGACCAACTAAAAGATTTATTGATATATTGTTTCATTTCTAGCTGACATCTCCAATAAATCATTATTTATTCCATATAATTCATTACAGTAGATGAGCACACAGGAAGATTGTATTGTTTAAGGGCTGACCCTTAAAAAAAAGTTTCCTTGAGTCCAACACACTTGAGGGATGCTTCAGTTTTAAGCTAATGACTGCTTGTTTTGTGGTTTTGCTTTTGGAAGCAGTAGTTGAAAGTTATCCTGGCATGTACTGTGTACCTGAGCTAGCTTAACTTAACTAACTATGGTTTCATATAAACAAGATGACTGGTGAATACTAGTGACTCACTAGAAATATGGGGGTTGGGCCTCACTAAAAGTACAATAATTACTGACGAAAAATCCCTTGTTTGATGTTAAAAAATAAATTAAGATTAAGAACCACAAATGCATCCTAACTTACTTTTTTAAAAGGCCTTTTTCAAAGCAGACATTTGACTTGTTATTGTGAAGGAAGCACAGGTGGAACTTATAACACTAACAATAGCTCAGTTCATTGTTATATAAGTGTCCCATACAGACATTTTTAATTAATTACACCTTTTTCTGCTATAACAAGTCAAACTGTTTGAAGATGTGTGATTTTGTGTGAAGTAAAGTTTGTCAGGAGCCAAATAAAAATACCTAATACATTTATGAGTGTCTCAAACTAGCTAACCATGCTATTACTTTGTGGATGATCAGTAAACCAAACTGACATATTTACTTTGTATTTCTTTTAGCTAGCAAGGATGCTAACTGTGCTGACTTTAGTTGTTTAGTGTGTGGGCCTATTTGAATAAAAAAGATAGGCCGTATTTCATCTTTGATCTGATCTCCCTCCCTCTCTTCCTGTCCCAGGCCTCAGCAACATCATAGGAATCATCGTGTACATATCAGCCAACGCTGGGGACCCTTCCAAGAGCGACTCCAAGAAGAACAGCTACTCCTACGGCTGGTCCTTCTACTTCGGCGCCCTCTCCTTCATCATGGCCGAAATGGTGGGTGTACTGGCCGTGCACATGTTTATTGACCGCCACCGAGAGCTTCGTGTGGGGGCGCGGGCCGCCGACTACCTCCAAGGTGCAGCCATCACGCGCATCCCCAGCTACCGCTACCGTTACCGCCGCCGCTCACGCTCTTCGTCCCGCTCCACGGACCCCTCGCACTCCCGCGAGGCATCACCGGTGGGCCTGAAGGCCTTCGGGACGCTGCCGTCCACCGAGCTGTCCATGTACACACTGCCCAAGGGCCAAACGGGCACCCCAACAGCCACCTATAACTCCACGGAGAGGGACCACAACTTCCTGCAGGTCCACAACTGCATCCAGAAGGACCTGAAAGACTCAGGCGGCCACAGCAACACCGCCAATCGACGCACCACACCTGTATGAAACTGACAGAGGGACCTCAGACACTAAAAAAAAAACATCAGAGGGAAATTGGGGGGAGGCAGCAAAAGACATATCATGGTGTAAGGAAATGTTAAGAGGAAGAGAAGGGTGCTTGAATGGATAGATGACAGGAGGGGTAAGCGGCAGAAGGGAAGTTCTGAGCACTCCACAGCACCTCAGATGATCACTGAGTTTCTGTTTAAAAAAAAGGAAACAGACAAAAATGCATAAAAAAAGAAAACATGCATGATTTTCCCATCTACCATTGTTTAACGAGTTTTGAACATGTTTGTAAAGATTTGAGGGGGAGGATGGGGAAAGAGGAGTCGGGAGGGGGGGAGGGAGGGAGGGGGCGCGGTTGGTGGTTGTCTGTCTTGGGCTGTGGAACTATGGAGTGGTGGGCTGGGCCAGACTGCCCGTTTAAAAGGTGAACTTTATATTTTTTACTCTTCCTCCAGTCTGATGAAAATGGGGCGTAGTTTGCCCCTCGGCCCTGCCTATGATCCCGCCCTCGCACTACCATCCCACAAGCCCCCAACACACACACACACACACACCCTAACCTCCCTTGAACCCCACTCCTCTCTTTAGTTGCTGTATCTTCTTGATTTCATTCTTTATTCACATTAATACTGTGAACCATTGCGGTGTGGGATTTTAGCAGGGAGCAATTCAGGCCGCAAAAAAAAGAAAAAAAATACACATAAGTTAATATATGTATTGATTATATATAAATATATGAATATATATGTTAATAAATCATGACTAGACTTCCCTGGCGCAAAAATAACAACAAGGAAAAAAAAAAAGATAAAGTAACTTACAAGTGAAACTAAATCAAGTCGTCATGGAAACTAAACCAAGACGGAGGATTCATCGTGACTGGCTCATTTGACGGGCAAAGGCTTCGGCCTACTTGATAAACTGAGATTGGTTAGTATTAGTCACATTATCACATTCTTTTACAACAAAAATTTTAAAAAAAACAACAACCTTTTGGCCTTCCGCCGAAAACCCTGGCAGCCATCTTTGTTTCAGGGGTCAACTGGAGGTGAAAAGTCGACCTCACTTTTTTGCTCCATGAAGGGGGCGGAGTGAAGAGAGAACTCTTGGGTAATGGAGGATCTCTCAGCAAACTTGAAGACTGTGGACAATGATACGTCACTACTGCCAAAGACACAAAGTAGTGCGCGAGAGAACTTGGCTACCAGCGAGGTAAAGCTAAGTGACTCCAAAAAATTAAGAATTTACATGCATGCTAATCAAAATCATCCGATCTGCTTTTAAGGAACCTATGTTTTGAACAATTGAACAATGATACCATGTAAGGGCAGTGGGTGTGACAAAGTAGAAATTAATGTTACAGTACTGTGTCTATTTCAACTTTTTTGTTTTCTTTCTTCTTTTTTTTTTTTTTTTTGTTTTGAGTGGGTAATTTGGGGGTGGGGCTTCATTACGCTTGAAACAAAAAGAACAAACTTTGGAGAACGTATCAAGGCTTTTTTTAACAGAAGAAAATCTTATCTTGCCTTTTCATTTCATTTTTCTTTTCCGTGTTCCTTTGAACTCTCACACAGCCTTAGTCTCTTTCTTTGTCTCATTTTTTCTTGTTCTTTGGTTTTTGCGTTGTGTTGTTGTAAATGAGAATTAAAAAAAAAGCGTAATGTCTTTCAAGGTGCCAAAACTGAATGATTCTGAACTTGGATGCATCAAGTCCTGATGACGAATAAAAATTGAACCCCCCTGTAGGGAACAGAATGAGTCTCTGTTGTATCCTGTGTGGTCTAAAAGCACAATACTACAGAAACCAGATACCCCAGAGGCCTTACCAAAAAGCCTTACCCTTCATACAGACTTAAGGCATTTCATCAAGAAAGGGTATACATAAAGAGAGTAGGTCCATTCGTTTGAACCCTTGGACAAACATCCACAGTTGAAAAGACCTTATAGTGAACACCAACTGAACGTAGCATCACACACAGTGAATTTTGTCCCTATTCATTTTCTAAGGGATGTTAGTGAATAGCCACTCAAAGCATTATGGTAATATGTAAAACAGGAAACATGAGATTGACCAGCATTGCCAAAAAAGGTTAAAGGTGTACTATGCAGGATTGGTGTTTGCAAACGCACAGAATTCAAAGTTGGCCCCTCCTCCCTGGTGTCAAGCGTGCTAGAGAGTGAATGAAGTGAAAACAAAGCTGTGAATCAGACAAATATAATGTTATTTTCTGATTGTTTCAACACTCTTATGTTCTTAAGTGAAAATAAACACACCCACACACAACCCTGTTAGAAGGTGCTGTAGTGCCGGATTTGTTTCCTGTCCACTGTGGCCTTTTAGGGAAATCCTGCGTAGTACACCTTTAGAGTTGAAAAATGTCTAATTGATGTACATGGATGGAAATTTCACCTGGATGATCTGTAGTGAACCTGAAAAAAAATGAGAATGATGCAGTTTTGGGAACCAAAGTTGAGACTTTACCAGGTGTGAATAAATGTCTGTGTCTAAGCTCTGCAATTACAGACACAAATGTAAAAAAATAACAAAAACTGCTGCTTAATTGGCAAAAACTCACATGAATTATTGGAGAAAGTCATAAGCTGCTCGTTTACACAATGTTTGCTAACGAGCAAGCTACTGGCTAACTTCGCTTTAAGCTGTCCATGGCAACAAGCGAGAAGTGCGGGGCAATGCTGCAGGATTACTTTACTTCCAGTGAGTCCAGACCACATTAATTCCCTTGCTCAAGTGCGCTTTTTACTTAAACCTGTATTGAATTACTGTTTGGCCACTTGGGGGCAGCAGAAACAAGATGTCAACACATTGACACATCCTTAACTTTAAAGTTGATATTTTGAACTTGTTAGCAAACAGTTTCTTATTTATACAGCCAACGGTTATGGAGAAACATTAGCATTCATTTGGAGTTGTGTTTCTTTCCATGTGTTGAGTGTAAACCTAACATTCAGTCTGTATCAACTCCTAAGGGAAATATCAGGCTCTTTAGCTGCTAAATGCTCCACTGTGTTCACCAGCTAGTCGCTAACTGCGTGTTTGCAGTTTGGTGCTGAACAGGTAGTGTACAGATGGTTTTGAGAGTTTTTCTCTGAAAACAGCCTGCTGTGGCTAAAAACAACGCTATGAGAGTGCTTAGAGTGAAATAAAAAAAAGTCTGACGGCTAAGCAAAGAGCTTTAAAGCTCCGTATAGCTGAGGGGAGCCACAGAGTCACTGATAAACCTCTGTAGGTTGATCACTACAAGGGACGCCTCTCACATTACACAGTCATTTGATACATTGTTATTCTAAAAAAAAACAGATGATCAGTCTGATCTTTACTCTTCAGTACCATTGTTAACAAAACACTTCCTGTCCTTAGCTTGTAAGCTACAGTTACTGTAACAGCGAAAATTTGTTTACATTGTGTTTCGTGCCGCTGACAGTTCAGCTGACACACAAACATCTCTTGCAGGCAAAAAAAGGAGCAAGAGTGTTGAGTGCAGATAGTTGCTCCAACAGTGGAGCAACTATCTGGAGTGCAAAATAGATCTTTTTCCACAGAGGACGTTTTGACAGTCACAGTAGGAGAGGCACAGATGGAAAAAAAAAAAAACTTAAATTAACAATGGCTGAATGACATTATCTGCTTTGGTTTCAGGGTCCTGGGATTATGAAGGCTGATTCAATGTCACACTGTCACGGCTTTCTGGAACACTTTTCCTGCTGTGACAAGTCAAAGGCTGTGTGTCTCAAAACCACTGCTTTGTGAGACTTGATTTCGTAACATATGATAACATACATCTCATACTACACAACAAAATTACCATTCTTGTTAGGGTTTATGGAAAATGCAGTGCTTACATTGCAGCACAATCAGGAGTTTCTAAGGTTTGCACATATCGTAGCATGTTAGGTAACGTTTTAGGCTTAGTTTTATACTGTTACACACTGTTTTTAATCTGTTAAACATGTACAACAAACTGTCTTCCCTGTACTTTATTCTCTCCTAAATTACTCAGTCAACCATTTATTCACTCGTTTATATCCTTGTTCACTTTCTATCATTCACCACACTCACTCTCTCATGTTCATGTCACCTTGCTGACTTATTCACACACTCTCACTCCCTGGCTGGCTAACTCAGTCACTCAGTCACACCCCCTGTTACCTTCCTCAGCCTAATCTCTCTCCCTGTTTCTGTCATACGTTCACTTGTTCAGTCATTCACTCGCTTTCTCGCTCTCTGTTAGCTCTCCATTATCTGGCTGCCGTTCCATCAGCTGTGGAATAAATGTCAAATTCTTCAACATCAGCCTCAATGTCCTGCTGCATGATACTCTGTCTGTTTGTGCTCTCTCTCTCTCTCTTTTTCCCCCCATCTCTCCATCCCTCTCTCTCTTTCTCTCTCTCTCTCTCTCCCCTGGTGCGATGATCAAAGTGGCTGGCATGTCTCTCTGCAGTACTGCTGTGATCACTGAAGAGAGGCGAGGGAGGAGAAGAGAGAGAAAAGGGAGTGGAGTGCAGTTGGACAGCCTGACTCAAACAGCACCACACTGCCCCCCTATGGAGTGGAGGTTCATTACGGTTTTCCAAAAACCGGTGTTGGAACTCAGTGACCTCGCCAAACGGCATCATACATAAATCTTTTACAACAGTGTGTGTTAGCACCGAAAATATAGTGTCTTTCTTTCTTCCTTTACAGAATCACAGTATTTGATTATAATCAGTTAATAAATTGAGGATTTTTCTTTAAAGCTGCTTTTTTAAAACTTTCTTTTTTCTCAATGAAACTTCAATTTAGACGATTCCATACATGACTCCCGCCAACGCTGCTCTGTCTGTACTTCTTCTTCTTCTGCTTCCGTTTGACTTTTAATTATCAGATGGCACACAGCTTAGGCTGCGTTCACACCAAATCTGGCAATGCGTGAAAAACGTCAGTCCTCCAGACCATTTGAATGGCGGCAGTGTGTTTACACTGCAGGAGTGTGGGGACCGCGTTGAACCGCACTCAACTTTTGCCAACCCATTGCTCACGCTGTGGTTGTCAGTCACAGATATGTAACAGCACATCGCTGTTGGATTAATTTGTGATGTGAACACTGTAGTTGCCACTGTGAAACTTACAAACTGTTGTGCAGTGTTTTGTCTTCTGACAAGTCCTTAAATGCATTAATCTGTAAGTCCAACTGGACTTCCTGGATGGTATTTCATTGTCTCACTCCCACCATTGCAGCGCCCTGCGTAGTAGTGCCAGATTGTGGCATTTGGTGTGAATGCAGCCTTACACATCTTTAAATTAAAAGAGCCATCTTTCAATTAAAGCTACCAGGAAATGGAAACTACTAAAGTAGGAAAAATGTAGTCTGAGATGTAATATTAGAGTAAATAGTAAATGAAATATGATATATATATATATAAAGTTTGCCATTCCATTTTAAAATTCATTCACTTAAAGACAGAATAAGGAAACATGATTAGCAAAATGGCAAATTAAATGATCCTTTTTTTTCTCTATTGACACAAAATGATGTAATTGTTTTAAGATGTTTCTCTCATCTTTGCATTTTTCTTCAAGTATCTAAAAAATATTGGAATAGCTTAATAAAAGAAAAGCAGTCTTTCGTTGAACAGAAAACGTTAAGAACTATTGATTCAGTCGACTGTCTGACCTTTTTGTTACTTAAGGGCTTGAGAGAGCTGTTTCTTAAAATATAGAGTCTATCTTTGGCAAGTTACTTTTGACACCAGGTCAGACTTCACAAATTTTCTGGGTTGCTTTATGGCACAAAACAGAAAGAGAGCTCCGTTGTTTACTGCATACAGAACCTAAACACTTCCTGTTTATATATCTTCAAATTGCTATCAAATATTTGGATGTCTAAACATGTAACATACCAAATATGACTTTTTGGGGGGGAAATATCAGACATATTTTGCAAGAAAGGGCATCATAGTTCTGAAAGGGTAGATAACTATTAATGTAATCAAACATTTTGTGTGTTCATGCAGGTGCAGGAGACATTGTGGGCTGAATTTTGCCATGCTGCAGTTGAGACAGGAGGGTAGCAGAGCTGGGGGAACAGCTGCTATGTCCTCCCTCACCTGCAATTAGCAAGCTTTTTAGGTCATGGACAGTTAGGGGCTATGGAACAAGCCATGCTTAGACACACACACACACACACACACACACACACACATACACACACAGAGCAAAAGAGAGAGAGAAAGACCTAGGTTGAGGTCAGTTCACTTCAAATTCAATCAAATTATGACATTAATATGAATTAGCATAATTTACAATTAAGGTATAATGGTATAATTTGGCGTATGATTGATAGATTGGTTAACATTCATGCAGCCAGACTCCGTGCTTTACGTCACTGCTGCTTGGTCTCATCGCTTTAGGGTAAGACTGATATAAATTACAGAGGAACACAAGGAAAAGCATGCAGAGTTCAAAACTGGGGGAGTTAAGAATAGGAACCTGAGCAAATAAGAGAGAAAGTTACAAGAGAGAGAGAGAGAGAGAGAAAAGTGTGAGAAACAGAAAAAAAAAACAGCGAGTATATAGGTGCACGATATGAGCTGGAACTCTTCGCCTCTGCGCTCGGGTTGTGTGCTGAATACAAAACTGTGTGTTTGTTTGGGTGAGGAGCACTGCAGTGAAATACAGCTGAAATAAAGCCCCGACGTCCCAAAGCAGACCTCGCGCGGATACGACACCGACGTAGAGGTGTAAAGGTGCAGTTGTCGATTTTCTAAATGGTGTCATTGGCTCGTCACCAAACATGCTCTTTGCATTTTTATATGATGTAAAAGAGCGGCAGCGGGCGTAATTTGCTAAATTTGAATATATGGCTGCATGACATTTTTTGAAGTAATCCGAGTGCAAATAAATTAGCTTTATCGAAACATAGCAATTAGCGCTTGGAGTGTTTACTCGACTATTGCCACACCGTTGCGCGTGATCATTTTTTCAATGCGGCGGCTCCGGCTCTGCTTTGAGTCTGATATATTAAACCGGTTTTAATTGGTGATAACAAGCTGTGGACTTCTAAACTCATAAGAATTGACCTGTCAATACCAGATAAAGGATAATTTATGGTTCAAAGTTGTGCTGCGAGTGTCTGCCGATGCCCTGCGAGGTCTGCTTTAAATGCTCCAAATATTATTTTGCATGTTTCCTGTTTATATGTGCCGACGTTGAGGTGTACATGAAGCAGGTTGACACTGTATGGCACCACCTTCTCAGATGTAATAATGCTGGCAATCATAGAAGCCTAAGCACAAAAGGATATAGGCTTTATTTGCTGTACATATTTTGACTTGTCATAATAGCACAGGTGTTGCTAATAGCATTAACAATGACCCTGAAACTGAAACAGCTAAATGGGATTCAACAATCATTACTTACGTGACCTAACGCGTGGTCTGCTGCTTTTATCTCATTGCTTAACCATCAAAGACCTATACAGAACTCTTAATTTGATTCAGTTGTTGGACTCTCATCTTTATGCATCATGCACTTAACTCTAATTTGTTTAGGACAATGAGATTACACTGAAAGTACAATGGAGCAACGTGGAACACAAATTAAAAAAAAAAAAAATGCACGCATGACATTGTGTACATCAACCTCACGTAGAGAAACGGCATTACACAACAACCCCAGGTATCCCATGGTAACGATCAAAGCATGTCCATGCAAGCTGCTGTATATCTCTCCCTGCAGTACGGCTGCATTAAAACCTGCCAAGCTTACAAAGCGAATCCGACGTTTTTCAAGGTAAGACACCTCCTGCGAATCAAGATGATCCTGACAGGGGCGTTTTCTTTAAAAGTCTGCAATATTCAGTGTCACAATTTGACAGTCTTATTATCATATAGACATAGGTAAAAGTTTAAAAGATGCCATTATTCACAATTTACATAACGTGACATCAGTAAGCAGTGTGCTGCTTAGACCTAAATGTCTTCCTGGTACGGTGTGTGTAATGTTTGATGGGAGAGGATTTGATGTATTAATCTAAAATGTGAATTTACAGCCTTTCAGTTTGCAGGCAACCAATTCTCTTATACCGATGATGTGCACAAGTGTATTTCTGTGAGATGTGATTCCCTATTTCATTCACTTATTGGAGATAAAAATGCAAACATGCCTTTAAATACATGTAACAAGCATTAATGTGTAAGGCATTAACGGTTGTAGAACACACATTTGTGGTCTGCTGCATTAATTACTTCACAGTTAACTTCCACATGGCGAGTAACACAAATCAATCTACATTATGAACCTTAAACCGAAGTGCGGAGACAAACGGCGGTTGTGGTTTACATCTTGACAAGGCAGGACAAGCTTATGCGACATTATTCAAACCGTGAGAGAGACGCACTTAGTGGATCGCCAGACCACTTCTGTTGTCAGGAACAATTACAAAGTCGACCTCCTACCACCCCTCTGCAGAGACGCACGGCTTTACAGGGGGAGTGGCACCGACCGCATTTGCCCTCTCTTGTGGTTAAGAGGTGAACAGCAGCGGTTCCTGCCGTGCTATAGGTCTGCGCCAAGGGAGCGAACCTGTTTCGAATACTAATTATTGACAGCGAGTGACTCTGTGTTTAACAGGGACAGATGACTGGAGCATACTGGAAAGCCACCAACAAACAGACTTGGCTTGACATTTTCTGTGATCTCTCCGACCGCTCGATTCAATATCTGGTGAAAATGAAGAAGTCTCTCCCAAAAGCAATAAGCGACGGCCCACGCTCTATCCTGTCCATGTTATTACGTGCTATTCCCAAGACATGACGCTCTATTCTCAATGAATAGAAAGACTGCTGAAAGATGCTGGTTGGAAAATGCTCAGTGATTTTCCAGGATGGTCAAGAACTTGTTTAGCTGTATGTGTGTGAGTGTGTGAAAGCACATTATAGGTTTAGTCAGCATTGCAGGGGGGCACAAATAAAGGGAGCAGATGTATAAACTAAACACTGGTGCAGAAAACACACTAATATTGGTGTTATTAAGATTTTGCAAAACACTCAAGACTAAACAGGAAACTCTCTCTCATACATGCGCGCGTTATATAGACGTGCAAACAATGAGGACAGAAAGAAACAGAGGGAGAAAGATGCTAATTGCTATAATTATGATCACCCACTCAAGAAGTACAAAAACATTGCGCTGAAATAACAATTACACGTTGTTACATTCAGATTCATTAAAGAAGCCACGTTACAAATCAGTTTTCGATATTAAAAGATAAAAAAGTTGCTTTATTTATTCGTACGTTCATGAATAAAGACAGATGTGTGGTTTTAAAAGATGTCATAAGACAGCTGGTGAAGAAAAAGACAGAGACGGTCTCATCATGATCACAAGCCGCAGTCACTTTCAACGTGGCACGTAACGAGATAAAAACCCATTGTGTCTGGCTTGAACCGGCGTGCCCTCGTTTGAATGGTGGCAGCTGGTCTGAGAGGTAGGGAGAGAAGAAGGACACGGGCTCTGACCTGGTTTGAATGGGAGACTGCTAATTAGAACGGTGATTACTGGTTGTTAGCGCCGCACCGGGGACATAACTGAAATGATGTGAGCGGGCTGCAGCTGGGGGAGTTTAAAAAAAAAACAACAACAAAAAAACAAGAGAGAGGGAGAGCCAGAGAGAGACCGAGGGAGAGAGAACGACTTGGAAAGAGAAGGAGAAAAAAGAGAGAGCAGGAGGGACGAGTTTTAAAGAATCATCAAACCGGGGAGGAACTGATAAGAGAGAGAGAGAAACAGTGAGACAAAGAGAGGAGAAAAAATGGACAGGGCAAGTTAGAAAGAGATGGAGAGAGATGAAAGAGAGAGAGAGAAAATGCAGACGAGAGAAAGATGAGGCCAAGAACAAAGTGACATTGAGATACAAAGAAAACATAAAAAAAACCAGGAGGGGATGAGGCAATAAATAAGGATGAAGTTGAATATTAGTCCTGCCTAAAATCAGAGAGGAGAGGGGAGGAGGAGAGGAGAGGGGAGGAGGAGAGGTGGAGAAGGGAGGAGGAGAGGGAGTTTGTGGTTTTGGTAATGACTCGATCATGTGTGAAAGTACAACCCCACTGTTAGCACACAGAGAGCGAACGAGCAGATAAGAGACAAAATGGCTTACCGCTGATTATCATAGAAAAACGATTTTATTCACAGTCATATGAAAATATCATTCTGAACAAGCCTTTCCCTGCTGGCCTTGCCGGTACAAAAGAAAAATACATGTCACATCCTCGCATGCATTATCCATAAAGCTTTTATAGTCCTAAGGTTGTTTTTTTTTTTTAAATTCTCTGAATGAAAGCCCACAGTCTGCTCTCCTACTGGTGAAATGTACAAGTGTGTGTGTGTGTGTGTGTGTGTGATTGGGGAGGTGTCTAGCCTAGACTCAGGTTTTGGATGGTCTCGCGCCGCTCTTGGTAGAGAGTGTGAAAGGCCCGGGCTAAACAGAGGAGCGGTGCGTCGCAGTTCTCCATCTCCTTCTGCAACAGACGAAAATGAACACACACGGTTGACGGTTGATGCTTCCCTCTACCCACTGAGCCAAACAACAACGACTATATTATGTCGGCATCGACATGCACTCACGGCAGATGTTTCGTGGTACTCCAACCCCTGGCTCTCGGCCCATTCTTGGGCCACGGATCCCTGCACCTCCCTCCGAGCGGACAGGTCTGACTTGTTACCAACAAGGACACCTGAGACACAGACACAAACACATTTATTTTAGGATTTTACAACTACTCCAAAACTTCCTTGACTTTTACTGATCATTCAAAATTTACGTAAGAAATTACAAAAATATATCCAAAGTTTATTAAGTGACTTCCCTCATTCCTTACAATTGCTCTTAAAAAAGAAAATTCTATGAAATATTTCTATTTTCTATTCATTTATTTGATTTTTTTATTCATTTCTTTATTTATTTTCTTATTTTTTTATTTTCTTTACTTGTTTTGCTGTCCCCTCCAGTTGCTCAAATACTATATATATATAAGATTATAATCACAATCAGCTGTTGATGTTAGAAGAAGGCAGGAAAGGGAAAAAACTTTTGTACTGTTTGTTTTGAAGTGTTGCACAATTTTTTTTTATGTGTTATACTCTTACCGAACGGCAACCTCTGAGGCTGAAAAATGAAGTCAATGTGGAAGTGCCAAAAACTGCAGTTCCTCGGACGGCCACTTGAGGCTGGCTCCAAAAGCGAGTTAATCCCCATATAACCCTTCATTTTAAAATGCCCAGCTTTACAGCAGAAAAGAAAGAAGGGGAGGGGGGGGATGAAGTTTTATATAACTCAGAGACTTAAAGTTATGCATAATTAAAGGCATAGCCGCTTTGAGTGGCAGGTGGGTGCCGCCACAGGCAAGTTGGCGACAACATTAGTTAAGTAATGCAACCATGGCGTAACCCCAGATTCACAGAGTACAGGCGAAAGCTGCTGCTATTTCAGTGTGTTTTCAGTTCATTAAAGTTGATTGTAACGTTTTGGTCACCTAAAAAAAAAGTCTTGTTCAACGTTTGGTTGTACTAAAAGACTCTCAAAGGAGTCAGATGCTCATTTCTTTCTAGTAAATTCATTTTGTTTAAATGATTTCAAGCTTGTTTTTTTGCTAGTGGAAATTAGCACTAGCATTAGCATTGTAATAGTTAATAATAGACTGTATAGAATGCACCATGCTAACAAAGCTAGCAGCTAGTGTTAGGGTCAGCTCCACCCTCGTGTCCAAATATGGTCATTTCTGGCTCCAAAAATCCAAGATGGAGACGGTCAAAATGCAGATTTGAGGCTTCAAAACAGGAGTCCACAATCAAATGGGTGACGTCACTGATGACTTTAATGTTCGTACAGAAATAAAATAAACAAAACAAACATTTTTTTGGATTATTTGACCTTTCAGGGATTTTACCTGGAACATGGAGGCCCTGGCAGTGGGAACGGACTCTCTCCATCCAGTGGCTGCAGCTGGCAAAAGACTGCTCACTGGTCAGGTCAAAAACCAGGCACAGCAGTGACGGCGTGCCCCACTACAGAAAGTAAAGTAACAGAAATGGAGATAGGAGCAGCGGAGGAGGGTTCGTGTGAAGGGAGATGAGGACAGACAGCGAGAGAGAAAAAGTTGTTCACATTAGATCTGTTTAGTTCTTTCTGCTTCTGTGTCACACAGTGATAAATAATAGTTCAGTAGCTCCCCTGTGTTTGTGCTGCATGTCAAGATGCGGGGCCCTGCTCGGTGAATTTCACTGCTTTTCATGCAAATGGAAATAAACTCTAAGGAAGAAGTCTCACCATTTTCTCACAGCCTTCCACTAATGTCTCCTTCCCTGCAGAGTCTATGATGTAGAGCTCCTGGAGGGGAAAGGAGTAAAAAAAAAGAAGGGAAAGGGAGAGATGTTATGCACAGAGATTTAGTCAAATTACATGGTTTCAAACTTCCTATTTTCTTTGGCAAGGGCGTTCATGTTCTCTTCCTATAAATGCTGCCCTATTGCTTAGAGCCTATCACCACCTTCACTGATTTAGAGACGTTTAGAGTAAAACAGAAGCCTGAACCACGGTTGGTTAGATGATAAAGGATCTGTAGCTGCAGTCTGCATAATTAGAACCTGTACTTGGGTAGGATTTGTTTTTGTCCAACAAGGCTGCTGGTAAAGTTATAGACGGGATGAAGAAGAGACAACAACTAGACTCACCACACTGTCATTGGTCTCGGGGATGTTGACACATTTCATCAGCAGCTCCACTCCTGTTGTCTGCCAGACAAACACAACCGCAGTGTTAATTATGATGCAGTTTATGTAATGTAAAGCTAAAAAAGCGTGAAGGTCATGTCTTTTTCCTTGTAATAAACAATAATCTGTCAACGAGAGAAAAATAAATATTTGAGATTTGGTGTTTTGTTTTTTTAAATCTTCGTTTTTCTCATTTTTTTTTCCTGTTAAGTCATTAAAACCAGATTGTGGCTGTAACGTCAAAAATATATTTAACAGCTCTTTCTACTTTGGCTTTTATTAAGAGAAGAGAAGAGAAGAGAAGAGAAGAGAAGAGAAGAGTGGTTGTCGCTTAACACAGTAACACAACGAGTTGTCTGATGTGATTTATTGTTAATATCTAAACATAAGCATCACTTATTAGCAGCTCAGCTGGTTTGAAAGCAGCTTCACTGGCCTGATGTACAAATCCAGACCAAACTTTTTCTCCCATCTGTCTATTACTCTGAACCATGTTATTCTTTGTCCACGTAAAGAAAAAAAAACAACCCTTACGGGCCCATCAGTGGCCACGATTATAGTATGGTTTATGTTTATATAGTTCATGGTATCACAAGCTGGTAGTCTGGCTGTGGCTACTAGGTCTCCTGTTATTTTGGCAGATCACTAGCATCTGTTTTTCCTTCTGTTTTGACTGGCAAAACAGTGGAGGCTGTATGAAAGAGAGTAAAGGTTTTAGCTTTGGACAAAGTCAAAACTGCATAAGTTGACTAATTAATTAGTAGATGATCATTTTTAGTAGAAGTATTAGCAGTGCAAAGAGATTATTGTTTGAAATTTTATACAATGTGTTACCTGAGTTTTGGTACCAATACCAAAAGTCAAAACTCTCAAATGTTGAAAGTTGTCCACACACAAGCAACCTTAAAAGAACTTAAACCTAAATAAATAACCTAACCTTCTGAAATTGGCAAGTTTTTTTTATTTAAATTTGAAACTGAATCTGATTAAAGAATAATGAAACAAAAGTTTTTACTCAGTGCTACAGAATAATTTCCCTCAGTACAAAGAAAATACCAAGTTAACAGAAGACGCTCCTGGTAGACTGACGCTTGCGAGCTTCTCCTCATTTGGGTTCCCTTTCCCGTTCGAGAAGCAGTAGTTGATGGTCAAAGTGTCTTGGTGTTAAAAAAAAAAAAAATAGTAGTCGAGAACTTTTTAGAAATTATGACATGGCATGTGGAGGAGGTAGATATAGAAGGTGATGCGGTGCAGACAGTTAGAGGGTGAGGAGGATGTGATGAATCTGGTCTGAATCCATTTAAAACAGATTTCACCTTCTTCACAAGCTGCGAGATCTAAAGAGGTCCTAAGTGGACCGGACGGTTGCAGGCGGCTGCTTTTCTCCGCCGTGTATCCGCTGATGCGAGATCAGTGGTGACCTTGAAGAAGCGAGCGGAGGTTTCTTCACATCAGCACCGAACTCTAAATTGATCTGATCTCCCCAGCTCACACTTAACCGAGCGTGTCAAATGCCAGAGACTAAAAAAAAAAATCGAGAAAAAAAAAAAAACACGCACACACACTGCTTCTGCGAAACACAAAATGCACACGCAGACACACACACACACACAAACATTTACCTGATTCATACAGATCATAACAAGGATGCAATGGTGTACACACACACACACACACATTGACACTGCAGCGGTCCCACTTCGGAGCAGTCTAATGAGCTGGTGTGATGCATAGGAAGCCTCTCGCTGGAATGTCAATGAGGGCCTATTAGTAACAAATAAGCTTGGAATATTGCTAACGGGCCATCTGACATTTTCAAAGGAGGACGTGAGAAGAATGGCCGACAGCCTCCGCTACCCTTCAAAATCAAAAGTTGAAGCACATGAGGGATGACTTAGGTGTCTGCACAAGGCATAACTCTTCACAGCGTTGCTTTCCCTTTTTTTTCACATTAGTCACAACGGGAAGGACACGTTGTTCCAGTGAAATGCACCCTGCATTTAACACTTGCTTAAACTGCTACCGGTAATGTACCCTGCACTCATAGGTGATGTGTGTGTGTGTGTGAGTGTGAGTCTGTATAAAATGGCACAACAAAATAAAGATAGTGTTCTTAGAGTCGTATCAGATGTGTGGTTAAAAATACAAAGTTGCTACTGTGATAGCAGTGGAGTAAAGACCAATGGAGTCCAAATCAAAAGGGTTTATCTTCCTGGGAGCGTGAACGTGTCCAGCTAATTTTATGCTAATCTGATTAGATAATGACTTCTCCTAATGTTTTAGCATGGCATGAGAGGTAAGTTAAAGGAAAAGTGAAAAAAAATAAAATAAAAAGGGTTCAACCTCTTGGGAGTATGAATGTGGTGATTCAATTCCATGTACAGTACATCTGCCCAATTAGAGTTTAATACTTCTTGGATACATGTGGAGATTTTGGCCTGATGGTGGCGATCAGCAGAGGGTGAGGGGGTCGTAAAATATGGGATTCATCCCCTGAGGGCCATCAATGCACGGAGCAACTTTGATGGAAATCCAGCCATTAGATTTTATGATACAGACACTTCTCAAGAAGAAAAGTGTTGCTGATGGTGTCATTGTAACAGGAGTAGATGCCAATATCATTAGAGATGAATCTCTGGGGACTGCAAATATATATGCCAAATATCAGGATGAAGGGATGAAGGCTTTGTCATGTTGCAGTTTTTACATTGAGGATGTTTTTGTCATTGCTACTATTATTATTAACACTGTGGAAAAATGAAAACGCTTCATACACGGTGCAGAATAACTCCTGGATCACGCCAAGTGAGCCAGAAGTTAAAAATATTTCAACTAATATCAAGAGTGCGTCTGGCTTCAAATAGGTGTTTTAACAGTTGCATAGCAACCGTGTCCAGCCCTTTCCCCATCAACATTTCTTTCAGTGCATCCAGTTAAAACTGGTGGACACAGAGCAATGTTTCTCCACATTATCCTGCATGTCTCTCTGCTTACTTTTAATGAAACATCCCTTCATATTTGACTATTTTTTGCTGTGTAGCTTTCATTTTTGTACATTTTCATATTGTGTGAGAATACAGATGTGTTCAGGCAAGCTTGGAATAAAGCATCTTCTTCAGCAAACACACACAGACCAGTGCAAATTAAAAAATGCTGCACTATTGCAGAGGTTTTCTACTTTGCTAATACTCTACTAGTCCAACAGACACAGCATCACTAACAAGTGTGTTATAGGCCTTTGCTGTGCAGAGAAATCAACACTGTTGTTGTACAGTATACAGTATGTGTATGTGTATGTGTGTGTGTGTGTGTGTCTATACACGCGCACTTGTTAAATACCTGTTCTGGTGGCTTTCCAGAATCCTGCTGTATTAATTATCGACGTTCCTGTCACCTCAAAACCTCCAATACCGCTGACACAGCAAGAGCTGAACACACACACACACACACCCACACACAATTGGCTCGTGTCCAATATTTTACTCACCAACCTGTTCTGTGCGTTAACCAGCTGCAGGGTTTTATAGTGAACTAAGTTCATGTGTGTGTGTGTGTGTGTGTGAACGAGTGCATGTATGCAAGCTGCGCCGGTGCATATATTCATGTTGACAAGCCAACGCGTGCGCCGCGCATGCATCATACATAAACACGCAGTTCGTCAGTAGCCCCTTGAAACATTGACAGAGAGAATCACTGAGCAGCCGTGACCCTATATATCACAGAGTCAGGTTAATGACATGGTTCCCTCCCTCATGTAGATTTACATGAATAATGCAGATTAGCATTCACTGCATCAGCATTAATTGGTAAATTATGCTGTTTTGCACTTCGGTGATTCGCGCAGTAGATTATAGAAAACCTCTGTAGGTCCTTGAGAAGCTTGCGAGAGATCTGACTGAAGAAATGTGTTTATGAATATGATCAATATTAGTCCTGATGATTTGCAATTGATGCGTAATTGCATCTTCGGTACAGGAAATGTCTTTATTACATTATTACATTAGATGTAATTCCCTTCTGAATTTGTGAATATTTATACATAATCAATTGTGCAGCCTTGTCCCACAAGTGCTTTTATACTGCTTAACTGCACTTTATTTATATATCTATGAGCATATATGGAGCCTGCTAAGATCTCTGACTTTTATGAGTACTCTCGGGGTCTCCTGTGAAGTTACTCTGAACAAGGAACAGGCAAAAGTGTGCTGACTGAATAAGCAGATTCTAATTAACTCTCTGATTAGCTGCTGCACTCTCAGGAATTCTGCACAACTGAATACAAATAAATACCTTAGCACTTCATTGCGGAGGGATCTATTCTGGGCTGGCAACGAGTCAGAATTAAACTTCATGAGTTGCTCCTTCAAAACCCGATTCAAAACCTCGGTTACCCTACCTGAATGTAAAATACACGCCTGTGGCTAGTCTGCCTCAGAGCGTGGCCAAATCCCTAAATCCCACAACCAGTTGTTCTACAAACCGTTTTCCTCTGTTATCATTGCATGATGTGAATATAATAGAGTGCGTCCTTATTGTTACCAGGAGTCTTTACAGCGGTATACCGGCTCCACATACACGGCGCATGTTGGATCGCAGGACCTCGCTGAGGAGGTCATGTGACAGGGATGAAACCAGCAACCTTTTTATCGACAAATGTGTTGATGCGCTCACCATGCTGTAGTTCTTCTGGAAGAGAGTGCCGTCGCTGTGGAACATATGACAGAGAGCGCTTTTCCCCACTGCGGCATCTCCTGCACACCCACACACACACACACACACACACACACACACACACACACACACACACACACACACACACAGAGGGGTAGAAAGAAAGACAAAGAGATTGATTGATTTCAGATTTCATTATTTCTTATTTTATATATTTTATCTGTGATGCTGTTTCATAAAAAGTAACCTATCCTGACTCTATAAGCATCTCTCATTAAAAGATAGTTTCATAATCTTTAGGCTATGCATGTTTAAGTTGTGATTCTTCATTTCTCAGCTTTAGAAAGCATATTAGTTAATGTATAGTTGGCGTTTAAATGAGTGCTTTGTCAATTAAAATCTCCATTCACCTTCATTACTGTATCCGGAAGAGCTTAGGAGTTGATGTACAGTTAGTTTTGTGAAATGTTCAGTGAAATGTTCGTGCACAACATCTTAGATATGGTTAAGTGCACTGAAGAGAAGACAGTCAGCAAACGGTTGTGATTTGCACATTGAATCTGACGAACCCTCACAACACGTATGTACACATAATGTTTGTATGTTTAAGAAATAAACAGATAGAGGAGGATTAATTTATCTCCAGTTTTGAACCTAATGCAGACTGGTTAGCTTTAGTTGCAAACTGGTTAGCTTTAGCGCTGGTAAAAGATGGACTACACTTCACTTACCGACAAGCAGACATCTCGCCCTCAGCTTCACCATTACAGAAAAAGACTTCCCAGTACAGCCGGTAAACTCTCTTCTTTCCTTAATGTTGCCAAATAAGCTTTTAGAAAAATGTTTTTAACCGTCTATGCTCGGATATCTTCTTCCTTGTACCTCGGCAACATGGACACAACGCGTCTCTTAGCAACCAGACACAGAGGTGTTTCATTGGTCCAGCCAGAGAGCACGTAAGGCGCGTAGCTGTGCTGTTATTGGCTGGCTGTGAGGACGTAGAAAGGATGGAATTCAAGTGTTTTTGTCCTGAGTTTTGACTGATAGGCATGTCTCCATCAAACAGCACCTGTGGTAAAATTGTGGTCCCTAAACCCTCCAACGATAACTTTTATCTTATCTTATCTTAAATGTTGCACAAAGTGGGAATATACATACCCGAAAGACGAAGAAAGACCTATAACTATTAAAGTAGAGCCCGGTAAGACCACTAGAGAGCGCTAAATCTGCCTCGGTAGCCTATCACAAATCACTTTTCTCAGCATGCCTCAGGATTTCTGTGCTGTTTTTACGTTATTCAAATTTATAATCAGGTTATTATAACTCTTGTCAGACAAAGATGTGTCTTAGGTCATTATTTGACTCTTTCCTGAACACGCAGAGGAAATTTAATAGGTTTAATAATAAATAATAATACATCTGCACAATTTGCACCGCACATTTTATTCATAGTGAAACTCAAAGTGCTACAATATTAATAACATAGAACACACAACAAGAAAATAGTAAGACTTAAGATGGGAAAGGCTTCCTGAATTGAAAGGTTTTTAGGCCCTTTTTAAAAGAGTCAGTGCTGCCCTCAGATGGTAAATTAATTAATTAATAATTAATTTGGTTAATTAATGTTTGAAAACAGAACATCAACTCTTGTTATTTTCTTTATGTTTCATTGTTTTCAACGCTGTAGCACTTTGAGATTCTCTGCGAATGAAAAGTGCGGTACAAATTGAAATTTAACATTATTAATAATAATTTAAACGTTCTTTAAACGTATTAAATGTCACGTTGTGGTTATATCACGTTGTTTTCTTTGTCTCCTTCCCCTGGCTGCTGTCTGTTTGGATAAAGAGCCCTTCAGACAAGCGGGAAAAGCGCGTGACTCCTTGTGGCAATCCTGTGAGAACAAACGCGCGCCCTTTATAAACGCGCGCGCGTGCTCGCCGTGCGTGTTGGTTGTGTGTACCGAGCAAGTGGCGTGGTGTTTAGATGGTGGCGCGCTCCGGCCGAGGCGTGACAACGGAGGCGCGTTCACGTCTTCGCCACCGTCTCCTGTGTGCGGCGCTGAGAGAGCATCACCAAAACACTGGCACGCAGCTTCCTCTGCTGGGATATAGAAAGAGGACAGCAGGGAATTTAGAGGTTAAATTAGAAACAACAACAGGAGAGGACAGGGTGCGCGCATAGGAGCGCAGGGGGAGACGTGCATCCATCCTCGCAGCAGCAGCAGAGGCAGCAGAGGCAGCAGTACTATAGTTGCAGGAGCAGATTCTGGGATTTTCCTTGTCGGTTGCCCCGGTGCTTCCACTACACCCTGTGCCTTTGAGCCAGCAGCGGGGAGGAGAGGAGGACCAGAGAGGAGGTTGCAGAGAGGCGGAGGACCATGGAGGGGATGCAGGCATACGGAGCCGGGAAAGCCGGAGGAGCCTTCGACCCCGTCACCTTCTTCCAGCAGCCTCAGACCATTCTCCGCATAGTGTCTTGGGTGAGTGACTGCTCCAGTGAGAGACCGAAAAAAAACCCATAAGGAAACATAAGTTTGTTGATACTGTAATAGCTTTAACAGCAGCTCTATAGGCCACCTATGTCTACAATTAACTCGTGCGTATTTGAAATTAGGATTTGAATCATATCCTTTGTAAGTTAAGTGAGGTCTGATGGCACATCCAAGTTAGAAACGCTAAAAAAAAAATCCAACATCATCAGCATCCTTATATGACTTCACCCTCTCTTTCACCTCAATTATCCCACTTTTAAATATTCCTTGCTTTGTGTGTGTTGTATGCTGACTTTATGTTGAGCTAATCAAGGCCTAGAGCGGGCTCTAATCACTAAATCAAGTAATGATTTAATAACAAAACCATGTCATAATAACCAGCCACCCTCCCTTCTCCATGAAGGAGGAGCACTAATGAAAAGGAATAGCAACAGTAGGCAACCACTTCCAGGAAGGACTGTAAACAAGTGGCAACAAAAGTCCCAAAAGTGGTCACTTCCACTTCCAATGTTGCTTTTTAATGGACTATAATCACAATTAACTCATGACTGAATGTCTTGGTTGGGTATCTTTTATCCTACATTTGCATTTTGGCATCTAATATCTTCATTTAGGATATAGAAGTGATTTAAAAAGGGATAGGAGAGGGGATATACGCCACATCATATGCTACTAATGATGAGATGTTTTTTTTCATTATAGGGAGAGGATGAATCTCTGTTACTAATCTGTATTTCTTGGTTTGATAAATGGCTTTTGGATGTTCATTTCTCCGATGAAATGTAAAGATAATATAGGCTGTGAGCCACTTTGAGTCCTCATTATCTGTTTCACAGATAACAGTGAGTTTATAACCGTCGGGGCCTGGAGCGCACTAGTTGCACAAGTGCTTCATGATGACTCAGAACTCAGAACATTTAGATTTGGCGGAATTGTTTCGTTTGCTGCGTGTTTATTTGTGTCCGATTTCACCTTTTCATGTTTGAAAACCTCTTCTGGAGGGATGAACGCACACAGGAAGTAGAAGCCGCCTGTATCAGGTGACATATTACAGGAAGGCCACAGGTACCGATATCGTTGCTTTACGGCAGGAAATTGCACTGTTGGGATTATTTCTTATTTATAGGATTGCATCTGTGGCTGCGTGTCCTTAAATAACACTTTCTCAGGTAATGCTGACAGGAGGCAGAGGCAGGTTACAGTCTTGCTAGCAGTAAAACAGTAAGGTTAAAAATGACTGATTTATACTTAAAAATGGTGTCAATAATGAACAGTTTAGGCAGCTATAGTGCTATATGCTATGCTATATGCTGCTCTGTATTGGCAACAGGGGAAAAAATGGTTTAGCTTTTAGTTAAAAACAATAGTTACAGTTTATACAGTATTGTGATACTTATGTCCCAATTTCTGACCCTTGTGACTAAAGCGTGACTGATAGTAAACATAAGGTTCACATAAAACATCGACTGTATCATTCGGATAAAAACCATGTGAAAGAAGTGTGAAAATAGCTCGTGTGAGTGGCTCTGAAGAGGTCGCGAGGAAGAGTCATGTGGCCGCTCGACGCACCATGAACGACTTCATACTCTGTGTGTGAGCATCAGGTGTGGGTTTAACCCGTAAGTTATATCATGTCATACATCATATTGTATGATATCGAAAATGAAAGCAAGGCAACAACGTCGTCTCTCATTTGACATAAACTTTTTGTAGATGGTTTATAGTGTATAATAAACTGTATATGTCATGTGAATAGTGTTTAATGCTGGCTGTGCTACATATCATAACATGCTAGCATACTGAGGCTAACAGGCTGTCAGTGCTATCTCAATCTTTCTTATATTTAAGAGCTAAAGTTTGATTTTTCAAAATGAATGATAAAAGTTAGCGGATACCTTCGTCTAAAACTGAAAAAAAGGACCAGTCTGCACACTCTGACAGGTATGGAGTGACTTTATGGGCCTTTGTCTGATGTCCCACCCCCTCAGGTGTCATCAGAGAAACAACATGTCTCCATAGTAACAGCCATGAGTTGTGATGTTTTGTGTGATGGTGCTAATACCCAGACGGCAGTGGACTGCGGGGGTGGAAACTATCAGCACTTAAAACATTTGGTGAAGGGGGGAGGGGGGGGTGGGGTGTCAAATGTGTGTGTGTGTGTGTGTGTGTGTGTGTGTGTGTGTGCATTGCATGACCATAATTGGAAAGTATAGATAGAACAGTTTATGAATGGTGGTTGAGCGTTCTTTGTGCCCTCCCCTCTCTCTCTCTCTCTCTCCTACTTCTTCACTCCTACAAGGGCTGTATGTGGAAGTGATAATGAGTGTG
This sequence comes from Euthynnus affinis, assembly GCA_029490765.1. Lineage (NCBI taxonomy): Eukaryota > Metazoa > Chordata > Actinopteri > Scombriformes > Scombridae > Euthynnus > Euthynnus affinis. The sequence goes on from CM055838.1 coordinate 8,399,751, forward strand.
TGTGTGTGTGTGTGTGTGTGTGTGTGTGTGTGATTCATCCTCAGGGAGTCAGTCCAGTATGTCTGTGATGATGCATGGTGGAGAGAAGAAGAGTTAGTGTGTGATCATTTTCTGTTAGACTTATGTAATAATAGAATAATAATAGAGGGTTTTTTTCCATTTATTGTCATTATTAATCAAATCAAATTAAACAGAGTCACCAGATATGAAACCTTGAGATTTCCCCCCCACAGTTCTGCTTTCGCTCTGCTTTACTTTTGAAGCTTTGCCCCTTTTTTTCTTGCTTTGAGTGTAAATCATGCTGCTGCTCAAGGATTAGAGTTATCACCAGGACAACACCTTCATCTATCATGCGGCTAAACGCGCTACATGTTTAGATCTGCATTCTTCCGGTAAAGTAAAGCGTCTTTACTTTCAGAAGTCGGCGTGCCGAAAGCAGCGTTTCTCTCGACCCGCCGGGTGAATATGAAGATCAGAGTTCACCGCTGAACTCTGCACTACAAGAAAAGAAAGTGATATTTTCTGTTTGTTTTTTTTTCTTTGGTAGCGTCAGAAGGTTAAAGCAAATATCCACTCGCTTTCAGTCTGCAGCCACCTCTGTGCACATAGATAGTGATAATAGGATGTACATAGTTCATCTAAGGATTCTCCCACACCCGTGAAATTCTTGACTTTTATCACGACTGGGAGCACTGGAGATTTACAGGCCGATCAACTGCGAGCTTATAAAGTCGAACGTGCATTCAGAATCTCTGCTGTTCTGAATGTTCAAGTCACCTGGATTAACATTTCACATTTAGTCGTTGTGATGTTTCAGAGGTCAGGAGGTCCTATAATTGGTGAGTAACCATCTGATATTAGCAACACAAACACACTGCAATGCAGCACATTCTGTCAGCTCCGTGCAAAACAGGAAGACACACACACGCAAATAGTTTGTTAGCGTCCACATGTCAGAATTTAGACACAGGCTTTGAAACTTACTTTAGTGAGACGTGAGACTTGCCGGAGTCATGTTTTGCTAATCCTGTCTGTATTTTTTTGCATTAAACATTTACAAATGAACCTAGCAGAGTAAAACCCAACTTTCTATCAGTCAGGGGTTTGCTAATACATTTTGGTATTTGGCTGGTTAGTGTCAGTAACTCCCTAAACTCTTCACTAATTGGTCAACATCCTGCAGTAGGGAAAGATTTTATTGTCTTGTGTGGTAAACCTCACCCAGACAAATCTCCTCTTAAGCACAGTATGTATATTAAAAGCAAAGTGTGTGATCACATCTACTGAGCTGTTGTTCTGGCATAAGGGCAGTGGTGATGTTCAGTTTGCTGGAACATCTGTGCTCTGCTCATTAAGCTTTGCACACTCCTCCATTAGAAGCATATAAACCTGTAATATTTACTTTACAGGGCTTGTGTACTAATTTGGACGACATGGAAAAGTCCCACTTCAGTTTTAGTTGGAGGCCTGGATGAGTCGAGGCCTCGCATGTCCTGCAGCTCTCTCACAACTGATTGGTGGGTGCAGGTGGATTGAGGGACTGGGTGGGTGCAGGTGCTGATCAGTGAGCATGAAAAGCTCATCACCACCACAGGAAATACAGGCAACATATGAATTAATATACAAGTTTTAGCTCCTTAAAGGACCATTTCGCCAATTTTCAACCTCATCTCTAGCCGTCCGAATTAGGGATATAGTGAGAAAAACACCTGCAGTTGTTGCCTCCGTTGTTCTTCAGGCAACAGCGCCGTCATGTGACGTGTGCAGTGATGTAGTTGGAGGCGAGGAAGAACTAGACGCCCTTTCAGCTCAGGTTTCTAGTCTCTCTGCCTCTGGGTAGCCTGGGGGTGCGCTCTAGATGCTGCTCAAAAAACAAAACTTCAAACTCGGCTCTCTTCGCTTGTGTTGCAAATCAGTTACGTCTCCAACAGTATGCAGTATGGCATCCCATAATATGTATGCAGAGGATGTTATGGGCGAGGATACGTTTTCCCAGCGTTTTAACTAACTCGGATATTCAGCTAAAGTGAGTTTGGAGGTTTGGGGTGTCAGGAGCTTGGGCGCAATGCATCCTGGTATATGTAGGCACTGCTCGGCTTTCTTGGTCAATATAGCACACGCTGAGGAATTCATCGCTTCAGATGACTATATTTAACATCAACAGTGAATGTGTTGAACTTTCCCTTTAACTATTTGACTTCTGCTAACTGACCATCTTCAAATATATGCTTTACCGGTTTTCCTACCAGTCCAAGTAAACATCGCTTTGATATGATTTTCATATGTAAATCTATCTATTTCTATCTGTCATTGCAGTCAAATGCATTTGGTTTAAAGGTATTGTGTTAGTGCAGTGCAGACTTAGAACAGTGTGGATAATATATTCAGATTCCTAAAACACAGCAGTGAAGGTCGCAGATGAAGTTAAGGTGAAGGTTAAGTGATGCAAAAAAAATATTTGACTTGGGCTTGAAAATGCACGACTACTGCTTCGGTCTGCTGGGACTTGGATGGAACATCCACAATAACATAAAGCGACGTTTATTGTGGAATTTCTTTCTTCTGATCGGAGACACAGGTGTCCAAACATTTGACGCTAAAGTTATCATTTATCCTACAGGCAGTAAACGCTCCTTATTCTAATACAGCGTGAACTGTTTCTTAGCATTTTATCTTGTCCTTGTTCTTATTGTTGCTATTTTTATCACTATTTATGGTATATTATATTGTGTGTATATAATACCTGCACTTTTAACTAATCTAAACACCAAAGATGTGAACTGAAGCAAAATCTATTTGTTGTGTGATTTTTGACAGTTTACCGTAGAGACAGACAGGAAACTAGGACGTAAAGGAAAGTGGTGGGGGGAGGGGTGGGATTGCATGTTCGAGCTGTCATAAAACACATGGAGGAGTAACTTAGTCCAGATTGCAGCTCCATCCTTACTTGATTCTGTTACGCTGGGCTTTACAAGATTGAGGAACCGTCTGTTTCCTTACAGCGACGCAATCTTGTTTTCTGGACTCATCCGATCATGTTCTCACTAATTGCCATCTAAATTTCACATGGGAAAGGTCAGGAGATAAAAAAAAAAGGAGAGCAGAGTGTGGATCCGAGTGTCGCCGTGTCCTCGACTTTGTGATTATGTCTTGCCTGTCTCATTGTGTACCCTTGCTACTGCAGTGGCTCTCCTTGAATCGTACTTTGACAAGGTCTCCTCTCTCTCTCTCTCTCTCTCTCTCTTTCTCCCCGTCTCTCTCGTATTACATGAGCAGCTGCTGCCATGGTGATAGCAGCAATCAGGTATCCCCAGTCCAGACCAATACATTGCTGCAGACAATAAGCCCACACACACACCCACTCACCACACATACACAGTATATTATATCCTCCAGCAGTGATCCTGTGTTATTCAAGAGTCCAGCTAGCTCACTGTTGACTCGTAGTGAACATCACTTCACTTTATCACATCTATCCGGTTTCACTAATCGTTCACTACAGTTGTTCTCTGTCATTTTGTAGCACAAATACAAATCTCTAACGGTTTTCTGTATTTATCTGATGTTAATATCTATAGTGACTTATGATGAGCGTAACATAAGCTTCAAACCCACAAGGAACTATGGAGCACAAGTGTAGATTAGTGTAAATCAGGAACCACGAGTGAAAGAAAAAACAAGACATCAACAATTCATAAATACAATTTTGCTGTATTCCATATTGTTGTAGCATGGCTCAACATGAGAATACACACACTAAGCTCTGTTTTTTGTTGTAGCCTAAAGCTAAACTCCAAGTTTTTCATTTTAAAACATAACCATAACTTTACTTTATTGGCAGCACACACACACACACACCGGTAGTGCATGACTTATGTCAAAACACCCACAGTCTTAACAATCCCACACACTGACTGCATTTTGATGTGCAGCATTATTATTATTATTATCGTGGGTTGACGCACATCAAAGCATCAGGATGCACTACTGCACTATTTCCAGAGGTTGACACAAATTTCACAGCTTTTCTCGCTGGATTGAAACAACTTGGTTACTTTACCCTGACTTTAGTCTGCATGATGTGTCTGCTGTTTGTTGGCATGTCGACTGATGCAAATACAGCCAGTGTGCACACCTTTAAACAAATATGTTTAATTGCTCAGCCTTAATATAAAACGTACTTTTCTGGATTCAGTCTTAAGATTGCGCACGTGCACTAAAATTACACTGCGAGATCTGAATCTTCCTTTCTTTTTAAAAGTCAATTGAGCAATCTGACAATGTTTTCAGGTTATTTAAAACATGTTTTTCTTGATATTAGTGCAGTAATCTGCCTCATAATGAAGTGTAATCACAGTTTGGACTCACAGTGTCACTGAAAATCTGCTTCAAAATCTATTTGCCTCATAACTGAAGGTGAAATCGATGGTTTTAGTTCAGTCTATAACTAACTCGTCTTTTCAGTATTTTTTTATGAGGATGTTCTATTGTCAGATTGTCTCTGGTGAAGGCTGCGGCCACAAAGATCTGGACAAAATGCTGTGCTAGTGCCATGGTCTGCTATGTCCGTCTGTGTGTGTGTGTGTGTGTGTGTGTGGTTATTTCTAATGCTGGATTCGGTGTGAGGTACAGTGTGTGAATACCAGGGTGACATGAGGCCGGCTCAATTGTCTGGTCTTTACAAACGATCCGAAAGACCTTTCAGCCGGCACAACAGCGGCTTTAAATCATTCACAACCAGCCAGACTGGATTGATATGATTTAGGCCGACCCAGCGGCTGAGACGGCTGATTGCAGTATGTGTGTGTGTGTGTGTGTGTGTGTGTGTGTGTGTGTGTGTGTGTGTGTGTGTGTTGCGTGTTGCAGTTGCCCGAAAGCCAGAATTTCAGATTTGAATTCAGAAGCAGATATGGAGCAAATAAGGTAGAAAAAGAGAAAAGAGTGGCGGAGAGAAAGGGAAATTCTGGAGGAAGCGCACGCGATCATGCATGCATACACATATTTTCACAAGAACACACACACACACACACACACACATACATACTTCTGGCAATCAGTAACCTTAATGTGCAATTTGTAAGTGACCCTCTGATGGTCACAAGATCAGAAACCCACGTGGTGTCCTTCACAGTGCCTGCTTTCATCACCGCCAGGAGCCTTGTGATCTGTCTACGGATCAGAGGGGCGAGGGAACCTCCCCACACACACACACACACACACACACACCCACACACACAGACACACCTAATGAAGGAGAGTCATATATGAAACCATATCACATGCTCCACTTTTCATGGCAGCTTAGCAGCAAGTTAAGAATGTTTAGGTGCACTGGGTTCAAGCATCCACTGCGTTACATTTGTCCCACATTTTTCAGTGCTAAACGTCAGTTAATGGTGCATATTTATGGATTTTTTTTATCTGCACTAAATGAGAACTGTGAAAACTGGGAAAGAAACACTCATGAGAATTCCAAAAGCGTCCAATTTGTGCAAAAGTCAAAGGTTTTGAACACTTTTGAGAACCAAAGGCATCGTTTTCCTGCCCCTGACCTCTAACCTTGTCGTTAAAGTGCTTGTATGCATCCCAAAATGTAAAAAAAAAAAAGCCATGTCTCCTAGCGATATTGTATTTGATGTGCATGTGAAGGACATGCTCCAGCTTCAGCCATCGCAAACCTGTGTGCCTGAATTTCTGCTCGCAGCCGGAGAAAAAAGCTCAGTAATTGAATCTGACCCCTTCCATGTGACAGTAAATAGAATTGTGACCCTGAAGACGGCGTGTGTTTTCAAACCCAGCAAATTAGGTCATGCCAAAACCAATCCTTATTTCAAGTAAGAACATTTGTGTGTGTGTGGGAGTGTGTGTGTGTGTGCCTGGTGTTTGTATGTGTCACTGCAAACAGACTAGAGAGAATAAGTAAGACTGTGGGAAATAGAGACACGAAAGAGAAAGAAAGTCCCTGGTGGTGAGTTTATTTTCCCAGTGGAGTTTCTCAGGGGAGCAACAGAAAAAAAAAATGTTACACCACTAAAATCTAGTGGCCCTGCAGGTCCTGTTGTCCTTGTTATAGAAAGTGACTGACTCACTTCTGTATCCAAATCAACAGTGAGACAAACAGACCTCCTCCATGCTCAGCTGTGGCTGTTGACTATAATATACAGTATGATCACAGTATGATGCCAAATTGACTGATACTGTTTTTTTTCCTTTTAAAGATTTTAAGATATGTACAGATAATAATATATGTACATTTTACAGTTCAAAAATAAACAACAGTACTCTCTGGTGGACAAACTATTTACTTGCACAGTTTTTAAATGATTCCAAATATATTTTTTGGCGTTTCCGTACTGAAGTTATCATCTACTTATTGGCTCATATATATATATGCGCAAATAACAGTATAACTGCAACAAGTCAGTATCAACATAGCGGCTTTGCTTATTGGTCTATCTCTAAAGCAAACTATAAAGAACCAGAATGATGCTGATGCATTAGCAAAACGATGCATTAGCCTCATGAAAGAAAAATATCAAATTTGCTAGCGTTGGAAGTTAGCATTAGCATCTTCAGATAGTGCCAGCCTTCAAAATTATGGATTTATTGTGTAGTTAGTTATTGTGCTAATAATAAAAATTGTAAAATGTTATATTGGTCAATAATTGCAGTACTAATAATTAACCATAGCATCTGGTCTTTGCACCATACATCACATGTAGTATAAATGCATTCTCAGGCATTCATTTATGCTTTTTTCTATCTTTTTAATCTCTTAACCCAACATGCTGGATCAGCGTTATCATCATCATTATTATGAATATTGACATCACAAGCATACACTTCTATAGTTTGTGCAGTAGGAGCTGTTTTATGTGCTGCTTTTTAGTTCAACTAGTTTAATTCAGTTATCAGATCTATCCTATCACGTCAGGTTAAATGAAGGTTGACTTCTCTGTGTGGTGCGTTTCTAATAGCCAATCAAAGGAATCAAATCAATCGCTGTGAAGCAGGTTGCCGCTGTCAAAAGAATCAACTGGAATTGAGTTAGCTTGACAACTTGATCCTCCTCCATCACTAAAAAAAAACAAAAAAAAATAACAAGATCCATTCAATTACATGGGACATAAATAACAGTTTAAATTCGCTGTAATGCACCAAATGTAATGTAATCATGGACAGTGGTGTGTGCGTAAGTGAAAGTGTGTTAGTGTGCTTATTTTTTATAATAAGAGGAAAAACAAGAAGGATACAGAGAGCTTCTGTGTTTGTCTGGTTCACTCTGGAGGTTTTGAGACGAGTCGTTTCTGGGTGTTCAGGTAGAGTTCTTGACTTTACACATCTGTTTGAGGAGTCTACCAGCACACAGAGCATCATTATAAATGTAGATATTTTACACCAGAAACCTTTAAAATGTCTTTAAAATCTCTATTAAATCTCTATTTTTTACATTTGTGAAGTGTATCTTTAAAATCTGATATCCTGAGCGGCTTCCACCAGTTTACCAATATTTATAAGACAATACAGTTCCTCACCAGCTGTTAGGAAATGACTGTTTGTGGTAGGCGAGGAAGTACGAGCTGGAAGCAAGAAATAGAGGAGAGAGAGGAAGTCAGCAAGTAAAATAAAAACACAGATGACTCTTTTTCTCTGTATGTGTTTTTTTTTAGCATTATTTTAATGTGACTTTTCTATTTCACACATACCGTTCTAACATCATGTGATCGACTGTGTGTGTGTGTGTGTGTGTGTGTGTGACTTTGTGTTTTCTGACCTGGATCTTAAAGGAAACCAGGCATGTGAAGCAGTGGATAAATTGTGTGTGTCTGTATGTGTGTGTGTGTGTGTGTTTGAGCTATATGGTTAAGTGTGTGTTTGTGTGTGTGTTGAAGTGTGCTCATTTTTCTCAAGAATGCTCGTGGGCAGAGGCAGGGCCAGTAACAAGGAGAGATGAGAGAAGACGAAGGGGGGAGGGAGGGAGGGAGGGACGGAGGGAAGGAGCGATGATGCAGCTGGTCTAAAAATAGCACCGCCTCCATACCCCTTCTGCCCCCAACGCTTCCCTCCGCCATCCCTCCATCTCTTCATCATCTCTTTCCGTAATGAGAAAGGTTGCAGGTTTGAAGGTTGGAGTTCAGCGATGGGGGGGAGGAGGGGCACAACTCATCCTTCGTTCCATGGAGAGAGGTGTGCATGAGGCTAAAGACAGTCCAGGGAGCAGAGAAGAAATGGAGGGAGGGCCAGGAAAAAAAAAAGGGTTATGCATGTTGCTAACAAACTGCTCCAGCTCGCCATCGAGACACCGACTCCAAATGCCAGCTCATGTTTCCTCTCTACGTGCTGCGGAACACTGAAGAGCTCCATTTCATCAAAGTGGAAATGAAACAGTGTTTTTAACAGCCTGGTAGCACAAAATAGCCATAATATATTGTATTATTGTATAGTGAGTCACTTGTAGCGTTGATGATTGTGTGACTCAGGGATGACTTCATCAGGTAGTCAGATTTACAGCTGTCAAACCTTCACTACCGCTGCTCCCTCCCTGCATTTACAGAGAAAAACTCATCGGGTTTCTGAAGGCTAAGCAGACGTGAACGACAAAACCGACAAATGTATTTTATTTAATCAGCATTTTGCATTTTTAATACATCACAGGCAAAGGCTGGACGTGAAGGTCACTTATTTCCCTCCACAGAGTGGAAAGTTTGCTTGGCGTAAGCACATTTGAAGTCGTTACATCCAAAAGACAAGCGAGTCAAGAAAAGAACTTAAATTAAGTTTGGTGCAAAGCATTAAACTTTCCCTCCCTCACTCACGTACGTCGTCTTTTTTCTCTCTTCTCTTTTCCAACTGCGTTCTCATGGCCTTCCTCTACAGATGCAGTTTGCTCGTTTGTCGTCATAGAGATTGCTCAGCGGTCATCATGTGATCCAAGTTTGGAACTTCAAAGCGGACAAATGAAGACCACAAGATACGATTAAAAGCTAACATTTGTTTGTTTTTTCTTGTGTCATCACGGATTCTTCTTAAAATTGCTAAATTGTAAGTTAGAAAAACTAGAAGAAAACTTTTATTTAATGACATTAACCATGTTAATATAAAAAAAAAAGATGAAAGTAAACTGTAAAATGGGGCGGCATCGGGATGAAACAGGGGCGTGGACAGTGGGGGAATTCCCTCAAAGAAAGGTAGCTTGATCTTCCGACTCTTTTTCCCGCCTCACACCGCCAAACAAGAGTGTCATCTCAGTAACCTCCGTCTCAAAAATAATGAACTCTGTCTCAAGTAAATTCACCAGACTTATATTCAGTTTTTTTGGCTGGCACTTCAGATGTTGAGTATTGCGTGCTGCCAGCGGAAATGTAGTTTCCCAAGCGTGAAGCAGACAGCGGGAAAAAAAGACGATGACTGACTCGAAAGCAGATAAAGAAAGAAGAGTTGAAGAGTTAAAAAAAAAACTGTGCTGTAATCCTCATCATGACTGACATCCCTGTCTCCTTCCGCCCCGGTTGTTGGCATCCATGGTCAGGGGCTTGTCAGTGAAAGTGCAGTCTGTTGTGTGCTCTCCTTTTGTATCGCTGTCATTTATCATACGAACGCAGACACAACAGCTGGGTAAACTATCCACCAGCCCAAGGTTCACTTCAGCTTTCTCTTTCTCAATCACACACACACATTCAGAATCCATCACTCACCGCCGCCGCTGCAAAACACACACACACACACATACGCTGCAGACAAACATAAACACACTCAGCCTGGTTTTTTTTTTATCCAGACCGAACCGGCGTCCCTGGAGGTTTGGTCTGGAGGGTTTGTCAGTTGGATGGAGTTGTCTGATCCTCTGTTATCAACTGAAGTACAAAGTAGACCGCCACACTGCACTGCAGGGTAGAATACTAACACTGTGGGTGTGTTTGCATGCGCGCGTGTGTGTGTGTGTGTGGTCTCGTATTTCTGGCCTCGGAAAGGGTGTTTCTCATTGGATGCTCACCCTCTGTTCGGAGAGGAGAGGAGAGAGGAGAGGATTAGATGGTATCTTAGTAACCTACTCCTGTTATTGACTCCATTTTGTAGCCTTTTTGTATGTCCGGTCCTCGAGGCGAACGCTGACGGAGAGGAGAGCAGAGTGAAAGGAGAAAAAAGGAGAGAGGATGAAAGGGCGCGCAGGAAAGCAGAGAAATGCAGAGGAACATAGAGGAGTGAGGGATCGGATGCTCGTCATAGTAACCTCCTACTCTGATTGACTCCATTTTGTCGCCTTCGTCGTCTTCTTCTCTTCTCAACCTCTCCAGCAATTAAGAAAATCAGCATTAAATTTCAACTCGCTGACATGCATTTTTTTAAAAATTGAACTTTTATTTTGAAAAAGGCTAGAAGACAGTGTAATCCACCTGATGAATGAAGTGTAGGAGCAGCGACAGCCAGTGTTATTGTGTCAAAAACAACACACGATACTTCAATATGCATGTGAAAGAGCTTCCATGTATTGAGATGTGGTTCAGGACCTTTGAAACTGTCCTTACATGCCGATGCCTAACATGTCCAACAGTCTAAGTCATCATTTAGTCCGTTTAACAAAGTCCTCAAACAAAACATTTAGCGATAAATACAGAGAATACGATAATAGAGCAGTTCAAAGTTGTAAAAATATGTTTTATTATTCATCCGCGCAAAATACGGCAGAGATGCAGAGAAATGTCAGAAACTATCAAAGTATAAAACCGTCTGTTTACATGTAAAGTGAATTTTTTTTTAAAAAAATGAATAATTCACAGTTATGGTAAAGACATAAATGAGATTCTGTGTGAAATCTCTGTTTCAGCACTTAACACTGGTTTGGCTCTACATGATGTATAAATAAAGTCTAAATAAAAGATGCATTGGTGTGTCCACAGACTGCAGAGGGTTATACAGTAAGCATGCGGCTAAGGCTGCTAGTGATGATTATTTTCATTATCGTTTATTTTCTCAATGAATCAATTGTTTTGTCTATAAAATGTGAAAAATGTCCGCCATAACATCTTAGAGCCTACAGTGGCATCTTCAAAAACCAAAGTTTACATTTTCATCATGTATGTTACATAAATAAGTTTAAATCTTCACATTTGTGAAGCCGCAACCAGCAAATGTTGGCATTTGGCTATTATCGATTATTATTATTTGATTATTGGATTATCAGAGTAGTTGTCAATTCATTCTCTATCAATCAACTAATCATTGCAGCTCTACATGTGGCGATAAATTAGTATCACGTAGTGTTAATATAGGCAGACACAGCATGACCAGGTTAATGTATATCAATATCAGAAACGTTCAAACCCTATGAGGAAGGGCTTTAAAGGACATCTTCACAATTGTTTCTATGTCTATTAGCTTTTGCTTACCTTTAAGAAAATAAATGTCAAAAATATTTGAAAAGATTTCAAAGATTCTGGGGACATAGAGAGGAAACACCCTTATAATATAGAAAGAGCTTAATTAGACATTTAGCATAGTGCTGGTATGCAAAGCTCCTACCGTCAAGAACATTGTGTGATGCTATAAAAATATTGACAAGGTTATCAGTATGTGGTCCCTTGTCAGTTATGTCCACAGTGTGAAAAAGGTTAAGGACTCCTATTGTTATTTGCACCAGAGTTAGCTTCAAGATCATTAGCATCTGTAGTCTCTGGGCAGAAAATACAAACCAATAAGCTCAAGACAACAGCGTATCGCAGTAGACTGTAATGAATAGTAATTCTACAGATGTTCTGGTGCAGTGAAAATGATGTAATACAGTATATATGTCCACTTCACATCTGTGTGTGTTCAATAACTGTCATGCTAAATGGCAGAAGAGCAGAGAAAGGCTAATTTTGTCCACAGTCAAAGTCCATATTTTAAGAGAAAAACCTGGAGGCACGTTCAGCAAAACTGTTGACATGAGGGATTATTCATAAAACTCCCCTGCAGGGTTTGTCGTGACATTACGGGCTGAGAGCGTTACGCTGAAGTGTTTTCTTATTCATAAATTACACCAGCCAGTCTAAATATACCATCTGGCTACGGCAGGTTGTATTCTTTTGGGTTGTAAGAGCTTTTATGAGTTACTCACAAAAGACGCAAGTAGAGAACAGGGTGAGGCGGTGGAGCGAAAACACAAACCTGAAACATTTTTTCATCTACACATTTATGCACAGTGTCAGACAAGAACACATCTTTGTAAGACATACATTAAAATAACACCAATATTCACTTTAAATATTAAAAATCTCCCTGGAATAAAACTGGTAAAACTGTAAAAAATAAAATAAAATAAAAACCTGTAGCCTGTTTTGAAATAAAGACATTTGATTTTTGGTAGACATTATTGACCAATAATGACCACCAACCATTATCAAGTAATAAATGTTCGATATACTAGTGTTCAGCTTGAGTCATTTGACGTCTGTGAACTGATATCCTTAACAAAATAAAAAAAGCACCGTGCAGTCGAGTGAATGCGGTAGTCGGGTGGCGCTGATTCAAAGAGTGAATGTGATGAAAAGGCTGCAGCTTAGAAACTGGAAAGTGAGACAGTTGCGTGCCAGTGTGTGGGCTAACATAGAAAACAATAGATGCAGTTCCCTATATGACGCACGTTACACGCCACCCTCTTGTTTTTTGCTCTTAACAATGAAAACTAAAGGAAGACAGATCCCTCCTGTCCTTAAAACACATCCTGTTTATTAAAGGAATAGTTTGTCTTATTGGTTCAGTTTGCTTTCTTGCTGAGAATTTCATGAGAAGGTGTGAAAGGACTGATGTGTGATGGTGTATCTTGCAAAGGAAGAGATGATGAAGTTCTTATTTTGAAGACTTTATTATACGATGATCATTGGGTCCATTCCATGTACAAAGATGGTCTGGGCACTGTACCACTGTTGGTGCATAGCTTATACAGGGTTACACATCTGGATCTTATAACATGAATAACATAGGTTCTCCTTGTGCTGTCATTCCTCGGAGTCCCCGGTCAGGTGATTGACCGATACCTTGTCAATATATCATTCCTCACAACATCTGGACAACATTCACCTTTAACCTTGGGCTCATCGTTTATCCCTAAAAGACCCCACAGATATGATAGTGAATAACACTATCATATCTGTCCGATCAATATGAAGCCAGCAGCTGCTTATTTTAGCTTTAGCATAAAGACAAGAAATGGTGGGAAAGAGCTAGCTGCCAAGGTGACATGGATATTAAGCCGATGAGATACCAGAACGTCATTGTGCCTGGCCAAGAAATAATCCTGCACCTGACATCCTCATTTCAGTTTAGGAATAACACAAACAACATAAAACATGTTAATTAGTGAGCTTTACAGGTCCTGGTAGGTGAATTTTGTTGCTTTTAGTCAGAGCCATGCTAGCTGTTTTGCTAGGCTAACTGGCTGTTGGCTGTAGCTCCATATTTAGCGGACAAGATAAAAGAGCGGTAGCAATCTTCTCCTAACTCTCAGCAAGAAAGCTTATATGTGTATTTCTCAAAATGTCAAAATATTCCTTTAATGGACTACAGCTGATAGCAGGTCTATCATGGGTTGTGGGCTACACAGGGCTGCTTTTTCTGTCCTCCACTTATCCCTTCCTCTTCTTCTCCTCTGCAGCTTTTCTCCATCGTGATCTTCGGCTGCATCGCCAACGAGGGCTACATCAACCGCCCCAACGAAGTCGAGGAGTACTGCATCTTCAACCGCAACCAGAACGCCTGTAATTACGGCGTCTTCATGGGCTCCATGGCCTTCCTCTGCTGCATGGCCTTCCTGGCTCTGGATGTCTATTTCCCCCAGATAAGCAGCGTCAAAGACCGCAAGAAGGCTGTGCTGGCTGATATCGGGGTGTCAGGTAAACACATTATCTTCACTTACTTTAACTACCTCACAACATAGTGGGTAGTTTTTTTTTTCAAAGCACAACTAAGCAATGCAGGAATCTTTTTTTCTTCCTAAATCACCTCCTTGGACATTTGAAGTTAGCTAAAATAAGAAGAAACATTGACATGAGCAGTGTGATGGAACCATGATCAGCAGATTAAAGATACAAGTGAGCAGGGAGAAATATGTTTTCAAGTTCTATAGCCCTTTGAAAACAGAACTACAAAGTGCTGAACAGCTTGTAGGTCAATAACACTTAAGGTTAATAAAGTTAATTACTACGAGGCAATCAGAGAGCACATGTCATACCGATGGAGTTTTCCAGCTTGCTATAACACTCATTGTTACAGAAATAGATTTCTTGACCATGCAAATGTACCCTGAAGATTCGTACGCCAACCGAATCTCATCAGTCAGTCAGTCAGTAGCCCAAGGCCTGACTCATTTCATGGAAATTTGCTCATAAGCTTTTGAGTGATCTCTATTTAGCTCTATAGCTCGTCTATAGAGGTGCACTGCAAGACTCACTAGAAGGCAATGTCCCATCGAGTTCAGATGAAGGAATACATTCCACTGAAATTAAAAAATATGATTACGTAAGAATAAATTATTGAATTTATTCATTTTCTTTGTCGAGCTTTATCGGTCATGTTTGAACTCAGGTCTCAGAACGACCACGAGGCCTGGACTAGGTAATATCTCAACCATTATTACATACAGATAACTATACACATTTCCTGTGATAAACCCCCCGCCATCTGGGGATTATATTACAGCAGCCGCAGGTCAGCAGGTACAGTGGGCTTTCCTGTTGCCAACAAAATCTGAGACTCGGTGGGAGACAGTAACATGAGCTAATCAAAAACCGGCAACGATCACTGCCTGCTGTATCAATCAGAAAGATGTAAAGGTGAAAAGAGAGAAGCAGGATCAGTGTTCTAAGATAGTTACACCCAACAGAGTAACATTAAGTACTGACCTTTTTCTTTCTTTTACTACTCTTTTACTGCTACTACCTTTAATACTAACTACTGAACATTGTGTCCATCAGTTTGAATTTGTTATATGTATAACAAGATATAGCCCAAATGCTGTCTACTCCATTATTGTCATGATTTTTAAGTTAAAGCTGCAGTATTTTGGAAGTTATTCTACAGTAGGTTACGAGGATAGGAAAGCATTTTTTATTTTCTTTATTACATACAATTTTCCCAGCTAATCAGTACCCCACAAACTGTAAAAAAAATGACATTTCAGAAAATTGTAGTTTGGTTATAAACGCAACAAAAGAAGAGGAGGTGTGAGAGAGAGGGATAACAGGGGGAAGGAGTACTCCTGTGCCGCTAACAAGCCTCAGGAACATTGTGATTCGGTGCCTCTGACAATGGCTTCCTCTCTTCCTTCTCAGCTGCACTGCTTCTGCAGTGAACTTGGACATGATGACAACATAGTCAAGTGTTGAGTCGGTTAATGAGGCCATTCCTGTCACAGACAAATATTCTCCCTCCCCTGTTTTTATCACTTGCAACACTTTCTCTTTACACCACCATATCTATATTGTAATATGAGATGCTCTGTGCCATACTGAAGCGATGGAAACGACTGGTACACCTGGATGTTTCTGATTTAACTTTATCTTCAGTCTCCCTCTCTGCCACACTTCCAACTGCAGTACTATGTGATGGGATGATGTTTGAGTTCTCTTCATATGAATGTCTTCCACTGGTTGCAACCAGCCAGCAGGAGGTTTTGTGAGTAATTCCTGGTGTTTGTCTGCTCATTATGCTTAAGGCGTTCCACAGGGGTCGCACCTAGGTCCCCTGATTTTTTCAGTTGATAGTCTCTACAATTTTCTTCATTATTATTCTGATGATATACTATTTTATTTCCCATTCTAGATCAGTTTAGCTTTATTCCCTATTGTTAGTGTCAACCAATATGATATACAGACAGGTGACAATGTCAATGTTAAAGTTCAGAGTGATTACCTTTATCCTATGATGAAACATTTCTATTCTGATGGGAGTGGTCTCTTCTAGGATGAGAACGTCCCAATTCACAGGGCATATGGGGTCAAGGAATGGTTTTGTCGGTCTTTGCAGTCAACAGATTTTAACCCAGTTGAACGCCTATGGGAGATTTTGGACCAACGTGTTAAACAGTGCTCTCCAACACCATCATCAAAATACCGAATGATGGAATATTTATTTGAAGAATGGTTTTCATCCCTCCAGTAGGGATCCAGAGTCTTGCAGAATCAATGCCAAGGCACATTAAAACTGTTTTGGTGGCACATGTTGGCCCGACACCTTACTAAGACACTTTATGTTAGTTTTTCCTTTAATTTGTCATTAATTTGCCTGTTTATGTAGCCCAAAATCAAACTTTTGGGCTTTACAATATGTGCAATTCAGATAAATTCAGAAAAAAAAACTCTACAGGCAATATGGCTGCTAATTATTGTCAGTGTAAACTTGGACATGTAATCCAATTTGAAACGGGTGGCTTCAAATCTGTGTTAATTGATTCTTACTTGTTTCATTTAGTACAAACATGGCCCTCTATAACACTACTCCTCTATTATTATTATTATGATTATTATTATTATTTAATTATTTTCCCACTATCTCTCTTTCCAGCATTCTGGTCCTTCATGTGGTTTGTGGGTTTCTGTTTCTTGGCCAACCAGTGGCAGGTGACTAAGCATGAGGACAACCCACTAAAGGAGGGAGGGGACGCTGCCCGAGCAGCCATCACCTTCTCCTTCTTCTCCATCTTCACCTGGGTAAGGCCATCCACCACTCATTGGTCCACACCAAAATAAAACATAATGTAACACCCTCCCATAAGGTGGATGTGTTTATTTAAAAGTTGGTATGGTGCTATGGATGAGGGACGAAACACCCCAAAATTGCGGATCATGTTCCATTTCCCTCTTTTACTTGCCCATATAGCGCATGAGCTATATAAACGTGTATTCCTTGACTACCTTCCCTTTCCCCCATCTTCCTTTTGGTTAGTGTGTGGTTGCGTGTGGACATTTTCATTTTTATTTGTGTACACGTGAACTCATGAGTGTGTGGATATTGTTCCAACAGGGCGCCCAGACTCTTTTTTCTATGGAGAAGTTAAAGAATGTGTCGTTTGAAGAGGAATACACCAAGCTGTTCCCCCCTCAGCCTCATCAACCTCTTGTCTGACTCTGCTCTGTCTTATCCCCCCCCCTTCTGCATTAACCCTCTGCAATTGGTCCATCATACTCCTGTTGAATGACTGTGACTGCATTTGTTTAAGGGCGCCCTGTAACATCAATACTTACTGCTGGAAGTGAGTGTATTCCTAAGGCAGCAGTAAGAAGAACAGTGAACGCTGCCAGTAAGGTGTAGCTAAATGTTTTTGCCTGCTGTAGTTAAATAACTTATTTCCTGATCCGAGTACATTATAATGATGACGTATGTGCAGGTGGGTTTACTCAACGGCTGAATCAATATCTATGACTCAACAATTAAATCATCAAATGCTGAGATCTCTGGCCTTAAACACCTACTTGAATATCTGTAATCCATGTTGGAATGAAAGCTCCCTGCCCACTGGAGTTATAAAATGCTTCTAACCAAGAGCTAATATCACATATTTATGTAGATGTCTTATTAAATTTCTATAGAAACAGAAAAAAAAATTAGTTAGATATTTAGATATATTTAGTTATTGAAGGATAAAGCTGTTGTTCTCATTGTCAACAAATGGCATGCAGAGCCAAACCAACAAAGAATTGATCTACTTATAAGTAGTGTGTGTTTCCAAAGCCTGATAAATCTGATTCCTCTGTGCCGCAGACCTCTGCTGTCGTCCAAAAGCTATTAAAAACATGTCAGTGAGCCACACCGCTGCACTGGGTGACATGTTCCCAGCTTGTTGTGCTTCATGTCAAAAAACCTCATGACTGTACGTTGTAAATCTCTCAAAGAACTTTAAAAAGTGAAGAGGTTGTGAACGTAGCGCAGCAAACTAGTGAAGCACTGTAAACGGAGCCACTTTCCTGTGCATGCGCATAGTTTTTGGACGACAACAGCAGGTCTACAGCATGGAGGAAGAAGATATATCAGGCTTTGGATACACACAATATTTGTATGGTAAGTAGGATCAAGTCATTGTTGGTTCAGCTCAGCGCATGAGATTTGTTGACAGTAAGAAAAACAGAGAAAATCCTTCAAATTCTACGATGTTTGTTCTCCATCTACCATTTTGGTTTTCTGTTTTGATATTTGGACAGTTTTTTTACTTCTTATTAAGATCAACCACATCGGCAATTTGCTACTGAGATAACCAGGTGTAGGACAGGTGCACGTTCTGCCCACCTGCGGCTTCATCATCGAACCCGGTGCCCTTATACAAGTTTAGTCTCAACTTAGACTACCATTCCTTTCTCTCATCGTGAAGGTTTACAGAATGATTGGTACTGTCTTTTTTTGTCGAGGGCATAATTGCCAAGGGGAGATTTTTCAGTTTTGTTTAAAATGTTACACTCTGAATCTTTGTAATGACTTTTTCTACATTTGTCAAAAGTGCATTGCTTCAAATTGTTGGTTGTAAAGGTTTTGTATTCCTGTCTCTTGATGAAGCTACATTGAAAGCCTTATCTTTTTTTTCCAGTTTTGTGTATAGTCGTGCTTTCACTTTTTCTATTATCTTATTAAGTTTAATTGGTAGATTTGCTGTTTTTTTTTTTTTTATAGCTTCATGACATCGGCTTCACAGTTTAGACAGGCAGTTTGAAAATGATTTAATCGAAGTATCAAACTGTTTTAATGCACATTCATCAGATTTTTAAAGCCCTGTAACTCTGCACATTATTGAGTCATAAATAAATTTTTATCACATGAGCACTTGCACATCCATACTGACAGAACTCATTACCTAACATGCATCGTTTAAGCGCCGCACGATCGAGCAAAGGACTACGATAACCGAAGAGACACACTGATGAGACAGAAGAGAGTCGTACCAGACTGAGAGAATCAAAAGTGTTCAACTAAAGTCGATGTGTCTGCAACATCTGATCGAGCTGAGACACAACAGTAAATAAAACCTTTCAGCGCTCAGAGATTCAATCATCCCAACAACTCTTGTCTGTTGTTTTCTCTCTGTACTGTATGTGAGTTGTCTGTGTTTGCTACCCCGCGGTATAGCTGGCTTTTATCCCCCTGTTGTCTTGAAACGTCTCCTAATTATGGACAAAAGTGAAAGCCTCAGCTGTTTAATAATGCACACAGACTCTGTTTCATTGGACTGTATCTGTCCCAGTGATGCTGAGGTGGTGTTTCTCTTTATGGAGCCAAACAATGGATAAATAGCCCTTTTTTTTATATATACTACCGCTTTGGAACTAACTTGCTCTGACTAACTCAAACTGTCTTAATAAGCTTCACAAGCTTTCCAGCAAACTAATCAATGTTTCCTTCTTTCTTTTCTCCCCAAAACCTCTGCTGTAACACTTCTTACATCTCTGCTTCCACATCTTATCTCCACGCCGTTCATCCATCTACGCATCCTCTTCCTGTATCCCCCCCCCCCCACATCATCCCCCGACACTCTATCCTCTCTATCCCCAAGGCGGGCCAGTCCTTCCTGGGTTTCCAGAGGTACAAGCTGGGGGCTGACTCAGCCCTCTTCTCCCAGGAGTACACAGACCCCAGCCAGGACGCCGCCGGAGCCCCCTACACCTCTTTCGGTGGGGACGACCTAGAGAGCCCAGGTGGTGGAGGAGGGGGCCAGGCTAACAGCGACGGGGCCTTCGACGGCACCGGAGGCTACCAGCGCCAGGACTACTGAGATTTTTTGGGGGGTTAGAGGATCTGGGTGGAGTTGCCCATAGTTTCTAATTTAGAGTGGGGGTTTGAATTGATGCTATCATTATTTACACTCAACATTTAGCTGATAACCTTTAGCCAATGTGACCTACAGAATTTCAGTCATCATAAGGGATTTTTATACTTGTGACATTTCAGTTATCGGACTGATTGTCATCTGTTTATGAAGGCAGAATGAATCTCTACGTCAGAAATTTGGGCAACTTTCCAGATTTGGGGAAAGACAGGTAACAGCTAGGAGTGAGACAAGATGTCACATAGGTATGAGCTTGCTACTAGAACATTAGGAGGGGGTTTGTGGATACATAGACTCCAGACTTTGGGTCTGATCGGAGGTGTCAGGGTGGGTTTAGGGAGCAAAACCGGGCGGGGAAGAATCGGGAGGTCAAGAGTTTGCAGAAAAAGGTCACTATGTAGCAGATCAGTGCTTGTGACCGCATTGCCTTCATCTTCTGAGGTCTGCTGCCAGTCAGCAAAACGACTGCGATCAGTGTTAGTTGAAACACCCTCAAACACACACACACACACACACACACACACATGCAAGCACACATTCACAGCATATCAATTCTGAACAGATACAACACAAAGTTTCTGCTGACAAAACTCCTCCGAGGATCATTACAGGATATCAGCGTAGACAAACAAGCAGCAGTGATAGAGCCGGCAACTAATCCCCTCAACTGTTTGTGTGTTTCTGTGTGTGTGTGTGTGTGTGTGTGTGTGTTGAAAGGTCTCCTTTGGGGTTTTTTTATGCGTGGGTGTGGGGCGGTGTGTGTGTTTTGTTTTGTTTTTTTTCCAGAAGAAGCAGCTTTTTCTTCCCTCGATTGTTGCCTTAGTGCTGACTGCCAAGCAAAATCCAACGAACACAGGGCAACATATATCCAACACACACACACACACACATGGTATCACAGTTCTCTTTCGGCATCTTATGGACGAAAATGTGGCTAATTGAGTTTGGTCTTGTTTTCGTCTTTTAAACACGTGAAAGCTCAGAACAAAACCAAGCGTTTGTCGTCACCATCGTCGAGCAGCCCAAATCACACAAAAACCACAGTTTCAAGTCGGCAGGCCTACGGACAGAAAACTTAACTACACTGAAGAACTGCAGGTTATTTATCTATTGTGTTTTTTCACTTGTTTTCAACAAATCTATAGGCGAGGCAACCATGAACATCCTGAGGATTTATGTACATGCATTGCTTCATTTTCTGAAAGAATAAAGTATATCTATCTCTATAAATATATGTAAATCTATAATTCAGTATATTAGAGTGTTTGAAAAAAAAAGATTATGCTTTATTTTAGGGCATTATGCTAGTTCTGTATAAAAAAAAGAAAAGACAAAAGAAAGATCTATGGTCTGTTGAGTGTTATTGTGATAAGATATATGGTGAGGCCATCACCATGCCTCATCCTTTATGTTGCTTTCAGGTTAAGGAGATGTTTTTATTTTGGGATAATAATAATAATACTAATTATAAATAAATACAGCAACAAAAATGTGACCAAATTATCAAAGTATATATATGCACATATATATACTTTATACTGTATTATCCGTGTAGACGTAGAAATGTGTGATGTTCCTCTGTGAAATCCATTCAAAAAGCAAAGTTACGATTTAAGGAAAAGATTGTGTACAAATCTATGTTTTTGATGTGTTCGATTTTAACCAATAAAAATAAAGAAAGAAAGATATGAACGTCTGGTCTTGGATTTTTATATTTTATAGTCACATGTTCACTGCCCTCTGTTTTTATGATTTAAAAAAAAGAAAGAAAGAAACTCACAATATTCAATTGAAGTGCTTAAAATTTTAGAGATGCATCAGCTTTTGGCTTCTTAGTTTACGCTGGTGTGTGGGAGGTAATGCATCTGCCATACTACCTTATATAATCAAACAGCAGCAACCAACAGCAGGGCATGTGCAGCGGTTGGGCCGCACATCAGTGACATGTCATAAGATGAAAATGCTTAATGAATTTTCTTATTGAAGAAATATATTTATAGGTTTTTTTTGCATCAGTAAAACTGGATTTTTTTTACTTGTCCTATACTTACAAAAAAAAGTGTCAAGGAACAAAAATACTGCAGATACAGACTCAAATGTGTCTTTAGTCCAGTGGTGACATTAAACAGGCTGCAGTAAAATCTAGAAATGTGGTGCATGTCTCCCTCCGCTGGCAACACATGTCCCTACAATCACATATTATTATAATAATAGTGTATATATAATAAGGAAAGTTTTTTTTATTCCACCTAAAAATGTTAGTATTTTTATAATAAGGCATGTTTGCTTATCCCTTCTGATTTCTTATGCTAACTCTGCAGCCAGAGTTTTCAAATATGAAAAGATTGGAGTGCAAAAGTGAGTGAGGTTTCTCAATAATGTGTTAATTGACATTGGATTAAAAAAAATAAAATAAAATAAAATAAAAAAAAGACTTCTAAACAAGTATAAATAAGGTTTCATCCAAATGCCATTTGCACACTGCCAGAAATGGATTTATCAACATCCAGAATGCATTGAAACAGTGCAAACTTACACCCAGATTATGATTAGGGCCCAATTGGTGGGTGGAGTGAGTAGTTGACCTCTTTTTTATCTGCAGGAAACTTTAAATGTGAAGGAGACAAAATGACAATTATGCAATTATAAGATATGCATCAGAAACAGCTGGTTGCAGCAAGTTATTGTAGATCATAATAAAGCCATACGGTGGCGCTATTGTCAAGGCAATATCTTTATACAGTCTATGGGTAATGGCCGTAGCAACAAACAGGAAGTGCTATTTGTTAGCTTCTTAATTGTTTTATGAGTGAACGTAATTAAAACGAATAAACGGATATATGCAAGGGGGAAGAAAGAAAGAAAAACAGCAGTGCCGATAGTCTACATAATTTTGCTGTGGAAAAAAAAGTATCCCACGTGACGAGTTGATACACGTGTTGCCTTAAAGTGCTATCGGAAATTAGACAAATTTAGAACAAAGTGCATGAGGTACAGCTGATCAACAAAGATTGCGTCAATAATCCGTAAAATGTAAACAATTTCTCAGTGTTAATCACGTGTCATATTTATCAGTATTCACCTTAGCAATGATGAATTGTCAGAGCATCTAGGGAAAAGATACATATATATACATAGCGTTATTATTTGGCATTAAACGCAGTGACCGGTCGTGTTTGGAACGTCGAATCTCGGAATTCGGACGTCGCGATGAGTCTTTAAACGCACCCAGCCCCGTCAACATGGCGGCCCAGCGAAGGAATTTGATGCAGAGCGTAAGTTTAAACTCAACCTTGTAAGACCCTCTTGAACCCGCAGTGTCACGTTTTAAACACTCTTGTAGTGTGCTTTTGGTCTTATTTGTTCCTCTCGGTGGTCGTCGTTCTTAGTTTTTGTTTTGTTTAGTGTTGTTCTGTGTCGCTCCGTGATGCTAGTGCTAGCTAAAATAGTTAATCTCTTGTAGTGGTTAGCCAGCTATCCTAAATGTAATGTCAAAATAATGCGATTTATTAGAAGCTAATCTCTAAAGACAGTTAATATACTTATAAGTACAATGGAGGAGGTAACTCTGTGGCCGGTACCAACAATCTATTACCCGGTTTGTCAGAAAGCTTGTATGAATTAGCAGAGAGTCACAACCGGTTAACTTACGTTAGATGCTTTGTAAACAAACATCATGACTTGGCTTTACTTTTTAAAATAGTCAGTTGGTTTGAAGTTTGTTTCGTTTATAAGATTTTAAAGAGGCTTTATTCTTTGGCGGTAGTGGTTTATGGTACCTGTTCTCATACATTCATACGTACTATTATTATTCAATCCAGTTCAATTCAATTCAATTTTATTTATATAGCGCCAAATCACAACACAAAGTCATCTCAGGGCACTTTAAATGGATCGTTTTATTCATTCACTCGTTTTTATTGTTGTGCTACGATTCTCTAAGCACTTTGTTGCATTGCATGCATGTATTGTGCTATACAAGTAAAGTTTATTGTTGTTGTTGTTGTTGTTGACACCTCATGACGTCTGTTAAAACCACATAGGTGTCATTTTGTATCAGTCTAGTTCCAATGAACCTGTGAGGAGACGCTGTTAGTTTCTACTGCAGGCATGTGGAGATGATCTTAACATCATTTCAGTTATTTTTATTAACTTTTTAAGGACTTTCAGCGATGATATGTTGACACAGGTTATTACATAATAACCGATATGACTCAATTTCTTTTGCACTTCCTCTTCAGCCCAGTTGTGCCAGACTGTTACAGCAACAAACAGCAGTGGTGTTGGTTAGGCAAGGCAGGCTTTGAAAGCTTTCTCACTAGCATTTATGTAGCACTTTCCATTACAAGCAGACTCCATGTGCTTTACAACAACAGCAAGAAGGAGACATCCTGGAAAAAATATCATAAATAACATACCAGACATTTCAGAAATCAAAAGAATAGATGGAAATGATTTTGTACATAGAGAGATCGCATACTGTGCAAACAAAACAATGACATTTTGGCATCATTTGTATGCAGATTGCAGGATGAGTAGGATGTTTGAAGGAAGAAATCATCTGTATTTTTCCATAAAGAAGAATTGGATGTCTGCTTTTCTGCTGTAAACTGTTTGAGCAAAGCAATTGTAAAGACACTTTAGTACATATCTCTGTAAGTTCATACTTACTGTGCAATTACTCAAATTTTTATGGACATCACTATGGCCTACTGTATTATTTGATAAAGGAGGAATGTGTCAGAATAACATTTTAAATCAAATATAGTTATGCACAGAAAAAAAACGCAAAAATCACACCATAATCCTTAGAATATGTTTTTCAATAAAAATGAGAATAAAGATGTAAAAAGTAATAATTCCTTCTGATATCGCAAATCATATAATTACAATATCAGTCAAAATAATCACAATTAGATATCGTTTCACAGTTGTTCAGCCCTAGTTCATACTGTCACTGTCTGAATTACTGGGGTGAATTAAAGGGACACTATGCAGGATTTGTCAGTTGGTGTTTGAAAACACACAGCGTTCAAAGTTGGCCCCTCTTCCTCGGAGAGAGAGAGAGAGATAGCAGTGATGGTCGGGCGAGCTAGAGAGTGAGCTGTGCTGGCAAGAACAAAGCCATGAGTCAGATAGATCAAACGCTTGTTGTTTCACGGCAGTTTCATTCTAAAACACAAATAAACACACTCACACTTCCGCACAACCCCTTCGGGAAGGTGCTGCATTCCTGAATTTGGTGTGAATGCAGAGCTTCATCCTGTCCGCTCCGGCCTCTCTGCTCTGCGTGTGTGTGTGTGTGTGTGTGTGTGTGTGTGTGTGTGTGTGTGTAGCTCAGCCCCGCCCACGATCAAGCAGACACACAGACCTGCTGCTCTTTATACATCCATGACAAAGAGCAGAGAGGAGCAGAGGAGAAAGAGACAGAGATAGCGATGTAACCTGGTCGCTACAAGGATATCACATCCTGCACGCTGTTACTGGCTGAACCGCCCAGAAGTGTCCGATTACACGGAAATAATAAGGGCAGAAATACACTGTCACACACTTCTAGTGGGTCAGAAGTGATGATTTGAGAGGGAAAATTTAGGGAAATCCTGCATCGTATACCTTTTTTTTAAACCTTAACGATGTGGTTGACGCCCAAACAGATTTGTTTTGTTTTCATATACTAGTTGACCTGCAACAGATAATCACTCAGAGTATTTGTATGTGCCCCTCCCCTCCCCCTTTGACAGCATCAGAGCTGGACAGACGACCTGCCGCTGTGTCAGATGTGTGGCGTCGGCACAGCACCCAACTGCGTGTACGGCCCAGATGGCAAAGGCACCGAGAGCCACCCCAACGAGGACGCATACCTCAGGTTCAGGTAAGATAAACCCAAGAACACACTGGTACTGTCTTTCCTTATTTGACCGAAGCCGAAGCCTTTACGTACACTTTCTTTCTTCTCTCCACCGATCAGAGGCGAGGACGGTTGTTTCCTCTACGGGGTTTTCAACGGTTACGACGGCAGCGGAGTGGCCAGTTTCGCCTCGCAGTGTCTGACGGCCGAACTGCTGCTAGGACAACTCAACTCCAGTCACACGGACAACGACGTCCGCAGGATCCTCACGCAGGTCCGTGTCTGTTCACCATCATAAAGCAAACATGGTGAATGTATTTATATTTTATTAAAAGAGACTGATAGCCAGTATTTAATATCGTTAAACAGAAAGAAAGCAACGAGCGCAGAAGGGAAGCCGCTTTAAAGAGTTAAAAAAAGAAAAGTCGTGAGGCTACTTTTTTTTTTTTTTTTCCCACAATAACTAATAACCAACCACCAACTGAGTCGGTTCCACCTACTGTTTGTGAAACTAAGTTAGCGTGCAAGCGGAGGAGAGAGGTTGAAATGGAAACATAACCGCTGTGAACATCCAGCGTCTGCCGCTCTTACACATAATACAAATGCAACCTTGTGGGGAAAAAAACCCCTAAAAATCCACAACCACAAAAAAAAAAAAAAAAACACCTAACACCTACTTCATGAAATGATGGTGAAATGAAAGTATTGCGTGTGTGTGTGCGTGTATCCAAAGCCTTACATATCTTAACCGCTCTATCTCGCTGACCTCAAACACTATTAAAAACACATCAGTGAGTCGAAACCATCTCAGCAGGTGACAATGTTCCTTCACCACAAAGCCACCGCATTTTCAGTTTCAGGTGAGAAGTGCTATGCAACGCACGCACAGGGAAGCTTTATAGGATGTTGTCGTGCTACATATCACAACCTCTTTTCTGACTTTGTGCTACATGAGACGTTTGTTAAAGAACTTCAAGTCAACAGGTTGTGAGATATATATATATATGGCACAGAGGAACACACACACACACACACAGTAATTTGCAAAATAGAAACAGTTCATTGCTGGTTTGTTGACAAGAAAAATAGGAAAATAATTGTCCAATAAAGCCCCCAGGTTGCTAACATTACCCCATTCTGCACACAGTGTGGCTCCATTTACAGAAGGCATCAACTCTCAATAGCAGTGCTCCCATTTGCACACGCATCTCTACGACGTTTAGAGCCCTTACGCTCGTGCGCTCGCTGTTCGATCGTAAAAAAACCGTGGTACAACCGCCGACGTTGTGTCATCCAGTGTTCATCTTTTTTTTTTTTTTTGTGGCAGGCCTTCGACGTGGTGGAGAAGAGCTACTTCAAGACGATAGACGACGCTCTGGCCGAGAAAGCTCGCCTGTCCAACTTCCACGTACCGCACAATGAGGTATACACACACACACACACACAGACACACACACATGTGCGCTGCAAAGCATACTAGACCGATTAAGTTGAAAATTGAGAAGAGGAATTCTCCTTTGGTTTCCGTGGCAACCAGACATTTGGGCATTAGAGTGAGCTAATGCTCAGACATTGGAGAATGAGCTTGTTATGTCCTAATTGCTCTCTCTAATTGGCCTGGTTCATTAGATAAGCTCGGCTCGCTTCTTCCTCCCCTCCGTATTTCGCTCTTTATTTCCGACCCAATCAGTTATATCTCATCTGTTTTCACTACTTTGCATAGTTATATCCAGTTGTGATATTATATCTAATGTGATGATGATGTCAGTCACTTTTTGTTGCTGTAAGATGTTTCTTTAAAGCACATTGCGTGTTGTTCTGACTGTATCATGCTTCCTATCCCTCTGTGTTCATGTCTCTTATCCTTTTTCATCTCACCTCCTGCCTGTTTTTTTTTCTCCCCCTTTCTCTCACCACTCCTCCCTCTCCTCTTCCATCCGTCTTTCATCTCGCCTCGACGCTTCTTTTTTTATTACTCACCTCCTCTCTAATCATTTGTCTCATTCCTTCTCTTCTCCTTGATCTACCTTCCTCTTCAATCATCCCACTCCTACTCCTACTACTACTGCCGCTCTCTCTTCTCCCTTTTCCCCTTTTTCCTCCCACTCGCTACAACTTATCTTCCTCACTACTCCTCCTCCTCCTCCTCCTCTTCGTCTCCACCCCGGCCGGTCAGAACGTGTCGTTCCACCAGCTTTCCGCTCAGAATCAGAAGGTGCAGGAGCGTCTGAAGGAGCTGGAGCAGGAGGTGTCGGGAGGAGCTACAGCTGTGGTGGCGCTGATCCTCAACAACAAGCTGTATATCGCCAATGTTGGTACGGACACACACACACACACACACACACACACACACACGTCTCCACCGGCTGCAGTTGTCTGTTATAAGCGACTGTGACAGACATACTCTACCTTTTTTTTTTAGTTTTTACCTTCTTAACTTCCATCTTTGTAGTATTTCTGGACAATAACACTGTCCAACCAATAGCAGACGACCACTGCAGGATCCGCTTTACACCAGTAGGTGTCAGGCTTCACACACGTTTGGCTTCAGGGGTTCAGTCACTCCTTTGAAAATGCAAAATCAGAGACCACAAGTCCATGTCATCTCAAGCACAGTCGGTGTGAACGTCGGCTAAGCGGGACGCCGTTGACACAAAGTTTATGAATTTATTGTTTGATGTTATTGAATTCAGTATGGAATGAGATCAAAGAACATAAAGATCTTTCTGGCCCATGACGTGTGCTTTCACACGCATGATAACATGTGTGAAGTGTAAAACGTGTCCAATTTCTGACTTTGTAGAGGTGTAGAGCTTTTCTTCTATTTCTAGTGCTGCAAACAATAAACATAAACAAGGAGGAACCAGGCAGACGGAGCAGACTCGATGTAAACTCATGTTATTTATTTAACTGCAAGTGATTTACTAAAACAGATAAAAGCAGATGTAGAACCGCTCAGCAGGCATTTAAGCGAAGGACCACGCTCGTATAACTCCGGAGCAGACGCTTCAGAGCGAGAAATCTTTAATTCCAACTGGCACCGAAAAGATCTTACAATTCCAACTCTTTAGATTTTTTTTTTTTTTTTATCTCCCTGATAGTCGCAGATATCTGGAAACTGGTGCATGACGTTATTTGGCTCCTCGCAACAGAGAAGTCTGCCAAACACACATTTTCAAAAGCCAGAAATAACCAATTTACAACACCCTCCATCACTGCTCATTTTTTTTGCCTCTCTGCTGAGAGCAAACAGGAACTATTTTTAGCAACCGTTTAAGTTAATGCCGGATGCTTAGAATTAGCTCGGTGCAGAGGCTGGATTTAAATGTTGGGAAGGTTGGTTTTTTTTCTGATGCAATCACAAATATCACCTTTTCAAAATAAAAAAAAATCAGATTTGTTCGCTTTGATTCCACGACTGTCTGTTTGGTATTAAAGATCTACACTTATAGTTAGCGGTCATGTTAAATTACATGATACAGAGCCGCTAAAGGACAAGGTCACACAAGCATCTACTATGAGAGACTGTATTTTTAGAGGTTCTTTGGTTTTGTGAAGAAAAGGACATTTGTAACATCAGGGACTGTCCGCAAGATTTTGGGCAGTTTTTGTTGTAGCAGTTTAAAAACAACTTGCATACAATTTATGCAGAATTAAAAGTTTCTAAATTCCTTTACTGGTAACGTTACAGCCAATAAGAAGTAGCAGAAAAGCTACAGTACACACATAGATACACATTGTCACTCACAGGTAGGGTTTCACTGTCTTTCTGATGTAATGTCTGATTTTTTCTAAGGGTCTCTAGGACGAGCATTAGCCTCTTTCACACATAGTTCCCTGTAAATTACTGAAAAACATGTAGTCCAGAGAGAGAGAGGTAGCAAGTGCTGGCTGCTGGACCAGAGTAGAGAGTATGAGGTTAGCAGTTTAATGTTAGCCGTGAACTTCAGCGCGGCGTCTCTACAGTTGAGGTGATTCGTCAAATGCTCCTACTGTAGCTCCATTTAGAGATGTTTCTATGGACCGTCTCCTCTATCCAGCGGAGTCTCGTGATTGGACGACTCGCCCCGTGTGCGTCTGTCCGTCAGACAGATTTGTAACCCTTTTTACGCGCTCGTCTCTGCGTTGTTTAGTCCTTTTCGGTCACAACTCATTTTCCCTCCTCCCGTTCACACATGACCCCCATGTAGGAAATGTTCCAGGATAGACCGCTTGTGTTAAAATGCTTCAATTGCAAACACATGCTTTACATACTTTGTCGAGTTTATTTGTACCTTGAACCAGAAAAAAAAAAAATGTTCCCACAAGTTCTGTTTTCTGTGTCCTTCAGACAGATGTTTGAATCATAATGACTCTTTTTTTTTTAATTCAAAACATACCGAGAACGTCAGTCATTGTTTTTGAATGCTTTTGAATCCCTGCTGGCAGTAGCATCATAGCTTGATCCGAATGTCTGAGTGTGTGTGTAGACATCAGTATGTTTACACACACACACACATACAACACCTTTAACCACAAAAGCGAAGAGGAGCGTCTGTCATTAATATTTGACTATATAAACCTGCAGGCTATATTAGATCCTCATCTGAGGAAATTTAATGAGACTGCAGGAGACAGACGTTCACACACACACACACACACACACACACACACACACACACACACCAACCCTGAGGAGTCACAGTCATTCCTTTAGAAGTATTTCTCTTAAAAAAAAACAAAAAAAAAATCCTCAAAGTTGATCACAAAGCACCAGCTGCTGTGTACGGGGGGTTTGTTTCATGTATCTAAACTCTGTGTCTTCTTACTTCTGGTTGATTTAAACAGTAAACAAAGGTACCAATGTTTTTATGGAATTGCGCTCATTCAAAATCCCTCCCCTCCCCACCACCACCTTCCTGTTTTTATGTGTCTGGGGTTTTTTTTTTTGCTTACATATCACTGCAGACTGTGTGGAAAGTCGTAGGAAAAAGAGCCCCTCACCCTTCAACTCTTGGATTTCATTTTCTTTTGTCCTCAAGGACGTGGCAGAGAGCAGAAAACGGGGGTGTGTGTGTGTGTGGGGAGGGGGTAGCAATTAGTAGCGGGTTAGAAAGAAAGCAGGTTCCTCCCCACCCACCGGCCCGCTTTTTTGTGAGGGTCAAGAGTTCAAAGTTGACATGAACATGAATCCCAGCGAGGTTTAAACAGAAGAGTAAGTGCGCTCTCTTAAAAAGCACTTCCAGCTGTGTGTTGATGTGAAATATATTTGACAGTGAAGGTCGTACGACCTTTAATTTGATATGCTGGGACTGAGTGTGGGGGGAGATTCAAGGGTATATGAACATACAATAGACATTGTTGGCTATTTGCAGATATGTAGCCATAACGACTTTTTTGCACATATATATATGAACGTGATTATTCTAACTAAGCTCTCCAAGATGGTAAAGAGAAAGATTGAATCAGTTTAAGACACTACAACATCATTGTGTCCTGTTAGCATGAACATTTAGGGCTACAGGGGCTAAAGCTAAAGCTAAAGCGCTAGGCTTCAAAGAGAGAGGACAAATGCACACGAGCCCCTCTCTGCAGTTTCAGTCTGTGTCTGAAGGTCCAGCATGATACACATCAGAAAAGCAGCACACACTGTTCCGTGCATTTTTACCAGAACTTCAAAATCGGACGGCGGCACGACGAGGCTCATGCTCAGTGGCCCAAAAATGTTAAAATAAAAGTCAATTAATCATTCATTTATCCCCGGCCAGCTTATGTGTCAGCCCGCCGGCTTCACGGGCAGTGATTAATATTTAGCCTTTTTAAAAGCACTGAAGTATCTTTTTTTTTAAAGTGATTCATTGGCAGAGGTCCGGGTTTGGGTCTGTGAGTCACCACGGCGAGCAACATCAGTGCATCACTGTCACTGCGTCATCAATGTGTGGAAAAATCCAAGAGGCAGAAATGTCTGATGGATATAAATATGTGTCAAAGAAGAAGAAAAACTCATTTTGTAATTAAAATATCGAGAACAGCTTTCAATATAATGTGGTCCAGTACATCACCACAATGAAATATAACCTTTAAGAATGAGTTACTTTATTTCACTGCTGATGTCGTAGTCATTAGGTAAAGGTTTCTATGTTTGTCTGGACTTCCAGGTACCAACCGGGCTCTGCTGTGCAAGTCTAGCAGCGACGGCCAGAACCAGGTCCTCCAGATCGGCCGACCACACAGCACTGACAACGAGGACGAGCTGCAGAGACTGGCTGCACTGGGTGAGATGAACAGACAGACAGACAGACACGTTTTTTTTTATTTGTAGTGTATTTTCAGTTACAGCTGCAACAGTTAGTTGACTGACAGAAAATTAGTCACCAGCTATTTTGATAATCTACTAATTAATTGAATCTTTTATTTAAAAAACAAAAAATTTGGTCTTCTGGTTTCTTTAGTCCTGTAGACAGAACATCTTTGGGTTGTGGACTGTTGGTTGAGACTAAACAAGACATTTTAGGTTGTGTCTTTATCAACGTTTTTCACCATTTTCTGATATTTTCTTACTTCACGATTCATTATTCATCAATCAAATAATCAATAATGAAAACAAAACGTTAGTTGCAGCCCCAGTTTCAGTTTATTTTTCAAGACTATTGACCATATCTCTGATTTCACTTTCAATAAAACTTTCATTTTTTTTTTTTTTATTCAGAGCTCAGTTTGAGGAGAAAACACAAAAACGTAATGATTAAGTACATTTGGTGTTTTGAATTTGGCCCATTTCAGCAAATATGACCCCACTGACTGCAAGAAGAAACAGTAAATTCTGTTTTTAATCATCTTTTTTTAATTTTCCTTCAGTTTTTTTGAATTTTTTTAACATTACAGTAACAGATTTTAACATTAATAATTAAACAAATAAACAGAAAAATGTATCCTGGTTGCGTTTGGTGTTAATTATCATATTAGAAAAGTAACATAAGTGCCTCCAGACACACATTTCCTCATATTACATCTGTTATATTTCATCTAGCACATGCAGGCTGACAGAGACGCATCCGTCAGTGCCGACTAGCTGGCATAGAAGTACACTATATCAATGGTGGACAGCCAAACTAATGGTCCAGTAATGAGGATTGTGTGCGTATAGCAGGAAATACATATATTGTGATTAGCTTTTGCATAAGAAGAAGCGTTAGGTGCAGTCTGGCACCTCTTATGAATATGATGGTAAATTAGCTGCATTGTTCCCCAGCGTTTCACATCACATCATTAGATGAGGAGGCAGAGCTCTCTCTCTCCGTCTCTCTCTTCCCTCTCCTCTCTCTCACTCTCTGCCAGTTGGGAGTCACATAAT
This sequence comes from Euthynnus affinis, assembly GCA_029490765.1. NCBI lineage: Eukaryota > Metazoa > Chordata > Actinopteri > Scombriformes > Scombridae > Euthynnus > Euthynnus affinis. The sequence continues at coordinate 8,432,718 of CM055838.1, forward strand.
TATTCTGTTGTTCAGGCCCTTCTCTGAATGATTTAAATGAAATGGCAGTCATTTCATTAACCCAGCTGAAGGTGACCTCTCCCCTCATATTTTCATCCGCCCCCAAATACACATCCTCAGCTCCCCCCCTTCCCACCCTCCACCTCCTGCTTCCACTTATTGCTCTATGCTCTTCTTCCCCATACCGAATCCCTCGCTCCCCCTCCTCTGCCCATCATCATATACTCATCCTCACCCTCTATTTGTCCTCACTTTCTGCCCCTCCCTGTCTCTAACGTTCCTTTCTTCTCCTTCTTTTTTTTTCTTTTACAGGAGTCGATTCGGCTCGTGTAAGGCAGGCGGGGCAGATCGGTGGCCAGAGCAGCACCAGGAGGCTCGGAGACTACAGGGTTAAATTCAACTACAATGAAATCGACCTGCTCAGGTGAATACAGAATACACCAACTACTCACCTACCTCTTCTTGTTGTAGACCGTGTCCGCACGTAAGCTGGCTAAATCCGTACATTTTTCTCCCCCTGAAAACGGAGCTTTGCAGAAACAACCTCCAGAGTGTGTAAAACTGAAAACACCAGTTTGATGCTGTAGTGTGTGTGTGTGGGGATGTATGGGGAAAATGGAGCTTTGTAGAAACACTGTTAAATAGTGACAAAACAGATAGCGGTAGTTAGCTAGTAGTAGCAGTAGCGTGGTATTTTCATTGTTTTGGAGTGGGATTATTTGCAAAAATGTTCATCACTGGGATCTGATGAAACATTGTAAAGACACAGTCAAAAACACATTTGTTCCTTTTTCTATTTCCAACATAATTGTGAGTGTTTTTTTTTTTATTTTATTGAAAAGTCCTTCTCTTTTATCTTCCTGTGAAAGATTAAAATACTGTGAATGATTCATCTTGAACTCAAATTTATCCTTACAATTTTGGTGCAGGGAAACTAGCGGACAATATCTTAAGTCCTCTGATTCTCCACATTTCTTTTTACGGCTCCTCATCCCGCTCTAAGCCACGCCCACTTTGAGCGATCCAATCGAACGCCAAGGATTTGATTTAAATCCCTCTTTATAACTAAATCCTGCTTACACATTATGTGTCATTGGGATATCCTTCATATTATTGAAGTTAAAGATGCTCTGACTTCTTTGACTTTGGCTGATTTTCGGTTATTTATATACTGTTATGATGTCAGATATCTGTGAAACATAATCCATATACCAAAACTTGAGCTAACGTATGTAGAAATGCTCCCTGCAAGTCAAAAGCCAAGGCTTCAATCTGCTCTGAACATTTTATAAACAACCATCTATTCCGTAGCCTTGGTTGCTACGGTTGTTGCTAAGGAGAAGTTCACTTTTTGAGTAAAGAACAAGCAAAAAAAGAGAGATCCTATTTCTGTAGCTTGTTTCATGGTTTGTTTTGTAGCCTCCCGAGCGGCCGGAAGTGACGTAGCTTCTGGCGGCTAACCAGACAGAACAGAGTGAGGTCACAAGGAGACAGGAGCTAAAACGGCCCGTTTCAGACAGAGATGACACCGAGGGGCTGTATAAAGAGCCAAAATGAGATAAATAAGGATTTTTTTTTTGACCAGTGAATCATCCAGAGCTACATTAGTGGAGTCAAAGAATAAAAATACAGTGCTGGAACTGAGTATAACAGGTCCCCTTTAATGTAGAACCCCATTTTTAACTTGGCATAAGTATGTGTGCTCAGCAGTACCTGGACAGTGGAGGTTCTGTCTCCACATTATGGTCTTTATTATCAGATCTGACTCTGTTCCAGCCCTCTCTTTGACCACAGCTAAGCCTCTTGAAATTCCTTAATCTGTGGGCCCCCTCTCTCTCTCACATATCTCATTTCCTGTTCCTGTCTGCAGTCCAGGTCAAGTTAATCAGGCTCAAATATCTAAGATTTATTCCAATTATGATCCTCAATAAAGCACACACCGGACTCTTTATAGAATTTCCTCTTTAGTGCCGGCAAAGAGAGTGCAGTGAATTCGATATGGACACAGTATATAAGCAATTCTTTGGATATGTGAGATTAACTAAAGGTTTATTATGTTAAGGTCAGGTGCACTTATGTCTCTCTTTTGTCTCTGTTTCTCTTTCTAAATGGTCTCTCTTCTAATCTTGACCTTTTACTCTTTCCCTTTTTTTTATGTAAATTTCTCTCTCCTCTTCTTCTGCGTCTCTGCCTTTTGTTTCTCTCTACTTATGCTCAACTCCTCTCCCTTTTGTGTTTCCCCTCTTTTTATTTATCTAATCACGTATCTCATCTTCTCATGTCCTCCTCCGCCGTCAGCGCGGCCAAGACGAGGCCAGTCATCGCAGAGCCAGAGATTCATGGCAGCCATTCTTTGGACAGCGTGACGGGCTTCTTGTTGCTGATGTCGGAAGGTCTCATCAACGCACTCGAGTCCGCCCACGGCCCCGAACAGGCCAATCAGGTTGGTGGATTCATCCTGACTAATTTCTTCACACCTCAACCACTTCAGACCTTCAGATTCATGCACTGTGTCTGTTCTTCTTCTGCAAACACTTGCTCTGCTCGGCTTTTTTACACGTTCATCTCTTGACTCTGCGTGTATCATTATCATGTTTTCTCCCAGTTTTTTTTTGTTTCTTTCCCCTGCTTACAGTTCACGTCCTATGACGTAAATGTCCCATGGCTCTTTCCCTCCTCTTCCTCTCCTCTCCCTTTTTTCCCCTCTTGGCCTTGCCCCTCGCTTATCTTCCTCAATTCTTCCACTCTTACATCAGTCTCTCTTTCTCTCATTCCTCTCATTCCTCTCCTCTCCTTGTCCATCGTAGGAAATTGTTGCCATGGTAGCAGCAGAGCTGGCCCAGCAGACCAGCCTTGAGGCGGTGGCTCAGTCGGTGGTGGAGCGCATCAAACGGCTGCACCACGACGTCTACGTGTCCGGCCGTCAAAGGGCGACCTACTGTTCTCGGCACGAGGACATGACCCTGCTCATCCGAACACTCAACTACCCGCTGGCCGACGGAGCGCTCACGCCCACACAGGGTAGGGACGGGGATTCGGGGGGGTTTGTTGGGGTGTTTGGTGGGAAAACTGCTCAGAGAACAGACCTCCATACGGGCCACAGCTAGGCTAACGTTCCTCATAGAAAACCTTTAGGATGATAGAAGGAAAATGTTCGGGTGAAGGATAAGACGAGTATTGATCCTAACAAGTATTGTCTGATATATCTTTTATCTATAGCATGAAATATGTCATTAAAAACTACAAAGTCCAGCTGTTTTAGGAAATTACTTTTTTAAAATGAGAGTATATATTGTATTTGTGAGATTGACATATTCAATAGGGCTGAGTGATGTTGGGGCTGAGTACAACAGACAGAGTAGAGAAGTCAGAAACTAGTCCATCCATTACAACTCATTGAAAACTTCTTATTTTAAAAAATTTAATATCTTATTTAATTTAAAACCTTTTACGTTTGTTGCATATTTCCTTATGTCTGTCTTTTTATTGTCTTTTATTATGAAGCACTTTGTGATGTCTTCTCTTGAAAGTTGCTGCAGTAAATGCATAAAAACAAACTTACTTACGTACCTCCTATTGAGATGGAAAATTTCCAAATCAGGTTGGATTTCAATTGTGTTGCACTTTTAAAGGACCAATCTGCCAGATTCAGGGGGATCTATTGGCAGAAATGGAATAATAACCACCTGGAAATAAGAACTATTGTGTTTTTGTTGACTTTAAACCCTTTATATCTCCATAGAGAGCGTTTCTTCTTCCATGCCATGTTGCACTACCATGTTTCTACAGTAGCCCAGAGAGGACAAACTGGTTTCAGAAAGGGTTTTTCGTGAGTTTTGCGGCTAACATCGCTTCTCCTACATGGGGAGGGGTAGTCGGTTGCAATCTGCAACCTCACCGCTAGGTGCCAATAAATCCTACACGTCGGGGATTGAGCACAGTCTTAGACCGAAAACAACAGTGGAGAGCTACACTTCAAAAAAATAATAATAATAATAATAATAACTCATAATACTAGGTTTATCCACGTCTGAGCAGCCAGCCCAGGGAAAGAGAAATCAAAGGTTTTGAGAGGCGTAGCTAAGAATACCACACAGAGCCAAAATAACATATAATAAAAGTCAAAGCAGAGGAGAAAAAAAAAAATCCAATTTATTTGAGGTTCCCAGGGTGCCCACTTATGCTGAAGCTGCACAACCACTTTCCACAGTTTTTTACTTTTTCTATACCACTTGTGAAGAGTACGAACACCAAAAACAAGATCGATCTTACCTCAGACTTTCATTTAAAACAAGCGAACAGCAGCCTTTTGCCTTTTTTGCTCGGTGAACTCTTGTCGTCTTTATTTATTTATTGTTTGGTTTCCACGTGTTCTGTTATTTTATTTTTTTTAACCTTTGCATGTCTTCTTCTCTTCTCTCAGGTGGTCGTATCTACCCGGTGTCGGTGCCCTACTCCAACAGCCAGAGCACCAGCAAAACCAGCGTCACCCTCTCGCTGGTCATGCCGTCCCAAAGCACCCTGACCAACGGGACAAACACCGCCTCCACCCTGGAGGAAGGGACCCCCACACCAGGGTAAAGCTCAGTTTGTCTCCTGTCCCTTGTCTTAAGCTCGATTTCCACTCATGTGTGTCTCTCCTTATTCCTTTTACTTCATTTTTCCTGCTGCGAATACTCCGAATTATTTATTTTTTTGCCTTTTTTGTCCCACTGCTGCTGTGTTTTCGTTGGATAAACTTTCCTTTTCACTCCCTCTTCCCCACTTCCTGCTGTTGAACATTCTGGATAAGCCTTTTCTCTTCCACATCCCACTGCCGTTGTATCATCGACGCGAGCTTCGTTCCGACTCCCCGCTGCCGCGTTTATTTTGGATGTGTTTTAGATAAGCACTATTCTCAACTCCCTCGTCCTTCCCTTTCTATATTTACTTTGGGTAAAGCCGGATTTTCACTCCCCTGTGTCCCTCCGCCGTTACGCTTATTAATGTGTAAAGCATGGTTTCCACTTTTCCCCCCGTCGCTCCTCCGCTCCGTGTCCTGCGTATCTTGCCATGGTGCCCTTCACAGACCGGAGAAGGGGGAACGCTGATCAAGTGCAGCTGGAAAAAGCGATTTAACACTGAACTTTTCATCAACAGTAGCACATGCACTTGACATATAATTAAATCAGTAAAACTCTTTACGGCTCGTTTTTATTGTGATTTCGTTCCAGTCACTGCAGGAACGTGTTAATGTTTTCACTGAAATGCCTCAAACTCTGTGAAACCAAACACACAGACATCATAATTTGTTTTCTCTTCCAATATGATATTGAATTTGATATCAGTCAGAATTATGTCACCAAACATAGTCATGCCTTGCTGGATGATGCATATTCAAATCAGCAAAACAATAAGAGCGATAAAATAAATGAAAATGAGGTTCAGCACTATCAATACATTGTTTGACTTCACTAAGGCTCAGAAAGTCCCATCAGCAATGCTTATTATGTACCAGGAACCCTGACAAATTCATCAATACAACAATATATATAATATATTTACAACATCTTACATTTTTTGTTGTTTTTTTTACTTCACAAAAAGTCTCCTAGAACATGTAGAGTAGTACCTACATGCAAAATGAAGGCATTTCTGAATAGCCTAACTTGTGACTAATAGAAGTAACATAAAATATAGAGCTGCAATGATTAGTTGATTCGTCGATTTTTAAAAGAAAATGAGTCAGCAACTATTTTAAGTCATTTTTTAAAGCAAAAATGCCACAAATCCCAGCTTCTCAAACATGAGGATGAGCTATTTTTCTTAAAACTAAATCAAACATCTTTTGGTTCGACTGTCAGTGAAGAAATCACCGTGGCTTCCGAGAGACCGCAATTATCATTTCACCGTTAAAATGCTTAATTGATCAATTGAGAAAAATAACCAGCGGAAACTGATTATGAATATAATCATTAGTCGCAGCCCTAATTAAGAAAAACTGTCTCGCTGAACGAGAATGAAACGAAACACAAACGCTTCACCGATTTATTTCACCAGGATCGTCTCATTTCTCTGCAAACAAAAGCTTATTTCATTACAATCATTTGGAAGATGCAAAAAAAACAAAAAACAAATCAATTCATAGTATTTTTATGGCTTGCAGGGAACGAACTGCAGTGAAATTGGGTATGAAGGTTAATTAGAGTCCGCTCAGTTGGTCTTCCTTGCTTTTTTTTTTTTTTTCATGTGGTAGTGGTGGAGACTAACAAGTCTGTTCTCAATCAAACGTTGCAACAGCGAAGTAGCGTCAGGAATAATTGATATTCACAATCACAGGAAGCCGTGCCCTGAAGGCTTCTGTGGTTACAAGACAAACATCTTTCATAAAGGCGTTCATATCAAAACAAAGCAACAAAGCCTTTCTGTTTCTTTATTGGCATCATCAGCATGCTCGGGATTAATCTGCAGTCAATCAGGTTCCCGAGCCGGAATGATCATTAGTGTAATATGACTAAACATGTGTATAACTTTGCATTTTGACTGTGTCTTGTAGCTGCAGGGTTGCCGCATGCGCGCACGCTTTCTTTCTCCTTTGTTGCCTTTTTTTACTCGGACGTCCACACGGAGCGCTTCTTTATCTTCTCTCATTACCTGCACTTCCATTCTGTTCCTGTCTGTCACTCACTGTTTGACTCACGGTCTATATTTCTCTTCCTCATGGGCCCCGGCTTTCCGATATCCATCCTACGCTCTGTCCTTACTCTCCTTTTTTCCTTTAGCACCTTTCACCCAGCTACCTGCCAAACTTCCGTCGATATCCTGCAGCCCATAATTGAACTCCCTTTTTCCCCCCTCCTCCCCCTTTCTCCTCTTCCCCATCTCCCTCTCTCTACCTCCCTCTTCTCTCTCTCCACCACCCCTCCTGCTCCCCGTCCTCTCCCTCTCTCCACCTCTCTCTTCTGTCTCTCCTCCCACAACGCGGACCCCTTTCTCTCCGACGAAACCCCCTCTACTTCCTCCTACATCCCCACCCTCGTACCTTTCTCTTCCTCCTTCCCCGACCAACCCCCTTTCTCCTCTTCCTTTTACTCCTCCACTCTCCCCAGCAGTCAGAGCCCTACGGCCACCCTCCAGTCCACCAACACCCAGACGCAGAGCTCCAGTTCCAGCTCAGGAGACGGAAGCCTGTTCCGCCAACGGGGAAGCCAGGCGGCGCAGCCCGACGAGACGGGCAGGGTCCCACCCTACGTGGACTTTAGTCAGTTTTACCGTCTGTGGGGAACTGACCACAGTGACGGTCAGAGCACCCAAGGAGGGCTGGGACCCCAATGAAGGGGACCAGGAAGGTGCTGGCTGCCAGTCGGAACAGGATGGACCCGGTTTTCTTGGTGGCAATGAGGCGGACGGATTGTGAAGGGACAAAAAATTAAGGGGCAGTTGGGATTAATGAAAGAACTCTGTTAATGTATCATAGCTAAAAATAAAAAAAGTAGGTGACATAAAGGTGCATGGGGACGCATCGAGGAAGGACTGGGGGTTATCGAGGTCTTGCTATCAAAGAGCCGGTGACGCCATTGGCGCTGACGAGATACAAAGTAGCATCGCCGCTACAAACCATGAGATGACGTTCCCTCTTCTGTAATAGAGGCTGGTCTATTATATGATTGTGAATATATGTAATCCAGATTGTAGCCACTTTTGCCAGATGTAAAAACATGTAACTGCACATAGGATTCTCACAGACCTTGAGAGTTTGTGAAGTCGAGAGAGAGAATGCATAAGGCCTTAAAAGTTTTTGAATACCAATGGATGGGCTTGTAAGTACTTTTTTTTTTTTTTTATTTGTAATGAAATTATATCACCCAAAGTAATCAATAGGCTCTGGCTCCTCTTGATCATAGCACACCTAATCACTATTGACTATGCTATTGATACTATGGTTTAAAATGAATGATAATGAATCATGGAAGCCGCAAAGACACAATTAGAACCGTGAACCAAGAGGACGAACCTCATGTTTCATTGTTCAAAACATGTTTCTACAAGCGAGATCTTCAAGTGTCATTCCTTTTAAGATTTATAGTTTTAGTTAATGCGACATCACATGACATAGCCCAGACTTTCAATCAAAAGGACATTGGTGGGGGCTAAGGGGTAGTCTGCAGAGTCTTCGGCCATGCTAGCGGCTAATGCTAGCATGTCGACAATCAAGTTTACTCAAAACTATAAATGTCGAAAACCTGCAGATGGCCCCCAAATGAAAGGTCAGGGCATCGCGAAGTCTGTAGGGTTCATCATCTGGGGAATGGACCAATCCAGCGTGTAGACGTCGAGGTGTTTCACTTGATAAGATTTTTACCAGCTGGTGGCACCAAAGGGAAAATTCAGAGGATCATCAAAGTCTGTAAGATATATCGTCTGGGGACCATGAATGTCTGTATAAAAATCGAATGGAAAGGCTATCCAAATGTTGTTGAGATATTTCAGTCTGCATTGAAGCGATGGATGGACCGACATCACCTTCCATAGATAGAAAGAAAAATACAGCACGGTTAAACTCTTATTTAGAAAATAACTGATCATTAGTGTCATTCTGAGGAAACGAGAGCAGCTCATCCCTCTTTCTTAAACATATGTCAACTCCAGTTTGTTAGCCACAACCAGCCGTCAGCTCACCTCTTTGACATTCAACATGCATAAATTCCTTTGAGTGAATGCATCAATTTTCTTCGGCTGGAAACAGCAGACCCACCAACACTTACAGAATACAAATGCACTGACTGGCTACTGCAATAAAAAAAAATCCCATCATCAAATATGGTATTTTAAATAATAATCTGAAGGATTAATACTTGAAAAGTATTTGAAGAGACCTTGGGAATTTAATTTGATGCCTGAGTATGCCTGAGACCTTGGGAATTTAATTTGATGCTTGAGTTGAGTAAAAAGTTAATCTTCCAAAAAAACAAAGTCTGCTCATGCTGTCAATGTGTGTTTTTTTTTTTAAATGCAGTATCAGAGCTCCACTGTCATGAAATATGAAACTTCAAGTTAAAGACCTCAGGTTTACCATAACAACAATGTTGACTCTTTGGCCATGAAGCGTGGTCTCCTCGTTCGAACACGACAAGGAAGGAAGGAGGACCTCTCTTGACATCTCAACGGCATGGCGTTGATGGATGGGGGGAAGCGTGGAGACTTGAGCGGCGGCAGCAGACTGTTCTTGCGCAGTGAAGTAAAAAATATGATTGGCCATCATGTGATGGGTGACGGGGGAGAGTGAGTGGGGGAGGCAGGGTTCTACGGGAGGAGCTGGGCGATTGTTGGAGCAAATGGAGCCATCCATCAAATTCAAACAGTCATCACTCTTCGGTTTTTCCATCCCGTACCCTGTCTCGATTTTTAGAATCACCAGAGCAATAACCAAGTTAGTACTCAGTCGCAAGCATGACATTTTAAACCGCATCTCTGGTTAATTGTGCTTCCTACCACCTCCTGCCTCCTGCTAAATCACTGTCATATTTACCTCAGCATGGGCGCCCAGTTTACACACAGAGACCTCCACCGTAACATACCTGTTCTATGTGATATTACTCAAGCTAGTACCTACACTGAACATCAAAGAAGTAGACCTCAGACTCAAAAAAAAACCTTGTGCGAATCAGCTTGATTCTGCACCTTCCATGTCCTCCTCATACGTTTGCATTATTGAACATTAGATCTCTAGTAAGAGTTCTTATATTTGTGTTTTTATTTGTCAAAATGGTCTATATTTTCCTTACTGAATGTCGGCCCTCGTCCTCCCGCCTCAGCAACTCTTATCGAGGCTTCTCCCCCAGACTATAGCTTCTTATCTTCTGCTAGACAAGGCAAGGGAGGGGTTGGAATAACAACCATCTTTTCTTACTTGTTTACCTGCACTGAATGCACCTTTTGGAGATTTCTTAACCTTTGAATTTTTAGCTATGGTTAGTGTAATTCAACTTGCATGTAAGCAACTGTTTAGATACTAGAGCCTCGGAGTTTATGGATCTTGTTTCTAGACTTGAACCAACGTGTGAGGAGTGCCAGTCACAACTGTAGAAATACACTGGACCTAATTTTTACAAACTGATGTTTATGTTTCATCTGTTTTTTCAGGTTCCAGTTTCTGATCACTCCTGTGTCTTTTTCAGTGTTTCTCTCTGCACTCCAACTAAGTGTTCAGAGCCTGATACATATACAGTTACATATAGGCTACTAGCTGAGTGTTTACCTGATATACTTGACTCCTGAACAGTGTCTTGCTTTTAACACTTGACTCTGTTGCTCCTCTCACGACTAGAAAAATACACATGGATGAAATCGGCGCCCTACTTTTCAGATGACATTCGTGCACAAACAGATTTGTAGAAAGCTTGAGTGCAGGTGGCGTATGACAAAACAAAGACATGTTTCGCCTTGTCTGGGTTGAGAGGTTTAAGAAGTATAAACTCGCACTTCCAGCTGCTTGGACAGCACATGACTCACAATGGAACAGTAATAAAAATAATCTACGGTTTCTATTTGACACTGTTGCTAAACTCGCACCGGATATCTCTGTCAGTAGCAGATGATTTTCTGAAATTGTTGACAAATAGGATCGACTCAATTAGAGATAAAGTCACTGGACTGCGGTCCCTTCAGAATGATGGCTATAAGCTTTGATGGATGCCGGTACTGTGACTCAGACCAACTGCACTCTCTCATAGTTTGAAATAATTTCCCCTGAGGCCTTTTCCAACCTGATAAATGTTTCCAAACCTACATATTAGAACCTGTACTGTCAAAATGTTCAATAAGTCTCTTTCCACAGGCCTTCAGCCTTTAAAACTGTCATTATTAAACTGCTGCTGAACAACCCTAACATTGATTTGTAAATTCTGAACAATAGACTAATTTCCTTTTATGTCAAAATTACTTAAGAGGGTTGTCAACTAACTGCCTCAATCTGGCTTTCAGTCCTGTCATTCTGCTGAAACTATCATGATTAGAGTAGTCAATGATCCACTAATTACTGTTGATTCTGATTTATCTTGTGACTTGAGCGCTACTCTCGACACCGTGGATCACAGCATACTTCTAAACTGCTGGGAGAAGTTTGGTGTACTCCAGGGATCAGTCCTTGGTCCTATGCTTTTTAAAAAATATATATTTACATGCTTCCCCTTGGTGACATAATTTGCAAATATGGCATTTATGTGCACTGCTAGACTGACGATACATAGCTATATGTACCTGTAAAGCCAAATGACCCTTCCCAACTCCTAAATTTAGAGGAATATCTATCAGAAATATTTTTTTAAAAATGGATGGATATGAACTTCTTGTTGTTCAACACTGATAAAACAGAGTTATTAATTGTTATTATTACTTATTACCATCAAATCAACCATCAAAACCTTGGAGTGATTTTTGATTCTTGTCTGACATTCCAGTTTCATATCAAGGCTATTACACATTTTCATCTTATTAATATTGCTAAAAATCCAGTTGTGTCATGCTAAAACTGTAATCCATGCATTTGTATCTTTCCTACTTGATTATTATATATATTATATTGTTTTCTCTGGTCTTCCTAATTGAGCCACTAGAAGTCGTCGGCTTGTTCAGAAAGCTGCAGGTAGAATCCTGACAAAAACTAGAAAAAGTGACCATATCACCAACACTTGTGCAAGCTAGAGCTGATTTTAAAGTTCCTATTTTAACTTAACTATAAGGGCCTTGCATGGAATTGCACCACCTTATCTATCAGAGCTAATTATACCATATAAACCAGCATGCCCTGTTCAGTCTCTCACTGCTGGTCTCCTGGTCATTCCTTCAGTTAACAAAAAAAAATCAGTTGGCTTCAAAGCATTTGCCGACTGTGCCCCTTATCTCCGCAATGGCTTTCCATTACATGTTAAAGAAGCACATTAAGCTGAAATCTTTAAACCAAGACTGAAAATCTACTTATATTGCAGTCTCCCCTAGAACTTAGTTGAATCCATAATCGTTTAACATCCTTTTAACAATGATGATTTTTTTTAATGTGGCTGTTTTAAGTTTACTATCTCATTAGCTTGCTGAATGTTTTGTCCTTTGTATTCCTTTATTTGTAAAGTGTATTGGGACCATGCTGCATGGTGATTCTGCACTTTAAATAAAACCAATCGACTGATTTATCTTACGCTTTTGGATATCAATTTTTGATATTCATTGCATTTCAGGATGCAGGACAATGGAACTTTTTCAATTTAGTAGTTTCCCCTCACAGACCTCATACTGATAGTGTTTTCCAGAATTACTTTCAGGCAGGAAGAGATGAGCAAAAACATTTCACACACCACCAATGAAAGATGTATTCAGGTAATTGTAACTATGGAGATGACGTCTGAAATGATGTCAGATATGGCTGGAAATATCTCAGCTACACTTGGAAATATTGCATTGTCTGCTTTTGGCTAGTGGATGCATCTGTGGGAATAAAAATATGTTTTTATTAAAACTTTTTTTTTTTTTTTTTAACAATTGTAGGACCCTTATTACCGCCAGAACTCCTTCCATTGGAAGTCATGAGTTAATCTCATTCCCTAAATTAACTTGACACTGTTATGAAACCCTAATTGGCTTAATCAGGGAAGTGATTAGAAACACACAAAAAGGTAATAAATGGAAGATTAGTAAATTCACATTAAACCCTCAAATCACAAGTTGGCGCTTAAGCGTTACAGAGTGTTGTTTAGTATCAAAGCAGACACATGGCATGTTACTAATTGCTCATTTTAGGGGTAATTGGTGTTTTTCTCTCCACTCAGGCCTTGACATAGTTTTCCAAAAGTGGGTTTAATTAACTTGATTGCTCCTTATAGGAAATCAAGGGATGTTAAAAGTCCAAGGTGAATGATGTGAGCTTAAGCTGAGCTGCCGCATAGACACAGTGAAATGTAACTCATCTGGCTTTGATGGAAATAATGTATCAAACATCCTGTGTTCTCCTTGTGTACCTTTTTGTTCGATTTTCATGCTGTATGATTTTAATCTGCTGCATGCTGCCAGATATAGCGCCTTGCTAAAGTGAAATGTATTCTGAAAAACCATAGTGTAGAACAAGTTGTGATGGATGATTTCAGGGTGAGCTTGATATAAGCGGGTGGGCTTGGGCGATGACAAGTCCGGGCTGTGTTCCAGACACTTTTCTTTTTTTTTACTTCAAGAACAGAACTTTTGTCTAAAACAGCCAAGCCATTATGCAAAATTATACTTAAAAGGATATGTTAATATTGTTTTCAGACCTTAAAACAATCTTCATATTCCCATCTGTACATAACCAGATTTTAGTATGCTGTAATTGTTCCTCCTTTCCATAAAGGCACAAAGAAATCCATTCATAAAGCAATTTTTATGTAAGGGATGAGGGACAAAATCCACAGTCCTCCAACTGAAATTAAATAGCCTTTTTTTTCTTTTTGGTTCTACTACAGCATACATATCAGTTCTGTAAATCAGTACAATATCAGTTCTGAAGGGAAAATGTATATTTTAAATTGTTTAATATCATAATTGTGCCCCTTAGTTTTGCGTTAACTCAATTAAATACTGTCCTGCTATCTGCTTACATAAACTGGAGTCCTTCTTTCAATACAGCAATTCAAATCTTGAATAAAATGATCATGTGGCGTTTCGATCATAGGCAGAGCAGGCGGTCGCACTGAGCCTGATTGCATCCTGCAACACAACACAAACCACAGACGCTGAACAACAACCCGCATTAGCTTTCCTGCTAATGTCTCCTTCTTATCTAACTTACAAACATGAGCACATCTTGTCTTCACACTTTAGCTTGTTGAACGAGCCTCCATACAAACATTCATCAGGTTAAAGTGTGATGTGCAGTGTGTGCAGCAAGCTAGGTCGCTATTTAGCTATATAGCATGTAAACACACCTGCAAATACCATTTCGGACATTTAGATACTGGTTTGGCTGTTGGCCTTCAAAGTCCCTGTTGGTGACATATTGTTTGCCCATGATTTGTAGCCATAGCAGTTTGTTTACTTAGTTTAATATCCTTATATAACACCAGTAGCCTGCCAGCAAATGTCAGTCAAACAAGTCACCAACATGCCCCTCCAGCCGGCTGAGAAAAGTATTTTCCATTGACCTTTTTCCTCATTCTAATAACATAAAACTATTAACAGTACATTTAAAAAAAACATATTACTTTTGCAAAGAGAGATAATTTAAATGTGATTTCAGGTACAAGAAAAGTTCAGCAGTTCAGCAGAAGTTAATACAACAGGCTTCAAATGGGTTTGTTGCAAAATTTGTCTTTCTACTTCAGAAGTTCCTTTTTGTGCTCGCTGTCTGCCAAAGCACAAAGAGGGAATTTTGTGCTAAGAAGACAAATCTTCCTGCTTTTTTTTCCAGATTTACTGCTAGAAAGTTTAGTCCCATGAAACATGCTCTTGACAGTCAGACTCGCAGCACAGATGGGAAGACTAAAACACTTGAAATTCCGTTACACTTATTTTCATCACCCACAATCATCAGTTGCCAAATCCTGAGCGAGCCTCACATGAACATGGTTTAAACGCACTAAGTGAAAAAGGACTCTTCCACAGTTTGTCCCTCAAATAAAGCTTTTATAGGGCTGCTGTGCTTTTGAACATGACTTTTACTCCAACAGAAGTCATGTTTTAAACATAATTCCTCTCCCAAAGTAAGCTACAAATTAAGCCCCCCACTTGCTGCCACTTGTTTTGATGTGTATTTCAAGCGGTCCATCAGATGGCAATGTGGAGCCAGATTTCCAGGATTGTCACTGACCATGCTGACAAGAGAGCCAACCTGTAACCTGAAGCTTACAGTCTCATTCACGATCACGCCAAAAACACCCAGGCAATATTAAATGTTGTGCAAGACACCAGATGCGATTCTGATCCTCTTCTTTTTGCAGAGTCAGCAGATAGAAAAATTTAAAAAAGGGAACGAGGCAGGCAGTCTCATTACACTCTGCCCTGTTTCTTTCTTTCCTTTTTTTTTTTTTTTTTTTTTTTTTATTATCCACCGGGGAGGAGTTAAAATGTTTCCAGCAACAGAATGGACCTGCCACTGTGGGTGTTTTTAGGGTGTAAACACAACCAATCTCTATGTTTGTGCAGGCCACACACACACACACACACACACACACACACACACATACATACACCTTCTTTTCACCTTTAATGGCAGAGCTTGTTAATGTCACCTGGAAGCAGGAGTTCAACCAGGACACAACAGACAGAAAGAGATTTACCTGGAACTGAACTTTTAACCCTGGATGTAGGACTGCATATTGTGCTGCAAAGGAAAAACAAGAGAATTTGAGAGGTAAATACACTGAAATATCTGTATGGATGAGGCGAAGAGCTCTGAGTGTGTGTGCGCGTGCGAGCGTATGTGCGTGTGTAAACAGATGCAGGCGTGACAGTGTGTCTTCCACTATTCTGGTTGTCGGAGAAATGCTATGATTTTTTTATTTTGTCAAGTGTCTGTAAATTCCTTCTGTGAGTGTAATGAAGTCTGTCGTTTTGTCTCTGAGAGCAGCACCACTGCTGAAGTTTAAGGTTTTTTTTGTTTTGTTTTGTTTTTTTTACGTGCAGCTTGCATGATAGAAACTGCCATGGTATTTGTGAGTTGTTTTAAAGGCAGTGATGAACAGAAAAAAATCATACATTTGTTTGCTAGCAACTTCGAGAGAAAAGAGATAAAAACAAGAACAAAAATTCACTGATATCTTACAGTTACATTTCCCAAGAAACAGGAAGTTATGAGTAAATGTCAGCAATAAAATCTTGAATACACCACAGACCACAACTTTTAGAGATCATAGGAATCTCCAGAGAATGTCTTTAAACTTATTGTTGCGTCTTGTACAGACAGTAATTTGACATTGGACCACATGGAGAAAAACTGTGATTGGTCACCTTTTTGTTTTTGGTCCTCTAGTCTCTGATACCAGTAGATATTGTTAAGAGTGAATACAACATGAGGCATGATGAAAAAAGGACATGAAAAAAACGACACCCGCTCTCTGACACAGTGAACCAAGCATACGGCGACTACACAAAATAGTCTCCTGTTCATTAAAGGGGACGTTTCATTGCACATTTCCAGATCTCTATTAATATTCTGGGGCTTTAATGGAACATTTTTGTGTGATTTACAGTTCAAAAAAACCTCTGTGTTTATCTTATGCAGCCACTCAGTTCAGCCTCTGTCTAAACAGGCAGTTGAAGCTCCTGTCTCTCTAAAGCCCCCCCCCTTCCTGTTGAGCCCACTCTGTTTTGATTGGTTAGCTTCTGGAAAATTCCTCCTTGGCAGTTTCCCAGTGACTCTGCAGGCTAAAGAAACAATACTAATCAGATGTCAGTTCTTATTATTGTGTCCGTAGTAGTAGCGGAACTCCACGTCAACTATAAGTCAAGTATAATAAATCAAGCTCACATTATAAACATGATATGTAAAAGTTCTTGTTTATAAGGGGGTAATGTGCAGGTCTGTAGACCCTTTTCACCGCAGTCACATTGACTTGTCAAAGCAGGAAAAGCACAGTTGTCAATAATACAATTAACAACGCTCCATTTCATGAATTGTCCATTAATTGCATCCTTTTATTTGTTTGTTTGTTTTGACTTTGGACAGAACTAAGCTAGTTGTTTCCTCGTGTTTCAAGTCTTTATGCTAAGCTAATGCTAAGCTTAGCTAACCATCTCCTGGCTCTAGCTCTATTTACCACACAGACATGAGAGTGGTATTGATCTTCTTATCCAACTCTCAGTAAGAAAGCAGATATGTTTAGTTAAGTCGTGAAGCCTAGCCATCCTTTAGCTCTCTTTCCCTTTTTGTCTTAGAAAACTAAAGCGGAGTTTAATCAGCCCTTTCTGCACAAACACACCTCCATGTCTCTAACCTCGCTCTGAGTCAGACAGTCTGATAGTCCGTCTCCAACTAACGATTTCTGTCTGTCACTCTGGAATTTTATCTGAAGGAAGTTTGTTGGTGGTGGAGCCCTTAAAGCCTGTTGCCAAGATGAACAGTTCACTTTCTCTGGACTCGGATCAAAGTCCTCCATAACCCTCATATCTCCAGTGTCATCTGAGTAGGCTCTTATGCTGAATACATTACATTCTGTATTTGGAGGTGTGTGTGTGTGTGTGTGTGTGTGTGCACACTTACAGTATACATCAAGGGAAATGAGATCCATGTGGAAAATCAGCAGAATTTTCCATTTTGGAGCAGTTAGACTTTTATATGTCAATAATAATTATTTTTAATTTGTCCTTTTTTTTTTAAGCACAAAGGCCAGGTTATGCTAGGGGGAAAAAATAGTTTGTTTGATGTGTTGTCAAGCCGAAATCTGACCAGGCATTCAATATTTCCAATAAAAAAACTTCATGAGATGGAAAAAGCTGCATAAAAAAATAAAAATAAAACTGTGAATCTGTGTTGTACACTACAGTGTCCACTAACTTCATGTAAATTCGTCCTTGAGGCTTTAATTAAGTTAAAGTTCTATATATTTAACATTATCTCATATGCACTGATGAAACACAGCCCTAGCCTTTTATTTATGTATTTATTGTTCGCCTAAAAGGTGTCAAATGTAAGTAAAGCATGCAAAAGAATGTTGGAATCAGTCTGCAAAATACACACTGTGTTTACATTTCATGGGCAGCGACTGTAGAGCAAAGCCTGGAAGAGTTCATCAGTTCATGTCACAGATTTGATCGGGCTCCAGGTATTACACGGACTAACGTCATAATCCCGCTTTATAAGACAGTCCCCTGTTGTCGGGGGGACAAAAAGCTGTCATACTGTGCGACGCTGACAGGCTGATCTCAATATTTGATAAAAAAAAAAAAGCACCTCAGGCAGAAGGAGCCTGAGGTGCGGGGTCTATAAGCTTCCCTTCAATGGCGACTGACTGCTCAGAGGGAGAACAAATGAAGGCTGTGAAGTTGAAGATCTCTGGTTGATATCAGGGATGTTACATTCCTGAAGGCCAAACATCGGGCTATATTTACTGTATAACTAAGGTGTTGCCAACTCCAGTGATTTACTGCACAAACACTTGTTAAAAAGCAGGCTAAGTCATAGGCCATTGTAAGTCTGAGCAGTATCGCTGCTGCCAAACAATGAGCACCTGGACTTTATCTCTCCTCTAGGCTGTGGTCATAGAAACTAAGTCTAAAAAAGTTAAGAATAACAGTATATTACAAAAAAAAAATATCTGCAACTGGAAATCACAAACACACAATAACTTTTTTTTAAAAAAGGTTATTTTGTCAGATCTTTTTAAACATTTGATTTGGCTTTACAGACACAATATTATGTGGCGCAATAAGTCGGCGTGCTAATCTCATTGTGAGTCATCACCCTGAACGAAGATAAACATTGGTAAATATGAAAAAAAGCTCAAGTTTATTTGCACCTTGCTTAGTCAGCGCGACCCAGCCGCAGCAGGGCACACATTGTCTTAAAAATGAGAGGCAGCTTTTTACAGCAATGAGGTATATTTAGCATATCAATCCACTACAAAGGATAACAAACAGTGCACTGCAAAACATTAGCAAACACAAGTATGTCTCCACAAACTGTCAGAAGCTGGAAGACTTCCCAGACCTGAGTTTGTGAAGCGTTTTGAAATGATCCAGCTTGCAGACACAGCGGTAAGCTAATTGAACATATTCGGTGTGGTTGCTGAGTATGGTGGCTGCTTTTAGGCGTCTATTAGTCCTGATTGTTTTAGCGATAGTGGCATGGCTCTATGATAGGTCCAAGATAATAAAATATCTCACCAACTATTGTATGCATTGATTGATTTGGGTCCAGATATCCGTGGTACATAGAGGATGAATCCTATTGACTGTGGCGATCCCCTGACTAGAATCTAGAAAAACCATGTGCTTGACTTTTGTGGCTTTGGTGAAACATCTTAACAACTATTGTGCGGATCGCCATTTGGTACACACATTCATGATCCCCCATGGATGAATTGTAACTTTGTTATATACCTGCAAAACCAAAAGGCATTTCCATTGCCTCCAGTGCTGTGTAACTGTACTTTTGTGTTTAGTTCTATCAGCAAATGTTGGCACACGAAATTATGGTTGAACGTGGTAAACATTACCTGATAAACATCAGCAATGTTAGCATTGGAATCATGTCAACGTTTAGCTCAACCTCCCTGCACATTGAAACCAGCCACGCAGAAATAAACAGGCCACACTAGGAGCAAGGAATGCCAGTAGAAACAAGCTAGCTGCTTTTGAGGGAACTTGCTTTTGTCAGGTAAAGACACGGGAGACTTGTTTCAGAAATAAGTACGTTTACGTTTAACACTGGTGAAATATGGATTCAGGGTTTCTCTTCCACACACATCCCCTCTTGGGTCTCAATCAGTGAGCCTTAAGATCATTTCAATTCTAAAATTACACGTTACTGATGCCTTTGCACCCACTAAGTTGAAGGTGGTCACACTGGTCAGATTGGGGGGAAAAGAATGTCAAAAAGCTGAACGCAGGTGGTGAAAAACACATCTTCAGATTCAGTATGACATCTATAAAGACAGACTTTGTATTTATAATTTGGAACTGAGAAATGCTACTGTCGACAAGCTAACAAACCCTCCTGTGTCAGTAGCCTCTGAACTTCTATCCACCAGGGCCTGTAATGTATTTGCCCGATCAGACAGCTGCAGCTGCATCAAGAAAGTGGATCATATCATTTCAGTTCTCAGGTCTTTCACACTGGCATCCTGCCGGTCAAAAAAAATCTATTTCAAAATACTACTGTTGGTTTATAAAGCACTGAATGGTTTACATTTCTGACCTTCTGCCTTTATTATTATATTATGAACCATCCAGACCTATTGGGTCATCTGGGACTGGTCTGCTTTCTATCACCAGAGTCGAAGCTAAACACGGAGAAGCAGTGTTCAGTTTTTATGCAGCAAATATCTGGAAGAAAATCCCAGAAAGCTGCAGGTCTGCTGCAGCTCTCACTTCATTTAAATCAAGGACTTTTCTTTTTGCTGCTGCCTCCTATTAAACCAAATAATTATTCATTTCTTACACTGCACTGGAACTATTATTCTTGTATTTCATACCTGTCTTATTCTATTTTAGCTCATATTTGTCTTCTGTTTTCTCAGCTCTTTAATGACTGCGCTTGATTGTATTTAAATGTGCTTTTATGGTGAGTTTCTTTTGCACTCTGTCTCGACGCCTTCAATGTTTTATGTAAAGAACTTTAAATCGCCTTGTTGCTGAAATGTGTTGTATAAATAAACTTTGCTTTGCCTTGCTTTCCTTGCATGCCGTTTTAAAGTAACAGGTTTTTTCTTGTGTATATTAAGAAAAAAAATTACTGCAATCCAAGTGAAACTTAACTATTACAATTGGTCTGTTTGTATCGCTTGAAATGTCTAAACTCTTGTGCCAATACCATGCCAGAGTTTCAATAGCAATACCAAAATTATATATCTTTTTCAATTTCTGTTAATGCTTTTTCTCTAAAACCACTTTTTTATGTAATAACAGAGTCCAAAGTTCTCAAATGTTCATTTTTTAAACACAAGCAGCTCTACAGGAACTTCAATAAACTACAAAAATACATTTGGTGTAATTATTAGGTGAATTAGGAAGTGTCTAACTAAAAAAAGCCCAGTCAAAGACAACTTTTGATTCTTGACAATTTTTCTTAACATCAGTTGGTGAAAGAAAAGGATTAAATCATCCTCTGAATTACTAGTGTGATTTTATTTTTTCATTGACTAACTACAACATAACTTGAGTTGTGGCTGGTGATGTACCTGCACACAATATTAAGTAATGGTTTCTATCCGAGTACTACAGATTTAGCTTTCTTAAAACTGCAATGCCCTATTCCCATGATTCTCAGATAACGATATGTTATATGCCCCAAAATACAACTGATATTCAGGAACCTGATCCCAACTGGAAGATGAATGCCTGTGGCTTAATGATGCGTTTATGTCATATGAGAGTTACCATACTTACCCGTTTCTGACTTGGAAATAGTTCATGTTAATGTCAACATCCATGTTGTATTACCACTGTGAAACTCGGATATTTTTGTATAGCTCTGATATATCCCATTTGGCACTTAATGGTGTCTGAAAAGCCAACAAACACGGATGTGTTGCCATATGTCCATGCACAGAATACATATTTTAACCCTAACACAACCTACTCTGCCATCGTCCATTGATGTTAACGCTTGCAAGTTGTAAAATGGGAATATTTCCCATCTCTACCATCCATCTCATATGATGTGAACACGGTGTGGACCCTTTTGATCTAAAGGAATTTAGACAGATACCACTGTAATATTTGTGCCTTATCTGTGCTCCAGGGTACCATGCCATTAGTCCAACGGCCCATTATTCCACAACCCCAATACTTCAAAAAACTTCCAATTAGACTGAAATCCCATTAGTTTGACGGCGTGCTATCCTGAAAACCAAAGTCCACCGCTCTGAAGGCCCGTTGCTCCTTTGCCCTTAATATTTTAATGTCTTTTGACGTGAAGATACCATTTACAAAACGCTTGCTTTTTAGTGCTTTTGATGCATACTAACCCTAACCTTAACGACGACAGAGGGGTAGTCTAATTGGATCACCTAACCATAAATAATGGCAGTGAATTCTCCTCCTACCCCAAATGGGCCTTTGGAGCAATGTTTGCTTTCAGGGTAACAAGATGTCAAACTAATGGGCTTTCAGTTCAATGGGACATTTTCTAACTATTGAGGTTTTGGAATAATGGGCCTTCAGACCAATGGGCAGTCCACTGCTACAGCTAGCTACAACCAGCTTATTAGCTTATCATAAAAGCTGTAAGGAAATCCACCTACCAGCACTAACTTATTATCTTACTTGTTTAATTGGTAGCTTTAAGTTTTTGTATGCATGAAACAAGCAAGACATAACTTGTTAATAGGCTAAGCTTACCAACTGGCTTCAGTCTCATTGAGTGGACACATTGATATTTGTCTAACTCTCTACAAGAAAGTGAATACAGTAGGGCACGTTTCCCTAAATGCTAAACTCCTTTAAGCTCCTTTAAAGATCCCCTCCAGACATCTTTTAATATGTATGTAAAATACTCTACTTTGAATAATAATTTGGGTCTGATATGTTTTTTCCGCAAAAAAAAAGAAAACCCTTAATATAGCATCTACTTATTCTCCCTCATTAAAAACTTCCAGAATCTATAAATATCCAAATATTGTTCATTTCAGAGCTTTAAATGCTGGACACAAGATGGTTTAATTCATTGAAAAGTCCATTATCAGTGTTTGAGTCTTCGAGTTGCCGCATCACAGTTGTGTCAGTTGAATATCGGCTTCCAAACTATCTGTAATGTCACAAACGTAGATCCTTAAAGCTGGATTGCCGATGAGCCCGGAGTAACTTTCCACTTTCAGCAGATGAAAGTGAAAGCAGCCTTCAACAAGTGTTAAACTGCACACATGCGGCATTCTGCACAGTCAAACATCCAGTATAGGAAGAAGAAGAAAAGCGAGAAGAAAAACAACAATGTTTAAGCAGGAAGGGAGGGAGACTTCTAGGTAACTTCTCTATCTGACACCCGCCAGACTTCACCTTCTTTGTCCCACTAAAGATACAAATCTACAAATAGCCTCACACTGTTGTCTCTTCATATTTCATCCATTCAACATGTTTTATTTCTGGTATGTAATGAGCATTGCGTCCTGGTGGGGGCTCTGTGAGGCCACAGACTTTTTTTTTTCTTCTTCTTCTTGTTTTTCAGCTTCCATTTAACATTGCTGGATAAATTCAGGGGATACCTCTCAGCTTGTAACAGTAGAAACGACAATAACAACAACAGTAACCACAAGTTCTCTGCCACTCATCCATAATATCCTCTGCTTTACATCTCCATCCTCCATATAAGACAGGCGCCCCCCCTTGTCCGCCGTTGAGGAGCATCATAAGCGGGGGAGGAGCTCTCTTCTTGCGGGGCTCCTCCTTCCACTCCCTCCGTTTTCTTTCACTTGCCCCAAACACACACACACACACACATACACACTCATTGTATCCACCTCCTCCTCCTCCTTCAACCACCAGCCTGCCCGATCGAGAGGGAAAGGGGGGGAAGATGATGAAAAAGGAGTAAAAAAAAAAAAAAAAGAGAGAGCGAAAGAGAGAGAAAGAGGAGTGCTGATGGTGGGGTGGTGGGGGGGTCTTATGTTCTTACGAGCGGAAAAGGCGTCACACCGGGTGCAGAGCGGAGGACGGAGGACGGAAGACAGGGATCACACTGAGAGAGAGAGAGAGAGAGAGAGAGAGAGGAGAGAGAGAGAGAGAGAAGACGGTGGGAGGAGGCGACAGCGGCTCGTAAACACGACAGAAAACGGCGAATAGGACGGCAGACACCCCCCACCGCCACCCCCGTGTCCCTCCTCATCACTCCATCTCCATCCCTTCTGCACCGTTTGGCTCATCCCTGCGCGAGAACCAGAGCAGCTCCTCTTTTTTTTACAAAAAAAAAATATTATTATGATTTATTATTTTAATCATCCAACTCGGTGTTTCGTAGAATAAATACCAGAGCAAAGAGGAAGGAAGGAAGGGAAAGGGGAGGCTGAGCCATCACCGCCGAGACCGACAGGATCTACCAGTGTTTAGGTCCTGTTCGGGACGATCATCGGGCGCATCCGATCCGGCGGATATAAAACCGGAGAGACGGGGCGAGGACGCTGCGAGATGACTGTAGAGTAACCCCGGCTGAAGAAGAAGAAGAAGAAGAAGAAGAAGAGAGAGAGAGCGAGATATATATATATCTACACCCCGGCCCCCCGGTTACCACCGAGTCTCCAGCATCACCAATGCGATGGCATAGCGGTTTCTGCAGCAAAACTACCAGACTCAGATCAGCAGATCGGCTCTCATCCACCATGAACCTCTGAAAGACATCCGACACAAGCACAGATGGGTAAGAAGAGAGATGCTCCGCTCTTTTATTGTTTTGTTTTTTATGTTAAAAAAAAAGAAAATATATGTATATAGAGATAGAGAGAGAGAGAGAGGCAGGCTGGGGAGGAGGGTGTTGGAGGTGAAGCAAGGGAGGCTTGTGACGTGAGGACCCCTGCCATTACACTTAGTGTTTTTTTAAGACTGCAATGTAAAAAAAAAAAAAAAGGGGGGGGGGTGTATCCGTGTCTGTGCGTGTGTGATGTTGGATGAAGTTGCCTCTCTCACGAAATTAGGGAGTAAATGAACAGATGGCCCTCTGCTGTTGGTCAGCATGGATGTAGCCCATATATGCATCCCAGTGGATTCTAGTCTATTTCTTGTCTTTTCTGTGCTGTCACGGTTTTTTTTTTTTAGGATCCTCCTAGTTGTGTGAGATTTAGTTGTTTTTTTTGTAAAAGAAACAGTCTAAGCTGGACATTTCAGCACTTAAACCCACATCCAAACAGTTGAGTGCCACATGATGAGATATGAAAAGTGTCCACTAATGTTGCCGTGTTGCCACAGGCTACTTCTTTCATTTTCACACCGTCACACCATCCATCCTCACCCTCCACAGCCACCCCTCAACCCTCAACCCTCCACACCCACCCCTCCCCACAACACCTGAGCTGACGGCAGCCTTTGTCGCCGTTACATCTCGCAATCCAGAGGAAAGCCCTGTTACACGTCACCTCGCCGCCTCTGAATCACCCTGCCCCCTCGGGCGGGTTGTCTTCCGTATGCGGCAGCCGAGCGAGCCTCGCTGACAAAAAACATTTTCATCTCTACCCCCCACCCCCACCCTCCACCCCATCCCATCCTCGTCTAGTCAAAACCAAAAGAAAAAACCACCACCACAACATCTGAATCTGCTGCTGCTGAATCCATTTCTAATTTCCCACGAGAGCAGGCCGGGGCTCCCAAGGTGGTGCTCAGGGGTCAGGTATTGATCCACAGAGGGGGGCCAGATGGGATCAAGTATACGAGGGTTTGTGTGTAAGCAGGCCTCTGATAGGCAGTTAGGTGTACAAATGAGTGAAGAGGCGGCGGCGGCGGCGAAGGTTGTGTGACTGTGGAGGAAACCGAGTCTGTGGGTCTCTCTCATTCCCCTTGATAACTACTGACAAGTTGCCCTCGAGCAAGGCAATTAATCAGCAATAACTCCATTAGAGCAGCTCGGCGGTGCAACAGTAGCAGACTGTAGCTGTACCTGGCAGCTCCCAGGTGTGAATGTGTGAAGCAGGGCATCGCTGATGAGCATGCTCAGTCAGTTCCCTCGGGACGGATCCAGCTTTATAAAGATGCATGTCGGGTAGAGGTAATTATTTGAGGATCTAAGGTCGCTCCGAGAGAGAGATCGCTTCACGTGCGCTTTTGTGTGGAAGATGTTTGGAGAGATGCCGCTTTTGATTTAGTCCAGTTGAACCCAGATGGCAGTGGGATGTATATGTTTCTTGTTTGGACAGCGAGTTAGCCCCGGATCTGTACCTACTTGGTAGTAAAGAGAGCAGAGTAGGAAAGAGTTTGATGCTGGAAGAAAGCAGGAAATATATGCTTCAAAAAACTACTCCTGCTTCTGCTCTGGTCCTCGTGGTGCTAATCTCACTGTGGCTTTAAATGGTCGGGTGACGCCCACGACCAACATCCTAGATCCCCCACATTTCAAAATAACAACAACATCAACAAAGACCACATCTCATGGGGATGCTGGCCTTTTTCACTCCACGGTGATGCTGATTCTGTGAGACAGGGCAGTGGGTGGATATATGTGTGAGAGAGAGAGAGAGAGAGAGAGAGGGGAAGGTAGGGGGGATAAACAGAAAATGTTTTTTTGGGTGGAGGGGTGGGGGGAGTTGCCACAGCTGGGAAGCAAACACAGCGGTCACACCTGGATATGTGTGCTCATTCTAGAGAGGCAGAGCGAATAGTATGTGAAGTGAGAGGTCAGAGCAGGGTGAAATGGAAAGAATGGATGGGTGTGTAGATAAGGATCTCGGGTCTGGGTGCGCTGGAGGAAAGGAGGGAGGGAGAGAGGGAAGGGATGTCATCCAGTCGTCCGTCTCACAGCGTTCGGACTCCAGAGATCCACCTGAGCCCCACAGCTGAAGCTCACGTCCTCTGCCAGATTTCATTAGAAACACACTCCTATGATTTCTCTCTCTTTCTCTCTCTCTCTCTCTCTGTCTCACACACACACACACAAACACTCTCGATTTCTCTTTCAGTTTGCTTCACTGGCATGACATGTAAATACATCGACGTTGCCAAAGCTAGAGGGGAAACGGTGGATGAAGGAGGAAGTCAGATGACGGTTGACTTTGAGCCGCAACGATGAGTCGATCGACTGTAAACTAGTCTGCCACTGTGTTTTGATAATTGATTAAGTAAAGATGCTGGCGTTTTCTGGTTCCAGCACTCGTACATGTGATTTTTTTTTTTCTACTTCTCTCTTAGTCTTCTGTGATTGTAAACTGAACAACTTTGGGTAGTGGACTGTTGCTCGGCACATTAAGGTTGCACTTTGGACATTGGGAAACATTTTCTGACATTCTACAGACTGATAATGAAACTGATTGTCAGTTGCAGTCCTAGCTGACAGGTCATTTGTCATCTGTTGTGCAAAACACCGTCATAGTATCTGGAAAAGTGCGGCTTTTTCAAAACTTTTGTCACGTTAAACATTAATATTTTTTAGTATTTTTGACAGGTGCAGAGGAAAATTTGATGTCTTGGTAAGAGTGGTTACAGTTTCTCTCTCACCCTGTCAAAAACAGTGAGGTGGCAAACACTGGAAGATATAAATTATAACTAAGAGATATGTAAAAACAACATTTTTTTCAGATTGCTACCTTCCACAATCTTTTTTTTTTTTTTTTAAACAGACTGTTGGTTATTTCATCACCTCGCAACCTTTCCCGCTCCTCTTATTCTTCCTTTTTTTCCCTCCCCTCCTCTCACACAGCTCTTTCATTATGTTGCTCCCACAGTTTTTTTTTTTTTTTTTTCACCGCCCGCGACTCAAGTTGCAAGGCCGAAACAAATGGCTTTGCTGGCACACAGAGAGGCTGTCGGTTAATATTGCCAGAGGTGATCTGGGTATGCAGAGATCAGCAGCCTCTTCCCCTTCCACAGCATCCTGTTTTGCAGGCTTTCCCTCTAAAAGGCGACCGCAGTTCTTCTAGGAAACAAGATTTGTGCTCTGAGTCACTCAGTGGTCAAAAAAAATATACTCTTAAGCCGCAATCAGATGACTTTTTAACTTTTAATTCATAGACCGGCTTATAATCCAAATTTAGGCCTCAGTCTTTTCCCAACTTCTTCTTCTTTTTCTTTTTTTTTTGAGAATGTAAGTCTGCAGGAAAAGACCACACAGCCAGGCTTGTTGGTGTAAGCAGATGGACGGACATCTGACGTCTCGCAGTGTGTGTGTGTGTGTGAACACCAGCAAAGCGCGGCAAAGACAGTTTTCGCGTCGCCAAAGTAAATTCCTCGATCCAAATTTTTTTTAAGGACGCGACCTGTGAATCGATGACTTTTGTCTGCGATCCTTGTTTTGCTAGTAAATGGGGCAGAGTGGATTGAATTCCAAGCCAAATGCGAAAGCCACAACCAAAATAAACCTCTCCACCGTGGTAAGATCAGAAAAGACATGATTTAGGGATATTTTACAACCTTGAACGTTGAATTATTTACACAGAATTACAGTGAAAGGAACACTGAAACAAAAGATTTGAAAGAAAGTTGTGCCTCCAAAATATTAATCGATTGATTTCTCTATAAAAATATCAGAAAAACTGTGAAAAATGGCTGTTTTTAATGTCCTCTAGTATAAGGTACTGTCTTCAAATGTCTTTGTTTTGTCTGATTGATAACCTGAACCCAAAGATACTCAGTTTACCATCATGTAAGCCAAATAAAAAGCATGAAATTGTTGCCTTTTGAGAAGCTGAAATCTATTTTTGGTGCATTTTTGCTTTAAAAATGACTAAAAATGATTATTTGCTTATCAAAACAGTCTGGGTTACTTTTGTGTGGATCGACTAATCGCTTCATCGAGTGATCCTCGCAGCTTTTTAAAACAGAAATGAAAGATTTTGGCACCGAATACGACACCGGTGCAGGGGAGTGCAGGGGAGTTGCTTTCTACTTTCGTCTTCGATCATCAGATCGGAACAGAAAATGAAACTAGTCTGTTCTCAAGATGTAAATTTGACCAGTTAATCATTTCCTGGGGCCTCTTGCATTTGAAAGATCGTGTCCTCCGGAAGCAGCTGCAGATGAGCACAGAAACAGATTGTGTTTATATTCACTTGTTTAGATGAAACTGCTGAGTAGACCGGACGAGGAGGGAGCAGCGGTAGCAGCAGAGTAATCTTCAAGTTAATATGAAAGATGCATGGCTTTTCAGTCGCTGCGGTTTGTAGATTACCTGTCTCTCCTCGTGGCGAGGAGTTCTGGGAAGTTGAGAAATTAGAGCAAAGGTTGAGTGAAACTGAATGATGCGGGAGGCCATATTTGTCCCAGCAGCTAGTGTTACTTCCTGCCCGGGGCGGTCTTTGGGATAAATATGCTCTTTATTCTGCTGGAAGTCAGTGGGACAAAGGGATGTTTTCAGCAGTGAGAGACAGAGGCAAAAATCCTGGTGAGCGCTAAAGTAATTACAAGACATAGCTCAGCGGAGAGTGAAAAGAAAGAAAAGGAAGGGGTGGGGAGGGGTAGGGGTGGTGGTGGTGGTGGTGGTGGGGGGGGTGTTGAAAAGAAACATGCAGCAACAGGAGAGATGCTGAAAAATAATCACTTTTTTTGGAGCGTTTTCTCTTCAGGTTCCTTTCTTCTTTCCCGCGTGTGTGCACCTCATTGCCTGTTGTTTTCCTTCTTTAACTGGGATCATACAGTAGAGGCCCGCTCTCTGTGTGCATCATTACCGCTGCGGGTGTAATCTCTACGGCGCAGGCGGGGTCGTGCCAGGCTCCAGGATGTCTAAACAGCATCAAGCTAACCCCACCAACAGGTTACGTACGGCTGAGCACAGACTGATGCTGCTGCTGCTGCTGCTGCTGCTGCTGCTAGGGGAATTAAGCTGTGTTCCACCTCTGATCTGGCATCTGTAGACACACACTCTCGGACACACACACACATACACACACACACACTACCGGGTTCCTGGCTGTGCTTACACTATTCCTGGAGAGAGAAACACACACTAAATACATATCTTTCCCTTTTTTTGACGTCTATTTCTGCGCTTTTTTTTGTTGTTGTTGTCGTGCAGCGGCGGTTATAATTTCACTTGACTTATCAGTCCTCCAGTGAAGTTCTCTCTCTCTCTCTCTCTCTATTTCGGTCTGCCCACACACCTCATATACACAAATTAAATGCACAACATATCCTGCATTACGATCACCCCCTCTGCCCACACACATGCTGCGGATCCTGTGTTGCGTTTGAAGACAGAAAAGAGGAGGATGGAGAGGAAAAAAAAAAAAAAAAAGGAGGGAAGAGATCTCAGAAAATGTCTTATTTCCTGGTTTGTCTCTCCCCTCCCCCCCCTCCTCCACGCCACCACCCCTCAACCCCAAGAGCTCTCATTAAGCAGTCGGACGGTGTTTGATGGGCTCGATGCAGGAACAGCTCAAAGTCCCCCTCCACCCTTCCCCCCTCGCCCGTCACTAACCTGCCGTCACCCGACAAGCTGCAGAGATAAAAATATCATTGCGCAGCTCAGCACATGAAAGGTAGCGGCGCCCTGGTGTTCTACTTTGACTCTGGGAAGCTCATATGTTACTGCAGAAGCTGTGAAGCTGCTGTTTTGCGTGCACAAGCGTAGGATCTTTTAATTTTTTAAATTTTTTTTTTAATGCAAGGTATGCCCGTGCGTAGGGGATTCATCGCCAGGATAATGTAACAGGTGCTAGACGTGTCGGGTGTTTTGTTTCAGGGACACACCTCCACCACCAGTCTGGTTTGGCAGCAGCGTCATTTAGACCAAGCGGATTTCGAAGCAGGAAACCTCAATCGTTAATTTCTCTCCCGGGTGATGACACGGCGGCGGGCTGAGCTGATAAAAAGAGTTTTTTTTTTTTTATGGGCGATGACACAGCGAGCCTCTGAGGCTGCGTTTGAGATGGGCAGTGTATTGGTATTTATAGGAAGTCGTCGCATTATTTATTAATTTATTTATTTATTATCTTGGTTGACATTGATGTCTAAATTAACAATGACAAACAAATTAAAACCCAGAGGCATCCCATCATTCGGTCTGAAATAATTTGAAAGGTCCAGTTTGACTTCCTGTTACCATACAGTCTAATGTGAGGAACTTCAGACTAAGGCTACACATAAGGATATTTTCAGTGTTGATTAATCTGTTGATTAGTCTCCCGATTAATCAATTAATTGATGTGTCAGGAAAAAAGTGTCAGGACAAATGTTCAAACTATTCAACCAGTAGTCCACAACCCCAAAATATTCTGTTTATTTTCATATATAACAAAATAAAAGCATCAAATAGTCACATTTTTGCTGGAGAAATAGATAATAGATACCATATTAATATACTTTGATTGCACTTTACAAGCTATTTATAGTTTGAATAAACAATATACTAGCTTTTACTCAAGCTTTCAACAACACCTCACACATGTCGAACTGGTGTTCCTGAGGTCAAGAATGAACCTTGGTGCGCATATGTTGAGCCTTGACTTTGTGTATCAGTCGTTATTATGATAATAAGGTTACAACGACTGCTCATGTTAAGCTGAGCTGGTTAGATGTTGTTGCCACTTGTGGTTTCCCCTTTGCGTCACAACTGTGTAACCCAGATTCACAACTTTGACCCAGTGAGTGTTACAATTTGTACAGTATGCAAAAACCCTACTATTATAATCACGATAAGGCGTCCGTTATTATGAAGTGATTTATTTTTAGGATGTAGAGTATCTGCTATTTCTGTCAGTCTGGAGTTGTTTACCGTGCGCGCTGAAGAGCAGATCGATCACTGTCACAGTGTGTGCTCTTCTCTCTATGTGCTCTGTGTTTAGAGCAGCATTTAGCATCCTGTTTCTTAACCGTGACCTTGCCTAAGTGCCGATGGCTGGCTTGTAAAGATTACTATCACGACACAAATGGTTTCACGAGTCGTCGTATTCGCCGTCACGACCGCAAAGATGGTGAGCTTTTGGCTGACACGCTCGAGACAAACAGCGTCGCGTCTGCACGGCTGCTGTGGTCTTACAATGCAGCGTTAGTCCCACTTAATAAGCCCTCCACATGCTCTCTCTCTGTCTCGCACAGGCACACAAACACACTCTGTCTCAGGTGGGGTCTTGAGGGGGCAGCTGTTGTTGATGATGAAGTATGGATTTCTGCTCTTGTGGGTCAAACTGAGTGTGCCTGGGCTTTATGTGGGGGTGGATTGAAGAGCACTCCACACACCGCCGCTGTTTGTCAAGGACCTGACTGACGGTCCAGCATCGCAACTTTCTCCTTCCTTAACTCGCCCGCCCTCCTGTCTCCTTTGCTGTTCAGAGGGTGCTCCCCTTTTCTAAATAAGGCAGTTTCTCCCTCCATGTCCTCAACCCCCCTCCCTCCCTCCCCCTCCTCTCTACACACTGCCACTGTGTCTCCTGTCAGGCCGCCAAAGCTGAGTTTACCACCGGGCCAAAATAGAAGTTGTCTGTCCTTGAGTATGTCTCACTCTCTCTTTCTCTCAGCGCCCCGCTTCCTATCTCATCACCCACTCTCATCGCCCCCCACCCCCCCACCCTTTGCTCGGTCACCTCAGTGTCACCTTACAGCTGTGTCCCACCGTGCTCCCACGGGAGACTCACCTCACAGGGAGGAAAAATGGTCCTGACCTGTGCTCGACCCAGCATGTGTGTTTATCGAGGCTACAGTGCTGGAACGTACCACTGCTGCACAGTTTATAGGGGGGTTGCCAGTTGGAAATCTAACAGAAATTAGGCCTGGGTCAAAGATGAAGTATGTAGATATTTCTTTGTGTGTTTAGTCTGAGTGTGTGTAGCAGATGGTTGTTGTATCATGGAGGACGAAACATTTTCTGAAGAGAAAGTTAAAATGATGAATACCGAGTGTAATTCTTTGCTCGTTAAAGAGTTTCAATCAGGTCAAATGATGTCTATGCATCTAACTTTGGCTGAAAATTCATTCCATTTTACTTATAAACATGTTTCAACAGCATTTTAGTGACTCTTTTTGAACCCTAACAACCCCAGAACTGAACAAATCGCAATGTGCACGTCATACAAATACACCACTGTGATTTTCTCTTTTCAGTGATAACCGTATTTGTGACGTCCAACAAGAATAAATGTACATAAACCCCAGTAGAAATCATAGTAAAAGTGCTCTTAATAACCTCAAATATTACCACATAATCACCAAAGTTTGTCATTTAGCCAATATACCAACTGTAAAGATGCTAGCTGTAAGCTAGCTAGCTAGCAACAAACACAGCAACCAGCTCAACTCTTAGCATCCACTTAATGACTTTACATGCAGTCCTGCCGCCTCTTACGTTTACTTAGGTTTCTGTCTGAACACACCTTACGACTAGCTTGTCAAAATTGTTTGTTTTGCCACTGATATTCTCCTCTATCCATTCAGATATGGATACACGGATTAGAGCTGCAATGATTCATCGATAAATAACCGCCAACTACTTTAATAATGGATTAGCCATTTGGAGTTATTTTCTGAGAAAGAAATCTTTAAATTCTCTTGTTCCAGCTTCTTAAATGTGAATATTTTCAGGTTTCTTTAGTCCTCTATGATGATAAACTGAACATCTTTTGGTAGTGGACTGTTGATCAGGACATTTCTAGTTCTTCATCTTTGGGCTTTGGGTAATGGTGACTGACATTTTTCATTTTACAGACCGAGCAAATAATTGACAGATGAGTTGCTAATGAAAATAATAGTCAGTTGCATTTACAGTTTAGATATACGGCCATGTAAATCTAATACTGAGAATTCTTTCAAATGCTGTTGAAGCCGTATCCGACGATGCTTCTAAGTGAGTCGGGGGTGAGCAGTGGGCGAGAGTTCAGCGTGACCTTGCAGAAGATACTGCTAACCACCAAGAAGGTCATTTCCATTTGTGTTACTTTTTTTTTTTTTTTACAAATGTGCCATCATTGTTAGCTCGAAGGTCGTCTCCATGCAACACACACACACACGCTCACATTTGACACACTTGGTTTATTGCCTCCTGCGAGCCTGCAGCGTATCCTAAAATGACTCTGGAAAAACAGCAGACGATGCTCGCACTGTTTCCCCTGAACACAAAAGATGAAGACACACACACACACACACACTGTTTTTTAACTTGTCAAATCCACATAGGTGTTAAGAACAATAAAGCTTTTTTTCTGGAAAGCACAAGCGTATGAGATGAGAGCTGGACAGAGTGAGGTTTAGTGAGAGAGTGAGGAGGGGAATGTGAGAAAGATGCGTGTCGTTTTTATAAGCACTAAATCTTTTTTGAACATGCGCTTCAAGTGTACAGGAAGCAAAAAGAAAGGGAGAGGAATATATCACGATCAAGGCCAATACAGCTACAGACCGGAGACAGAAGAAGGTTGGGGGCGGACTCATGATTCATTTTTTTTTTTTTAACAACGACAAAAGCAGCTCTCCCTTCAGCATGTTTCATACAGTAAGAATGACAATGACGTACAGCGCAGTCATCAAGTTTACTTTCGTTTTGGCTGTGAAGAGATACCGACGTCAGTGAGGAGTCTGTCAGTGCTCAGTGCGAGGGAGGTGAGACTCGAACAACAAAGGCGGGAGAGGAGCGGGCGAGGGCGAGTGGCTCGTCTTTTGGACTGATGGATGGATGGAGAGAGCGAGGGTAAGAGGAAAGATATTTTCATCGGGATTATCCTGCAGCAGAGAATCTCATCTGGGAAAGTGGCCCAGTGCTTACTGAACACTCAAATACACACACACACGCACACACAAGCACGCACACACACCGCCTCAGGAGGCTGCAAAAACAGGAAAATCTCTGCTTCACCTCAGTTTGCCCAGGAAAGCCCCCTCTTTTAGGCTGCTTGTTACGCTGCGGTCCCTCCAGAAAGACTCTGCTGTTGGATCTTAATATAAAAATTCTTTGATTTCTGAGTGTGTGTGTGTTTGTGTGTGTGTGTGTGTGTGTGTGTGTGTGTGGTCCATCCGTGTGTTCTCCCTGTTGAATCTCAGTGGAGTTCCTCCTACTTGATTACACTGTTTATTCGCTGTGTGTCCCCCGAAATCCTCCCCACCCGCCATCAGGCTGCAGCCAGGAGGAAAACCTTGATAGCATTGTGTTTTTATATTCCATGTCTGTAGTTACACATGTGGACTTAAGGCCAGATGCACAAGACTAAAGACCAAAACAACACATCCAGAAAAGCAGACCTGCGCAGTCCCGGAACGATTAGACACCAAATCTGATAATCGATTCTCCGTTTACCTCATTTATTAATCATAAATGCCAAAGACTCATTTGTTCCAGCCTCTAAAACATGAGGATTTGCTGCTTTTGAATGTTTTATGTCATTGAAATGAAATAACTGCGGGTTCTGGACTGTCTGTCAGATAAAACAAGACAATTTATCTGGCTTTTTTTTTTATGGATTTTGAGGGATATTTTTTTTTTGCCTCTATTGCAGACACAAATTGACAAGAGAGAGAAGAGAGGACACTGTAACTACATCGGGTCATCTGACATTTATTGGCCATTAAACAATTATTAAAAAAAAAAAATAAGCGACGGATGAATCATCAGTTGTGACCCTTTAGGGGCGGCAGCTAACGATTATTTTCATTATCGATGACTCTGACGATTAATTTTTTTGATGAATCAATTAACTGTTTTGTCCACGAAACGTCAGAAAATAGTGAAAAATGCCCAAAATGATGCCTTCAAATGATTTTTTTTGGGATCAACAGTCCAAAACCCAAAGGTTTGCTTTTATGTTTGACACAAACAAGCTTCAAATCAAAATTTGAGAAGCTGCAACCAGTAAATATTTGGAAATATGCTTATGTACTCTTTATTATCAGATATGTAAAGCCACATGGAGGCACACACACATGCCTTCCTCAGAACCAGATCTTCATGACAAGGACAGGAAAGAAACTCTCCTCACATGTGACACAGCTGCTATTTATAGCTCCTGCACTCTGCAAACCCATTCACTTGATTATCATCAGACCTCAGAAAGATAATCAGTAGAAAAACATGCATGTCCTTGTAAATAAAACGAGCACATTCCCTTCAGTGATTGGGATTGTTAGAAGTAGCGCTAGTCGCTAACGCTAGTGGCCTCACGTCTCTGTCAGGGCACGCATTGCCTTCTTAAATGAGCAGTGAGTTGTGTGGTGCCATCGAAGGGAAAATTGAAAGTCCCCCTTCATCCAGAAATGTGTTTTGCTTATTGTTCCTTCACTCATCAAGACGTTTTAGATTTTACTGCGCGGGGTGATGTATGTGGTGCGTTTGGCACACCGGCTGTTTTCACATTCATCTGCTGAAAGTGGAAAAATGTCCCTACGAGCATGATTTGCGACGTCACGACAGCTGACTTTATAGTGAAGTTGTGGAGACAACTTTTGAAAACTATTCATAGATTCTGGAGTTTTTTTTCTCCATTATTTTATGACAGCTGTATTGATTTTTTTTGATTTTTTTCATGCAGAATTTAGTCTAATCTGTGGCCAAATTTATCTTAAGCATCATTTCATATTTTCTTGTAATCAGTTATGAGTCAGCTGTGGTTCTACTTTTTTATTTATTTTATTTTGACAGTACTATCCATGAGGTTTTCATGATGGGATTTACTCTGAGTGCCAGTATGACAGAGCTGTGTGTAGGCAAAGATTCACGCTCTTTTCCACATACTAATGCTCTTATTTGGAAACAACCTACAGTAGCTGTAGGATAGCAACACCGAGGCTCTCGAGCTCTTCCAGTCAGCGGCATGAGTCGTCGAGGGGGCCGCATGACGCTTCTCGTAAAAATGAGTCAGTTGACATTGAACCAAGTGTAAAAAATCTGTTTTGTGTTTGTCTTCAGGTTTTGGGTTTCTTCACTTAAAAACCGCTTTGACGCGCAGAATGACTGGTAGCTGAGTTGACAAATTAACACTTTTTCTATGTGGCATGCTGGGGGAGGGGTTAGACATTGTCATCGAGGCAGCGTGAGACCAGGATAGCACTGCAGGAATGACTTTTATTTAGACATATTCTCGCTCTATTATAGATTTTGTAGCGATAATAATGTGATTTGCTTCTCTCTTTTTTTTATCATAATCCATATTGGCTGCTTTTTTTCTACACGGTCCATTATCACTGTTTTAGTTGAAACCCTGCAGTGGATGAAAGATTATGATGCTTTCTCTTTTTTTCTTTTTTTTCCTGTTTGTTCTTCATATTAAAATGAAAACTGTTTCTGAAAGGTGTAGAATTTAATTTAATACTTGATCCGTGAGCTTTTGCTTAAAACCGTGTGTTGACTTTGTGATATTTCGCTGCGTTTATTATTTCAGATTATCGCCACAGCTTGTGAAAAGTGTAACATTCTACTTCCCTCCTCCGTCTTGTTGTAATCACCTAAGGCTTGGATTTCATTTAGTCTATAAGCCAAGTATGGAGGAGCTGTGCTGTGTTTATGTATGTGTATGTGTGTGTGTGAGAGAGAGAGAGAGAGAAAGAGAGAGAGGGAGTCAATGAATGATGCATTTTAATGAAGATGGTGGGATGTGGGAATATTCATCATATCACACCTCGCTGTCTCCTCATGGCATCATCTTGTTACCAACATAGTTGCATATCATTACTTGTGTGTGTGTGTGCATATATGTGTGTGTGTGTCTTTTGCTAAGTGAATTACAGATCTGAGTGTAGAACGGCTGGGTGGTTTGATGGTTTGACACACACATCCCATAAGATCACAGCTTCAGTACCCGACCACCACTGATAAGATTATCCCCACTACAGAGAAGTGATTTCCAATCAGGCATTAAAAACCAAAGCTCCTGACTCTCTGTGACCTTTGACCTCTGCTGAAACATTTACATCCGCATCTCTGAGCGATGTATATATGTATATATATATATATATATATATGAAAAAAGACATTTTAAAATCTCACTGTCTAAAAATGGAGATTGAAATATAATAAAATTTTGTCAAGCTATTTAAAAAATAGCTTGACAGAAAAAAAGAAATCCACTTACCTTCTTTTCTCTTTAAGCTCAACATGACTCAGTGTTTTCTGAAAAAACAAAAGCTGAAAATCACACTTTCATAAATCAAATGGGCTTAAAGTAGGATGATTGTAGTGATGTTAACAATAGAAGCTGTATAAATGCGGCGGTAGTGGTAGTCCAGTGAAATCGTACTCCTTGTTAAGCTTCGTTTAAGCATTCAACAGGCATCAACTTACAGTGCTGACATCTGCAGATATTTCAAACAATGTTATCGATATCAAGAATTTGCATATCAGTTTGACTGCTGCACGTGTGCGAATGATGTTTATGTAACCAAATGATGCAAAAGATTTCCTTGTGCAAACAGCGGCGATTTGCATCTGACGCGTCTATGTCGCCGAAGTGCTGTTCGTCCAGGGTTCACATGGCAAAAACTCATATTTACGACAAAACATGACATGTGCAGCCTCACAGAACTGTTAGCATGGCTTGTAGACTCATTATGTTTGACTACTCGTTGACCCCCTTGGTGATAAAACCTTTGACCCTTGCAGGACAAGTGTGACATGAACGGCCTCCATGAACGCTTTCTCCTATTATATTCCTTTTGTTTTTCTTAAGAAATCTAAAGGAACTCCAGAGTCAAAGCCAGTAAAATGTTTAGACCCCGCCCAGTACTGTTGTTTGACACAAAATGTATTGATTCATGTTAAATTAGAAGCACATGCTCAACACTTCCCAATAAGCCAGGAACACATTGCATGGCCTAAAGCCTGATTTTGTTATATCCCAAACATATTACTGGAATTTGGATCAATTTGGAGCTCATTCTGTAGTTTGCTAATCTGCGATTATCAGTCAGTAAATATCTTTTCTCACTTGTTTAGGACTTTAAGTCTTTCCTGTGTGTTGCCAGCATAACAATAAGCCCGTATAAAAGCAGCCCAGCTTCCTGTCCTCCCTGCCTCACAGTCAAATACAAAACACAAAGAGTTGTTTTTTTTTCTTGATGTTTTTGCTTCACTGGTATATTGTTCTGTAAAGGTTGTGTAAAGAGACACCACTCCTTTTTTTTTGACAGTGTAACTCTGTGGTAGATACCTGGTGAATGGTGAATGGGTCACGGCTATTATCTGACAGGAACGGATTGTGTAGAAAGGTCATGTGAGAGATCAGGTGCGCTTTTGTAGCATTTAAGTCGCACACTACAAACAGGAACCAGCTCACTTTTAAGAGCGGTGTGAGGTGAGGGGTTAGTCTTACACACCTTGCCAGACCGGAGTTTAAGATCCGTGACTATTTAAACAATGTGTGCATGTCATGATTGTAGGTATGAGTGAAAGATACTGCCGCGGGCCGCTGCGGTGTGTCGGTCTTACTTCACTGACGAATATTTACGACACCAAAGAAAACGCTGGTCGTATCAGGTAGCGCGTCTTATTTTACACTTTATGTTTTTGTGAATGTCAGATAATATCTGTGTCAGTGGATCATCGATGTAACCTAAACATAACATCATGTCAAAGAGGTATGTCATTAACAAATCATAGGGAACACATGAATGAAAGAAAAACCTCAATTTACCATCCACCCGAGTAAATATGAACACATTACTTAGTGACTATCGGAAACTGTAAATACATTTCACATAGTCACATATTCAGCTCACCTGCTGCGCTCTGACTAAATGACTCTTAGTCATACCAGTGCTTCATTTGAATTAAATGTAAATGCAGCAGCTGAACACTGACTCTGATGTTCCAGTAGTTAGTATCAGAGTATAAATAGCAGCAGTCAAATATCTGGACCTCCCATTCATTTGAATGAGAAAAGCACGTCCAAACATTTGACTGACACTGTAGTTCTTTCAGGGAAATGCAGAGAAATGTCGAGGAAGGGTATTTTTTTTATGACACCATTGGATCATTTTTTAATTGTATTGAATCATCACAATCATTATATTATGATGTCATTGATTAAAGTGCATCTCATTCTTTATATTTTTACATACTGCTGGGTATAATATGTAATTTAATTGTAAAATGTACCCTTGTTATATAATATGCTCATATGGATGAACTATAACATTAGATTTCACATAAATATACAATAGAAAGTAGAAATAAGTGAAATTTGGTGGATTAGAAATATAAAGTAAGATAAAATATAGATGCTCAAGTGAAATACAGTAACTTTAAATTGTAATTAAGCACAGAATTTAAAGGAAAATTAGTATTTTCCACCTCTGTCTGTGGTGCTCGAAACTCCAAAAAGCATTGCTGATGAACACACCGCCGCCCCTGCAGACTTTTCAATCAGACATGCACTTTCATCTGCACTTCCACACACACACACACACACACACACACACACACACACACACACACACACACACTTATGAAAGGCAGACATAAATACAATAATACAAAGCAATCTAAGTGGGTGGGAAGCAAATCTATTTGTGTGGGCTGCCAAAACAAATTCTGCATATGAGAAACGCCCAAACGATACTCTCCCAAAAATGACTGCAGCTGTGAAATAAAAGCCTTTTTATTGGCTCCTACTTTTGGCTATAAACGATCTGAAGATGTTTGCCAACATCCCGGTGAAGCCACTGAGATACCGAAAGCTTGTCGAGATTAGATAAAACTTTATCATATGTTGACTTTTGGGTTGTAACCTTTTGTAACTCGTGCCCTTTCCAGTGTCGAGCAGTGTCAGCAGAGTCTCCTATATGAAACACTTGACTCGACTTACCTTCTCGGCACATAATATCATACTCAGAGAACATAATGCAGCCATACATCATGCTGTCACAGAGGATTACCGCTCTCACGCTGTTTTTATATCTGTGTTGTGTGTTTTTAATATATGAAAATGGGTATTTATGTGTCACTGATGAGCTTTAAAGGGCCGCGCCACGCGAGTCGAACATGCGACAAGACGAACGGCTCTCGAAAAGCGCGTCTCGGTGCGTTGACGTGACACGATAAAGGTCCGTAGTTATTATAATTCACAAGGCTGACACACCATCCCGTCGTCACGTTTGCTCATGGTATTACATCAATGTAATTACAATTCGAAGATGGCTTTATAGAGGATTATGTGAGTGTGTGTGTGGGTGTGTGTGTGTGGGTGTGTGTGTGCGTGAGTCTGACACACACACACACACACACACACACACACACACATACCATCAGGAGCTGTGATACAGCACTACTCTAGAGACAGGAGGTGGGTGCAGAGTTGAATGGACCTCATTGTGTTTCAACAGCACTATCTTGGAGACAGACTGTCGAGCCAATGCACGCACACACACACACACACACTCTCACACACACACACACACACATCGACACATATACAGTATTCAGTGCCCAGGCTCATGCTTGACCCCACAATGCTCCCTCTCATTTTCTCTCTCTCTCTCTCTCTCTCTCTCTCTCTCTCTCTTTTACACACATCCACATTCACACACACCCATAATGAGAGGCACTGTACTGGAATCAACAGCAGTCTTGTTCCTCTAATAAGCGCTGCACATTAACACTGTTTGTCTACATTAGCCTCCGCTTGTCTCTAAAACCGCCACATACGTCCTGACACTCGGAAACACACACGATGGAGATTCAAATTTCAGTCATTCTGCCTTTTTTGTTGCAGACTTTATTGGAAATGCGGTTTCTAAACATTGGTTTTTTTTACAGTAGATGTTTACCGTGGCGGTCTGTCATCAAATGTTGTGTGAAAGTGGCTCTCGCTCTTTCATTTTGTTGTCACTGTTTCCTGAGTAAAGAAGAAGCTTTGGTTTTCTTTGATTAACCAGCAAGAAGGAAGCAACATCTGCGAGTTCCCGCAGTCTGAAAGTGTTACGTGCACCGTAGCACGGGGGGGTTCTTAACCTTCTGTGACCCCGGTTTTAGGCCCCCAAGAACCCTCATGGACACGGGAGGAAATCGGCAGCGATTACACAGACTGATTTCTGCTGATTTTTTTTTTTATGTGCTGTACTTCATCTTTTCCAGCCTACAAACTATTTAAAAAAAAAAAAAAATCACTTTTCACATGCGTACCAACAGAGAGGCAGATGATGAGTCCTGTGATGCGATGACTGATTGCTGACGGCTTCTTTTTGGGTCATGTGCGCGAGTTGCCGTGACAGTCTGAGCGTGGCGTAGCCTACTTTTTTATTTATTTATTTTTTCTAGTTCAAATTGATTGCACAGGAAGGATGAGAGAGATTTTAATCCTGTTATTTTTTATTAGACACGCAACGGCAACAGCAACGGCAGCCAGTCAGTCAGACGGTCCGCCGGACAACTGTCCACGACATTTTGTCCTACATCGCTGGTAATCCACTGACTTTTCCTTTTGCTCCACCAGCAGGAGGTAAATATTGAAGTATTTCATGTGACCATACAAGTCAGGCCAGCCCAAGCTATAAATTAAGGTTGACAAAGGGCAATGAAACAGGTGTGTTGACATTATTCCAACTGAAGGGGCTCGGAGCTACATGGAATATGCTTAACAAACTGCAACAGGGTGTAGCTGTTTGAAACACACTGATATGACGTCCAAGCAGATTCAGATAAGACAGAAAAACAATAACAAAAGCTACAGGAGAGTTAATCGGCAGTAGATACGCCACCAAACTCTGTGATAGAGATCTCAAAAGTGGTTGAGCTCAGCAAAAATGCACATTTGCAGTAGATACGTTTTTCAGATATAAAACCCTGCAGTCGTATCGACACAAATAAGAGCCACACGTCTCACGCTTCACACAGCTCGA
Source organism: Euthynnus affinis (assembly GCA_029490765.1). Classification (NCBI taxonomy): domain Eukaryota; kingdom Metazoa; phylum Chordata; class Actinopteri; order Scombriformes; family Scombridae; genus Euthynnus; species Euthynnus affinis. The sequence continues at coordinate 8,474,748 of CM055838.1, forward strand.
GTAGAAAAAAAAGCCTGCGTTTATGTGGCATTAGCTTTTAGATGTGCTGTATGGCGCCACTTCCTCTTTATTTAATGCCTCACAGCCTGATGTCTTACAGCATATTCTGCTGATCTCGCACCTCCTTTTCCTTTCCTCATAACAACTTAAAATGATCTTTAGCAACCGTCACCCTTTCCTTTCCCTCGCGTCTTTAACCGCACCGCCGCGCTCCGTCGCAACGCTAAAGCAAGAGTGATTCTCTGTTATGTTAAAATGCACTTTTATATACAAATACAAAAAAAAAGAAAAAGAGAAGAAGAAGAAGCTGCAAAGACAAAAATGTGACAGTATAGATTTTCTCTTGTCAGGTTAAAGACCGGTTGGGAAATCTCCTCCTCACTGGAAACGATGCGTTTAGAGTGGAAGAAGCAGCCTTCGGTGTCCTCGGTCTGATCCTGTCAGCCAGGTTGGTAAAGTTTATTTTGCAATTTAATGATGGCAATTTGCATTTTTTTTTTTGTCATATAAAAATCCTTTTTTTTTTTTACCACTCTTTTGTGTGTTTATATGAATTAAGGGATTCAACCTTGATCCGGTTTCTACAGAGTCCAAAGAAAAGTGTGCCTCTCAAGCTCTGCCTGCGCCGTTTTGATGGACGAGCAATTACCGTGTGTTATATTTCAGAAACACCACGGCAACAAGCCCTCAGCACCCAAACATGTTGCCCCTAAAAGGAGATCACAGGCGAAGCTGTTTAAACTTTAAACATCTCCCTCTCACTTGGGTGCTGCATGCAAAAAGACTGACACCGTGTTTTCATTTTAATGCTGTTTCTCACATGAGAGCTTCCCAGCGTGACCACAATCCTCCGCTGGTGGGCACTGAGCCGTTTTACTGGAGGGGGGGGGGGGGGGGGGGGGGGGGGGTGTTATAACGCCTCGCTTTTAGGGGGGAAACCCGACTAATTACCGAGAGAGAATCTCAAGGTTTTCAAGACTCATCGTGTCAAGGTCACGTGCGTAAGCTGTTGTTTCATTGCGAACCCCGTAGTGTAAAGACGGGCGTAGTGAGGTGTGACATCACCCGTTAAGTTTGCATCGGAGCCCAGAGTTGCAGCTTGTGGTTGACTTTATTGTTGTTGAGCGACACACTTTCGCTACAGTTAGCTATTTTGAGTGCAAGCAGGCACTTTATAAACTTACTGAAATATTGCAACAACAGTCTGACTCAGTGCGTGTCCCTTTCAATCACAGCTGCCAATCAATGGCAGCCATCAAAGCTACTATAAGCCTTCAAATCTTATTAAAACTTTAATATCTTTAATAGTTTCTAAAATGACCAACAAGGCGTTTATTAAAGGGCTTGAATTCAGCAATTGGAGTCCATAATGACTTGTTGAAAAAAAAAAAAATGATTGACTTATTATTTGTAGAGAAATAAGGCCAGCATGGAGCGCTTGTCGGTGGCATCGCACTTGTAAGTCCTTCTGCATCGGTTTCAAGCTTCAAGCCGCCGATTATAACACACAACACACAGCTTCCACTCTTTTAGTTGTCATTTTATGTCACCCCCCCCTCGCCCTCCCCTACCTCTCTCTTCCTATTTTTGTCTCTTGCCTCCTCCTTCTCTCAGACTGACTGTGGCAGAGTGTCACACTGCCTCTCCGCAGGTCTCCTGCCATTACTGCCAATCTGCCATCAGAGTGCTTTTCATCGCACGGCGTCGGACTGTGAAGGAAGGCTGTTGGAAAAAAAAAAAATCTATTATTATACAACTGGATTTTTACTGTAGAATTAACTTAAGGGGTTGAACTGTGAGTGGCTCTGCAGCATGCCATGTAAGTTATAAATAGATTTCATTAGGACTATATATATATAACTGTGTGATAGACATGTAGAGATCACAGTGTGCCGTGTCATCTGAGTGAGGGTATTACATATAGTTAGCTTATTATATTTATGATCTGCAAAGGAGGACTCCTAATGCTTCTGACCTTTTTCTGTAGTGCCTGTCAAGTCCAACATTTCCATTAAATCTAGGAGGCCGATTAACATAAAATTTACAAAGCAAATTCGCACACCTCAGAAGATGATCCCCTTTTTCATTTGGAGACGCGCTCTGTGAACTTTTCTCTCTCGTGCCGCCCCGAGGCAGAAATGTCAGCTTAGCTTGTAAGAAGTCTTCTAATCTAACGGGGTCGACTGCCTTGAAATTTACAGAGCGCGCTCACGCTGACGTGTCTTCAGCGGGAAAGAACTTTTTTTTTTTTTTTTTTATTTCAAGCTGAACCCTCAAGAGAAACTTAACATTAGTAGCTCCGATGCTGGTAAAGATTGGTGCGTGTCAATGTAATGTAGAGCATATTACACCCTCAAGAGACCGCTAGTGATGCTACAACCTTCATCTTTTTTTTTTTTTTTTTTTTTTAATGTAAACTCACAACATATTTTCTGTGAGATTTTCTTTGACATTTCAAGTAGATTTTGGAAAGCCTGCGAGTACAACTAAACATCCGTTTCAGCTCGAGAGCTAAATCCCTCATTGTACCAGCAAGGGCTTCCTGTAGAGTCATGAAGCGAAGGCGGTCCACCTCGCTTTGGAATAAAGACCACCGCTTTTTTTTATTTAGATTGCGTATGTCTAAGTATAGTCTGGCTCCAGGAACTCAATGGCTTGTCTGGCAAAGGCCAAATGATTCCGGTCCAGCTCTTTAACGAGGGATTGTTTAAACTGGAAGAAACAAGAAGAAGAAGAATCATTTCTAATTCGATAAATTGATAATCCAGCAAAGATATTTTATCTTCAAATGCAATTATTGTCTTAATATGCTATTGTAAATAATAACTTAACTTAATTTCTACAACAAATAAGGAATCATAAGCTATTAAAGCTATCAATGCATTTCATCACAGATAAGCTGGCTGTGTGTATATTTTCAGGGGCTCTGACGCTACAGGAAGCAGTTAAACCAGGTAGTGGACAGTTTGAGTGGGAGGGGATTTTCCACAGATAACCATATATTGAATGGATGTGGCTCCTGTTCAGGCCGTCATCTGCTAACTATATTGATCATGGGACAAATGATCTGTGCGGCTTACCACCTCCGCTAAAGCTATTTTCTGCTGGAATCCTGTCAACAATAATACAAAGATTTACATCTTCACGCTGCTCATGTTTAAAACTGTTCGCAGTGTGTTTTGGTAGCTTTTTTTTTTTTGTCATGATGCACAGACAGCTGTAGCTATGAAGACTTTATATAAAGCAGGATGTGTAGTGTAGTGTGTGTGTGTGTCTTCATGCTGATGTATGTGCACTTTTGCACATCCATAATTTGCTCTTAACTCATTGACGAGGCACAAAGAACCCCCCTTCTCCGTCTGTTCTATACCCCTCACTGTTCCACGGACATAATGTGGCATTTTATCAGAAAGAGAGAGAGACAGAGAGAGAGAGAGAGAGAGAGAGAGAGAGGCCTGTTTGTGCGTCTAAATGATCCAATTTATCTATTTGAGCATTCAGCTGCGCTCGTGTTCAGATTGTACCACGGTTTAACCCGGAGGGACCGCCTCGCCATTGTCAGTTTTAATTCGAGAATGCGTCGTTCCGTCTCGGGTTCAAGACTTTCTTTTGTCCCTAAAAGTGAAACTTCATTTGCAGGGAATGAAAAAGAAGACAATGCACGCTCACACAACAAAATATATACACGGATGGGACGCGTTTCAAAAATGAACAATGGATGGCTGGGATGACCCTCTCACCTTTCTCAGAGCGCGAGTGGCAGCAGCCTGACGACTCGTCACGTTAAAGAATAACCTCGCCCCCAAAATGAGTCTTCCTACGTTTGTCCTCCTCTACTCGTGTTAATTGCTTTCATGAAAGGCATCCGCCGTACCCCTCTCCTCTCCTCACTTTGTTTTCACTCCTAAGTCCCTTCCTTCTTGTCATGATCTTTTTAAGGTCAGAGGAATTTTGTTTTGCTCCTCTGTTGCCCGGGGAGGCGGCGGCTTTCCCGCTCCGCTCCTGCTCCGCTCCTGCTCTTCTTACAGTCGGCTGATTGAAACAGAAGTGATCCAGGAAATGAAGCTTACTCTGCTCCCGATGCCAAAAAATGTAAAATGTAAGCAATGCAAAGAGCAGGAAATTGAATGAGCGGCGAAGTGGAAGGCTGCTGGAATATTTTAGTGGTG